>CM047806.1:86831464-87431464 GCA_026214975.1 Gentiana macrophylla
AGAGTACACAATAATATTGGGTACTTGATCATCTGTTGTCCATAGTAGAGAGTCTGTTGTTGAGAAGTTCGGTCGAATCTGGATCTGGAGGTGGTGCATTAGATTCTTCATTATTTTTCGGCAGGTCAATATTCCAATATTCATAGTGATCTTGAAATATCTCCCACAGGAGAATGATCATTGTTATAGAAAGATTGTTCTTCTACAAATGTTACATCCATGGTGTTATAGTATTTTCTACGGTACAAGGGCAATAGCATTTGTACCACTTGTTGGGAAGGATGAATACCAACAAAGATACATTTTCTGAGATCTTGGATCAAGCTTTCCTCTATTATGAGGATGAATGTGCACATAGCATACACACCCAAAAACTTTGAATTCGTGGTGCTTATAAAATGTGTTCCAGGATGTCCCTCCTTTAGCACTTGGATAGGAGTTTGGAAACCTAGAATCCTTGAAGGCATTCTATTAATGAGATAGGTTCTTTGTGGGACTGACCTCACCCCACAAATACTTGGGCACCTTCATAGTGAACATGATGCTCCTAGAAACTTCTAGGAGATGCATGTTCTTCCTCTCAGCCACCCCATTTTGTTGGGGAGGGTATCAACACAGGTACTTATATGAATGACCCCTTTGTCAGAGAAAAATGAGGTTAGACCTTTCTCAAAGTATACCTTACCATTATCAGTCTTTTGAACTTTAATTTCAGTATTAAATTGAGTTTTGATCATGGTATAGAAGGTTTTGAAGATAGGTCCAACCTCAGATTTTTCTTTTAGAAGAAAAAGCCACTGTGATCATCAATAAAACTGACAAACCATCTCTTGCCAATGATGGTCTTTAGTTTTGATGGTCCCCAAATATCACTATGAAACATAGAGAAAGGACACTGCACCTTTTTAGGAAAGTTAGTTCTAGTATGCTTAGAAAATTGACAGATTTCACAATTAAAAGAATCAATATTTATTCCTTTAAACATACTAGGGTACAATTTTTTCAAGTACTCTTCCTCTCACATTTAGAGCTCTAGGGTAATTTAAAAGGTATTTTACTGAAACAAAAAAAAAATGGCATTCTTGAAATATTTACAATGATATACGCGTATGTAGAAATTTGTAGATATTGTAGTATTGAAGAGCTATGTAAGTGAAACAATAATAACAAAAAAAATGGCATGAATGAAATATTCTGATGAAATATAAAAGTATAGACATCTGTCATAGTTATGAGAATGAAAAGTAGCGTGAGTTCAAAATAAGCGAGCGTGAGATTGCAACAACCATCCCAAAAAAAGTTTACTTAACACTGGAATGAAAAGTAAAAGAAAATATGTGATCATCCATGACGAAGAATTTATTACCAAAACAAAATCATCCCGGCCCGAAAGATTATTGTCCTAATTTTATTATGTATATAAAAAAACATCGCATAAAAGAATCGGCCCATCACATGATCCTGTTTCATGTGCTCGATCTTCCTCTTTGCATCACACAATGAAACCTTCAAGTCTCGAATCTCTTCCGTAGGGCTAAACACTCATCAGACCCGCCTTTGCGTATCCATTGGTCGGTGGTATTATCTACCCGGATTGTCATGGGGTTATGGAGATAAACAATCTCTAATGGTGTTGCTTCCCGGATCGAAGAGCCATGGTCTTCCATCATCTTCGGGTCAGTGGGGTTGGAACATACTCGGGGTTGGCGTGTCTTCAGTGCTCCACATTTGCTTTACCCACGATTTTCCTTTTCTTGAGGTCTTCCTCTCTCAGGTCCTCTTCTTGAGGTCTTCTTAGCTCGGAATCATCGTCTTACGCCTTACGATGGCGTCAGCAGCTTGGCGAGATCTTTGTGGGGCTCTTCCTTAGTAAGTTCCATAAAGTTCCCTCTTGACCATGCTTCCAGTTGGGCCGTTTATATTTGGGGGAAGGTCGATCGCCACCACTTTTCTTTGGTTTAGCTTGTTCGTTTGTTGACCTAATATTCAGTGGAGAGGCCATTTACGAAAAATACAATATCCCAAAACGATATAAAAGCAAAGAGTTTAAATTATGTTGTTTTGAAAAAAATGAAAACTTGAACAAAAATATGTAGAAGTTGAGAAATAATAAGTAGTAGGTATATTTGTGTAATTGATGAATATTTATTTTAATTAGATAATAAGTAAATTAAGTAAGTTTTTATTATGTAATTAATTATGTGGTTGTACCTAATTAAGTTTAGTTAGGACATAATTATATAAGTTTGGTTATTAGTAAATAAACATTTTAAGTATTTGGAAGTAGTATAGTGATTAAATACGATATACTATGGATACTTGTTAAGTAGTTTGTATAAGTATGTGTATGTCACATTAAGTGTTTGAATATATAAGTATGCGAAATGATATTTGTCATGACATCACTTTAATAATAAAGTCATATGACATATGAGTTTGTTATTAATGTTATGAAAGAAGGTAATGTTTTATTATTTTTAATAAGTTAAGTGGCTCAAAATAAGTTTATTTATTTTGAATAAGATGAAAATAAAACAAAATTTTGTATCCGTATAGAAACAAATAAGGATTAGGTATTTTCTGCAGCGAATTTAGCTAATTACCTAAATGCGCTGCAGTAAATACCTAATCCTTATTTGTTTCTATACGGATACAAAATTTTGTTTTATTTTCATCTTATTCAAAATAAATAAACTTATTTTGAACCACTTAACATATTAAAAATAATAAAACATTACTATTTTTCATAACATTAATAACAAACTCATATGTCATATGACTTTATTATTAAAGTGATGTCATGACAAATATCATTTCGCATACTTATATATTCAAACACTTAATGTGACACACATACTTATACAAACTACTTAACAAGTATCCATAGTATATTGTATTTAAAATCACTATACTACTTCCAAATACTTAAAATGTTTATTTACTAATAACCAACTTATATAATTATGTACTAACTAAACTTAATTAGGTACAACCGCATAATTAATTACATAATAAAACTTACTTAATTTACTTATTATCTAATTAAAATAGATATTCATCAATTACACAAATATATCTACTACTTATTATTTCTCAACTTCTACATATATTTTTCAAGTTTTCATTTTTTCAAAACAACATAATTTAAACTCTTTGCTTTTATATCGTTTTGGGATATTGTATTTTTCGAGAAATGGCTATCCAATCTGAATATTGGGTCAACAAACTGGACAAGTCGAACCAAAGAAAAGGTGGTGGCGTCGAGACCTTTCCCAAATATAAGCGCCCAATCTGAAGCATGGTCAAGAGGGGAACTATGGACCTTACTGGGAAGAGCCCACAAAGATCTCGCTTCGTTGGACGTCATCGTGTAGAAGACGATGATTCTGAGCTAGAATAAGACTTGAAGAAGAGGACCGGAGGAAGAGACCCTGAAGAAAGGAAAATCGGGGTAAAAGCAATGTGGAGCATGAAGACACGCCAACCCGGAGTATGTTCCAGAAACGGCGGACCGATGATGGAAGTGGTCTCGATTTGGGGAGCAACACCATTAGAGATTGTTTATCTCCATAACCCATGACAATCCGGGTAGAAAATACCAGCTGGACCAATGGATACGAAAGCGGATCTCGGGATGAGTGTTTATACTTTCACGAGAGGAGATTCGAGACTTGAAGGTTGCATTGTGTGATGCAAAGAGAAGATCGAGCACATGAAACGAGGATCATGTGATTGGTGATTGATTGATGATCTTTGCGATTTTTTATATACATTATAAAATTATGACAATAATCTTTCGGCTGGATGATTTTGTTTTGGTAATAAATTATTTTTCATGGATGATCACATATTTTCTTTACTTTTTCATTCCAGGTGTTGAGTAAACTTTTTTTGGGATGGAATTGTGCAATCTCGCGTTCGCTTTTAATGAGAACCTACGCTACTTTTCATTCTCATAACTATGACGAGATAATCTACACTTTATATTTCATTGTAAATAATTCATTAATGCCATTTTTTGTTATATTATTGTTTCACTTACATAGCTCTTCAATTACTACAATATCTACAAATTTCTGCATACATGTATATCATTGTAAATATTTCAAGAATGTCATACTAGGGTAATTTTAAATGACCTTTTAAACATACTAGGGTAAAATGGCAGTACTCTTCCTCTCACATTTGTTTGGTACCTTTTAGAGCTCAGTACTCTTCCTCTCACATCATCAAGAGATGAGTTCAGTCCCATAAAAAATTGAAGATTCTTTTCTTCTCCTTAATGGCCTTATATGTCTTGGCATCAATACTAGACTGCCAAGATATATTTTCAAAGGCATCAAGTTGCTGCCAAGATCTTGACAGGAGGTTGTAGTAGTCAGTAACAGACATCTCCCCCTGTCTTAGATCATGCAACTTTGATTCAATTTCATACTGCTCAGAGGTGTTATCTCCTTTTGAGTAGAGGTCAACAACATTGTTCCAGATTTCCTCAGCAGTATCATAGAGGAGAAAGTTCTCTGCAATGTTGGGAGTCATGGACCCCAGCAAGATGGACACCACCTGCTTTGTTTCCACCTCTCCATTTTTGCTAGATGGATCCCTTCTGCGGGAGCTTGACTCTCACCGGTGAGATATTCTTCCTTGCCTCTTCCGGTGATGTAAAATCTCACGTTTCGGACCATTTGAGATAATTGTCACCATTAAGTTTGTGGACCTGGAAAGTGGCATTAAAGAGGGTTGAGTTCCAGGCGGCATTAGAGGTCGCTTCATCCTTGAATTAACCACGAAGATTGCTCAGTTGCCATAAAGAAAAAGAATATAAGCAGACAAGAGTTTGAGATCTTAAGGCTCCGATACCATGTAGAAAATAGCACTTAGAGATGAGAAAGATATGAGGAAACTGTTTTATTGCTTAGATACTTATCGGGTAGGTAAGAGAGGATTACAATATATAGAAGAGGCCTCCAACGGTTATAAAAGTAAACCCAACGGCTATATGCACAGTAATAGCAGTTTACTGTTGCTAGATAGATTAAGCACTAAACTAAGGCCAAAAAGGGTACAAAAAAAAAGGCACAGAACAAGCACTAAACAGGTGCTGAATAAAAAAAAAAACATGTCTAATATTCAACAATATAGTACACCATGATTTAAAGGCAATGTTCTAAAAGGCGCTGGACACTAGTAGGGCGGTGAGGGGGCGCCAAGTTTTTTTTTAATAGTAGTATGGACATAACAAATAAGCCGTCAAATGAAGTGGAGTATCTATACGTCTTTTTTCTTTGTTATTCACTTTGTCAAGTATAGGCTTAAACTTGTCCTTATTCTTCAAAGCCTCTTCCATGACATTCTTTGCGTTAACAGGACCGACCCCTCTAGACCCCACCCGCCTAACCCAGACCGCCTAGGGTATAATCTGGACGCCTGAGACCCGCCTAGCGACTAGGCGCCATCTAGACCGGTTTTTAGAAGATTGTTTAAAGGTAAGTGAATCCATTCAAGAATAAGATCAAGTCCAATGGTGTGTGATATTTTCCCAGTAAAAGCACAAAACCTTACCAGCTTCAATGGCATTTAGAGCAGCAACCTTAAAATCATTCACAATCTGTGGTATTTCATCCGTTCTTAATCGTCTTGGGGGTGAGAATGAATGCACGCCAATACCATCGGATGCAAGTTGAGGTGGTATTCCCTTGTCCGTCGAAGAGATTGGAGCCTGACCATTTGGCAGATAACCTGTAAATACCAGTCAGATTAAAAATAAAAAAAGGCATTATAAGAACAGGAAGTGAACTAATAGCTTGGATGAGTTGCAGAAGAAATGATGGTATCTTATACATTCAAATTCAAACCCTTCAAATTGTGCACTAAGATCTCCGGTTAGATCTCGAAAACAAATATCTGAAACGGCAAGAAATACATTTATACATACTGGAATTAGAAGCTCTTCCAGCATGCCAAAGCTGGCAAAAAAAGACACCACCCTTGTCATGAACAGCATCTACAATGGGTTTCCAGGCCTCAACTTGCTCTTTTGTCCAAATACCAGGTGTGTCCGGTAACCTTCGATTATATATGAACAAACAACACAATGAAGACAATGGACCAACACTTAAACATAGCATTTTGTATAATGAAAGACTTCAACTAAAGAAAAGTCCAGAAAGTCACCCTCGGGCTGTCTCTGAAACCGGAGCGGCTTCAGCGATAAGAAGACCGCCTTCAGTCGTTCTTTGGGTGTAGTATAATATAGCGTGTGGCTGCGCAACATAGCCGTACGATCTCTGCCTTGTCAAAGGTGCTAAAACAATTCTGAGTAAATTTCACAGCAAAAAAGGTTAATTTTCTGAATGTTCTTATTGCTAAGGGTGTACAAATCCAAACTAGTACACTTTGTTGTAATATCCCACGTCGGATGTGGGAGAAACTCATGACCTTCTTATAAGTGTGAGATATAAATGTTTTAACTCAGCCGGGTGATCGTTTCGCACCGACCCGCGGGCGGCGGTCAAATGCTTAGACTGGATCATTTATTCTTCAGCTTAGATCTACCAGATCAAAGTGCAGAGGCGTCTGATTAGTATCTCCTCTAGAACTCTGATGTGGGAGACACACATGACCAATATTTTGTCAACCGGTTTAGCCCTTTTGGAACAGCGAAAGCGATGGTCAACTGCTTACACCGGATTATTTATGACCTATTTAGCACTGCCAGACCTAGGGTCTGAGGCGTTTGGCTATTTTAGGTCAATCAGATCCTGCATATGCCCAATGCTTCCCTAATTTGTCTTATTCTAATCCAAAAATAGCAAATTTACAAGTGTTTAATTATTCAAAAGACTTGAAATTTACCTGCCTGCCTGCCCAAATTACTGAAACAAAACTTTATATGAATGGATGAGATTAGCAACCATTAACCAACATCAAAGCAAAAATAAACAAATTGAAATACGGTAACCCAGAGTATAGTATAATCGGAGGAGACGCCATAAACTAAACTGAATGCAAGAAGAGAAATGAGAAGAGGTACCTCATACCTGTGTGAGAGCTGAAAGTTTCCCATTTTATAGGGAGTGAATAAAGGATTATGTTGCAGAGGCTGCTCCTCATGAACAAAGTCTCCTTGCTTGCTCATTCTCACTTGCAAAGTCTGAATTTGGCTGATCCCAGACAGAGTTCCGTTGAGAATTATACTAAACAAAAATAGCAATATGTAATGATAGAAGAGTACACACGGATGCACACAATAATTGTGAATATATTGTCATGAATATACATACATACAGAAAGCGTCCGGGGGAGGATTGTATTGTGTGGGCCTACTACGCCTACGGCCCCCACGACGACAATAACCGATGGACACCAATTTTCTGTTTTAACTTGAAAAAATAAATTATTTTTATTAATTTTGAATAAAATAATTCTTATCTAATATTTTAATCGATATTTTTAATTTTAAAAACAACTCGATATTATACTCAATATAATTCAAATAACTGATCAATTCTATTTTAATGAAATCAAATTGAAATATTTAGTGTCTAAATGGATAATATTGTTTGTTTTTATATTATTAAAATATTTTTTTCAAAAAGAAATTTATAGGATAAGAATAAATGATTCATTATATTTTTTTCTTTTTAATCAATTCAATAACATTTATTATTTTAATATCATTGTATTTTCTTGAATAACAAAATTATTGAGGATTAGTATGTTTAAGATTTTAAGTCAACTCCGCGAGACGAATTTTTTTTTTTTTTTTTTTTTTTTTTTGTTTTTGAAGGATGGAGACATTAACAATAAAAAAATTCGATTAAAAAAAAAATCTGAGTTGCTGACGGGTTAAGAGCAAAAGTAGTGGATGTGGTTGTAGGTGATGGGTATTATTAAACACAGCTTTTATCGGCACCACAAATCTACGAATAACACATTTTATTATATTATTTTTTATTTATTGCACCACACCATTGAATCATTAAAGGCACAAATCCATTTAATAATTTTCAAAAATGTACATTTTAGTCCCTCAGTTTTTATAAATTATAAAATAACTTTTTTTTAATATTTTAATACTTCTTAATTCATTGTCATGTTTAAATATTTCACTGTCCTGTTTAAATATTTTTAGTTTCAAATTGTCTTTTTTAATTATAAACCCTTAAAAAAAAGCGTAACGTGTGTGGGAGTGATTCATAGATTACGGAATGATAAAATAATAAAATAAAGGGGGATTGAGGGAAAATGACAAAATTATTTACAAAATGAATAATAGGGACACACTTATTTTTAGTTAAAAGCACAAAAAAAAATTGAGATGCATAAAAATCTCCTTTTAATAAAAGAGACGCGCCGCATGCATATACAATGTTTCACATCGTCCGCTGCTTGACCGCTTCAGGTTGTTATTGTTGTTGTTTTTTTTTTTGTTTTTTCCCAAATACTCGTAACTTTTGATTTATAACTCCGATCATCGAATTTTTTTTTACCAAAATTCATTTTTCTTTTGCTCTTTAATTTGAGTCAAAATACGATACCCTTCAGATGTATATTTTGAAAGCGAAAAATATTTGTATTAACGGGCGTGTTTTTTTATAAGCGATCGTAGCTTTTGAGTTAACACCGATCATCAAAATTGTTTCACCAAAGTTCATATTCTTTTTTATCTTCATTTTGAGACCGCGTTTGATACCCTTCCGGCGTAGTATTTGAAAGCCGAATTTTATCAAGCGTTTACACCAACACGATATAATAAAGCAGTAAAGAAACACACCAACAAAGAATACACCAACCAAAGAATACACAACACAAAGCAACACAACACAAAGTAAAATACACCAACAAAGTAATACACTAGTCTATTTTTGTTCCCAACAAAGTAAAGACACCAACAAAAAATACACATTTGATTTTTTTATTCTCAAAGTAGAATGTAACAACAAAGAACACACTAATCTATTTTTGTTCACAACAAAGAAGTATACTTGATGTGAATAAAGAATAACACAAGAATACAGACACGTTTTAACCGTCAATGGACTGTTCGTAAATTATTAGCTTCTATGCCTCAATGCACCGTTCATAAAGCATTAGCTATGCCTCAATGCCAGTGTTCATAAAGTACCAGCCGCATTTGATACTACCAATAAAGACCACTAAATTCTGAGTCTTCAACTGGAAAAGAGAGCAAAAGACATATGCAAAAGAAATGGGATCAGGAAATGGGATCTCTGTTCCAGGGTACAAAAGAAAAGAATACTTAAAAGTAAAAGTAGTGATATATCCACTATTTATTCTATCTCAACATCTATACAATAGCAAAAACGCTATCTATCTATTAATAAATTGATAACATTCAATGCCAGGAAAGAAAAAGGAAAATAAAAATCTTCTCAAAAAGAAAAGAAAAAGAAAAAGAAAATCAAGGGGACAGGGTATGGAAACAAGGATTTGGAGACAGTATATATAACTCAAACAGGTTTTTGAAATTGATAAAGATATTTGATGGCCATACTATTACATAACAACAGCAACCAATTCACCAAAAAGGAAATAACATGAAAATTGAAAGCACAACACACAAGTAAGAGGAAAAGGAAAATTTCCCCAGAAAAGAAAAGAAAAGAAAATGACGGGAATGGATAAAAACATTATGGTTTCTTAGAAAATTGCAGGCTGGGAGAGTACCACAAAAGGATGGACAGCTGCAAACACAATGACATCAGCAGCAGAAGGCGTTAATCCATTCCGGCCCCAGAACAACAGATTTGACAATCAACTCTTCATTCAACTCTGTTAGCATTTTCTTGAGACTTTCATTTCTCTATCAATGAATTCATCAACTTTGTTCTTGAAAGGACTGTCTGACAACTACTCGTGTTACCACACGGATTACAAACCGGGCAACATATGCACAACACAGCAGATTTACAAGACCACCTACACCATGTGTTTCTTCACCCTGTACACCACACAATGAATGAATTCACAAAGAACATCATAAACCAAAAAACAATGACTACAAGGGAGCAAGAGAAAAGTGAACCGAGCAATACATGTCCACTTTTGACTAGTGACTAAGAAACTACAATACAAGTCCACTTTTGTTTTCATGTGAAGAACACTACACTAGCATCTTTGAGCCAAAAGATTACAGTAGTAATTTCAAACTCATTTGATCAATATGTCGAACACAAAAAAGCGATAGAATGAAGCACAAATTCAATAAGCGAACACAAAACATCAAGCACAAATTAATACAACCGTAGAGATGCATAATAGCTTGAAAAACTAAAGAAAACTTCAGGAATAAAAATAAGTTAATCTTGATTGCTTAAAGATTGCAAGTTAACTAGGAATAATAACAAACACTTTAGTACAAATACTTTTCACCATTTGGTAGACTACTCACCCTTTTAATTCAAATTATGCTTCATATTAGGAATGAAAAAAAACAGTATTCACCCTTGGCCCTCAGAACATTTAGAGTTGATTCAGTGCACCACATATAAAATAACATATCCACAATGCAAATGAGATGCAATTAATAGCTAAACACAAACAGATTACCCTTCAAATGCCATCAAATAAGCAATCGACTGCCTTTACTTTATCTCAGTACACTAAAGTCCTCGTATATATAATCCCTTTTAAGAAAAATCCAATGCCTTTGGGAGGAGTCCATTGCTTCTAACATAGTACAAAATAATTGACAATATAATTATCAAAAGAACGTTTCTCAGTGGAAATCCTGCAAGAAAAAAATAAAAAATACATACCCGGATTTATGAGGATGCATAAATATAGATAATCTACATACCTCTTGGTCGGTTCGGTTGTTCTGTTGTTGCCTTGTTGCACTGTTAGCAAAGCGTGAGAGTGACTCAGGTAAGCCGTGAGTTGCTCGGATACTGTGGATTGTGAGAGATGGAGAATGGTGGCCGGCCTTATTCTTGAACCGCCGATTGAAGGCTTGGAGAGGCCGAATCTTTGGCGGAGAAGTCTGAGCAAACAGATGAACGTCTACTCCGCGAATGGCTTGTTTGAGCTGCTGCTTCTTTGCTACCTTCGATTGATGAGCTCGCGAAGGAAGGTAGCTCCGTGAAAGCGGAGAGCGGCGGAGAGCAATCGAATTTTCATTCATAATCACCTTAGTCCGATTTCAGATGGGTGCATTATGCCGGAGAACAGAGGCCCCTTGATTGCGATTGAAATTGGATCGAGCGAAATTATTTATAACAGGGGTAATTTAGTCCGAACGAAATTATTTTGTCCTTAAACCAACAAAAAAACATAAATTGGATTAAAATTTATATACAACACGGAAAATGGACTAAAACCTAATATTCCCTAAAATAAAAGCACGATGCATAATCTAACGGAATATAAAATAAACCGAGGCGAGCGTAAGAATTATTTATGTAAGATAAATTGCTCCGGTCTCGTGCTCATGGTCGTATCAAGTGTCTCTTTAAGATATAACGGTTTACATCTAGGATTTAAAAAATGCGAGTTGCGACGAACTTACGGGGTGACCCGGCTTCACCAACAGAAAGTCGCATCGCTTGAGCCGTTCTTTTTTAATCGAAAGTAATACAAGCTTGAAATCCAATAGTGCATAGTAGGGGTGCAAACGATCCGAGCCACTCGCCGTTCGGCTCGTTAAATGCTCGCTCGGATATGGTTTTAATCGAACTCGAGCAGCTCATCATAATTAACTAGCTGAACTCGAGCAATTTAATGCTTGGCTCGACATGCTCGCGATCCTTATCGAGCATTTTATTAGTATTTTAAAATATATCATATTTCTTATTATTATGCTGGTGGACTTAATATTTCATGTGCATGTCTTAGTATTTTTACCATTTTTGAAGCCGCTCGAGCTCGAGTTTGAAAGTCTTTGGGTTTTTCGAGCATAATCGAGTCGAACTCGAGCATGATTAATATGTTATTGAACCGATCTCGAGCAATTATTTTCCTGCTCGAGCGATCTTGAGCCGAGTTCAAATATCACTGTTTTAAAGGGGTTGTTCGATTAGATAAGTAAATACTTGATTTGGATCGGATCGTTTACACCCCTGAGTCTATATAATGGGGAGTATGAAAAAACTCATCTTCCCTTTAAAAAAAAAAACTCATCTTCTCCGTATTTAGAAAAGTTAGGAGTAATTATACGGGCACAACGGTTGTGCCACAACGAGTGACACAACGGTGATCTACACCAATGATCATATTAGATTTACATCTGCTCAATTTAGATACATTATTATCAACGGTGTAGATCACATTTGTGTCACTCGTTGTGGTACAACCGTTGTTCCCGTATCATTACTCGTTAAAAAATCTTTATTGGATGTATTTTCTAATGATTTAAGTAAGCCTACGGGCAAGATCAATGCAAATTTTTACTATGGTAAGTGGCGGGACCTCATGCATAAATAAGAGGCAGTGACTCGACTTTAATCAAAAAAACCTACTAATATATGTAGCATGTATGTCTATTGCCCCCCTTAATTTTTTATTTGTCACTTAAATTTTTTACTGCCCCTTTAACGGAGATCCTGCGTCCGCCACTGACTATGGTCATGGACCAAGTATGATTTGGTGATCCAGGACCACAAGAAAACTACTTAAAAGCAAGCTGGTTGGAATATTTATTCTTACTCTTAAGTCTAACAAGATAGTCATTAAAGGGGAATAGGATCCTCTCAAGTACTTGAGGGAGTATTCTCTCAAGTAGGAGTGATCTAACCACACACCCAAAATGTGAAAATCATTTAACCGTCTATTTATTTTTTCAAAACTATGTCGTTTTGATGATAATATGTAAAAACAAGTATATTTTACCCTTAAGTACTTGAGAGAATCCACTCCCGAAAGGAAAAAAAATAAACAAAGAACAACATGAAAATAAAAAACAGAAAGCGTTCAATCACCGTTTATTTTCAAGGATAAAGGAAAGACATGAGGGGGAATTTTGCGTTGCATCAGCAATCTATCACAATTGCTACGGCTGGAGGGAGGATTATGCTTGGGCCGCCTTACTCCGCATCAGTTACTTCTTTCAACCAATTCTCTATTAAGATGCACGGACACGGATACAGTTACATGAGACACGGGATACGAGATTTTTAAAATATATAAGATACGGACATGGGTCTGTTTGACTGTTTCTCTGCTTTTATTAATTATTCCCGTTTTATTTTCCTTGTTTGAATGATTCTTTAGGGATAGTACCCACTCTCCTAGATTTTAGGAAGTAGTTGAGTCATGTTGTTAGTGTTTCCGGTTTTCTTGGATCCTTTACAGTTCATGTATTTGTTTTGGCTATTTATAGCTACTTTGATAAATGAATAAAGCAGAGAGCAAGCTTTTCATACCTCTATTGTTTACTTTACAATAACATTTGGTAGCAGAGCCTACTCATTAAGATCATAAAAGGAAAGCTATCAGGAAAGATGTCAGAAAATAGTAGTGCAAATGGAAAGTTTGTTCAACCGGCTATTCCTAAATTTGATGGGTATTATGAGCATTGGGCTAAGCTCATGGAAAATTTTCTGAGGTCTAAGGAATACTGGAGTTTGGTTGAAGATGGAATTACCACAATTCCAGAAGGTACACAAACTTCAGCAGCACAAGTGAAGGAAATTGAGGAGCAGAAATTGAAAAGCAGAAAGATCAAGAACTTTCTCTATCGGTCAATTGATAGGAAATAATGGAGACAATTCGAATGATGACACCTCCAGCGGATCCGGGATTCAATGGCTCGAGAAATTTAAAGGATCTACCAGAGTAAAGAGGGCTCAACTTCAAACTCTCAAAACTGAATTTGAGATGGTGAAAATGAAGGAAGGGGAGTCTGTAAATGTATACTTTGGAAGAGTTCTGGTTATTGCCAAAGGAATGAGGGCATGTGGAGAAAAGCTGGTAGAAAAGGACATTACATCAAAGATCTTGAGGTCACTTCTACCTAAGTTCAACTATGTTGTATGTTCTATTGAGGAGTCCAACAATGTGGATATCTTGACTGTGGATGAGCTACAAAGCTGGAGTCTGCTTATCCATGAGTTAAGGATGCAAAATGTTGCAGAAGAGGAGCAAGTCTTGAAGGTTTCCAGTGAAGGAAGGGGCAGGGGAAGCTTCAGAGGAGGACGTGGAAGAGGAAGAGGGAGACATCCCTTTGACAAATCAACAATAGAGTGCTTTAAATGTCACAACCTTGGACATTTTAAGTCTGAAT
This sequence comes from Gentiana macrophylla, assembly GCA_026214975.1. Classification (NCBI taxonomy): domain Eukaryota; kingdom Viridiplantae; phylum Streptophyta; class Magnoliopsida; order Gentianales; family Gentianaceae; genus Gentiana; species Gentiana macrophylla. Next base: position 86,845,707 of record CM047806.1, read on the forward strand.
GTCCTACTTGGGAAAAGACTGCAAATTATGCACGAGATCTTGATGCAATCGAACTAGATGACATCTTCGATGATGGCACATGTGGAAATGAACAATGACACAAAAGGAGGAGGTATGGTTTCTTGACTCGGGGTGCTCAAATCACATGACAGAGGTAACAAAGAGTGGTTTAGTCCAAGTCACTTTAATGATAAGTTTAGGCATTCTCAGAAAGCGGGAATAATCATAGAATGGCGGTGCTTGGAAGGGGACGATTAAACTAAACATTGATGGGATGAACCGGATCATCAAGTAATGTTTATTATGTGCCCGAACTCAAGAACAATTTGCTAAGTATTGGTCAACTTCAAGAAAAAGGTGGTTATTACGATCAAACAGAATACACGCAAAGTATATCACCCTACAAAGGATGCATCATTCACACATAATATGACCACAAACAAAATGTTTGTCATATTGGCCAAATATCGACATGTGGCAAACTGCTTCACTGCAAAAACAGAAGAGATGGGGGAACTTTGGCACAAAAGACTTGGGCACATAAATCATGAAAGCCTGAAGAAGATGCAAAAGCAAAAGTGGGTTGAAGGAATTCCAGAAATCAGCTTCACTGACAAAGTGTGTCAAATATGCATGAAAGGGAAGCAGCATAGAATGTCAATACCAAAGAAAAGCAACTGGAGAGCTGTTAAGCCATTACAGCTCATACATTCTGACATTTGTGGCCCCATTAGCCCTATGTCCACCAGCAACAAAAGGTACATACTCACCTTTATAGATGATTTTTCCAGAAAATTGTGGGTATATTTGCTTAATACTAAGGATGAATCATTTACCATATTCAAGCAATTTAAAAGTTATGTGGAAAAAGAATGTGGAATGCCTATCTGTGGGTTGAGAACTGACAGGGGGGGAGAATTCACTTCAAGTGAATTTATGGAATATTGTGTGAACAATGACATAAAACGACAATTGACCACAGCATATACACCCCAACAAAATGGGGTGGCAGAGAGAGGAAAAACAGTCAATTTTGAACATGGTGAGATGTGCACTTGAAAGAACAGGGAATGCCTAAGAAATTTTGGGCAGAAGCTGTAAAATGGAGCTGCCATGTTTTAAATAGGATTCCAACTACTGCTGTACAAGGCAAAACCCCTGAAGAATGCTGGAATGGAAGAAAACCTGATATTAGCTATTTCAGGGTTTTTGGCTGTCTTGAAATGTTTTAATTCGAAGCCAAAGACTCGAAATTGGATGCAAAGAGTCAATTTGTGCATTTTATTGGATTGAGTGAAGAATCAAAAGGCTACAAGATGTACAATCCTTCCACAAAGCAGGTAATTATCAGTACTGATGTTATTTTTGAAGAAAACAGGAGCTGGAATTGGGAAAGAACAAATGCAGAAAAGGTGAGTGATGTGCTAATCTGGGAAGATGAAGAAGGGGAGATTGGTGAATCAAGTGATGATGAGGCTGATGATGAGGAGGAGCAGACTGATGACCCTCAACCTAGTCCAACTCAGTCTAGTACAATTCAGAACACCAATCAGTTGCTAGAAAGGAGAATATCCAGAGTTCCAGCCTATTTAAAGGACTATGTTACTGGTGAAGGGTTAACTGAAGAAGAAGAAGTGCAAAATCTAGTTATGTTCTCTTCATCAGATGATCCTACTAGCTATGAGGAAGCTGCAAATAACAAAAAGTGGATGGAAGCCATGGATTTGGAAATTAACTCTATAATAAGAAATCAGACATGGCAATTGGTGGATGCCCCAAAAGGAGCTAAGATCATTGGAGTAAAGTGGATATACAGAACCAAGTTAAATGAAAATGGTGAGGTAGATAAGTGCAAAGCCAGGCTTGTTGCTAAGGGATATGCACAAGAACAAGGAATGGACTACAATGAGGTCTTTGCACCTGTTGCTAGATGGGATACAATCAGAACCATCATAGCATTTGCTGCCAAAAATGCATGGACATTATACCAGCTAGATGTAAAAAGTGCATTTCTGTATGGGGAATTGAAGGAAGATGTCTATGTGAGTCAACCTCAAGGGTATGAACAGAAAGGAGAGGAAACAAAGGTGTACAAGTTGAAGAAAGCCTTGTATGGCTTAAAACAAGCTCCAAGGGCTTGGTTTAGCAGAATTGAGGGATATTTTGTGGCACAAGGTTTTGAAAAAGCAGTCATGAGCATACACTATTTGTCAAAAAGGGAGGAAGAAACATACCGATTGTAAGTTTATATGTTGATGACTTGGTTTTTACAGCAATAATGCAGATATGATAAATTCATTCAAAAACTCTATGAAGAATGAATTTGAAATGAATGACTTGGGCAAGATGAGCTACTTCTTGGGAGTTGAAGTACAGCAGACAGAAAAAGGTATACACATTTGTCAAAGGAAATATGCAGAAGAGATACTAGAGAAATTTGGAATGAAGGAATGCAATGCTGTGAAGAATCCCATGATTCCTGGAAACAAGTTGAGCAAAGATGAAAAGGGCAAGAAAGTTGATTCAACCTACTTCAAACAGTTGATTGGGAGCTTGATGTACTTGACTGCTACAAGGCCTGATTTAATGTACAGTGTTTGTCTATTGAGCAGGTTCATGGCTAATCCAATGGAATCTCATATGTTGGCAGCTAAGAGAATTTTGAGGTACTTAAGAGGGACAGCTGGTCTTGGCATTTTCTATCAGACAGGGTGTTGTGATGACTTACTGGCATATACAGATTCAGATTATGCTGGTGATACTACTGAATTTAAGAGCACTTCTGGCTATGTGTTCTTATTAAGCAAAGGAGTTGTGGCATGGTCATCAAAGAAACAATCTGTTGTCACTTTGTCTACTACAGAAGCTGAGTATATTGCTGCAGCATCTTGTGCTTGTCAAAGCATTTGGATGCAGAATATACTGAAACAAATTGGAGGATCACAGAGCAAGACTGTCACTATATTATGTGACAATTCATCCTCTATCAAGTTGGCTAAACACCCTGTGTTTCATGGCAAAAGTAAACACATAGCTGTGAGATTTCATTTTCTGAGAAATCTCACCAAAGAAGAAGAAGTTAAGAAGATGAACACCGTGGAACAAAGAACAAACTAGTGACATCATGACCAAACCTCTTCGATTGGAGGCATTTGAAAGGCTTAGAAGTGCAATTGGAATGAAGATGTATGAAGACGTAAACTAAAAGCGTGTGTTTAGTTTAAGGAGGATATGTTTGATTGTTTTCTGCTTTTATTAATTATTCCCGTTTTATTTTCCTTGTTTGAATGATTCTTTAGGGATAGTACCCACTCTCCTAGATTTTAGGAAGTAGTTGAGTCATGTTGTTAGTGTTTCCGGTTTTCTTGGATCCTTTACAGTTCATGTATTTGTTTTGGCTATTTATAGCTACTTTGATAAATGAATAAAGCAGAGAGCAAGCTTTTCATACCTCTATTGTTTACTTTACAATAACAGGGTCAAAATGTAAATATTAAAAATATAAATAAAAAGAATATGGAAATATGACTTACAATAACTTAGCAGCCAAGCAGGTGACAGAAGAAAAAAAAAATATGACTTACGATAACTTAACCACAGTCTGCAGAAGAGGAGATGGCAATAGGGAGAATGGAGAAAGAGTGCCGGAGCCGGGAGGGATTGATATAATATTTTAGGGTTTTGTTTTGTAGTAGCCGTGAATATATGTAATGCTATTTTTTTTTTAAGAAAATATACTCGACCCAAATTTTTCTTTTTTTTTGAAAAAAACTTGTCCAAGTTTCCGGATACGTATCTATAGGCGTATCCGAAGCCGTGTCCAATTTTTGAGTATTTCCGATTCAGCCCGACACCGTTTCTTGTGGCGTGTGTCGCGTACGTGTCAGTGTCCTCCGTATGTCGGATACGGATACGGCCAACAAAATGGCTTGTCCATGCATCATAGATTCTCTATTGCAAGCTGGCATGCATTGCGGGTACAGCGATAGGGATTGGGTAATCGGTGGAAAATAATGGTGCAGTGTCTTCGATCGGAAGCCTCACAGCCATCTTTCATATAGAAAAATGTGGGAAACGTTTCGACGGGATATATACAACTCCGCCAAAGCCTGCAACAAATACATATATATGTATCAGCTAGAATTAAGAACAATAGAAATTTTATGCATTATATCTTAAGTTAAAGTACTCCAAAAATGTAAACTGAAGAACATTACCCTATAACGAATGATCGATAACGATCTAACTCATTCGCTTGATAACGAACCCCGAGATTCAAATCGATCATTCAATAACGAACCCCGACTCTTAACTCATTCGCTCGATAACGATCCATCGAGACATAGTAGATAGTACTATCACAATGATCGATAACGATCTAACTCATTAATTTCGATAACGAACCCCGAGATTCAAATCGATCTTTTAATAACGATCCCGACTCTTAACTCCTTCGGCCGATAACGATCGATCGAGCTATAGTAGATAGTACTATCGTAATGATCGATAACGATCTAACTCATTATTTCGATAATGAACCCGAGATTCAAATCGATCTCTTAATAACGATCCCCGACTCTTAACTCCTTCGCTCAATAACAATCCATCGAGACATAGTAGATAGTACTATCACAATGATCGATAACGATTTAACTCATTCGCTCGATAACGAACCCTTAGATTCAAATCGATCGTTCGATAACGAACCCCGAAAAATTCAAATCGATCATTCAATAACGAACCCCGACTCTTAACTCATTCGCTCGATAACGATCGATCAAGCCATAGTAGATACTACTATCACAATGATCGATAACGATAACGATCTAACTCATTCGCTCGATAACGAACCCTTAGATTCAAATCGATTTCTCGATAACGAACCCCGAGATTCAAATCGATCGCTCGATAACGAACCACAAATGTTAACTCATACGCTCGATAACTGATGTATAACATTTATATGATAAAAATTACGATATATTATATATTTTATCAACTCTTTATATATAAAATATAAGAAATTATAACGATAATCTTATGAAATATTAATAGTTATGAATAAATCTAATTAATATAAAATCGAGTAAAAGTTATAAATTTTGTACCGGTTTAGTAACCGGAGTGTCGTGTCAGATTTACGTGGGTATTTTTGGTATTTTATTGCAGATTTTTAGGTAAACCAAGACCCCGAGTGACGGCACTTTTTGAAGTAAAACCATGTCTTTTGAAGGAAGTAAGAAAGTGCCACGAGACTTAAAATTCAAGTGGATCATCAATTCGCAGTAGTATTATCGAATTATATTTTCGACGAACAAATGGCCCATCAAAAAGGCATTTTATGAAGAAGAGTCCTTCATGAAAGTTATAGATCTTTTCAAGAGCTTTCCAACGCTTTTTGAATCATGTCATTTGGAGATTCAGATCTCAAGTTATGATTTTATCAAGTTTCAGATCAAGATGTGAAAAATGCTACCCGGATCAATCCGGATTAACCTCGGATCGATCCGGCCTTTCAGTTAGGAAACATAATGATGTGATTAGCATGTGATTCTGCAGAGGATAAGCCGTGGGATAACATTTTTTATTCTCGGATCGATCCGGCTTCACCTCGGATCGATCCGGCTTCACCTCGGATCGATCCGGCTTCACCTCGGATCGATCCGGCCTTGAAAAAAACTGCCTATAAATACAGCAGGATCTCAGACAGAAAAGAGGGTACCAATATATATCTTCTAATCTCTTAAATTAGTAGTAATAATGTATATATTAGTAGGCATTCTGCCATAAATAATGTAGAAATTCGTAGTATCGTTGTAATGCTTGGACGGTTATCGGAGATCAATGTTGAAGAAGTTGTTGTAATTTCCGGAAGAATACGGCCTCTAAATCAATGATTTGTAACCTGGTAATATTCTAAAGTTTTATGTTTGTTGTTTTTATGTTTTTCGTTGTAATGTTAGTAGGCTAAATCTATAACTAGCCAAGATATGTAATTGAAATATTTCGATCTTTTTGGTAAAATGGATGATGACTATAACTAAAATTGACTAAAATTGAATTTGATGAATCTTTTTCTACTTGTAATGTATTGAAAATATTCGTATTGACGTAATTAACCAATATGAATCGCACCATAACCTAATGACGAACTAAACGGTGAAGTTAGGATATGAGAAAAAAAGTAGAAAAACCGGAGGGTAAAAATGGCCGAGTGAAAACGTGACAACGGAATCCTATTTCCTACCCGGGGGTAGAATTGTTTTATCTTTTGACAAGATAAATACTTCTTGAAATTATCTGTACTCGAGATCTAATTACGTTAAATCATCTGTTTAATTAACAGATCTTAAAATACTGGCCGTATGACAAAACGGGAGTGACCCATGATTAAGATGACATTAGGACAGTTGATGAGACATATAGCAGCTTTTAGACGCCGCGTGTGAGAGGAAGCTGTTGAGCTGAGGAGTGCACCGTTTCACATATTCAATTGGACCTAATAAAAAGGAAGAACGAGCACATCCATTAAACTAAAAAGATTGAATAATCCAATTACATATATCTTGGCTAGTTCTTTAATAATTATTAGTATTTAATATATTGGTATCTATATATATATATATATTTTACTATTTATGTATTACTATATATATTTATGTATTTATATATATTATAATAGTTTAGTTTTAATTTATGCATTTATTTTCTGTTTATTAGTATATTAGTGACTCGTTTGATAAACCTGCGATTTAGATCGAGATAATAATAGTTGTTTGGTGTTTAACCACACTTAAAAGAATTACCACGTTTCCCTGAGGATTCGACACCTGACTCACCATACTAGCACAACAATTTGACCCGGTACACTGCCGGTAAGGATTATAATAGCACTAGAAAATGTCCGTCAGCTTTCTGGCGCCGTTGCCGGGGACACGTCGCTAATTTTTCTTTGTGTCTATGGTTACTACTTATATCAGCTCAAAATTCTCGAGGATAAGTCAACACTCTTCTTTTCACATTTCTTTTTTTATTTTTTTCGTTGGTACTTACCTTATAAGTAAGTTACCAATTTTTACTATTATTAATTTCGTGTTATTTTCCTTTTTTCGTTAGTTGATGACCAGAAGCGGTAAGGCCCCACTCACTCCTTATAAGCCTGACATAAATACTTACGAAAGAGCGATTAAGTAGAGAGTAAACGTGGTCATACTAGTCAGGAAATCGACCACGAATCATCATCAAATCGAGAAGCGAGAATGGCCGAAATCGGTGATGAAACACACGAACAAGGGCTAGAACATGCTCAGGGCATGGACAACACCCTATTAACCCTAATAATAATCGAGAATCCTAATAATAGGAATAATCAGAATCGGAACCAGAATAATCGTAATAACCCACCAAACCCGAGACCTATATGTGATCAGACCATAAGAAGGAACCAGACTAATAATCCCATTCTTTTACCTAATGAAGGAGCGAACAATTTGAAATTAAATCTCATCTTTTGGTTTAATTGACGCGTAAGAGCCCAATTTTTAGGAGAGGATGATGAAGATCCACATCATCATCTCTATCTTTTTTCAAGAATTGTGCAATCTGACCAAAAGTCAAGTGTGCTCATCGTGAATTAACAAGGATGTCTATGTTTCCTTTTTCTTTAAAAGGGCGAGCACGAGATTGGTTTATGTCTCTTCCACATCACTCACCGACTAGTTGGGAGGATATTCAAACCGAATTTTGAAACAATATTTCACTCCTGGACGAAATTTGGAATTAAAAGTCGAGGTTGCTAACTTTAGACAAGGATACGAAGAAACGCTTGGGAATGCACAGGAGAGATTTAAAAACTATTAAGAGCTTGTCCCGACCATGGTTATTCCTTAGATATGCAAATCCAACTTTTACGTCAGTAAATTACTTAAAAAGACTCACGTGCGGATGTAGATCATGCATGTGGTGGTTCTTTAATGATGAGTGAAGCACAAACAGTTTACGATGCTATAGAAAAGATTTCCAAGAATAACAGAATGTGGGAAACCGGTTCTAGCACCAGAAAAGTAGCTTTTGCAGGAGAATGTACATCTAATACAGAAGTTCTAGCACATTTGGAGAACTTGAGTAGGAAATTTGATGGCCTACAATCGAACAAAAACCTAAGTTCAGAAAATAGTACACCCACTGAATACTCAAATCAGGATAATATGCCATTAGGGATTGAAGAACCAACAGGATATTCGAGAGAAGAGGTAAGTTTTCTTCAGCAGCATAGGAATTTGAACAATGCTTATTCAAACTCGTTTAATGCTATTAGAAGAGACCACCCAACATTTCGATGGTCTGAAAACCCTAGTAAGCAAGGACAACCGCCATATCCAGTTCCATATAGGAATTCGTCTAATAATGAAGTTTATCAGGGAGATACCTCTAATCAGAATTTACAATCATTACCCATATCCTATCCTCAACACACCACTCAAAGTATACCAGTAACTCAAAGTTCAACTCAGCCTGCAGAAGGGATTGAAAAATGGGAGAAACTAATGGAAAATATAATGGGTGTGGTGTCTACTCAATCTAAAACTATGGAAACAATGATGACTTCTATAAGTACAGTCACTAAAGATATGAGTACAATAAAAACATCTATGAGTGGCCATGATACCAGAATGAGAACGATAGAAGCCTCATTAAGAAATATGGAAGATCATTTGAGTAGGGAAGGAGCGTAAAAGCAAAGAGACCACAGGAGGATTACCAAGTAACACCGAAAGAAATCCGAGAGAGGTAAATCTTTGTAGTTACTGTAAGTAGAAAACTCGTGTGGTAGTAATGGAGTAGAAAGTTTCGGAAATAATGAAGTAGAAGATGATTTAGATGGTAAGAATGATGAAACTAAAAATGAACATGAATTCACTGATGATGAAGAAGAAATTATAGAAAATTTCTTGAAAGGAAATAGAAGTATGGAACCTGAAAATAAAGGTGAGAAATGGGTAAAAATCCCGAGAATTCTGAAAGATCCCATGGATGAAGATTTAAGAAATTTATTCAAGGAACATGTTAGAGTGAATGATACTGAAAACAAGGATGATAAACAGGAAGAGTTTAAAAATTCTGAAGAAGAGATCGATTCAGGGAGCGTTTTAAAGAAAAAATTTCAAGATCATGTGACATGGAAAACAAGTAACACTCCAAGATTTAAGGAGAAAGGAAAAGAGAAAATGACTTCGGGATCAAAGGTTATAGATTTAGAATCTTTACCTTACCCACCTAAAGATCAAATTAAAAAAATAAAAACTGATAAGAAGTATGCTCGTTTCCTTGATACTTTTCGTCATCTTCATGTTAATATCCCTGTTATCGAAGCTCTAGTTAATATGCATGCCTATGGAAAGTTTCTGAAAGACATTCTCTCAAACAAGAAAAAGTTAGAAGAATATGAGAATATTTGTCTCAATGAAGAATGTTCTGCAATTTTACAGCATAAATTACCACCTAAAATGAAAGATCCTGGTAGTTTTACAATTCCTTGTGAAATTGGAGGATTTTTGTTTAAAAAAGTACTATGTGATCTTGGAGCAAGTATTAATCTCATGTCTTATGAAGATTATAAGAAACTAGGCATAGGAAAACTTACGAATACTGAAATGACTCTTCAAATGGCAGATAGATTAGTCAAGTACCCCAAAGGAATTATCGAGGATGTATTGGTTAAGATAGATAAATTCTACTTCCCATGAGATTTTGTAGTCATGGAAATGGAAGAAGGATATTTGGCGCCATTTATTCTAGGTCGACCATTCTAGCTACGGGAAGAACATTAATCGATGTCCAAAAAGGAGAATTAATCTTGAGAGTTAACGAAGATACAGTTGCTTTCAATATATTCAAAGCTATGAAACATCCATACAGATCACCAGAATCAAGTTCTTTTATAGAGGATATTCATAATGTCTATGATATTCAACTACCAGTTTATGAAGACAGATTAGAAGAATGCCTAGACTTGTCTATCTATAAAGAGAATAAGAAGGACACTGACATGAAAGAGATAATCCTTTATCTAAATAAAAGAAGTTTTAGTCCTAAACCACCATGGCATCAGTATCTGGAATTAGAACTAGAAGGACCAGTTCTAAAACCTTCAGTAGAAGATCCACCCATTAATCTAGAATTGAAACCACTTCCTTTAAATCTTAAGTATGCTTTTCTTGAAACTAATAATCTATTACCGGTTATTATTTCGTCAACCTTAACTGAGCTACAAGAAGACCAATTACTTAGAATATTGAAAAAACATAAGAAAGCATTTGGTTGAATGATGGCGATATTCAAGGAATTAGCCCCGAGATTTGCGTTCATAAAATTATTCTAAAGAGGACGCTAAACCTTGTATTCAGCCACAACGCCGCTTCAATCCGAATTTGCAGCTAATTGTTAAGAAAGAGGTTATTAAACTATTAGAAATGGGATAATCTTTCCTATATCGATAGTGAATGGGTAAGTCCAACTCAAGTGGTACCAAAGAAAGGAGGTTTCACAAGAAAGGAAAATGATAAAAATGAATGGATTCCGACAAGAGAAATTACCGGATATCGAATGTGCATTGATTTTGAAAACTTAACGATCATACTAAGAAAGATCATCATCCACTTCCATTCATAGTGCAAATGTTGGAACGCTTTAAGTGGACATAAGTATTCTTGTTTCTTAGATGGTTATTCAGGATATTTACAAATATTCATTGCAAAGCAGGAGATAGAGAAAAGACCACTTTCACTTGTCCGTATGGAACCTTCGCTTATAAGAGAATGCCGTTTGGTTTATGTAATGCACAGACTACATTTCGAGAGATGCATGATGGCTATATTTTACGACATAGTCGAGAAGTTTTAGAAATTTTATGGGCGACTTTAGTGTATACGGAGATTCCTTCGATGAATGTTTATCGCACTTAGAACGAGTGTTACAATTTGTGAAGATACCAATTTAGTTTTAAAGCGGGAAAAATGTCACTTAATGGTTTGAAGGAAGGGATTGTTCTAGGACATAGAATCTCTGAAGTAGGTATCGAAGTTGATAAAGCTAAAGTCGAGGTAATCGAAAAGTTACCTCCACCAGTTAATTTAAGAACTTTGAGAGGATTTCTTGGACATGCAGGTTTTTATTGGAGATTTATTGCAGATTTCTCGAAAATAGCAAAACCTCTAAGTCATTTGCTTGAAAAGGAAATACCTTTTAACTTTGATAGTAAATGTATGGAAGCCTTTCAGACCCTAAAAGCGAGGTTAACTCATCGCACGGTGCTAGTAGCACCCAGTTGAGTTTGCCGTTTGAAATTATGTGTGATGCGAGTGATTTAGCTGTAGGAGCAGTTTTAGGTCAAAGATATAACAAAGTACTCAAAGCAATTTACTATGCATCTCACACATTAAACGCAGCTCAACTTAATTACGCAACTACTGAAAAAAAGAAATCATATTTGTAATTTTTGTCTTAGATAAGTTTAGATCGTATATCGTTGGATCTAAGGTTATTATCTATCTGAGACCATTCGACCTCAAGTACTTACTAAGTAAGAAAGATGCTAAACCACGTCTTCTTAGATTGATTCTCTTACTACAAGAATTTGATATAGAAATTAAAGATAAAAGGGAAGTGAAAATGTAGTAGTGAGATCATCTAAGTAGAATGGAAAATGAAGAAAAGGGAATTGAAATACAAGATTCATTTCACGATGAACAATCATTTAGAATCGATACTCCTTCAACCATGCAATTAATAAAGAATAGAATTCCTTCTAAGGAAATGTCACCCTGGTTTGGAGATATCGATAATTACTTTACCTGTGATTATATTCCATCTAATTGGACTTGGCAACAGAAAAAGAAATTCTTTTACGACTTAAAATTTTATTACTGGGAGGAACCAGACCTTTTCCGTAAATGCTCGGATGAGATAATCAGAAAATGTGTGCCTAATAATGAGATTTTAAGTATTTTATCGTTTTGCCATGATCGTGAGGCAGTAGGGCACCATGGAGGATGGAAAACTGCTTTCAAAGTTTTACAATGTGGTTTTTATTGGCCTACACTGTATAGAGATGCATATAAATATGCGAAATCTTGTGAATCATGCCAAAAATGGGGAAATATATCGAAGAAACATGAAATGCCTCTTCAACCGATTTTAGAGTGTGAATTGTTTGATGTTTGGGGTATAGATTTCATGGGACCTTTCCCTATATCTTTTGGAAAAAGATTTATTCTTGTAATGGTAGATTATGTTTCAAAATGGGTAGAAAAGTGAAGCTCTTCCAACTAATGATACCAAAGTTGTCATAAGGTTCCTTAAAAGGAATATATTTACTAGGTATGGCAATTCGAGAGCTATCATTAGTGATAGAGGTCACTTTTGCAATAGACCATTCACCAAGATAATCGAAAAATATGGTGTAACACATAAGTTAGGCACACCCTATCATCCGTAGACCAGTGGTCAGGTAGAGGTGTCTAATAGAGAAATTAAAAGAATTATAGAAAAGACTGTGGACTCAAATCGTAAAATCAAGCAGAGAACTGGATGATGCATTATGGGTATACAGAACAGCCTTTAAAACACCAATTGGTTGTTCTCCTACAAACTAGTTTTTGGTAAATCTTGTCATCTCCCCGGTTGAATTAGAACACCGGGCCTTTTGGGCTATTAGATTTTTGAATTTCGATCCTAAGGTTGTCGGTGATCACAGATTACTTCAGTTAACTGAACTAGAAGAATTTCGTCTTGATGCTTATGAAAACGCTCGAATCTACAAGGAACGCACGAAATCTTTTCACGATAAGAGAATTTATAGTCGTGAGTTCCATGTAGGTGATCGAGTGTTATTGTTGTACAATTCACGTTTAAAGTTATTTCAGGTAAGCTTAAATCAAGATTGGACAGGTCCATTAAGAGTAACAAAGGTTTACAAATCTGGAGTCATTGAACTAACTAATGGAAATACAACATTTATAGCCAATGGCCCATGTGGTGAAAATTTGTTTGTGGAAAGTGAAGGATCTCATTGAAAAAGGAAGTAATGTTGCTAATCGATCCTCCACAAAACTAAAAGCAGGAAAACTAAGTTCAGCTGAATCCCAGGTGCTATATTTCTTTACTTCACTTTTATATGTTTAAACTAGTTTCGTCTTTTACCGGACAGACGTAAAAGAACTGGATGCCTTTTTTAGATAGATTAGGAGTTTTTATTTTTGCTTTTGAAGTTAAGCCTTGATAAAGATGTCGCGTTTATAATAGAAGCTTCAGTTTTTGAGAAAAACAAGCAATTATTAAGAGAGATCAGATTGAAAGAAGTATGTAATGGAAAATCGAGAAGTTCAATAAAGAGAAGGGCAAAGTTTTTAATGCGATGCAGAATCTGTGGAAAAAGTGAGCATAATGGGAAATGTGGAGAAAGCACAACCAAATCTCAGGATGAGTGTTTGAATGTTGTTAAGAAGAGAATGATTAGGTGGTTATCCGAAAATCCCGATGGAGATCAAAGAGAAAATTCGAACGCCTCATTTCTCAAGGTTAGGTTGATAGAACGTTATATCAGAACTCTGGAAGATTTATAAATAGAGGAATTAGGAACCCTATAAGTTTTAAAATATTTTTAAAAAAATTTATATAACTTTTGAAAATTTTATATAAAGGATCTTTATGAAATTATTTAAAGTTTTATAAAAAAAATTTATAAAAGGTTTTAATTAAAATTAGTAGAAGTATCACTAAGGTTTTATAAAGATTTTATTAAGTTTTTTAAAGTTTTTTTTAAAAAAAAAAGAAAAAAAATATATATATATATTTTGGTCGGATCGATCCGACATCACCCCGGATCGATCCGGGACCTGAAAAACCTAAAAAGAACGGGTTCTCCCTTTCTTCTTCCTCTTCCAAATTTTTTTCTTCCAACAGCCGCCCCCACCCTCTTCCCCACTCGAAATTTTTTCTTCAAAATCATCACTAAAAATCACTCTCACACCACCCCAATCCTTATATTCTTCTCATTTTCCTCTCTTCTCTTCAATCTTTCATTCAAATTTGAAAATTTTTCAAGAAAAGCTTCAACTTTCACTCCCGCGACATTCATCTTTTCCGCCAACTCTTCAACCTTTTTCGCACTATAAGGTAACAAATTAGTAATGTATTTTGTTAATTTCGTTTTTTATGCAACTTTTAATTTATTTTCAACTGTTTTATTACTCATTTGTGTATTGTTGTTTTGTTTGTTTTGTTGTTTTTAAATTATTGTGTCATTATCGTAGAATGGCCGAATCGTCAAAAGCCGCTAAAAAACGTAAGCCACATATCCCTACCCAAATCCCGGTCATAGAGACAAGGCCTTTAACAGATGAAGAATTGGCCGTTAGTTTTGAAAGAACCGCATCTAGAGCAGCTAGAAATGCCTTAAAGAATAAGTTTTGAAAGTGTCTAGTTGCGATAGAGAGGGGTTTAGATTTCAAGGATTTGGGAGAGGAAGTAAAGGCAATTTTTGAAAGGAGACAGTGGTTGGAGTTAGCCAGTTTAAGAGAAGGTGAAGTTAACACAACCTTGGTTGCTGAGTTTTATTCTCTGTTAGCAACTCATAATGCAACAGAGGACGGCGAGTTAATCAGAACCTTAAGAACCAGAGATAAAGGTGCCGTTCAATCCTCACATTATAAATGCTATATATGGTATTCCTGATATACCAGAAGAGGAGGATTATTATACAGTGTGGAATCTTGATGAACCGGCAGATTTTGACCATGTAGTCTTGACAGCCCAAAACGAGTTAGATCCTACAGATGTATGGCGTGAAAACAGATTCTCATATGGAAAGTGTATAAGGGATATGAGAGCCATTAAGCGTTTTATCAGTTCGACTCTTTACCCTACTCGTCATTTGACATCTTTTGGTAAGGAGGACCTGTGTATTGCATGGGCCATGGTCAATGATATACCTGTGGATGTAGGCAAGGTTATGTATAAGCGGGCCAAGGAATTTGCCACGACTGCTAAACCAAGCAGTCATATGCCTTTTCCTTGTTTTATTTCTTCACTGTGTCGGCAAATAGGTGTTCCTGAGCTACCAAATGATAATCTGGTTACGGCTGATGAAACATTGATAGGCCCTAGTTTGCCAGCTCAACCGGCGGGAATAATAGATTTTATGAACCCAAACCGCCGTCAACCTCAGCCTATTCACCTGTTTCTCAACCCTCCACTGTTCCTCCATCATCTAGTCAACCACAAACTCAGCTTCCAAACACCATCACTTACGACATGTTTCAATCCTTGTCCTATGATGTTCATCGTGCTAATGCCAATATGGCTAAATGAATAGGCAGTGGTCTGAAGATTTGAGACAAGGCATGCGCGGTATATATCAGATGAATCTACTTCAGAACCCTGCCTACGCCGAAATGAACATTCCGCAATGCCAATCTGAGCCGTATACCATGCCCGATATAATTCCACCAATGCCACCTCAATCAAATTTCCAACAAATGCTACATTCTTTTGGAAATCAAACTAGTGGTATAGGTGATTTTTCAACAGGTACCACGGCGGCAGCAACATCCAGTTGGGGAGGATTTGGATCATTTGCTCACACGACGACAGGATGGGGAAGCACTTTTTCTGATATCACGACAGGGATGAGTTCTATGGGATTCGATGGCTCGGTTAGGATGACGACGCCTTTTCCAGAACCATTCCATGCATCGACTCATGATCCTGCTAATTCTCAAGCCATGCCGAGTTCGAGCTATGTCGAGATGAGTGATGATGAGGAGTAATTTAAAACATTCTATGATTATTGACACTTAAACAATTTATTTTCGAACAACTAGTTTATGATTTTATTTTCGTTTGAGTTTATTTTCGTGTGATTTTATTTACGCACCGTGCAGTAAAGTTTGTCGTTATCAATACTCTATAAAAATAACATAATAAAATAAGAAACCAAAGTTATTGAGCAAAAATATCAAACTAGAAAAAATTATGGGCAACTTTCACGCTAAAACCAACTATGTCCGTGAATAGTAGTTCCCGGATCGATCCGACCTGATCCCGGATCGATCCGGCGTGAGTATACCGACCTGACATAGATGTTTAGCTGTTAGGCCGGATCGATCCGGCCCTTTCCCGGTTCGATCCGGGAAGTCCAAAAACGCCAAAACGAAGATTTTTTCTACTTTTGCATGATGGGTAAGTTTCTATAAAAGGAAATAGCCAGCTCTCCTTACCATTGCTCATTCCTTTCTTATTTCTATCTGCATAAGCTTCCTTATCTGTAATAAAATTATGTCTAATCGCTCATCCCCTCTATTAATAGTTATGAACCACATACTCTCGATAAAGTGTGGTTCCCGAAGTCAAGCCTCTTGTTTTCATAACAATTTTCCGAGACGTCTAAATTTTGTTCAATCTCCTATTCTGTTGGAGAAAGGTTTAAACACGGAGAAGATAGATCAGTGGGGACGAAATCTAATCCGAGGTTGTGGATGGAGAAAGCTGATTAGGAATCCCAGAGGTAGAATTAACATTTCGATTGTTCAAGATTTTTATGCATCTCTTTCTGATATAACGACGGTAGCCTCATCTCATCTTATCACTGTTAGGGGTATTGTTATTACCTTTTCTCCAGTCATTATAAATCAAAATTTTGAAATCCCACCATGTACCTTTGATCCAAACCCACACTTCGAGTTTCTATGGGAACTCGGAAATGCTTATAATGTTGTCAATCGTACTGCCGAAGCATTCCAGTACGTGTTTCCCCTTTTTGATCATGACTATGACTCATCCACTCTGGCTTTACCCCCTCATCTGAGGGCATGGAAACACTTCATTAATTCACGGATCTATCCCACTAGTGACTTTTTGGGGGTTACGGATGACGAGATGCTGCTGTTGTATGCACTCACGGTTGGGGCATATATTGACTGGGGGATATTGATGTACAAGACAACAATCAATTTTGCGGTAGAGAGGCGTAATAGAGGAAGGCCACTGCCGTTTGCTTGGCTTATATCTCAAATTTGTGTTCATCTGAATCAAGTACCTGAGTTTAATACGGACGAGATTTTTCCATCTCGTTGTTCTCAATTGGGATTACTTCCGGTCGATACTCCCGGATGTTCATCAACGGTTTAATATGTTGTTTAAATGGTCAGTTTGTTAGAAATCAGTTGGAAGTTGTTAGCAGTGAGATGTTTAAGATGGTAGTTATTTAAGTTAGTAGATTAATATGTTGTTTAATTATTTTTCTTTAGGTTTGTAATAGTCTTTATGATGTTTAATATATATGTTTTTTTATTATGTTGGTTCTATTAGTAGAAACATAATAATACACGCAAGTAATATCGCTAAAATAATAACATTCATCTAAAATTTTAATTTTATTTTCGAACCTACTTTTTTATTACTCACTGGACATTGAGACGATGCCACTTTGTAAGTGGGGAGTAGAGTTAGGTTAGTAAATAAAAATTAAAATTTTCATATAAATTTATACTTAATTGCTTAATACTTAGTTTAATTTTCTTGAATAAATTTAAGTAGATAATATATAATTAATATGAATAAAAATAATATAAATTGGTAAGAATAGATTTTAATTAAGTAAAGTAAATTAGATATATTATAATTATATTATATATGTCATTTTTAGATTTTTATAAGATTTTAAGTATATGTAACTATACATAAATATTATCAAGTAATGTTTTTTTGAAATTTAGCAAATATACTTATATTTATAATGAAATGTTAGAATAATTTTCTTTTCAAAAACGAAATATGAATATGGAATCGAACTAGGGATGACGATTTTTGGCATAACTTTGTTCAAATTTATAGCCAAATAAAATTTACCCGAATAAAATTTCCAATTTTGTCCCCACCTCACCAAATAGAGTGGCGGACCTCACTCGAAATAGCCAATTGTGATTAAACTAATTATAACCGACCCTTAGCCTATTTTGGTCTACATTTCCTAAAATCCCACGAGTTTTATGCGTCTTATGAAAGGAGATGATGACATAAAAGCTAAGTATCGATGCAAAAGAATGGTATATGCTGAAATTTGAAAAGTTAGATAAGGTATTCGATCTCACCTCATGACGCTTGCAAGATAGTCGATTTTGGCAATGAGTTCGGGTATGTTAGTATTCTATGAAAAAAAAAAAAAAGAGAAAATC
The DNA here is from genome assembly GCA_026214975.1 of Gentiana macrophylla. NCBI lineage: Eukaryota > Viridiplantae > Streptophyta > Magnoliopsida > Gentianales > Gentianaceae > Gentiana > Gentiana macrophylla. Next base: position 86,863,940 of record CM047806.1, read on the forward strand.
TGAAAAAGTATCGAATGTTATTAATCGAGATATTTTGATCAAAATTATGAAGGTGTAAAAGACGCATTTACTTTGCTTTTTCTCTTTGATTTTCTTTTTATCCTTTCGATTAACCAATACCCTGAGCCTAAAAACGTTATAAGCCAATTTGCCAACTACTTGACTTAGTCCTTGATTCCAAATATTTCATATAAGTTGAGATAAGAGAATAATTCTAGAATTTTAATTATATTTACTAAGTAGATTATGTAGAATTTCATTTAAATGATATTTGATAAATAATTTATCTAAGTTATATACACTTTTATCTTGTTAATTTCTAAGAAAGATATAATTAATATATTTATAATGTTGAAATGACATTTTCTTGCCTTGAGATTTAATCTACCAAGTATATCATTTTTATTGTAATTTTTATATATTACGCTTATTTTGCTTTAGAGGACGATCAAAGAATTAAGTGGGGAGTAGTTGATGTATAACATTTATATGATAAAATTACGATATATTATATATTTTATCAACTCTTTATATATAAAATATAAGAAATTATAACGATAATCTTATGAAATATTAATAGTTATGAATAAATCTAATTAATATAAAATCTAGTAAAAGTAATAAAAGTTATAAATTTTGTACGGTTTAGTAACCGGAGTGTAAATGTCGATTACGTGGGTATTTTTGGTATTTTATTGCAGATTTTTAGGTAAACCAAGACCCCGAGTGACGGCACTTTTTGAAGTAAAAACATGTCTTTTGAAGGAAGTAAGAAAGTGCCACGAGACTTAAAATTCAAGTGGATCATCAATTCGCAGTAGTATTATCGAATTATATTTTCGACGAACAAATGGCCCATCAAAAAGGCATTTTCTGAAGAAGAGTCCTTCATGAAAGTTATAGATCTTTTCAAGAGATTTCCAACGCTTTTTGAATCATGTCATTTGGAGATTCAGAGCTCAAGTTATGATTTTATCAAGTTTCAGATCAAGATGTGAAAAATGCTACCCGGATCAATCCGGATTAACCTCGGATCGATCCGGCCTTTCAGTTAGGAAACATAATGATGTGATTAGCATGTGATTCTGCAGAGGATAAGCCGTGGGATAACATTTTTTATTCTCGGATCGATCCGGCTTCACCTCGGATCGATCCGGCCTTGAAAAAAACTGCCTATAAATACAGCAGGATCTCAGACAGAAAAGAGGGTACCAATATATATCTTCTAATCTCTTAAATTAGTAGTAATAATGTATATATTAGTAGGCATTACGCCATAAATAATGTAGAAAATTTGTAGTATCGTTGTAATGCTTGGACGGTTATCGGAGATCAATGTTGAAGAAGTTGTTGTAATTTCCGGAAGAATACGGCCTCTAAAATCAAAGGATTGTAACTGGTAATATTCTAAAGTTTTATGTTTGTTGTTTTATGTTTTTCGTTGTAATGTTAGTAGGCTAAATCTATAACTAGCCAAGATATGTAATTGAAATATTTTGATCTTTTGGTAAAATGGATGATGACTATAACTAAAATTGACTAAAATTGAATTTGATGAATCTTTTTCTACTTGTAATGTATTGAAAATATTCGTATTGACGTAATTAACCAATATGAATCGCACCATAACCTAATGACGAACTAAACGGTGAAGTTAGGATATGAGAAAAAGTAGAAAAACGGAGGGTAAAAATGGCCGAGTGAAAACGTGACAACGGAATCCTATTTTCTACCGGGGTAGAATTGTTTTATCTTTTGACAAGAGAAATACTTCTTGGAATTATCTCAGACTTCGAGATCTAATTACGTTAAATCACTGTTTAATTAATGAGATCTTAAAAATCGGCGTATGACAAAGCGGGAGTGACCCATGATTAAGATGACATTAGGCAGTTGATGAGATATATGACAATTTAAATGCTGCATTTGTGAGAGAATCATTGAAATTGAGTGAGTGCACCGCTTCACATATTCAATTGGACCTAATAAAAGGAAGAACGAGCACATCCATTAAACTAAAAAGATTGAATAATCCAATTACATATATCTTGGCTAGTTCTTTAATAATTATTAGTATTTAATATATTGGTATCTATATACTTATATATATATATATATATATATATATATATATATATATATATATATATATATATATATATTTTACTGTTCATGTATTACTATATATATTTATGTATTTATATATATTATAATAGTTTAGTTTTAATTTATGCATTTATTTTCTGTTTATTAGTATATTAGTGACTCGTTTGATAAACCTGCGATTTAGATCGAGATAATAATAGTTGTTTGGTATTTAACCACACTTAAAAGAATTACCACGTTTCCCTGAGGATTCGACACCTGACTCACCATACTAGCACTACAATTTGACCCGGTACACTGCCGGTAAGGATTATAATAGCACTAGAAAACGTCCGTCAATAACGATCGATCGAGCTATAGTAGATAGTACTATCAGAATGATCAATAACGATCTAACTCATTCGCTCGATAACGAACCCCGAGATTCAAATTGATCTCTTAATAACGATCCCCGACTCTTAACTCCTTCGCTCGATAACGATCCATCGAGGCATAGTAGATAGTACTATCACAATGATCGATAACGATGTAACTCATTCGCTCGATAACGAACCCCGAGATTCAAATCGATCTATCCTTACCGATAACGATCTAACTCATTCGCTCGATAACGAACTAACGCTCTATCGTACAAATCCCGAGATTCAAATCAATCGCTCGATAACGAACTAAGGATCTATAGTAGAGAGTACTATCAGAATCACATGTAATTTTCCTTTAAAGGGACGACATTTGTCGTCCCTAAAAACCAAAAATCTTATATATTTTTTCATATATCATATTTTTATCTGAAAAAGGTTTAATGGGACGACATTGTCGTTCCTTTAAATAGTTCTGTCCACGTGGAAATCCAACCTGGCACGTTGGGGTTAATATTTTGTTTTTTGGGACGACATTGTCGTCCCTTTAAAGTTTCCCTCCGAAAAATCCGCACAAAACTTTAACTATGTTTGAATTCATTTAAAGGGACAACTGTGTCGTCCCAATAAAGATATTTAAAGGGACGACAAAGTCGTCCCTTTAAAGTTTGTCCCTTTAAACACGTTTTCTTGTACTGCCGCGCTATTCGATTCAGTCCAAACTTTTGCAAACTTTATGTTCGTTCATTAATTAGTTCCTCAACATCATTGCTGAAGTCGAATGACGGGCAAAAGAATCCAACAACCACCTATAAAGATCGTAACATACATGGTGAGGTGATGGTGAAGTATGAGCCTAGAAAAAAAGCTGATAATTTAAACAGATATATATTCACAGAGCTTCCCAAAATCAAATTATTAAGAGAAAGATACATGCAATTATATATGAAGAAGCTTTTTAGATCCTATATATTACCGCAACATAACAAACCATTTCATTTTCATATTTATTTTAAGGGCAAAGCAATCAAGTAAGTGCAAAGGAAACTAACAACTAAAAACAAAGTTAGTTGACAAACGGTCAAGCAAATCACCAAGCAAGGTGTGAAGGAGCAACGACGCATGCATCTTCATAATATTTGCAAGAAGATTCACAAAACCACAAGGCCAAAAAGGAGGCGAGGCAGCTAATTAAAGTTTGAAACCAAAATTGAATGGCCATCACCCACTGATAATCCAGCGTTGTAATACTCGGTAGTAATAATCGAGTGAGGACATCAGTAGTGTTTTCACATTTTTTACTAATAAAAATACATCATTTTTCGGATCTCAGTGGGGGCTAGTGGCCACCCTTTGTTAATTGGGTCCGTCCCTGCTTCCAAGATGTCTATTTTCAAGTAATGAGTGGTTTTTGATCACTTATGTTATAATGTACGCAGGGAAGGAGTCTGTGGTGGCCCTGAGCAAAGACCAAGTAGGCCTGGGCCTTGGGCCCTCAAATTTCTCCAACCTTATATACTAGTTTAAAATACAATTAAGCATATTTTAAATCATTGAAATTTTTTTTAAAAAAAAAAAAAAAATCGTTGAATAAAATGAGGGCATGCATATTGTTGTTCCGGTAGATCGAATTAGGGGCTTATTGATTTTTTTCGTGGCTATAGAGAGCGTGGATTCAATGATGCCTTTAAAGCAGCTCGAGAACTTGCTCAACAAATGGAGATTGAACCACTTTTTGGTGAAAAAAGGCAAATCCAGACAAAAAGGTATTTGAGCGTGGATTCAATGATGCCTTTAAAGCAGCTCGAGAACTTGCTCAACAAATGGAGATTGAACCACTTTTTGGTGAAAAAAGGCAAATCCAGACAAAAAGGTATTTGATGAGGTTTTAAGTAAAGAAGCCGTGTTTTCTGCTGATATCAGAATTTCAGAGTGCAATACTTCATGTATATAGTTGACAAAGTTTTTTCGGTTGTATGAAGAAAATTTTGGCTTCTTGTTTGATTTGAAGATGTGCTTCGATGATAAAAATTTGAAGAGTTCTTGTGACAATCTTTCAAATATTTTGACACACAATGAGAAACCGATATTGTGGGGAAGATTTTACAGAGAGTTGCTGAAACTTCTTAAACATATTCTTCCATTTGAATTTGGAGAACCCATTCAAGTCTTGAATTATTTAAAACGTCAAAATGGTTGTTTTACAAACACAGATATCGCCGAATCTTGTTGACTATTCCAGTTACCGTTGCATCAGGAAGTTTTCTGAAGTTAAAGTTAATAAAAAAAACTATCTTCGAAGTACAATGTCACAAGATCGTTTGAATAGACTAGCAATGATATCGATCGAGAAGAATATGGTTGCTGAAGTGGATTATTCTATATTGATAAATGATTTTGCTTCTAAATATGCTAGAAGAACGGTGTTGAAGTAGTATTTTGCATATAGGCCGTGTCGACTTACCTATGAATTTGAAATAAAATGTTTTTTTTTACAATTTTTATTTATGTTTTTTTATTGGTCTCATCACAATTAATTGTGATGTTTGCACACATATGTAGTGGATGTATCAACTATCCTATTTACGTGTCACACGAGTCATTCAATATAATATAACAATGTAACAAACGGATTATTGAAGGATATTCTCAAAGTATATACATGATGGAGTCGATCCTTTCATGCATTTCACACGTGTTTTACCCCTACTTTGTAGCACTTTGAGCCTCATTTCTATCATATAAACACGCTTTCATGTTATTTTTATCACTTACGGTTCCACATAGCACTTAATCGGGAATCTCATTTTTATCGTTGAAATGCGACTTTTATAAAGACACACGGGGTCTCTTGTACCCTAAGGAATTACGTTTGTATGTTTGTTTATGTGCAATTTAGGACTCGATCATTATGATAAAGTTTATAATGATGAATTTTAATAAAAGGAAGTTGAGTGAGCCACCCAACAACGACACAGCAGCATTACAAGCCCACTCCTAGCCGAAGTAAACTCAAGCCCAATTCAATTATTTCATTTGGCAGACTTAGTAAAGTAGTATAGGCTTTGAATATTTTAATGTAGACTATATTTACTAGTTAGAGTAAATTTGCTGGGGACGTGGGCTGCAATATCTTTAGCATAGAAATAAATATAGTAAAGAGCAGGGGCTTTAGAATAATATAGAATACTATATTAGAGGATATTAGATAATTAGGAGATAGCAACTGGGACTGGAGACGAGAAACAGGGGCCGACCCTGGAGCTTCTTTGAGCCGAAAATAGGGGTTCCAAACCTCTATCTGAGTCATTTTAATTAGGTAATGAGTTAAATTATTGTTTGGGCTTTGATCTTTGATACTTAGAACATCATCTTTTGGTTGGATATTTATGGAATCATGGTTTAGATGAATGGTTCATGGGTTTTCTTCAATTGAGGTATAAATTTCGTTTGTAGCTTGATTTCTCCTTTTAATGGCTTTAGTTGGTAGAAATTGCTTGTCTATTGCACTAATAATGAGTAGCTAAGTTAATTGTGGCTTGGGTGATGAGAAAATGAGCTAGAAATCTTGTAATTGCTTGGATTCAAGTTGGGTTATGCTTGTATGTTCTTAATTGGTTCAAGTTATGGTGATTGATCTTCATGGGTGTGATTAATTCATCACTAATTGCATAATCTAAGTGTTAATTCGAGGCCTAATCGTAAGAATTGACATGGAACTAGTCACCATGAACACATAGTAAAATCATCAGAGATAGAATTGATTTAGTGTGTGTGTTGCTAATCTTGAATTGAGAAATTCATAGTCCTTTAATGCATAACTATTCATCCTAATCTAGTCCTAGCCGATAGGTTTGGTGTTTGGTTATAGTTCGTTGATGCGAGAGATCGATTGACGTTAACATAGTGAATTTCACCTTGAATGTGTTGAGAACTCTTTAGTGAAGGTTGATTCCAAGTAGTTACGAGAGTTCATATCTAATTCATTGGAACATCGCCCGAGCCACCTCATTTCATATCATTTCCCCTTCGTCTGAGTCATTTTAGCTTTAGTTAATTGCACTTTAGTTCGTTTTCATCACTTAGTTTAAGTTGCTTCTTGTAGTTGATTAAAACCACTTCTCGAGTTATGGATACACCAGACTAGATGTCCTGGCCGCTTTGGTACTCAACCGAGATTTCTCCTCGTGGATACGACCTTGACTCACCGATCTAGACTACAATTCGACCGTGCATAATCGCGGTTAGATTGGAAAACTAGAAAGGCCGATCAAGCTTTATTAATACATCATCAAAATTATCTTCTTTTTTTTGTTGGACTGATTCATTCACTACATCATTAAATAAAATAAAATAAAAATGAAAAGAAAAAAAGAGATCATCAAGGAGTCTACCGGAGAAAAAGCAGAGAACATGGGCAATCGATCTCGGAAAGCTGAGAATGGAGAGATCAACGGTGATTTGAGAAATTCAAAGGGGCCTGAATCCAAATTGAAGATTCATCTGCTGCTAAGTGTTCTTACGGGTCAAAAATCGAATTAAATCTAATGTGAATCTTGAAGGGGAATGAAGAGCTCAATGGACGATTCAATTGAAGCCCGTAAAGACGAATTTTTAAGATGTTTAAGGTTACAATTAAAGAATTAATCAGAACTTTTGGAGGAGATAAAGACTTTTATTGCTATGTTTTTCCTTCTTTTTGGTTTAAATGGGATATTTATATAAATATGTAGAAAAGGATGTACAAACTGTTCGGAAACAAAAAAAAAAAAGAAAAGGATATACAGCACTAAGCACTATCAAACTACATTATTATCCATGTCATGCTAGATGTAGTTCTCGCGCCTTCCAGTATAGCTTGAGAGATAAACACCAATTTAGGGGGCCTGTGGCGATCATCATGGTGGAATTAACCCGTTGCGCCAATACCATATACTTGAAATTAGTTCCCGAAACAGAAACCTCCAGAAGACAATTTATCTTTCTTGTACATGTTCTTTTGTAAGCAATTGTCTAGCCAGACCGGGACATCATGAGTGTTGAAAAATTCATGCCAATGTTTTTCCTTCTTTTGTTTCCTTGTTAATGTTCCGGCATCATATACGAATCGGTAAAAGTCTTCGGAGTTTAATCGATATTGCATTATATCTAGTAAAAACGGTCGATTTTCACTGATATGAATCTGATTCAAGCCCGGTAGGCCGGTACGAGATGAATTTGTATCATCGTACCGGTAGGCACCGAGTCGGAGACGATACGGCCGAGTTGGAGTCGACTCGGCCGAGACTTTGAACCATGTTGATTAGGGGAAAGGGAAAACAAATAATTTCAAACTATGACAACAGGGCACAGGCATGGGCAAAACAAACAGGGAAACAGGGAAACAGGGAAACGGGGAAACATGTAAACTTCAACAATGATCACTAGGCATCAAGGATCCATACAACAGCAAATGCTAGTAGAAACTGCCTATCAGTAATTTTTAGTCATAAGCTTACAGTTACTTTCGTGTAGGCGAACTGGTTTAGTGTCTGTTCTTTTTTTTCTTCCCCTTTCTAAAGGTAACTAGTTCGACTCCTTGTGCGCTCTATTTTTTTAGTTTGTTATCTTTTCAAAAATTGAACATAAACATTGAACATTTGAATATCTTACATTTTTTTTCCTTTCTAAATAAACATTATTATTAGTAGATACCTTTGTCTACTTATTTAGTTACCAAATATACATATATAAAAAACCACCCCCCTCCCCTCCCCCCCCCCTTAATTCGAATCCTCCGCCTCCGTCCCTAACACTCAAGACATAAAATTTTAACCTCCTTTTATAGAATTAAATGAAGAAATTTGGTGTTCTTCCATTTTTTGAGGAATCAACCTTCTCGAGAAGAAATTCTGTACACATCATCAGAGTTTCCTTTTTATGGAAACCATTACTTAGGCAATCTTTTTACAACTGTAAAAATATTTGAAGTTGGAGTGGTAGTACGACCATTCATAAGGTACACTCATTTAAGAGAGAGAGAGAGAGAGAGAGAGAGAGAGAGAGAGAGAGAGAGAGAGAGAGAGAGAGAGAGAGAGAGTAATACTGCAGACACAAGTACTACGTCACAACGAGTGAGACATTCTACTTTTACATCACACATAATCTTGTAAGATCCATTGATCATTATCTAGACTCATGATGCATGATGGATAATGTAAAAACATTTTGCGACTAAGTGATTGTGTATGTACGTAGCATTACTCTCAAACGAAGAATTGGTTTTTCCCCGACCGTCTTTTATTTTGCCCCTCCATAAATGAAGCTAAATAATTTTGACAGAACATGGTACGGCATTTCACATGCATGACTGTACACAACTCACATGACTAATTGAGAGTATGAGACTAGCTACCCCTCTGTACATTTACGAGCAGGGGCAGAGCTACAGAGGGTTTAGGGGGGCTCGTGCCCTCCTCGTATTTTCGTAATGACCAAAATGCCCTTAATGAGTAGTAATATCCCAGAAAATGTCTAATATATTGTTTGCCTATTTTTTTTGATTATGAAATCGGGCAGAATGGTATAATGCCATGTTTTTGATGTTGTGAACATGGGCCAATTCCCAACTTGTTCAATATTATAAGTACCATATATAGTGAAATTAAAAAAAAAAAAGTAAAATATCTTTAATATTCTTTATATCTCCGTTCGTTTTTAAATGGTTAAGAAATTAATTAACTTGAAAGAGTCGATATGTTTTTAGTGAAATGAAAGAGCTACGTCCACTGGCAGATAAATGAACGCTGCCCTTCATATAGGTTACTGAACAAACAAAAAAAAGGCAACTACAAGCAACATAAAAAATATCTTCATAACAATGAGCTTACCTTCTTATTTTTAGCCAAAATTCTGCGGAATTTAGCATTCGTGTCGGCCGCTACAACCAGGTTCGTGCCTTTTTTTTTTTAGCTTCCTGCCATTTTCTTTGGTTTGGTTTAGAGTTAGAGAAACTTTTTTTTCTTGCGCTGGAGACATAAAACTTCAACCTCCTTTTATTAGAATTAAATGAAGAAAGATGGTGTTCTTCCTTTTTTGAAGGAATCAACCTTCTAGAGAAGAAAATCTGCACACAACATCACAGTTTCCTTTTTAATGAAACCATCATTTAGGTAATCTTTTTGCAGCTGTAAAAATATTTGATCATTATCTTGTAAGGTACCCTCATTTGCCAAAGGGAGAAAGAGTATTGCTGCATACACAACCAGGGGCGGAGCTATAGAGGACTAAGGGGGGGCTTGAGTCTCCCCTCGTATTTTCATAATGACCAAAATACCCTTGACGAGTAGTAATATCCTCAGAAAATTGGTTATATATATTGTTTGCCTCTCCTGTTTGTAAAAGGGTAAACCCTACCCCCGAGGGTCCCCATACTCCCGATCCCACAGGTGTATGGAGATGTAAATCTGGGTACCTAGTAGCTTAGAACACAACACAGTGTCCATTGAGGAGACAAAGAGCGATTCGCCCTTGTGGGGTCCAAATCTTAGACCTCCGCTCTGCTCAGTACATGTTTTAAACACCCACGCGTCACTAAAAGCCCATCAGGGGATGATCTCCTGTTTGTAAATTCTTTTGTGTGAGGATGGTTAAGCATCCGGTATTCAATCTGTAGTGCATACGTTCAAAACCCACTATCAACAACATTCTCACCCAACTTTTATTAAAAAAAAAAAAAAAAATGTATATTTTAAATTTTTCCCCCAAATTTTCTCTTTTTCCGGCTTTAATATTTATTCCAACTTTCCCCTTTTATTTTGAACTATACAACATTTTTACAATTATGTATATATGTATTTTTATTCCCGACACTTCATCGTGCCTCTGGACGATGATTCGCTTTTCGCCACTAGATCTAACAACTAAGTCACAACGAGTGAGACATTTTACTTTTACATCATTCATAATCTTCTAAGATCTATTAATCATTATACGGACTCGTGATGCATGATGGATAAATGAACGTAGTACGACATTTCACATGCGTGACTTTCACAACTCACATGACTAATTTAGAGTATGAACAAATGAACATGGTACGACATTCTCACCCAACTTTTATTATAAAAAAAAAACAAATGTATATTTTAAATTTTTCCCCCAAATTTTCTCTTTTTCCGGCTTTAATATTTATTCCAACTTTCCCCTTTTATTTTGAACTATATAACATTTTTACAATTATGTATATATGTATTTTTATTCCCGACACTTCATCATGCCTCCTGGACGATGATTCTACCTTCGCCACTAGACACAACAACTAAGTCACAACGAGTGAGACATTCTACTTTTACATCATTCATAATATTCTAAGATCTATTAATCATTATCTGGACTCGTGATGCATGATGGATAAATGAACATGGTACGACATTTCACATGCATGACTTTACACAACTCATGACTAATTTAGAGTATGAGACTAGCTACCCCTAAAGCCTGTACATTTACGAGAAGAGGCGGAGCTATAGAGGGCTTAGGGGGGGCTCGTGCCCCCTCTCGGATTTTCAAAACCCATCATCAACAACATTTTTCCCCAACTTTTATTTAAAAAAATGTGCATTTTGAAATTTCCCCCCTAAATTTCCCTTTTTCCAGCTTTAATATTTTTTCCAACCTTTCCTTTTATTTTGAACTATACTGCATTTTTACAATTATGTATATATGTATTTTTATTCCCGACACTTAATCGTGCCTCCTGGACGGCGATCTTGTCTTCGCCACTGGACACAACAACTAAGTCACAACGAGAGTGAGACACTCTACTTTTACTTCACTCGTAATCTTATAAGATCCATTGATCATTATCTAGACTCGTGATGCATGATGGATAATGTAAAAACATGTTGTGACTAAGTGATTGCATTACTCTTTAAACGAATAAATGGTTTTTCCCCGACCGTCCTTTATTTACCCCTTCATAAATGAAACTAAATAATTTTGACTGAACATGGTACGGCATTTCACATGCATGACTGTACACAACTCACATGACTAATTAAGAGTATGGGACTAGCTACCCCTAAAGTCTGTACATTCTGACGGATGGGGAGCTATAGAGGGCTTAATGGGGGCTCGTGCCCCCTCGGATTTTCAAAACCCATCATCAACAACATCTTTTTTCCCAACTTTTAATTAAAAAAAATGTATATTTTGAATTTTTTGGCTTTAATATTTTTTCCAACTTTTCCCTTTTATTTTGAACTATACAGCATTTTTACAATTATGTATATATGTATTTTTATTCCCAACACTTAATCGTGCCCCATGGACGGCGATCCTGCCTTCGCCACTGGACATAACAACTAAGTCACAACGAGTGTGACATTCTACTTTTACATCACTCATAATCTTGTAAGATCCATTGACCATTATCTGGACTCGTGATGCATGATGGATAATGTAGAAACATGTTGTGACTAAGTGATTGCATTACTCTTTAAACGAAGAATTGGTTTTTCCCCGACCGTCCTTTATTTTACCTCCTCATAAATGAAGCTAAAATAATTTTGACTGAACATAGTACGACATTTCACATGCATGACTGTACACAACTCACATTACTATTTGAGAGTATGGGACTAGCTACCCCTAAGCCTGTACATTTACGAGCAGAGGCAAAGCTATATAGGGCTTGGAGGGGTGGGCTTCTGCCGGTGCCCCCCTCGGATTTTCGTAATGACCAAAATACCCTTGACGAGTAGTATTATCCTTGAAAAATGCCTCATATATTGTTTGTCTTCCTTATAAAATTATGATATTTGGCAAAATGGGATATTGCTTTATTTTTTATGTTGTGAGCATGGGTTCGATTCTGAGGTGCTCGGTAGTAGTATTTTTATTTTGCAAACTTACCTTTTTTTTTTTCCTCGAATTTTGTTTTTGGAGGAATTCTCCATTTTTTTAAACTTGCTCTATTTTTTTTTTTTAACTCCAAACTTTTTCCTTAGCTTTAATAATTTGTTTTAAATATATTTTTTCAAATTATACAATATTCTTCCAACTAATTATTTTGAAATCTCTTTAAAATAGAAGTAAAAACACATTCTTGTTTATGTCTATGTAATTTTTTTTCGATACTTAATTGTGCCCCTTGACTACGATCTTGCCTCCGCCACTGTTTACGAGCTTGTACAATTACGACATGCGGTTAATTTCGTTTACTAATTGTATTATAAATTAGTTTTCTTACCTATGGTAAAAAATTATATAAAGTGTTGCAATTTCGGTAAGGGAAATGACACCACAAAATCCTTATAAACAAAGTGTTACAACACATTCTTAACCGTTGATCTGTATTAGCCACATAAAAATCAATATGTCCACATTATAATCAATGGTGTAAAATTATGTGTTGTGCCTTGTTACTTAAAGGCAACCAAAAGCAATATCAAAAACATTTTTTTTTGCTTTCTAAATTATAAACATTAATAGTAGATGCCTTTGTCTACTTATTTCATACCATATATACATATATAACGAAAATTACAAAAAAGAATCTTTAATATTCTTTATATCTCTGTTCGTTTTTCATAAATCTTTTTTTATGTAGCTAGCATTTTGAAAAAAGAGATCTGTCTTTTCACACAAAACATGTTTACACCTTCCAAGGAAGAGAGTGGGCTCCGTTTTGACATTTAACACATATATCATTCGGCCTAAATGTGTCGGGGTGTATATTATTCAGGCACGTTAAGCCGGAACATTATGTTTTCAAACCAATTTTAGTGCGAATAAAGAGACATTATTATATACGTTTGAGAAACAATACGGAACGTTTTACGAGCCGAAAAATAACGTTTTCCACTCCTATTTCTAGTCGAATATGACCACGGTAGCTCAAAAATTTCAAAACGATCGGACCATTCTAGAGGTTAGACATGTAATGTTTTCCTGACCACGTTCGGGTCAGAATAAGCTAAATCCACGTTTGAGTTGGTATACCCTATCTCAAGTAAGAATATAAAAACGTCGCTATAAAAAATTCGAAAAAGTATCGGATCATTTTAGAGGCCAAACATGTATTGTTTTCCTGACCACGTTCGTTTCAGAATAAACTAAATTATTCTAGCCATATTTGGGTAGGTATAATGTCCTAAATTCTGACCAAACTCCGGTTAGAATGTAGGCGCGTAAAAAAAAAAAAATAAGAGCAAAATTGGAAAACAAAATACTGTGTAATAAGACAAAATTTTGTGTGAAAATATATTTCCTTTTGAGAATAAGTAATGTTAATCACACTCAAAAGACATACATCATTCAGTATTACGAATATCTTACATAATAACATGTCTATTAATACTGACCGTCAAAATAGTGGCCATTATAATGTGCCATTCTAATTTTCCCATGAAAATACAAAAATATATGTATATTATTATTGATACTCACTCCGTTCCAAAATATCTGAGAGAGTTGTCAAAAGGATGCTTATTAAGAAAGTAATTTAATGCTATGCCTTTCATGATGCAATAATTAAAAAATCTCTATGATACAATTAATGCAGTTTTTTTTTTTTTTTTTTTTTGAAAATTCAACTTCATTAGAAATCAATATCTGCAATAATAGCAGAGAGGACCGAGTTAGGGGGGTTAGAACCCCAATTACAATAACCAGAGAGATAATTGGGAATGGAAAACCCTAGTTTCGCCAGCACATCCGCCGGCGAGTTACAAGACCTGCTAATAAGGGAGAAGGAACAGGAATTGAACATTCTACATGATCTCTTAATACGAAGTATTAAAGATCCAAAGAGTGAAAAATCTTCATCGTCAGAGTTGACTCTTGCAATGTTGAGAGCAGAATCCGATTCAACGATGCAATTACCACTTCCAATCCTTGCCGCTTCATTCCATAGAGGATCGCATAGCACTCTGCCAATTCCACTGAAGGAACACGACCCAGATTCAAAGAGAGAGCAGAAAGGAGAGCACCCTTGCAGTCACGAATTAAGATGCCGACCGTTGCAATTCCATCTCGGAAACCCGCGTCAACGTTAGTTTTAATCGTCCCAGGTGGTGGTTTAATCTAGTGCGAAGGGAAAGGGGTCGGGCAAGAGGAAAAGGTGTCGATAGTGGTTGCCCGCTGAAATTCCCCTACCAGGGCAACTGCTTGAGAGTGAATTCGATCCATGGAGGGGCTGTCAGGTTTGAAAATTGCCCTATTTCTTTCAATCCAGATGAACCAGAGAATTGCGAAAAAGATGTCGGCATTAGGAAGATAGTGGTTGGCCAGATAAAAACTGAGATCAATGAAGGCGGAGTGACCCATTTTAGCAATATGAAGAAACTCTGGCGGAGATCCAGAAATTCTTGATCCAAGGGCATTCGAAGAAGCAGTGAACCCAAGTCTCATATGAATTGCGGCATAGAGAGCAGATTCCATCAGAGAGACAACGCCTGAGCAGATTGGAGCCAAGAGGGATCGAGTTCGAAGCAATTCGCCAGGTAAAAGCTTTTATCTTCGGTGGAATATTCAATGACCATAAGTAGCTCCAAGCTTTTTTGTTTGATTTATTTGAGGAAGATTCGCCTTTGCAATTCTGATTATGGCAAAGCTGTAGGGCCAGGTTGTAGCCGGATTTAACATTGTAGGTTCCTTGTTTGGTGTAGTGCCAGATTAACCGATCTGAATAGGAGTTAGGGTTGATTGGGATAGTCATAATACTATCAGACTCATGGGGCTGGAAAAAGTCCTGAATCTTAGCTTGATCCCATTCACCGTTGGATATGAGCTGATCCACCGTTTGGATACTAGTGACCTCAGATGTTGGGGAAACCATAAAGTTTGGTTCTAAAGGTATCCAACTCTGCCTCCAAATGTTGATTTTCTTTCCATTGCCTACTGCCCAACGTAATCCCATAGAAAGTAGATCTCGCCAAAAGGATACTTCTCCAAATGTATGAAGGTCGGTGCCAGTCGGCTTCCAAGAAGTCGAATTTTGTGATACTTGAATCGAGAATTGGTGACTAGGGAGTGAGGGTTGTTTATGATTCTCCATCCTTGTTTGGCTAGTAAGGCTTTATTGAAGAGGTTTAGATCTCTAAAGCCCATCCCTCCTTGAACTTTAGGAGTACAAATCTTGTCCCAAGATATCCAAGCTATAGAAGTTTTATCATTGTCCTTGTCCCACCAGAATCTCCGAATCATAGTCAAGATTTCATTTAGCAGTTTCTTCGGTAGTTGAAAGCATTGCATAACATATGTAGGTATAGCTTGAATAACTGCTTTGATGAGAACTTCCTTACCAGCAGGAGTTAGATACATAGACTTCCATCCGTTAAGCTTCTTCCAGATTTTATCTTTGATGGATTTGAAAACTTCATACTTAGACTTTCCGATCATGAAGGAGGCCCGGATACTTTCCATTAGAGCTTCCTATGGGATTCCTAGAATCGACAGATGGAATCTTTAGGTTGGTGTCAATATTCTTCTTTGAAGTAGACATTGGATTTGGTTAGGTTGACTTTTGACCTGATAAAGTTCATATGACCAAGTATTCTCATAATTTCTTGGGCATTGGAGGGATCTGCCTTTGCAAAAAGGATACTGTCATCGGCAAAAAGAAGGTGGGAGAGGCTAGGACCATTTAAACCAAACCTGAAAGGAGAGAGGGTACCAACAATGATGGACTGTTTTATCAGAGCAGTAAGGCCTTCTGAGCAAATGATGAATAAGAACGGAGATAAGGGATCACCCTGTCTAATTCCTCTTGAAGGTTTGAAGGAGGCAGAGGGAGCCCCATTGATCAGAACTTGGAAAAGCAGTTTTAACACATCTGAGGATAAGGTTAACAAACTTAGGAGGGTACTTCATTCTTATGAGGACATGTTCCAAGTAGTGCCATTCAATTCTATCAAAAGCTTTGACCATATCAAGCTTTAAGGCCATTTGGTCTTTCCCCATCTGACCTTTCCCATTGAGGGTGTGAAAAGCCTTAAAAGCAACGATTGCATTATCAGTTATTGATCTACCTTTAAGAAAAGCACTTTGAGTTGGATCGATCACTGTATCGAGGGTCTTCTTCAGCCTGTTAGCAATAGTCGTGGAGATAACCTTGTAGATGGTATTGCTGAGGCTAATAGGTCTGAAATCCTTCAAAGCAAATTTGCATTAGAAATCTTTGGCACGAGTAATAATAGTATCATTCGAGTTTAGAAATCGCATCATTATTTAGGACATCCAGAATAAAAGGTAGCAGATCCTTCCTATAAATATGCCAGTGCTTTTGCAAAAAAATTGCCTGCATGCCATCAGGCCCTGGACTCTTCCTGTCTGGGAGGTGCTTTATGGCCTTGATCACTTCCTCTTCAGAGAAAGGTTCTTGGAGGGAGGTCTGCTAGATGACAGTAATATGATTGAAGGGTAAATCATTTAAGATACTCAAGTTATTAGTACCTGCACAAGAAAAGAGATTAGAATAAAAACTCATGGCATGACTCAATTTGTCTTCTTCTTTGTTAAAGCAAAGTGCCATTTTTTAAGTCGAGTCTCAATTTTGTTCTTAGCTTGTCTAATGGTAGCCTTGTTGTGAAAGAAAGTGGTATTCCTGTCCCCAGATTTCAGCCAATCAGCCCTTCCTCTTTGTTTCCAGTAGTCCTCCTGCATATTGAGGAGTAGATCAATTTCCTTCATGAGATCTTTTTCCATATTAGGATCACAGTAATCCCGATGTTGCATGATAACCACTGTCTGAAGCAACTCAATCTTTTTGTGACTTTCCATACTTACAGGAACCCCAATGACAAAGAGAGTCTCTATCGCCTTGATACCTCAAAGACACTCAAGAGCATTAGAATGGGCGATTGCATTCGAGCATTTTTCAGAGATTTCCAAGCAATTGAGTCTTGTAACCAAAAGGGTCAAACCTTGGAATCCTTCTTTTGTTTCCTTTGTTCTTGTTAACATAAGGACCATTTGAAACAAGAATGGGGATATGGTCACTCTAGAAGATGAGAGATGGGTGATGAGAAGTTGGGGAAAAGATTAATCCACTCAACATTTGCCATCGCTCTATCCAACCTAGCCTTCACACGGCCGTTGTTCCAAGTATACTTGGCCCCGAGAAAAACCAAGATCCAAAGTAAATCACGATCTGCCAATGCACTCCTAAAGTTTTGAATGAGATAATTGGGTCTAAAAACAGCCCTGCTTTTTTCGGTCTTGTGCAAGATTTCATTAAAATCTCCAATACAAAGCCATGGCAGATTAGCAACAGAATGTATTCTACGGAGGAGAGTCCAAGAGTGTTGTCTTAAAGCTTGATGAGGGTTGCCATAAAAGCCCGTAAAATGGAAGGATTGGTTGTTGAAGGTTACAATAGAGTCAATGTGGCCAAGAGAGCTATAAAGAATTTGGACTGAGGTAGCATCATTCCAGAGTAGGGAGAGTCCTCCTCTAGTTTCCTCACTGCTGACATGGAAACCAGAGGCAAACCCAAGACTAATTCTAATGTTGTTCATAGCTTTAGAAGAAAGTTTTGTTTCAGAAAGAAAGAGAAGAAAGGGAGAGGTTTCTTTTACCAGGCATCTAAGGCTGGGAACTGCCTTGGGGTTGCCTAAGCCCCTGCAGTTCCAGCTTACGATATTCATTGCTCCAGGTGGAGCTGCTGAGCAGACTCCACCCTTTCAGATAACTTTTCCACTTTTGGTTTTTTGAGAGAAAGTCCATTGCTGTCATTATTCTTCCTTTTGCCCAGCTCTGCATCCAAATTAGTAATATCACTTAAATTTCTGTCCATCTCATGTTTGTATCGTCTAAAAGTGCTTCTTGTTGTTGCAGGTTTGTGGGTTTTTTCAAGTTCTGTGGTTAAAGGATTGGGGAGAAGTTCAGAGATTTGTTCTTGAGGATTCTGTTGTTGGGAATTTGAGAAGATTGGTGCAGGTGTATTTGGTTGGGGATAAAAGGGTTCTATGGAGTTACAGCTAGATTTTGGAAGGGTCGATACAATTTTTGGATCAATTGCTGGAGTAAGGGAGTTATTGTTGCAAATAAGGTTGATTTGCTGACTTGGTAGATGGACGAGGTGTGTAGGTGCTTGAGGGTGGGGGGGAGGGGTGGAAAGAGGGTCAGAGGGAGAGGTTGGGATTATGGGACCAGTAGTGGGTTTTTTGATTTTGTCTGAGGTTTGATTTTTTTGGGCAGAGAGTGAACATGGTAGGGATGGTGGGGTTTGGGATACAGGAGCAAAAAAGTAGGGGTTGATGGAGACAAGAGCAAGAGGTTCTGAAAAGGTGTTTTTGTTTGATTCAAAGGGCGTTTGACTTGGGGTAGCTTGTGTACTAGGTTGAAGAGGATAGGAGGAATCTTTTGACAGAAAAGTGGTTTGGCTTTTGTGGCTGTCAAAGGTTGACTGAGAAGTAGGGCTTTGGGTTTTTGGTGGAGACTTATCAGTTTTGTCTTTTACTGCTGCAATCTGGGTTTCTTCCAAGCTTTCCAAAGGAGCCAAATCAGGATTTTGGGTCAAATTGCAAGGTTGAAGTTCCATATCAGAGGGCCTTAATTCCATAACTAGTTTGGTTCTTCTTTTGCATATAGCCAGCTCCCGAACTTGAATTTCTCTTCATCAGAGGTGGTAAATTCTTCGGTTACCGACGGACAAGTTTTGGCTGTATGTCCAACAAGGCCACAAAAGAAACAGAACGTTGGCAAGCGTTCGTATTTGAAGAGACCTGGAGAAGGGGTGTATTTTCAAGAAGAAGGTTAAGGATTTGGGGCAAGGGTTTACTCACATTGATTAGGACACGGAACCTGAACGAGGGCTGGTTTGAATCTGCATCCTCTCTGATTTGGATAAAGGAGCATTCATTCAGATATTTAGCTATTTTCTTTCCTACCTCAGCAGTGTGAAAATGGGTTGGGAGCCCCCAGATTTGAACCCAGAAGTGTGTTGAATCGAAAGCTGGACTTGTACTATCCAGATTCTGTTCCCATCGATTGAGCACCAAAAGGATGTTGTCGAAACACCAAGGCCCGTCATTGACCACTCGTTCAAGATCTTCAGCTTTTTCAAAAGAAATTGATAAAAATTCTTTGTTAGCTTGATGCACTTGAATTTCTTTGTAGACCAAGACTGTTCCATAGCAGTTCTAAAGTTTTTTGCTTGAATTTCCTTCACTGTTATAAACTTGCCCAGGATGCTGTTCTTGCTTTGTTGTACTCCTTGTGAAATGTCTACTATGTTGATGCAGGTAGTTGTAGGTTGAACCTCCAGCTGATTTAGCTTGTGTAGCAGTAATTGGAGATCCTCTTTCTCCATTGCCAAAGAAGCTGAAAGGAAAAGAAGAATGGTAAAAGAAAAAGAAAAAAACTCAAGAAGAGTAGGGAATTCTCAAAAGAGAAGAGGGGCTCTCATGTAGAGAGAGAAAAATCCCATGCAGTTTTGTTTTTAACTTCTACCCCAAGTAAAGAATAAATGTTGTTTTGAAATATGTTACTCGCCGGTTATTTTGGATCAAACTTTTGACAACTACTTGATTATTTTCAAAAGCGTAAAGTATTTGAAAATATGAGCGATGTTTCTCCAAAATCTAAAGCGAAAACAACGTTATTTTATATCTCTACGACATTTTTTTTGAAACATTTATCTTGTGATATTATTTCGAAATTCGCCCCCCTTAATTCGAATCCTGCCTCTGCCCCGGCGCTAAAGACATAAAACTTCAGCCTCCTCTCATTAGAATTAAATGAAGAAAGACGTTGTTCTTCCATTTGGAAAAATCAACCTTCCCGATAAGAAATTTTGCACACATCATCACAGTTTCTTCTTTTTTTTTAAGTAAAACCATTACTTAGGCAGTCTTTTTACAATTGTAAAAATATTTGAGGTTGGAGAGTAATACTAAGAAAGATGTTGATGGTTCAGGAAATGAAGCACTCGATATGTTCTTCGACAAATTGACTGAACCAATTTTGACAGGTTCAAAATCATTTTCTGGAAGGTTTGTTTTCTTTTCTATGATTGAAGAAGTTGATTTCTCTTCCATCAAGGTTGAAATTCAGTTGATGGAGAAGGTTGAGGAATTATTTCCATCAAAGCCTGCTAGTATGGAAGCTGCCCAGCAGCTATTTGATAAAATGCCCCAGCATCGTGCTTTCAATTGTTTGTTTGCCGAGATTCGTGGAATATGAAGAAAATGCAAAAGAGGTTAGATCCACTACCACCTCAACTAATTCCACTTTTGAAGAAGTCTCGACATTGATAGGCACAACAATTATTTTCGTTGCCCCCACAACTGGGAATCAATTGGTTGATATTCGTTCAGACTTCAAGTTTGACGATGATTTTTGGTTCAGTGAGATACCGGCATTCATTTTCGATTGGGGCGGTGGCTCTTGGCACCATATTGGCTGTGATTCAACCGATACAAATGGGATGAGGCAGGGTGAAAGGCTGAATGATGCTGTTGGAACTTGGAAGTATATATTATGTGCCACCTGTCGTTCTTCCCGGACTGAAATTATTGGGTCAGACAGTCACAGTAACTTTTGTTGGTATTGGTGAGGATTCTATGGGTGGTTATGTGTGCCAAATGGAACAAGATATCGGCAAATTAGAGGAAGTAGAACAAATAATCAGCAACAAATATGAAATCGAATGGTTTGCATCACCATAAGCTATTGAAGCATCTTTATTTGGGGGTAGTTCCTCGTACCATAAGGGCTGTTCCTCCTTCAAGCCTAATTGTGATTTTTGGGTTGATGAGCTTAATGTTGGTTCGGAGTGTGCCATTGTAAATTGCATCACAATGGCCATGGCTGTAAACATTTTGGCTACTTACTTTGCTTTGAATAGGAGAACTATATCTATGGGGTCGATGGTTTGGGAAAGAAGAAGCTAATGATCCTGATTGGGTGACATTGATTAATGGAGAGGCCTTTGAATTTTAAGGGTTCAATCCTCTGTTTGAATCATTTACAGAAGAAGATTTGAAGAGATTAAGATCTTCTCCACCATAAAATTTAAGTTCTTGAGGGATGCTGAGGAAAAAGCTAATCCAACATTTAGTTGGAAAAGCTGAGAAGGGGGTGTTGAAAAATGGGGATCTATTTCAAGAATCTGTTGAATTTGAAGATCGTTCTTTTACGAATTACGATTCCTCTCTGTTTGAGGTCGGAGACAATATCTTACAATGAAGCCATCATAGCCGCAACATTGCAGCCATGTAATTCTGCATTTCTGCTCCCTTTTATTAATTTTGCAACTCTGTTTTCTTGGAATTGGTATGCACTTTTATCAACGATATTTGAGCTATGTGTTTGAACATTATTCTGGGATTCTTATTTCTTGAATGGAGATGAAGGAAATTCACTTCCTTCCATTGTTTGGTTGCCGAGAGAGAATTTTGGGATGCGTTGTTAATGCAGAAAATCATAAGTTGGATGTAGAGTAATGGTTTGACGAGGTGTTAAGATTCATGTTCGAACCAGGTGGGAAAATTAAGATGAGATATCCATTGGCTAAGGCTCTTGAGGAAATGCAGATGCCGGAAAAATCGACATTGTCGTTTTTCACTATGACAAGCACTATAAATAGGAAAGTCAAGAATCGGGTATTAGTAATTCGGAATTTTGGTGTTGGGTCCTAATATTGGAGCTGAAAATTTAGACAGCATTGTTCGCTTTTGAAGGTATTTTCTTTTCGAGCTTTGACGATGGTGTAGTTGCTATTAAGTTGGCAATTCTTCTATGCTCTAGTTTCCCCAATTCTTCCCTAATTGCTGGATCCGAAACCCCAGGATCCTGTTAAATTGCATTTGTTTTACTCATTTTTGGTTTTAGATGTTAAGACTTAAGACACCAATCAACGCTGGTGATAAAGTTGATCAAGATGAGATTAATTCAAATAACCATCGAACCGATAGAGGAGAGGTTGAGATTAATTTCGATAAATATATGGATGATATTCTGCTGTTCAAATAGCCTGAAGCAGCATTACATATAGCAGTAGACTTTATTCTTGGGTTTTTTTTTTTTTTTTTTTTAGGATCCTGAACGGTTCTGCTACATATCCTAATTATGCCCCTAGCGGTTGGCCGATTTACCGAGTACTTATCCTCACTTGAAGTTGAATTTTTTTTTTTCCCTTTATAGATAAAGGCTAGAGTCAATCTGATTGTACGGCACGCTCATATATGCTACTCCCTCTGCTTCTATTTATATGTCGCATTTGCTAAATCAAAATTTCTTTTTTATATATCGTAGTTACATTTCCAATACATATTTTAGTATTCTTTCCTCTTTTCAATATTACTTTTCAATTTTCTAGGCTTATTCAACCAATCAATCTTTAAAATTCAATACGCCACTACTCTTTTCAAGATTTTTTTAGTACTTTGTAATGAAAGTCAACACAATAAATCAATTTCTTAATCTGTGTGTTTTTTCTCATACGCGACATATAATTAGGAACGGAGGGAATAAATATATGGGACTCTCTGTAATGTCTATAATGGGGTGTAAACGATCCGAGCCGCTCGTGAGGCGCTCGACGCTTCAATTTCGTTAAATGCTCATTCGATATGGTTTTAATCAAACTCGAGCCGAACTCTCTGAAATCATCATAATTAACGAAATTAACTCTGTTAATTTAATCTTGACTAATACGCTTTCACTAGCCTTATCGAGTATTTTAATATTATTTATTTATTTACGAAGAGCATTTTAATATTATTTTAAAATATAGTATTATATTTCTTATTATTATCTTTGTTGGACCTAACATTTTATGTGCATATCTTAGTATGTATACAAATTTTTTTGAAATTTGGTCGAGCTTGAGTTTGAAAGTGGTTGATTTTTCGGAAAGATAATCAATGCCCAAACTGAAACATGATTAATATGTTATCGAACAGACCTTGAGCAATTATTTTCCGCTCGAACGATCTCGTAGAGTTCAAACATCAGCTGTTTTAAAGGGTTGTTTTGACTCGATAAATAAATGATTGATTCAGATCGGATCGTTTACACTCCTACGTACAACAAATATACTATTGAATGAATCCCATACAGGACCTCTCTCCTAGGAAATACTTGTGTGGTGAGTGTATTTTGAAGTAAACCGGCGTATTAAACGATCAGAATCACACAGTTTAGATACATAATGAAACTGTGTGTTGTATATTGCTCCACACGGTGTAGACCCTCTCCATGCCCTGCCACAAGGTCCCCTCCCATCCCCTCACGGGCCTCCTCACCTAATTATTTTTATTTGTCTCTTCCTCTTCTTTTTCTTTCTTTATATGACGTAAAAAGATTCAATTTTCCTATTTTGAGCTTTCTGCAAAATTACTCCACGCCTGAGAATCAGCATTATTACCCTCAAAATTTGGCTTATTTTTCACAAGTTGTCTTGTTATTTTAAAGTCATTGATAATCAGGGGCAGACAGTCACAGTAACTTTTGTTGGTATTGGTGAGGATTCTATGGGTGGTTATGTGTGCCAAATGGAACAAGATATCGGCAACTTAGAGGAAGTAGAACCAATAATCAACAACAAAGATGAAATCGAATGGTTTGCATCACCATAAGCTATTGAAGCATCTTTTTTGGGGGTAGTTCCTCGTACGATAAGGGCTGTTCTTCCTTCAAGCCTAATTGTGATTTTTGGGTTGATGAGCTTATTGTTGGTTCGGAGTGTGCCATTGTAAATTGTATCACAATGGCCATGGCTGTAAACATTTTGGCTACTTACTTTGCTTTGAATAGGAGAACTATATCTATGGGGTCGATGGTTTGGGAAAGAAGAAGCTAATGATCCTGGTTGGGTGACATTGATTAATGGAGAGGCCTTTGAATTTTAAGGGTTCAATCCTCTGTTTGAATCATTTACAGAAGAATATTTGAAGAGATTAAGATCTTCTCCACCATAAAATTTAAGTTCTTGAGGGATGCTGAGGAAAAAGCTAATCCAACATTTAGCTGGAAAAGCTGAGAAGGGGGTGTTGAAAAATGGGGATCTTTTTCAAGAATCTGTTGAATTTGAAGATCGTTCTTTTACGATTCCTTTTTGTTTGAGGAATCGAACTTCCAATGAGAAGATCGAAGTTGATTAGCATGGTTCACAGTCGCAATCGCAGTCGCGGTACCGACTCGGAGATCACTGAGACACATATATCGTCGCGTATAGATATCGTTTCGAGCGAGACGGGTTTTCCAGCATATAAAATGCTTTAAAAAATTTGAAAAAAACAAAAAAAATATGAAGACCTTAAAACAAAATCAGAATGTCAAAACTCAAAAAACAATCACCAATATCATTTCTTATTAATAAATACAACAACATATGTGCTGTCGCATTACATATTCCAAATAAAACATGATATGTTTGATGATTTTTAAAATAACGTATTCTCAAAAAAACATAATGTTGTTATATATCATTATTATATCATCATATTATATGTGACTGTGATATCCGTTTTATAAGAAAATGTTATGTACTCAACAAAATGTATAACAACGCAGTCACCATAATAAATAATCATGAAGAAATTATTGTGTATGACCCATATATTTAATCTCATAGTAAATTATTGTGTGTGACCCATATATTGGTCTCATCACAATTAATTGTGATGTTTGTACGCATATGTAGTGGATGTATCAACTATCCTATTTACGTGTCACACGAGTCGTTCAATATAATATAACAATGTAACAAACGGATTATTGAAGGATATACTCAAAGTATATACATCATCAACATTATCTTCTTTTTTTGTTGGACCGATTCATTCACTACATCATTAAATAAAATAAAATAAATGAAAAGAAAAGAGAAATCATCGAGGAGCCTACCGGAGAAATGGCAGAGAGCATGGATAATCGATCTCGAAAATTTGAGAATGGAGTGATCAACGGTGATTTGAGAAATTGAATGGGGCCTGAATCCAAATTGAAGATTCATCTTCTGCTAAGTGTTCTTACGGGTCAAAAATCAAATTAAGTCTAATGTTAATCTTGAAGGGGAATGAAGAGCTCAATGGACGATTCAATCGAAGCTCGTAAAGACGAATTTTTTAGATGATTCAAGGTTACAATCAAAGAATTAATTAGAACTTTTGGAGGAGATAAAGACTTTTATTGTTATGTTTTTCCTTCTTTGTTTCCTTCTTAATGTTCCGGCATCAAATCCAATACGAAACGGTAAAAGTCTTCCGAGTTTAACCGATATTGCATTATATCAAGTAAAATCGGTCGATTTTCACTGATATGAATCTGATTCAAGCCCGGTACGAGATGAATTTGTATCTTTGTACCGGTAGGCACCGAGTCGGAGACGATACGGTCGAGTTGGAGCCGACTAGGCCGAGACTATAAACCATGTTGATTAGGGGAAAGGAAAAACAAATAATTTAAAACTATGACAACATGCATGGGCAAAACAAACAGGGAAACAGGGAAACAGGGAAACGGGGAAATATGTAAACTCCAACAATGATCACTAGGCATCAAGAATCCATACAACAACAAATACTAGTAGAAACTGCCTATTAGTAATTTTTAGTCAGAAACGTATAATTACTTTTGTGTAGGCGAACTGGTTTAGTGCCTATTCTTTTTTTTTTTCTTCCCCTTTCTAAAGGTAACTAGTTCGACTCCTTGTACGCTCTATTTTTTTAGTTTGTTATCTTCTCAAAAATTGAACATAAACATTGAACATTTGAATATCTTACTTTTTTTTTTCCCCTTAATTCGAATCCGCCTCTCCTTCAGCGCTGAAGACATAAAACTTTAGCCTCCTTTTATTAGAATTAAATGAAGAAATACGGTCTTCTTCCATTTTTTGAAGAATCAACCTTCTCGAGAAGAAATTCTGCACACATCATCACAGTTTCCTTTTTAAGGAAACCATTACTTAGGCAATCTTTTTACACCTGTAAAAATATTTGAAGTTGGAGTGGTAAAACGACCATTCATAAGGTACACTCATTTAAGAGAGAGAGAGAGAGAGAGAGAGAGAGAGAGAGAGAGAGAGAGTAATACTGCAGACACAACTGCCACGTCACAACGAATGAGACATTCTACTTTTACATCACACATAATCTTGTAAGTTCCATTGATAATTATTTGGACTCATGATGCATGATGGATAATGTAAAAAATGTTGTGACTAAGTGATTGTGTATGTACGTAGCATTACTCTCAAACGAAGAATTGGTTTTTCCCCGACCGTCCTTTATTTTAACCCTTTATAAATGAAGCTAAATAATTTTGACTGAACATGATACGACATTTCACGTGCATGACTGTACACAACTGTCTCGGATTTTATGCAAAACAAAATATAACAAGTAATAAAATAAATCCGGTTTACCCCAAGTGCAGGGATCGTAGTATAGCGATTAAAAATCGGAGTCGATCCACGAGGAATCGAGGTTTATCTAGTTCTTATTAATTTTTTCTAAATTGTCACGACTACTATTATAACTAAAATTTTAAGAAAATAAAAGCGTCTAACACTTAACAAAACTAAAAGCGAAAACAACAAAAGTAACCGGATGAGAAGATCAAAGATCTAAAGCCGGAAAGATAATTACGAACCGAGCTAACTAAGTTGTACCTATTTTATAACTAAAACTACAATAAACTTACTACGGTTACTACGATGAAAACGAAGCAAAAAAAGACAAACGATTTTCTCAATTAATTTAACAACGAACAAGCAATGATCCACCGATTCCCGCAACCCTCAATTTCGACTCTAGATTATCTTGTGGTGATTTAACGAAAATTGTGATTCACCTATCGAAGGTATGAACTCCTAATCTCTTAGAAAAGTTCGCCTATCAATCTTTTATCTTTCGATTTTAAAGATTAACGCTTCCATAACAAAGGTGTGAAATCTCTCAATTTCGCAATCTAGATATTCAACCTAACAACTCTCGTTAATTAGATTAAAAATCCAATCTTTACTATGGTGATCTAAAGTTTAACAACGACTCTCGTCAACCGTTAAACATCAAATAGCAACAATCCATCGATATAAATTGCATAACAACAATAAAAACACCGAAAAGATTTAGCTACTCATTATGGTTAATATATATAGATATCAGACTCTGTCAAAATGTCATGGATTAAAAGCAGTGGAAGTTTTACATAATATCCTTTCATCAATAAATTGTTGTATAAATCCATTTGTAAATGATATGATACAAAATTTATGCCAGAATTCTATTAAAACCAAATTAAAACCTTAATCCAATCAATTGCCAGATTCTCATATATATATATATACTATTATAGATACTTATATTTATATATACACACGTATAGATATATATATATATATATATATATATATATATATATATATATATATATATATATATATATATATATATATATATATCTAATGATAACAACAATAAAACACAGAAATATACAACTTTTATTAAAACTCACAAGATAATCCAAATTCGAAATCGAGATATTGCTAAGAATCGGCTTCACAAGGCTTGTTCCACGTGCTTTAGCTTCTCATCATCGTTTTATTACAACTTTATTTATACATACAATCATATACATATACATACATAGACATATGTATACATACTTGAGCTCAAAATAAGAAAAAGATGAAGAAAGAAGCTTGCATATATGCTTACATAGAGATATACATAGACATATATGTATATATGCATACACACAACTTCAAATCTTCAACAAGAAAAGAGATAAAAAGTGGAGAATTACATGAAGAAATGGGCGGCCATGATGGCCAAAAAAAGGGCTTCCATTATGGGTGGAGATGGAGGTGTAAGGAGGGGCATCTCCCTCTCTTTCTCCCGTGTGATGTAAATTGGGAGGAGAGTCTCCTATATGGAGATATATATATATATATATATATATATATATATATATCTTCAATTTGGGCTGCATCCTATTATTTGCGCATTGTCCCAAGGATTTGGTCGTCATTTTTGTCGTTTTGTGGTCTTCCATGTTTTGTTTTTTTAGTTTTTTTTTTTTCCATTGGGTCCGTTAAACAGCGTCGTTTGAGATGTTACCACACGCGTTCTCCATCTGCCGCCTCTCTTTGCGGTAGGAGGAAGAGAAATGCAAGATACATCTTTGAGAGTTGCGTGGTCGTTACATATATCGTTAATTGAACATGCATTTGAATTTCTCGCTCTCTCATTTTCATCTCGCTCTCAATCGCTTAGTCGGTGGTTCATATGTTTGAAGAATAGAAGAAAGGTTCGTCAGGTAATTGCTCTTCTTCATGTTTTTATGTTTCCTTGCGAGTTCATGATTATTGGTTTTGTTGGTTTATGTTCGGTATTCTTGGGTTTTTGGGTTCGAATTATTGTTCCATTCATCATTGATTATGTACTTTGCTATTTATCTCTTTGGGGTCTCCCTGTGCTTTTCCTCTGTCTTCAATTTCAGAAATGTGGCGTGTTAATTTGTGTTTCATTGTGTAGATGAGTTGGGCTTGTAATGGTTAATCCATTGTTTTTTTTTTTTGAGATAGTTAATCCATTGTTACTAATGAAAAAGTTTAAGAAAAATGAAAAAGAAATGACAGAAAAAAAAGCGAAGGCTTAATTTGTTGGAAAGGTGTCCTAAACCCAATCGGGTCGGACCGGATCCGACCGGGTCGGGTCATTTACAGTCTATTTAGTTCATGTAATAACTTTATTATGATTAATAAAAGCACTTATGTTATTATATATTGTTTGTCTTCATATTATTTGTTGTATATATATATAGTAACGCCCCTAGTATCGATCTGTGATAGAGAAACCATGATAGTGATTATGGTTGATGAGATCTCTAATCACTATAACAAGGTTGGTACTTAAATGTCTCTAGTCTTACATATTATCAAATGGGACATTGATAGTATAATCGACTAGCACGTATTGGATGTCTTCTACTTTTTAGAAGGTAGGGATAGATCTCGTCTATCGAAGTGTAGGGACACTTGGGTATGCGTGGGCGTGTATTAGAGAATCGCGACGTTAGATCGACCCACTTACATTAAGTGTCACACTATGTGGCGGTTGTGTAATTATCCTTTTGACCGAGTCTTCATGGCATCACGGTGTGGATTGTCATGCTTTGACACTATTGAGATTTCTCCTAACCACGGGCGATCATGCGGTAGTGATTGGGTATGATATTGAAGCATCGCGGAGTATACATGATTGGTCGTCCGGGAATCGCGTATCCTATGATTGGGATTGAATATCCGAAATGGCCTTCTTATAAGGAATGTCTAGCTCTCGAGAATCTTTGCAAAGTGGGAGTAAATGTGTTATTCCGAGAGAGCATGATATCCAGATTATAAGATACGATCGTCAATGTATTGACACTCGAGATACGATCGTATGGATATTATTATAGCGATAGGATTGTAAGTTACACGGTAACTGCTTCACATGAAAGGTAGTAGTCATTGCTTTTGACTCTTCCGATAATTGGGGTCACGGTGTGTTGCTAGACGCTATCCCGTGATCGTTAGGTATAAAGGGCATTTTGGTAAATTGCACTTTGTGTCTACGGCCAACATATTCGGAAGCCTATCGGGTCACACACATATGAACATCGAGTCGGATTAAAATGCGGTTATAGTTGATAACCAAATAAGGAAAGTTTATCTCAGACTATAAAGGTTATAGTGGTAAATTAATATGGTGGTATTTATTTATTATGAATAAATAAAATACAAGATATTAATTATATACGTATTATATTAATTAAAGAATATTCCGGAAGTCAATTTGTTGACTAATGGGGCGCCACTTTTGAGTGTATGAGATACACTTGGATTAATAAATATTGCCATAATATTAATATAGGATATTAATTGATTTTGGAAAAATAGATTTATGGTAATAAGATAATTATAATCAATATATGATATTGACAAAATATTATAATTAAAGAGATAAATCAATCTAATTGATTTTCCTTATTTTATTGGAAAAAGGTTTTCTTCTCCTCCACACTACATATGGGCGCCACTTGCTCTATAAAAGGAAGTGGGTGTCAAGCTCTTTGTACAACACAATTGCAAGAGTTCATAATTCTTGTGTAAAATAGAGAGCTCTCCATAGTGAGTTTGTGAGGAAGAAAAGGTCCGATCTAGCGGCCGGAGTTTTTTCCGATAGCAATCCAAGGAGGATTCGGCGAGGGGTTCGTGTGGATTAGCGATAGAGGCCGGACCGCGTGGACGGCTTGCGCGATTGAACTACTCTCCGTTGGCGGTCAAAGCGACGATCTTGTAGATCATCTAAGGTATAACCGTCAAACTACTTAACATGTTTATTGCATTAAACGAAGAACGATCTAGAAAAGGAAATCAAAATTTTAAATTCATTGCGTTAAACTAGTGATTTCTAACGGTGGTATCGAGCGGACTTGAGCTTAAGCAATAAGCATAATTTAAATGCGTAGTATTTAATCGATAGATGCAAGATTTAAATCGCGAAAACGTTAAAAAAAAAAAAAATATATAGGGTTCATGGGGTCGGCCGATTGGCGGCGCCCCATCCTCGGCGGCGGCGCGGGGCGGCGGCGGTGGCCTTCGGCTCTTGTCCGTCGGCTCTCCTCTTCCTTTGGGGAGATCAACCCTTTCGTTTTGTGATATTTTATTGTGCATAGATATCTCGTTTGTTTAGTTGTGTCATATGGCCAACCAATGGTTCAAATAGTTTGGACCATTGGGAAACCATATGGGACATTGGCCTTTCAAATTTTGATTTGGAATAGGCAGGCCCTTCCAAATATTTGATTTGGAATAGGCTGAAAGCTAAAGCCACTTCCAAAATTTTGATTTTGGAAAGTGGCGTGCCTAAACCAAAATTATTTGGCCTTTCCAAATTTTGATTTGGAATAAGCTCAAGCCCTTTCCAAATATTTGATTTGGAATGAGCTTAGCAAGCTCAAGCCACTTCCAAAATTTTGATTTTGGAAAGTGGCCAGAGCCTGACTAAAATAATTTGGCCTTTCCAAATATTTGATTTGGAGTAGGCAGCCCTTCCAAATATTTGATTTGGAACAGCTTAGGCACAAGCCACTTCCAAAATTTTGATTTTGGAAAAAAAGCGAGCAGCCTAGCTAAATTTAGTTTTGGAAATGAAACAAATAGGAGACTTTATAATTTTAATTTTATTTTGAATAGTTCAAATTTAATTAAAATTGAAATCGATTTAAAATTAAATGTTAATTTTAATTTTGGTTAAATCATATAATTAATTAAAAATTATTTAATTATTTGATGTGATAAAATAAAGACGCATGAGTAGTAGTAGTTAAAATTAGAATTTAATCTTTTTCATAAGATAAAATTGTATGGATTAGATGTGTAGATATAATGTGATTATATGGACTGCCGATTGATCACTGGACTCGACCAAATAGGATAGATGGGAATGTTTTCTTTATGTTGGTTTAAAAAAAAAAATTGTCCTAGGCCGTTATGAAGAGCGTGACTAGTTTACTTTTGCATTTATCCCATTCCTCGAGTTCCCTGCGTGTGCGGCGGGTGTAATTATTTATTATGTAACAAGAATGGAGCAAGAAGTTCGAGGCCAAGGAGAAATAAAGAACCCATTGGCGTGACAAAGAATAAAGATCCTATTGGCGGTTGCAGATACCCTTAGTTTGTGACCAGCGGTTTAAATCGGTTTGTATTCGAAACCGCACCTAGGAAAAGTCCATGATCATACCGGTTATTTTATGCGCGGAATGTTGTGTATGTTTTACTTTATATGATATCGTAGTAATATGCACATAGTAGATGAGACCATAATTAAACCAAATTAATTAAGTGAATTAATTTAAAATTATTCCCACATCAAAAATCAAGTCGGAATTGCCTCCCCATATTATAACGACGGTGAAGAGCCCTTGTTCGGACCCAACTCACCAGCCAAAGCGGGGGTTGACCTACCTCGGGTATATCGTCGTTATTGAGATATGATCGAAAGAGATCTCATGAATATTGGGGTTAAGACTCGACTAAGAATTCTCTCGGCCACCAGCCAAAGCGGGGCCGTTTGGATTTTAGAGGCAAGGATTTGGCTAATTTCATAAGATGAAATATTGTCAAAGAGTTGACTGGTCAAACAACAAGAATCGTATAAGATACGATCGACAAATCGTTGTCCACCTGTTTAATTATTTTCGGCCCATCAGCCAAAGTTGGGGGTCGGGGTAGTTCGATGGGATCTTGCCCACTAAAGGAATTATTTTCTTGAAAGCCAATAGGGAATAGTTGGCTAGTGGGAGTAAAAACCTTATAGATTCATTAAGTGCAAATTTAGGGTTTTTTTATACATGAGCTTTTACTTATTCTATCTTTTATTTATTGTTGTAGAAAATGTCAAACAAATTGAACCTTCGTTTTATCATCGATAACAAGCTTTGTGAAACTAATTTTCTCGATTGGGAAAGAAACCTCAAAATCGTTTTGAGGCACGAGAAGATTGGCTATGTCTTGGACGAGGCCCTACCGGAAAAGCCCAGCCGAGGGTTCGGGCCGCAGATGTTGTCGAGAAGTACAACAAGCAATCGTTTCGACAAAGATCTTGATGCTACATGTATCATGCTTGCTTCTATGACACTGAATCGCAGAACTTGAAAGATGAGTCCATGGACGCCTACTCTATCATGGTCCACCGAAGGAGCTTTATGCTTCTCGGTCTAAATCTTGAGAGTACGAGGTCTCGAAGGCCCTGTTTAGTTGTAAGATGGCATCCGGGGCTGCTTTGTGGGGTCACACGTGCTTAAAATGATCGGGTACATAGAGAGGCTTGGGAAAAGTTGGGCCACAAGTTGGAAGCGAGTTGAGTATTGACTTGATTCTGCAATCTCTACCGACTCATTCTCGCAGATTTGTGATGAACTATCACATGAACAAGATAGATTGCTCTCTAGCGGAGTTATTGAACATGTTAAAAGCTGCTTTGAAGGCATTGTAGGGAAGGAAAGCAAGTGTTCTTTGGTCACTTCAAGCAAGGGCAAGGTAAAAGCCAGAAAAAGTCCAAGAAAGCGAAGGTCGCACTCTAAGCCAACGCCTAAGATAGCAAAAAAGACAAATCCAAGGATGCTTGCTTCCATTGCGGTGAGACCGGACATTGGAGAGAAGCTGCAAGGGCTTCTTGAGTACCAAGAAGAAGCATTTCGATGCTTCGACTTCGTGTATATTTATGATTGAGATCAACATTACTTCTTCTAAGTCTAACCACTTTGGGTATTAGATCTTGGTTGTGGTTCTCATATTTGTACTGAATATGCAGGCACTAAGAAGAACTAGAGATCCGAGGAAAGGAGAGGTGGACCTACGCGTTGGAAATGGAGCAAGTGTTCTTTGCTTGGCCGTAGGAGTTTATTTTCTTTCATTGCCCGAGTGGGCTAGTACTAGAACTTAATAAGCGTTATTTTGTTCCCGCTCTTACGAAGAGCATTATTTCTATTTACGCATTAGATGTTGATGGATTTTCTTTTACGTTTGAGAATAAATGTTGTTCTTTTTCACGTGATGGAATCTTTTATGTAATCTTGGCATACTTAGCAATGGTCTCTATATATTAGATATGAATGTTGACGTTCTTAATATAAATAACAAGAAAGCCAAAACAAATGACTTGAATGAATCCTACTTATGGCATTGTAGACTTGGCCATATAAATAAGAATCGCATTTCCAAACTCCATAAAGATGGAATGTTGGATCAATTCGATTCACGAATCGTTTGATACATGCGAAGCTTGTTTACTTGGCAAGATGACAAAGTCACCTTTCAAATGGCAAAGGATAAGATCCAATGAATTGCTTGAGCTCATACATACCGATGTGTGTGGCCCAATGTCAATTCAAGCCAAAGGAGGATACTCTTATTTTATCACCTTCACCGATGACCATTCTCGCTATGGTTATATATACTTAATGAAGTTTAAATCAAGCCTTGAAAAGTTCAAGGAATTCGAAGTGAGGTGGAGAAACAACTAGGTAAAGAAATCAAAACACTTCGATCCGATCGAGGCGGAGAATACCTAGATGGAGAGTTTCAAGATTATTTGAAGGAGAATGGGATTCTACTGAATGGACTCCTCCCGGAACGCCACGAGATGAATGGCGTGTTCGAGAGGAGGAACCGCACCTTGTTGGACATGGTGCGATCCATGATGAGCTCACGCATTCTTCCAAAATCATTTTGGGGTATGCTCTCAGAAACCGCATCCTATACACCTTGAACCGAGTTCCATCAAAGACGGTTGACTCTACGCCATACGAGGTATGGACTAAGAGAAAACCGAGCCTAGGTCATCTAAAACCTTGGGGTTGTCCGACTTACGTGAAGCGGATGATGCTCGACAAATTAGAGCCTGTGTCGACAAATGTCTATTTGTGGGATATCCTAGGAAACCAAAGGGTACCAATTTTACCATCCCGAGGAACAAAAGGTGTTTGTTGCCAGGGTCGGCCACTTTCTACGGAGAAAGAGTTTATTCTCGGATAGGTCGGTGGGAGTAAAATTGATCTTGAAGAAATTCGAGAACCACTTACGGATAATAGTCGGTTGATGGAAGTAGAGGACTTGCCACACACTGAGATGTGACACCGGCCTCTACCGTGGACACACTAGCACCTCGAAGATCCACCAGGAACGCCGTGAACCGAAAGGTACACTTGGGCGTGTATCTCATGGAAGATGAGGACCCTAGAACTTATGAGGAAGTGCTATTAAGGCATGACAAAGAGAAATGGCTAGAAGCCATGAATTGAAATGGAATCCATGAAAGACAACCAAGTTTGGAACTTAGTTGATCCGCTGAAGGAATAGTTCCCATAGGGTGTAAATGGGTCTTTAAGAGAAAGACCGACATGAATGACGGTAACGTGACCACCTACAAGGCTAGGTTGGTGGCAAAAGGTTATAAGCAAAGACAAGGAGTTGACTATGATGAAACCTTCTCGCTTTGTTGCCATGTTAAAATCCATTAGAATTTTGCTTGCTATTGCAAAAGATACCATGATTACGAAATCGGCAGATGGATGTGAAAACAAACTTTCCTTAACGGGAACACATGTCTCGAGGAAGTGTATATGACACGACTGAGGTTTCACAACCAATGACGCTTGAGGATGGTGTGTAAACCGCAAAGATCCATTTATGGATTAAAGCAAGCTTCTCGGAGTTGGAATCTTCGCTTTGATGAGATAATCAAACAGTTTGATTTCATCAAGAACGAAGATGAGCCCTGTGTTTACAAGAAGGTTAGTGGGAGTGCCATTGTGTTCTTAGTGCTTTATGTGGATGACATCTCGCTCATAGGAATGATGTGCCTATGTTACAATCGATCAAAGCTTGGTTATCCAAGAACTTCTCAATGAAGGACTTGGGTGAGGCAGCCTACATTCTGGGAATAAAGATCTATAGAGATAGATCTAAAAGGTTGCTTGGTCTGTCACAATCCACCTACATAGACAAGATGCTGAAGAGATTCAGCATGGAGCAGTCCAAGAAAGGATTGCTGCCCATGTCACATGGGGTCTACCTGTCAAAAGGAATGAGTCCTAAGACAGAGGAGGAAAGGGCACAAATGAGTAAAGTCCCTTATGCCCGGCAATCGGGTCCATCATGTATGCCATGTTATGCACAAGACCGCACGCCTCGTACCTCTTAGTATGACTAGTAGTACCGGTCAATCCAGGTGATGGTCAACTGGATTGTTGTCAAGAATATCCTTAAGTACTTGAGACGTACTAGGGATATGTTCCTGGTTTTCGAACGATGATTTAGTATTACGAGGTTACACAGATGCCGATTTCCAAACCGACAAGGGCGATTTTAAGTCGCAACTGGATTTGTTTTCACGCTAACGGCGGAGCGATGAGTGGAAGAGTTCCAAGCGAGGAGACTCTGCGGACTCTACAACGGAAGCCGAATACATAGCAGCCTCGGAGGCGGCAAAAAAGCGATTTGGATGAAGAAGTTCATTCATCGAACTTGGTGTGGTTCCCCTCCATTGAAGGTCCAAAGTGCCTGCATCTTTGTGATAATAATGGAGCGATATCTCGATCAAAGGAACCAAGGTCTCATCGAAGTCCAAACATGTGCTACTGGCGCTATCACTTGATTAGAGAGATAGTAGATAGAGGAGATGTAAAGATAGAGAAAGTCCACACGGATGATAACATACCGATCCGTTAACCAAGGCATTGTCTCAAGCTAAGCATGAGAAACATGTTCACTTGCACGGGCTTAGGCATATGGGTGATTGGCTTTAGGCCAAGTGGGAGATTGTTGGAAAGGTGTCCTAAACCCAATCGGGTCGGACCGGATCCGACCGGGTCGGGTCATTTCTGATCTATTTAGTTCATGTAATAACTTTATTATGATTAATAAAAGCACTTATGTTATTATATATTGTTTGTCTTCATATTATTTGTTGTATATATATATAGTAACGTCCCTAGTATCGATCTGTGATAGAGAAACCATGATAGTGATTATGGTTGATGAGATCTCTAATCACTATAACAAGGTTGGTACTTAAATGTCTCTAGTCTTACATATTATCAAATGGGACATTGATAGTATAATCGAGACTAGCACGTATTGGATGTCTTCTACTTTTTAGAAGGTAGGGATAGATCTCGTCTATCGAAGTGTAGGGACACTTGGGTATGACGTGGACGTGTATTAGAGAATGCGACGTTAGAATCGACCCACTTACATTAAGTGTCACACTATGTGGCGGTTGTGTAATTATCCTTTTGACCGAGTCTTCATGGCATCACGGTGTGGATTGTCATGCTTTGACACTATTGAGATTTCTCCAACCACGGGCGATCATGCGGTAGTGATTGGGTATGATATTGAAGCATCACGGAGTATACATGATTGGTCGTCCGGGAATCGCGCGATCTATGATTGGGATTGAATATCCGAAATGGCCTTCTTATAAGGAATGTCTAGCTCTCGAGAATCTTTGCAAAGTGGGAGTAAATGTGTTATTCCGAGAGAGCATGATATCCAGATTATAAGATACGATCGTCAATGTATTGACACTCGAGATACGATCGTATGGATATTATTATAGCGATAGGATTGTAAGTTACACGGTAAGCGCTTCACATGAAAGGTAGTAGTCATTGCTTTTGACTCTTCCGATAATGGGGGTCACGGTGTGTTGCTAGGACGCTATCCCGTGATCGTTAGGTATAAAGGGCATTTTGGTAAATTGCACTTTGTGTCTACGGCCAACATATTCGAAGCCTATCGGGTCACACACATATGAACATCGAGTCGGATTAAAATGCGGTTATAGTTGATAACCAAATAAGGAAAGTTTATCTCTAGACTATAAAGGTTATAGTGGTAAATTAATATGGTGGTATTTATTTATTATGAATAAATAAAATACAAGATATTAATTATATACGAATTATATTAATTAAAGAATATTCCGGAAGTCAATTTGTTGACTAATGGGGCGCCACTTTTGAGTGTATGAGATACACTTGGATTGTGCACTTTAATTAATAAATATTGCCATAATATTAATATAGGATATTAATTGATTTTGGAAAAATAGATTTATGGTAATAAGATAATTATAATCAATATATGATATTGACAAAATATTATAATTAAAGAGATAAATCAATCTAATTGATTTTCCTTATTTTATTGGAAAAGGTTTTCTTCTCTCCACACTACATATGGGCGCCACTTGCTCTATAAAAGGAAGTGGGTGTCAAGCTCTTTTGTACAACACAATTGCAAGAGTTCATAATTCTTGTGTAAAATAGAGAGCTCTCCATAGTGAGTTTGTGAGGAAGAAAAGGTCGATCTAGCGGACCGGAGTTTTTCCGATAGCAATCCAAGGAGGATTCGGCAGGGGTTCGTGTGGATTAGCGATAGAGGCCGGACGCGTGGACGGCTTGCGCATTGAACTACTCTCCGTTGGCGGTCAAAGCGACGATCTTGTAGATCATCTAAGGTATAACCGTCAAACTACTTAACATGTTTATTGCATTAAACGAAGAACGATCTAGAAAAGGAAATCAAAATTTTAAATTCCGCTGCGTTAAACTAGTGATTTCCTAACATAATTATATTTTTAGGGCGGTTTTGCTTGTGCTCTATGTTTTGCTTCGGGTTATATCTTTTGTAGTATTGTTTGGCTATGTAAAGGAGTTAGTCTGTCTTGGTTAATCTATCATTATGTGCATGTTTGTGGTGTTTTGTTTATTGCATGTTGGGTTTTGGCTTCCGTCGGGTGAAAACAAGGTTGGAGAATAATAAACCGAATTGATAAGAGGGGATGTTCGTTATTTTGCGGGCTTACGTTATTTCTTTCTCAGATATCTACTTTGGTGGTGGTTGTTTGTGTGTTACAACATTTTGAGTTAGTTTGTTTAGAATGGAACTAATTTTATGGCTTTCTTTTTTATCTAAACGGTTCGATTTAGTAACATTATCTCCCGTGTTTTAGTGATTTTTATAGAAAATTATCTCGTGTTTTAGTGATTTTTATAGAAAAACAAAACGATAAATTGAGCAAATGAGTTTTAAAGATAATAAATTACAAAAGTGGCGGATTTATGTGTTTTTATCGTTGGTTTTATGTTTATTTGGATGTTGTTACACTTTGCAATATTTTGGATATCTTGTAGATGCATATCTTCGGTCTAAAAGAGGTGTTTAGAGGGTTAGAAGAAGATGCCACAAGTTTACGAGTTCAACGGAGCAAATTTTCCTAAGTACTTAAATCGTTACATATTTTCGACGGAGATTTGACCCATCTTAGAGGCATTTTCAGGGAGGACTTCTTCATGAAAACTGTAGATCTTTGAAAGAGCTTTCCAACGCACTTTGAATTACGTCAATCGGACTTCTACAACTCAAATGGTGGTCAAGTGGGTAATCAATTTCGGTAAGTAGAAAATCCCGAAAACGACTTGGAATACGACGGGCTAGTCAAAAAGGCGTTTTCTGAAGAAGAGTCCTTAATGAAAGTTGTAGAGTTTTCCGAGAGCTTAATTATGACATTCGGATCATAATTTTTGGAGGTCTATAACTCAAGATATGAATTTTAGAAGTTTCAGCCGACCTAATTACAAAAGAATTGCTTCAACCGACTCAAGAGACTTTTAATTCAGCCGACATATTCCAATTAATAAGCAGCCGCCTTTCATCTCTATATAAGCATGCAGCAGGGAACCCTAACGCATAACCATTCCATACACACGAATTTTCCAAAGAAAAGCGGCCATGCTTTATCCTAAAAGAAGATGATTTCTTCCCATCCAATGATCATGATCAACATCATGGTTGTTGGCTAAGCACATCAGCGGCGGGACAACGGATGAAACCGATCAACATCAACACCAACTAGAGATTTTTAGCCGTACTTTTAGTGAGTAAAGTTATCGTTTTTCATCAATTAGAATTTGTTATTTATCGTTTACGTTTTATTTGAATCGAGAGATCGATGAAACCATCTTTTATGCCTTGAATTTATATGAAAATATTGTTCAAGTTGTGATCTTTTTAATTGATGCAATTAATTATAATTCGAGAGATCGTTTATAGTTAATTGAGTAAGAGTATTAGAAATAATCTCGTGATCGTGTTTTGCATGTCGTTTTGTTTTATTTGAAAAAGAAAACGAAACCCTAGAATTCGTTTAGAGAAATTTAATCGAATTCGTGATAGATCATTACTAAAAATCATATCTTTAACTTGCCGTCTAGTTGGGGTTGGGTTGGTTGATCGGTGGATTCCCGTTGCCTTGCCGTTGTTTTAATTACTTGATAAATCGAATCATTAGTATAAATCGTTGATTGCTAAGTTAATTGTTAATTTTCTGCAAATTTACTATTCATCAAAGTTACTGTTCATCGTCGTTTTTACTGTTCATAATTAGTATAAACCCTAGTTTAATTAGTTTAAACCCTAGTTTAGTTAATAGTCGTGACATAATCGATAGAATAATTGTTCCTTGATCCGATAAACATTTCACTCCCTTAGGACGACCCGTTAACATCCTATACTACGATCCTTATACTTGGGGTGTTTCGGTTATAAATTGTAAAACTCGTTTTTACCGAACAAGTTTTTGGCGCCGTTGCCGGGGAGTCGGTAACGGTTGTCGGATTCTTAAAGGTGCAATTTTTGTTTCGATACTAATATTTTTTTTTATTTTTTATTTTTTAGGTGATAATATAATAGTTACGTTTTTATTTTATTTTTTATTTTTAGATGTGTAGTTTTTTATTTTTAGTTTATTTCATTAAGTTTGTTTAATTAAGATTTTTGCCGTAGATTTCATAATTTAACTTTTATTTTATTTAGGCTTGCCTTTTTTTTTTTTTTTTTTTTTTTTTTGATTTCATAGATTTTTTTATAGCTCTTATTTATTTTACCTTACTTATTTTCTCTTTTCTGTTTTCTTTATTTTAATTCACCTTAGATTATAGTTTTCGCAGATCTAAGCGGGCGTCCATCCTTTCAGGCGCCCGTCTATTCCGTAAATTTCTTCTCTGCATCGTTTAAGGTGATCGAGGCGGCGTCTGGATTTCCAAACGCTCGTCCACCTTTTAACGCCCGTTTACCCAGAGTTCATCTTACGAACGCTTGATTCAGAGGCGACGAACGTCCAACTCCTGAACGAGCGTTCAGTTTCTTCAATCTTCACTCTTCTCTTTTCTCTTTCTAAACTTCTAAACCCTCTAATCTTCTCTAACTTGTTCTCATCAACCCTAAGGTTGATTTCTTCCTGTTCTGCTCCTCCTGGTTTATGTAAACCAGGAGCAAGAAGGGACCTCTCCTCTTTGATCCAGAACCGGAACGGTCCATCCTAAGAAGAAGACTTTTTCCCGATCTAGACATCATGGCTGACCCAGTTCAAAATCCGAATCTAGTTCCTCCTAATCCAGCCCTCCCAAATCAAAATTCGGACACCTCAAGCTCAATTTGAATCGGCTCCTTCAACAAATACTGATTATTACAACAACAACAGAATCGACAAAGTGGGCTACAAAACCAATTGCAACAACTCCATCAAGCCCAAGCAAGCCCGGCTAAATCAAGACCCTATGCCCTTATCTTAACCAAGACTTCACGGAGGGGCATAGACCTATTCGACCTCGGATATGGGGCAAGTGCATTTCGATCCGAAAAATGGAGTGGTTGGGTGGTCCAAAATAGCTCTTTTCATGGCCTTCGCTCAAGAAGATCCTCATGACTTCTTGTCCACTTTTGTTCAAATTTGCGAAGCGGCCATTATCCGGTGTTGATTACGAGATTGTTAAGTGAAACTTTTCCCGTTTGCTTTAAAAGGTGAAGCAAGCAGATGGTTCAAATCCTTACCCCATCACTCTCTCCATACGGGCCGATGTTAAAAGAGCCTTCGCTCAAATTCGTTTCACCTGGAGCGATAATGGGCCCTTAAGCGTGATATAGCTAATTTTGAGCAATTAGAAGGAGAAAAGCGTAGGAAAGGCACAGGAAAGGTTGAATTTGTTAATGAGGAAATGCCCTAACCATGGATACACTCGACATGAGCTCCTAGAATTATTCTATCAGGTGTTACTCAACCCAATAGAGATTATCTAGATTCCACGACTCATGGATCTTTTAGGCGGAGGAGATGATCTCGCCTATAGGGTAGTGAAACAATTGCCAAGAACAACATGTGGTCAACCTCAGGAAGACTCATGTTGAGGAAGATAAGAGGAAATCATTGCAAGCGATCTGTGACACGTGAAGTTGGTTGCTCAAGTGGAAATGATAAACCAACGGATGGCTAATTTACAAATGCGACAGAATGAAGGATCGGCGGATATGAGTCTTACGGGAACGCAGGCAAGCAATGAGAACGGAGATGAAGTAAATGCGGTAGAGCAAGAGAATCAAACTTTTCGTAATTTCAATCAAAATTACGGTCAATCAAGCTATAATCCAAACCGTAACTTTTCCGGAAATCCATGAAAGCGCTTATTATATCGCCACTGGCGCATCCAATTCCAAACGGTCCTTCAACTCCAACAATCAAAAGCCCCAAGGCAATTGGGCTCAAACGCCAAAATCCACGCCCACCTCTATCTCTCAAAAGAAATTCGATGAGCTAGTAGATATGGTGCAAGCACTAGCCACCGGTCAAAAGCGATAGAAAGACAGATTGGCGGATGGTGATCAACAAGCAAGCGAGCCCCAAGGAAGATGCCGAGTTACACGGATAAAAATCCTAAGGCGAAGTAAGTGCTCTGTAATGCCATCACACCGCAAAGTGGAATTATGGACAAGAGGAGGAGTTGAATGCGATTACACTTAGAAGCGGAAAGAAAGTTGGACCCGAGAAGGCGTCGGGAAGCGAGTAGCCCCTCACGGCGCCATGAGTTCGAGGAGGGGATAAGCGAAGAGACAAATACCGAAGAAAAGCGGCGGTGGC
This sequence comes from Gentiana macrophylla, assembly GCA_026214975.1. Classification (NCBI taxonomy): domain Eukaryota; kingdom Viridiplantae; phylum Streptophyta; class Magnoliopsida; order Gentianales; family Gentianaceae; genus Gentiana; species Gentiana macrophylla. The sequence goes on from CM047806.1 coordinate 86,906,865, forward strand.
GAGAGCTGAATGATAACGATTCTTCGGGAGAAAGTGATGAGGATGTTGAAAAGAGTAGTCAGATGGCCGAACCCCTGACTAAAAAGAAAGCTGAAAAGTTTGTCAGATGGAAGGATAAGGAGGATGAAGCCATTAAAAATCAAATTCCAATCAATCATCCGAAAACCCTTCCTTATCCAAAAAGAAAAATGAGAATACTTTGAACTCGATAAAACTTACGATGGAGTGAGGAGGTCGCTTAGAGAAACCATGGTGACTATGCCTCTTGCCGAAGTGTTAAGCGAGATGCCTAAATGCTCCAAGTTTCTTAAGGGCGCTGTGGAAGTAAGAAGAAGGTGAAAGGAATAGCGGATGAAGTGCTAAGCGAAGAATGCTCGGCAATTTCTCGAGCATTGCAATAAAAGCGTGGTGACCCGGACGACCTTCAATCTCTTGCATGATCGAAGGGCGCGACGTTCCACAATGTCTTATGCGACTCTGGTGCCTCTGTTAATGTGATGCCTTTGAACATCCGCAAAAGTCTCGGGTTGGACAAAAGGCTAAGGGGCGCCCGTCTCTCTTGGTTGGTGGACAAATCTAGCCGTTTAGCGGCCGGTTGCGTTAACAATGTCCTTACCCATGTTAAACAATTGGTGTTTCCAACCGACCGGGTTATATTGGACTACCAATCGACAAGGAAATGCCCACGATCCTAGGCCGGCCTTTCTTGGACACCGCACCGCCACCATTGACTTCACTGATGGCGGCAAATTACCTTGAGAATAGGAGACACTTCCATTTCCATCGAGCAAGGTAAAAGTTACGAAGAATCCCCAATTCAGGGAATTTCATTCATTGAGGCAATTTATGGGGATGAATTTGACCACGATGAAGAGCTCATGAGACGAAGCCCTGGATGTCATAAATCACGAAGAAGAAGAAAACAAGCATTTCAAGAGTTGTAGTCTTTGTAGAAATTTGTCTCAACAACTTGCGCATACTGAGCCTATAAGTGAACAGAAAATTTGGGACATTCCAGGAATGAGCAGTAGTGATCTGAAGGAGCTCAATCAGGCAGACTTTAACCTTGCAGAAGAGGAAGTTTTAATGGGAAGCTGGGATGAAATCGAATTCTGGAGAGAAGCTACCCATTGGGAGTTGGATGATTGGGAGCGACTTGCCGATGAACTTGAAGAAGAAGAGCTTAAGAAGATGATTGCACATCGCAAAGAAAAAACGGAAGCTGACAGGGAGATCCCTTTTGATGACGTTATTCAATACCTTTCTGGGATACCACCCCAGGAAGATGAGGTGTTTTTCAGTCAACCGGTCCAAACTCAAATGGAAAAAGGTGGTCCGTTAAAATCTAGCATCGAGCAACCACCTGTAGACTTAGAGTTGAAACCGCTTCCACAGCATCTAAAATACATCTTTCTTAAAGACGGCGATAAGTTGCCCCTAATCATCTCGTCTAAACTCGAACCTAAGCAAGAGGCAAAATTGATCAAAGTGCTGGAGAAACATATCCTCGCGTTCGGATGGCAGGTGGGCGATATCAGAGGAATCAGCCCAGATGTATGCATGCATAAGATCCGAACGGAGGAAGGAGCGAAAAAGGTCAGACAACCGCAAAGAAGGATGAATCCGCATATGCAGGAGGTTGTCAAAAAGGAGATCATCAAATGGCTTGATATGGGGATTATTTATGCCATCGCCGACAGTGAGTGGGTTAGCCCTACTCAAGTTGTGCCAAAGAAGGGAGGTATTACCGTAGAAAAAAATGAAAAAGGGGAGGAAATTGCTTTACGCCTTGTGACTGGTTATAGGGTCTGCATTGATTATCGCAGATTGAACGAAGTCACTGCAAAAGATCATTTCCCCTTACCCTTCATTGACCAGCTAATTGAAAGGCGAGTGGTCACAAATATTATTGTTTTTCGATGGATATTCGGGTACTTCCGGATAGCCATCGATCCGAATGACGAGGAAAGACCACGTTTACGTGTCCATACAGTACTTTTGCTTTTCGCAGAATGCCATTCGGCCTATGCAATGCACCCGCGACTTTTCAACGGTGCATGTTAGCCATTTTTGACGGACTTGTGGAGCAATGCATGGAGGTCTTTATGGATGACTTCTCAGTCTATGGCGACAGCTTTGATGAGATCTTAAAGAATCTAGATATGGTACTCCAGCGATGTGTTGAGAAAAATTTGGTGCTTAACTGGGAGAAATGCCATTTTCTAGTTGACGAAGGGATTGTTTTGGGACACAAGTTGTCCAGTGAAGGTATTCAGGTGGATAGGGCTAAAGTAGAGGCCATTGAGAAAATGTCATATCCAAAGGCAGTTAAGGAGGTACGAGGATTCACAGGACATGTAGGCTTCTATCGGCGTTTTATTAAAGATTTTTCGACTATAGCAAAGCCTTTATCCAACTCTTTGAAAGAGGAAGTAGAGTTCGTGTTTGATGATGCGTGTAAGGAAGCTTTCAAATGCTTAAAGGATAAGTTAACCAGTGCCCCCATTTTGATCGCGCCCGACTGGACTAAACCTTTCGAACTCATGTGCGATGCCTCTAACTACGCTATAAGCGCAGATTTTAAGGCAAAGGATTGATAAAAGTTGAGACCAATCTACTATGCGAGCCGAACTTTGAACCCAGCTCAGTGTAACTACACTACTACAGAGAAAGAATTCCTAGCGATCGTTTTGCTATGGATAAGTTTTGAAGTTACCTTCTTGGGTCTCGAGTTGTGGTTTGGACAGATCATGCAAAGCATTACGCTACCTCATGGAAAAAGCAGATGCTAAACCAAGTTCTTGAGATGGATTACGATTCTACAGAATTTGACCTTGAAATTAAGGATAAGAAAGGTAGCGAAAATGTTGTAGGTGATCACTTATCTCGTTTAGTGAACGAGGGGTGAAAACACTAAGGAAATAGGCATTGACTTTTCCGACCCGAGCAATTAATGAGGCTAGAGAGAATGTGAGGCCGTGGTATGTCGATTACGTCAATTACTTAGCGATTGGGCATTTAGAAGAGATGACGTATCGAGAAAAGAAGAAGTTTTTCGGTGACTTGAAGTATCTCGTATGGGAGGATCCACATTTGTTTAAAGTGCAGCAAAGGCGGGTTGCTTAGAAGGTGTGTTCGGATCATGAACAAGCTGGATATCTTAGAACAATGTCATAGTGGTCTGTTGGTGGACACTACGGAGCACCAAAGCATTGCGAAAATCCTCAATTTGGATTTTCTTGGCCCACTCTGTTCAAAGACATTGAGGCCTTTTGCAAAGGTGTGATAGATGTCAAAGAGTAGGAGGCTCGAGTAATAGGATGGAGATGCCTTTGAGGCCTATCTTGGAATGTGAAGTCTTCGACGTGTGGGGCATCGATTTCATGGGACCTTTCCATCATCGTGCGGTAATAAATATATCCTAGTCTGCGTTGACTATGTTTCCAAGTGGGTAGAGGCTATAGCCACTCAAACCAATGATCACAAAGTTGTAAAGAAATTCTTGCAAAAGAATATCTTTACTAGATTTGGCTGTCCTAGAGCCCTTATCGGTGATGAAGGTTCGCATTTTGTAATGCACTGCTTGGATAAAATTCTTGAGAGATATGGTGTCAAGCATAGAATTGGTACACCATACCACCCCAAAACAGTGGCCAAGTCGAGGTAAGCAACAGAAGTCTAAAGCGGATTTTGAGAAAGCGGTGAATTCTAATAGATCCAAGCTGGAGTCGAAGTTGGACGACGACTCTGGGCTTATCGCGCTGCGTTCAAGACCCTATGGGTACGTCGCCATTTCAAATGGTTTACGGCAAGGCATGCCATCTTCGGTCGAGCTTGAGCACAGAGCTTCATTGGGCTATTAAATTCTTGAATTTTGATAGCGACTCTGTGGGGAGAAGAGATTATTGCAATTAAAGCGAGCTCGATGAATTTAGACTCGAGCATATGAGAATGCGAAGATCGATAAGGAAAGAACTAAGATACTCCACGACGCTAAGATCAAGGATCGAGAATTCAAAGTGGGTGATATGGCTTTACTTTATAATACCCGGCTCCATTTGTTTGCCGGTAAGCTCAAATCTAGATGGTGCGCCCCTTTGAGATTCTCGATGTTCATCCAAGTGGAGCGATCACGTTAAGCGGGTATGGTGATCAACCCTTTAAGGTCAATGGTCAAAGACTCAAAAAGTATTTTGGGCAACCAAGAGAAAAAAGCCTGAGACCTTGTACTTTCAAAAGAGAGTTGAGGTGCACGATATTACGATTTGCGATGAGATCCCATCCAACTTCTTAGTTCGGATGATGACATTTCTATATCTACCCGTGAGGACCTTTCTTCCGAGCCTTACGAACATGTCGGTGTACGAAGCTTACTCTGCGCAAGAGCGAGAAGAAGAAAAGAGTCGGTGCTATCGGAGAGTTAAGTTCAAACACTTAGTAGAGCACTTGACTTTTGTTGTTGTGGTCACACCCCTGTCCTTCATTCGATTCCGATGAGGAAGTGGCGTGATAAGCCAAAGTGGCCCGATCCGGGTTAACTTTGAAATCTGTGTCAAGCTAATGACATAAAAGAAGCGCTACTAGGAGGCAGCCTAGTCTCTTAAGTTAATTCCTTTTAGTTAAGTTTTTATTTTATTAGGAATAGAACCTTGGTGTTTGTGTGTTGGTTATCCTTGTCCTATTTGTGAATGCGTGATTTGCATGCATGTTTACTCATATACCCGTGTACCCGAGATTATGTGTTATGTCGAGTGTTGCGAGATACTTTCGGCGAGGTTCGCAAGCTTTTATGTCCAAGTGTTGTCAATTCAAGTTGTAGCGGTTCATTCATGCTACGGCTGACCACTGCCAACCTACAGCCGACAACCACTTCATAACCAGCTAAGTTTCTTTTTCTTTTATTCGCACATTCTGAGGACATAATGTGATTTAAGTGTGGGGGGGTAAATTGGGTATGTTTTCATGCTATATCCGTTGAAATATGAGTGAATGTTAAATTTCCACGAAATTCAATTTTTTTTTTTTTTTTTGTGAATCTCAAGCTTGTAATTGAAACAAATGCTTGCTAGTTGTAGTTTCCTGACGATGATTTTATGTGACTTAGTGAGATGATTATAGCATGTCTTTACTGTTATGGAGATAGAATTCGTTTCTCACGAAAGCCTTTGATATTGAAGCAAGATTTTTGAACTATATCCTTTCATTATTTTGATGAGTTATCTTAGGAAGGTCAGTATAGTAACACCTTAGTTAGACCGTGTGCTGTGAATATCATAAAGTTTGAATGTGATAGGTGAGATGTAACTTATGTCTTTAAAAAGTGAATGAATAAATAATTAGTGAATAAATACGTTTGTCGAGAGCTGGTTAATGATTTGAGTGAGGTAGGGTATACCACGTATGTCCTATACCACTATGATGACCAAAAGCTCACGACAGTCAGTTTATAGCTACCTTATGATTTGAGTAGGTAGGGGATTATCACGAAATGTCCTACTCTACTATGACGGGTAAAAGCTTATGCTGATTTGCGTTAATTTGAAATTTTTGAAAATGATGAGTAAAAATAAAGTGAAGTCTTTGTTATCATGGATCTTATACCCAGTAGAACCGCATGATATCGTTGTAGGGATTATCCTACTGAGTGCGTGAGAAGGCTTTGAGTGGAGCTATTACTACCTATATCTAGGATAGTCATTGAAATTTTGAGAGGATATTTCTTTGGAAGGCTTGTTAAATTTGAAAAGGGCTTGTCACACATACACGGAATCTATCTCTGTGATAGTATTGTTTGCTATAGTTGTTGTATCTTTTGTTACGTGAGTTAGGAATCTATTTGGATTGCATATAAAGTGAGCTAGTTTTAATTGTTTTGCTTGGGACAAGCAAAAGTCTAAGTGTGGGGGAGTTGTTTACGACTAATTTTATGGTTTTTATCGAGTTATTTCGTAACATTATCTCCGTGTTTTAGTGATTTTTATAGAAAATCACTCGCCAAAACGATAAATTGAGCAAATGAGTTTTAAAGATAATAAATTACAAAAGTGGCGGATTTATGTGTTTTTATCGTTGGTTTTATGTTTATTTGGATGTTGTTACACTTTGCAATATTTTGGATATCTTGTAGATGCATATCTTCGGTCTAAAAGAGGTGTTTAGAGGGTTAGAAGAAGATGCCACAAGTTTACGAGTTCAACGGAGCAAATTTTCCTAAGTACTTAAATCGTTACATATTTTCGACGGAGATTTGACCCAGCTTAGAGGCATTTTCAGGGAGGACTTCTTCATGAAAACTGTAGATCTTTGAAAGAGCTTTCCAACGCACTTTGAATTACGTCAATCGGACTTCTACAACTCAAATGGTGGTCAAGTGGGTAATCAATTTGGTAAGTAGAAAATCCGAAAACGACTTGGAATACGACGGGCTAGTCAAAAGGCGTTTTCTGAAGAAGAGTCCTTAATGAAAGTTGTAGAGTTTTTCGAGAGCTTAATTATGACATTCGGATCATAATTTTTGGAGGTCTATAACTCAAGATATGAATTTTAGAAGTTTCAGCCGACCTAATTACAAAAGAATTGCTTCAACCGACTCAAGAGACTTTTAATTCAGCCGACATATTCCAATTAATAAGCAGCCGCCTTTCATCTCTATATAAGCATGCAGCAGGGAACCCTAACGCATAACCATTCCATACACACGAATTTTCCAAAGAAAAAGCAAATTTGACTTTATCCTAAAAAGAAGATGATTTCTTCCCATCCAATGATCATGATCAACATCATGGTTGTTGGCTAAGCACATCGCGGCGGGACAACGGATGAAACCGATCAACATCAACACCAACTAGAGAGATTTTTAGCCGTACTTTTAGTGAGTAAAGTTATCGTTTTTCATCAATTAGAATTTGTTATTTATCGTTTACGTTTTATTTGAATCGAGAGATCGATGAAACCATCTTTTATGCCTTGAATTTATATGAAAATATTGTTCAAGTTGTGATCTTTTTAATTGATGCAATTAATTATAATTCGAGAGATCGTTTATAGTTAATTGAGTAAGAGTATTAGAAATAATCTCGTGATCTTGTTTTGCATGTCGTTTTGTTTTATTTGAAAAAAAGCGAAACCCTAGAATTCGTTTAGAGAAATTTAATCGAATCGTGATAGATCATTACTAAAAATCATATCTTTAACTTGCCGTCTAGTTGGGGTTGGGTTGATTGATCGGTGGATTCCCGTTGCCTTGCCGTTGTTTTAATTACTTGATAAATCGAATCATTAGTATAAATCGTTGATTGCTAAGTTAATTGTTAATTTTACGCAAATTTACTATTCATCAAAGTTACTGTTCATCTGTTCATAAAGTATAAACCCTAGTTTAATTAGTTTCGTCGTTTTTAATAGTGTTCATAATTAGTATAAACCCTAGTTTAATTAGTTTAAACCCTAGTTTAGTTAATAGTCGTGACATAATCGATAGAATAATTGTTCCTGATGATCCGATAAACATTTCACTCCCCTTTGGGGTGGGTAAAACGACCCGTTAACATCCTATACTACGATCCTTATATGTGTTTGCTAGGGTGTTTTGGTTATAAGTGAAACATTCCAGGGCTTAATGGCTTTTTCCCAGTCAACCCATTGTGAAGATAGCGAGACATAACCGCCGATAGAAAGGTCGGTTAGTAATAAAAATATCAAAGCAGACCACTGTGCTTTTGCTCTGTTCTTTGCACTGATTAGAGTCTTCTTTGCTCCAATTCTTGCACATAGTAGAATTTGTCCCGCTTGTGTTGCATACACATGATTGGATTATTAGCATATTATTTTTGATTGGGTTTCTCATCTGCACTTCTATCCCATATTTATTATTTTGTCCGCTCCTAATGCTTATTCGTTATGGGGTTGGTTTAAGCGTATTTGAGGTTTCCAATGGTTGGTGCGGTGGTAATTTATTAACATTGTTGTTTTGTTCCTTGGCTGGTTTTGTTTTACCCTTTTGTGCTTAACTCCTTCAACGGTATCTTTGAAGTAAATACTTAACTACGGGTGTCCTGCAATATTTGCTTTCTAAAGGTTATTGGATCAAGAATCATTACCCTACTTCACCTTGGTGTCCTGCAAAAAGCTCGCCGTTTTTGTTTGTTTTGGGTCTAGAAAAAAATTCCTTGGAAATCGGATGAGTTGTGTGGTTGGTGGTGAAAAATCAATGGAAAAGCGGGGATGAGCGGGGAGGGTTGGACATTTTAGAGTTTTTTTTTATTTTTACAGACAATTTTCTTTCATGACCTTCAAATTTCCAACATATTTTCATGTTCGACAAACACTTCTTATAATTATTTCAAGTTTCTTAGAGTAATTTTCATGGGTTTGATTTTACGGGAAAAGAAAGCAATATTCGAGGAAAAGGAATAGTTGATGTATCCTTGGTAATATTATTTCAGGTTCATAAACTATTTCTTTCCCCTGTCATGTGGCTCTTTATTCTTTACGAATTGATGTCTTACCCTATAATTGGAGGTGTTACTTGAGCATACACTTGACTATGATTTTTTGGTTTTTTCATCAACAACTTTGCCCATGTCTTATCAATGAAACAATTAACTAATGCTTCAAATTCACCGCGAGAATCCATGGGTGAAAATACGGATTTATGGAGTGATGAACAAGACAAAACGACGACATACATAGCATGCCCAAAATGCATGCACATGATCACCGAGACCACGGAGAGAAATATTTTTGCTTTACGCGGCGGCCGCCACCAGATAGTGAAGTCGTAATTACTTGCCGGCGTGAAATAACTACTCCAAAAAATTATCGTAATACATGGCCACAAATAACCATCCGCAGTGCAAGTTGAATGCTCTTTGTGGCCGACGATTGCACACGCCTAAGGTAACCCTGTTTGACGACATATTTGAGGAATTGGTTGGGAAAACAAAGGTCGAGCTTCATGCCATGACTTACGAGGTACAAAAAAATACACAATTGCAAAATCCTTCGTGACCATTGACTATCCAACATGCTAACACACCCATTCTCCAGAAACACATCATTTGCTAGAAGCAGACAAACACAAGATCTGCAGGATCATACATTCCACATGCAGCTACGACCGCAAAAAAATAACAAAGGTCGCAAGACGATGAAATATACGGTTCAACAAATCCACTTCGAAACCACGGTGATACAAAATATGGAAATAAGGAGAAATTTGTCAAGCACGATCCTGTTTGTGGAGAAAAAGGTAACAAACGATTATCTAACCTAAAATTCCTTTTGATACACACTTGCCTTACATAAGGGAAGAATGAAAAACTAACAAATTAGAAAATGGGGTTCAACAAAGCGGGATTCACGAGAGAATGTGCACTCCAACGTGTTGCGCCAGAACCGAAGGAACATTGCCAACCCAAAATGCTGGTACGAACGAGAAAGATGCCACAGCGCCACAATGAAGGCAACAACATTGAACCCCATGACCTTTAAAGAAAATGAAAATGGGGACATCGAAAATGGGGAAGCAAGCAAGAAATTATCTACCGAAGCCACAATGCACCTAAAACCAAGTTATCTTTTGTCTTCAAATCTGTCATCGAGGCTAAAAAAACAATTTATCTTCTTTTTGTAGATCAATCTCGCATGACATATCCGGAATGCCGGCTATCGGTTTTGTAAGTCAGCTTCGCTTTTGTTGTAACCATTTTGCAAATGTACACTTTGAATTTGAATTCCATTTTGCGTTCCTGCAGTTGCTATTTTTATTCGTTATCATGCCGACATGTAAATGTAAACTAGCTATTGCCCTATGCTTGGTTTTATTTCTAATGTCACTTTCTATTATCGTAATAGAACCGAAAACACAACATGCTAACGCAGACACGAAACCCAAACCGTAGTATGAGGGCCCATCCCGTGCAAGTATGCAGTGCAAATCAACTAGTATATATATATATATATATATATATATATATATATATATATATATATATATATATATATATATATATAAGAGTATATAAGGGAGGTAGTATTTGGGGAAGGGTGGTGAATCACCAATAGTTTGTTAGGGAGGCTTGGATGTAATCATGAGTTTGCATGTGAAGGTGATGAGTCATGCAAAAATTTGCTACAAGGAATCATTGCAAGTAACATGCATGGATTTCAACCAAGATATCTCCAATTCGTCCAAATTTCAGCTGTTCGGTAAAAAAAATCATAACTTGAGTTGTAGACCTCCGATTTACGTGATTCAAAATGCGTTGGAAATCTCATTTTAGTATCTACAACTTTTATGAAGAACTCTTCCCCTGAAAATGCCTCTAAGTCGGGTCAAATGTCCGTCAAAAACTGGTTACGGTAGAAGTGCGTTGGAAAAATTATCCGTTGATCTCGTAAATTCGTGACATCTTCTTCTTTTTCTTCAAAATCCATCTTTTAAGCCTCAAAACATATTGTTATGTGGGATATTTTGAAAACCTTGAACTCCAAGTTTGGGGGTCGATTCGAATCAGCCCATTCTTGATTCGAATCGAGCTTTCTTCGATCGAGCAAAATTTCGTCTCGTGATTTGAGTCTTTAGTTCCGTTTCATGATAAATCTTATCTTTTTTACGAACGCAAAGAAACGAACCGCGAGTAAATCTGAAACAAAAGTTTTAACAAAGATGCAGATTTGTACTTGTGGATACATTTTTTTATTGATATATATATATATATATATATATATATATATATATATATATATATATATATATATATATATTTTTTTAAAATAAACATAGATAAAAACTAAACGTAAATTCTACATGACACTCCGGCTACTAAACCGGCACAAAAACTAGTAAAAACATAATATTTTATATAATACTTACTACTTATGCATTTAGATAAATCTAATGAATTAATGACACGAAATGATATATAAGTGCTCAAAATGGTATCAGAAGTGGGGTGAAATGTTATAATAATAATAGTGAATTTTTCCGTCATCACAAACCCCTCATTTAGCTTTTGGTCGTCCTCGAGCAAAACAGACGATAAAATAAAATGAATGAGGAAAAATTCATGAAGATACAAGATATAAGGGACTATCAGATGATGCAACCAATCGAATCATAACTACACGTTAACCTTAATATAAATGTATAACAGAGTGAGTGGGTGACAAGCCTTTTCAATTTCCACTATCCTCTCTTGAATAATTCAAGCAAACGCACAAATATCCATTCAGTCAGTCCTAATGATTTTCCTAGGTATAGGCAGTAACAGTTCCACACAACGTCCTCCCGTGTACTTATTAGGATAATCCCTAATGCATATCATTCAGTTTATATTGGGGATAGTCAGAAGATAACTAAATTTCAACCATGCTCTATTTTTTTCATAGAATACTAACATATCCGAACTCATTGCCAAAATCGACTATCTTGCAAGCGTCATGAGGTGAGATCAAATACATTAATACCTATCTAACTCTTTTTTTTCTTCATATGTGTAGCATATATGCCTCATTCCCAAGCAATAGGATGTTTCGTGATAACACCCTATTTGGACTACTATCATCATCAGCGATCGGGAGCATTTAAACCTCATAGTGAAATAGGACGTTCGTGATAACGCCCTACCGCACTCAAATCATTGGCAGCTACAACCGGCATATAAATAGTTCAACTTAGTTTGAAATTCTTTCTATCACATTCAAACCTTGAGATATTCACAAAGACACGTTTAGAAGTCGGGTATTAAGTTCTTTGTTATTACTAAGGATCAACCACTAGGATCCGAATGGGTACAGATTTAAAATTTTCGCTTCAATATCAAAGGCTTACGTGAAGAAATTCATGTTACACAAATAAATTTGGGGTTAAAATGCATTTATAGGTCAAATTGATTATACATATCTAAATTGATCATTACATCTTCAAATCCATGAAATATATACCTTGTACGATTTATTTTAACCAACTAAATAATGCTTGAAAAAGATCGAAACTAAGGGTTTTTACGATACAAAATAAACACTTAATGCCATTCTTTAGACCATCATCGACTCTACCTCCCACTTACGATTTTGCATTACCCTCAACATGTGAATGAGATAGAGAGGAAGACTTAGCTTATAAACCTGGCGAAAGGTGCTATCGAATCCCGTAATGACCATGAGAAAACACGAACCGAATCCCTATACCAAAACAAAAACAACCAAAACAAAGCAAACACGGGACATGGTCCTCGTGCCAAGACATCGAATAGGGATATGGGAATAATAAGTAAATGGCTCATCACGTCGAGAAAATTCGATAGTCAATATATATATATAGTCAATCTCATAAAAGCTTTAGATGGAAAAATAACCCACACGGGTAAAGCACAGAACATCTAAGCATATATGTATAATAGAGAGTATCACATGAGCAAATATCATAGTCAAGTCATAAATTCATGTTGGAAACAGAGTAGATCATAAAATGAAATGTGTGAAAGAGTATTGAGTCTTTTATACCCCAGATCCTCAAGGTTAAATCATTCTAACAACCTAAGTCCAAGAAATGATGTATTTGAATGTTTTCTTTAATCTCCCTTGAGATTTTCGGATAACCACCTAATCGTTCCATTTTTTAATGATATTCAAACATTCATCCTGGGACTTAGTTTTTTTTTTTAAATTTATTTATTTATTTTATTTAAAAAAACTTAATATTTTTACGGGCTACCTCCCGGTAGCGCTTTTGGTTAACGTCGTTTGCTCGACAAATCTATTCTCAGCCTGGATCAGGCCACTTCACCTTCCTTCCCACCACTACATCGTGTAAGCTCGATCATTGGTGTGTTGCAGAAACGAAGATCTCAACACATGAGGTCAAGTTTCGATTGCTTTCCAAACACTTTTAATCCTCCCCATTGTAGACTTCTTCTTTTCGACTTTCTCTTTAATTGTGCCTCCTTTGAGTTCTTCCATATCCCAACTACCAGCCATAACTTCCTCTAATGAACCACTTTGCCGTCATCCTCGTAAAACAAGTCGTGAAAATTCATCAAACTCGGTGACTTGATCATACCACACCCGAGGATGTCGAGGAAATGAACAATCAAAGGTTTCTATTTGGTTTGTCCTATATAATGCTTGCATCTTTGACCATTCACTCGAACGGTGGTCACCATGACCTCTTAGTTCTAAAACACCTCCAGGAATGATTTGCGAGAATTTCAAAGGGCCGGACAAAGCGCGTCCTCAACTTTCCAGGAAGCAGATGCAACTGGAATTATAAAGTAAGACTTGCTCCCCAACTTGAAATTCTCGCTTCTTGATTTTAGCATCATGAAGGAGTTTCATTCTGTCTCTTGCTAATCCCTGGCACTCTCGTGAGGCCCGGAGTCTAAACTCATCCAATTCATGCAATCGCATCGATCGATGTTCACTATATGATCGGGCATTAAAGTTCAAGAACTTAATGGCTCAATATGCTTTATGCTCTAATTCGACCGGCAAGTGGCGCGTGGTTTGCCATACACCATCTCGATAGGGTGATGTACCCATGGGGGTTTTATAGGCTGAAGTACGGTATGCCCATAGTACATCATCCAGTTTGAGACTTCAATCCTTTCTATGACTGTTTACAACTTTTTCCAGGATCCTTTTCAAACTCTGATTACTTCTCTCGACTTGGCCACTAGTCATAGGGTGATATGGTGTGCCAATTTTGTGCCGGACACCATATTTCTCAAGGACTTTTTCTAGTGGCTGTTGCGGAAGTCGTTCCTCATCACCGATTAAGGCACGGGACATCCAAATCTCACGAAGATATTTTCTTGAGAAAGTTCATGACCGTTTTTGTGGTCATTGCGAGAAGTGGCTTGAGCCTCCACCCATTTCGACACGTAGTCAACGCAAACTAAGATGTATTTGTTTCCACAGGAAGATGGAAACGGGCCCATAAAATCAATACCCCACACATCAAAGACCTCACATTCTAAAATGGGCTTCAATGGCATGTCAAAACGCCTAGTTAGAGCAATCGTTCGTTGGCACCTATCACAAGCCATGCGAAGGCTTCAATCCTTGAAGATCGTGGGCCAATAGAAACCGGATGAAAGATTTTAGCAACGGTTTTCCAGGGACCAAAGTGGCCACCAAGTGGGTCCTTCGTGGCATTGTTCAATGATATCACGTTGCTCGATTCGGGACACATCTTCTCAACAATCCATCTTTACTGATTTTAAAGAGGTAAGGTTCATCCCACACGAAGGTTTTCAAATCGAGAGAAAATTTCTTTTCTCCCGATATAAAATTCTCGGATTTAAATATCGGGAATGCAGGTAGTTGACGATAGAGGCAAACCACGGAACATCCTGGAGTGCACTGCCTATATGCATAACATGCTCGAGAGGAAAGTAAAGGTCTATCTCTTCAGGTTCTTTCTTTTCATCATTCTGCATTCTAGAAACATGATCTGGCTACTACGTTTTCATGGCCCTTTTTATCCTTAATTTGAACATCGAATTCTTGCAGGATCGTATCCAACGTAGTAAGCGCGGTTTAGCATATTTCTTTGTCATAAGATAGCGCAGAGCAGCGTGGTCAGCCCAAACAATGACTGAGGCGCCCAACAAGTAACTACGAAATTTGTCCATAGCAAAGACTACAACCAATAATTCCTTTTCAGTGGTTGTGTAGTTCACTTGCGTGGGGTTTAGTGTGTGACTGGCGTAAGAGATGGGCTGGAATTTTCCCTTAATTCGCTGACCTAAGACTGCACCAACGGCGTAGTTGGATGCATTGCACATGAGTTCAAAGGGTAGGTTCGGTCAGGAGAGATAAGGATCAAGCGGAAATCAATTGACTTTTAAGCTCATCAAACGCATGCTTGCAACTATCATCAAAATTGAAAACAACATCTTCTCTGAGTAAAGTGGAAAGGGGCCTAGCTATCTTATAAAAATCCTTAATTGAACCTCCTATAAAACCAACGTGTCCAAGGAAACCTCTTACTTCACGCACATTTTTAGGGAATTTCATCTTCTCTATAGCCTCAACTTTTGCCCTATCTACTTCCATTCCTCTTTACGATATCTTGTGGCCAAGAACTATTCCTTAAATCTACCATAAAATGGCATTTTTCCCGATTTAGGACTAAGTTCTTTTCCACATGGGTAGGATAAAACTTGATCAAGATTGTCAAGACAAAGTGATCAAAGGATTGACCAAAGGCGAGAAATCGATCCATGAATATCTCCATACACTTTTCAACAAGCCCATCAAAGATTTCAAAGATACATCTTTGGAATGTAGCTTAGGGCATTGCAGAGACCGAATGGCATTCACCTATAAGCGAATGTACCATAAGGGCGGTGAAAGTGGTCTTTTCTTGGTCGATTGGGTCTATGGCTATTTGGAAGTATCTGAATAACCATCAAGAAAGCAATAGAATGCATGTCCCGCCAGACGCTCAAGCATCCGGTCAATGAACGGAAGGGGAAATGATATTTTTCGTGACTTCATTGAGTTTTCTGTAGTCAATACATATTCTATAACCAGTTACTAGCCTCAATGCTATTTTTTCACCCTTTTCATTCTTCTCGATAGTAATTCCTCCTTTCTTAGGAACTACTTGAGTAGGGGACACCCATTCACTATCAGCAATTGCAAAAATAATACCCATGTCCAAAAGCTTGATAATCTCTTTCTTAATCACTTCTTGCATGTGAGGGTTGAGCCTCCTCTGGGGCTGTCTAACACACTTAGCACCCTCTTCAGTTTTGATCTTGTGCATGCATATGTCAGGAGATATCCTCTAATGTCTCCCACTTGCCCACCAAAGCCTTTTCATTCTTCCTTAAAACATTCAACAACTTCATTTCTTCTAATCGGGATAACTTGGCGAGAGATAATTAAAGGAAGCTTGTCACCTTCTCTCTAGAAAACGTATATTTGGTCTTTGAGGCAAAGGTTTGAGCACCAAATCCGTAGGTGGTTCTTCTAAACTAGATTTAAGCTCCCCACTTTTCAACTCAACATCACTGAGTTTACTCAGTGGTCCCACTGCCAAAGCTTCACCATTCAACGAACCTTCATCAACTTGACTCCTAGTTGTTTTAGACTCACCCAACCATGATTATTCATATTCTTCACTAATCGCTCATACTCGGTCTCAATGACCATGACTTGCTTTTCTATATAGTCGTTAAAGTCATGGACATGTCTTCAATGGAAAAGCCGGTTGGATAATCGAGAGGGTCTCTGAATAGCTTTAGACGCCATTTGTAGCTCACCTCACGATCACCAACTCGTATAGTCACTTTGCCACCATCACAATCAATGAGGGCCCCACGGTGTAGAAAGAAAAGGTGCCGAGTATTAAATGAACATTCTCATTATTCTCGATGTCAGGGCGTACCCGATCAAGCGGGAAAGTGAATCTATCGATTTGAACTAAAACATCCTTTAACATCCCAGCAGCTTTCTTGGAAGATCTATCAGCGAATTGAAGATTCATGGTTGTGGGTTCTAAAAGATTATCTAAACAAAGTTGTTTACAAACAGACAATGGCATCAGACTAATGGATGCACCTAGGTCACATAAAGAATTTGGAAAGACTAAGCCTCCCATCAACAATGTGAGCACAAATTTCCCAGGGTCACCCCTCTTGATTGGCAACTCATCATAATCAATCACAGAGCAATTCTCACCAATTAACTGATCCATGTCTTGAGCTTCTTTTGGAGGACACAACATCCTTGATAAACTTTGTATACTTAGGCATCTCAACTAAAACATCGAGATAATGGAAGATTTACGAGTATTCTTAAGAAGATTAAGCACTTTCTCATACTTTTGTCTTCATGCAAGGAGATGTTATTTTTAGGTGGAAATGGAAGTTTCTTTAAATAATTCTCAGAAAACACTTGCTTTGAGGATGAACTAATGACTTTATCTTCCAAATCTTTCCACCTCACCACTTTTTCACCTTTCTTGCCGATCGAGGATCGGTGACTTCCACTAAATTCCTTATTTCTCGGGGATCACCACCGAGTACTTTCAAACTCTTTATTTCTCGGGGATCACCACACCGAGTACTATCATCCGAACATGGGGCATGGATGTGCGACTTCCCCCTCTGCCTCATCATTGGCGGGGGAGGGGTTAGTGGTTTCCACGGTTCGGGGACCACTAACTGAAAGTGCCGGATCTTAAATTCATAGAAGTGGCCTCTTTCTACCATAGGGAATTGTGGGAACTAGATCGGTGCATTGGCTTTGATTTAACTCGTTTGAGCCACTTGACCACCTTTGGGGTTCTTCTCGAAGTGGGTAAGCGCCCTGAGGTCTAGAAGCTTTTGGTCGCCTACTTGCCCGAGCGCTTTCAAGATTCTTGATTGAACCGAGAAGGAATTGGAAATTATTATTCTGCTCCTTCGATAGGAATCCAATTTAGTGTCAAGATTACTAAATTGAGAGGGCCTTGATAATTTCGAAAGTTTTGTGGAAAAGATTGGATATACCGACTTTGAAACATAGGATTTGGATTGTTCGGCGATTCTGGTTGAACCTCTCGATTTTGATTAGGAAAATTCATATTATGATTACGATTGAAGTTCGGATTTTGATTAAAACCTGTGTTTTGAAAATTGCTTTGGCCAGAGAAGGCGATTGTTGAATCTTTGATTTTCTTTGGCCGTTGAAAGCATTAATTTCGGCGTTATTCTGTCCACCCATAGACGAAACGAGCGGTATGCCCACATTATCACATGTCCGACACGTGGTAGGTGGACCGAATCGCCCCCGATTAGACAAGATTGACTTGATAGGTAGGAGGGGAAATAAGCGACACCGCCAACCACATGGCCAGGTTGACAACAACTTTCGCGAGAATAGAACTTGAGAGTTTCGAGAGAATGACCGATTTCGACTCAAAGGATTGGAGGATATTTTGAGAGTCGCCACCTGGCTTGCATTGCGGCATGGCGATCCGATTTTGCATATTCACCTCCTCAATCTGGGTGAAGGAGTGTGTGCGGATAGCGTGAGATGAGGGGCATAGTTGTACTTGGAAATATCTTCAAATAATTGCCATCCTCTTCAGCGTTTTTCTTAAAAATGCCCCTCCTGATGAACTATTGACCATGCCCTTGGTGAGTTCGATCAATCCACTGAAGAAAGTGTTGACTTGCCTCTGCAAGTCTAAACCATGATGAGGGCATTTTCGTAGGAGAGCCTTAAATCTCTTCCAAGAGTCAAAGAAAGATTTATTTTCTTTTTGGAAAAATGTGAAGATTTCACTCAGGCACTGGGCCGTTTTGGAGGGTGGGAAATATTGACTCAGGAACTCATGCTCGAGTTCGCCCAAGGTTGTTATCAACTCGGCAGTGAGAGAGTTGTACCACTCTTTCGCTTCCCTCTCAAGGAAAGCGGGAACAATTTCAATTTAATTGCATCCTCATTAACCCATTGTATGCGAGTTGTACCACATATTTCTAAAAATGTGTGTACGTGAGTGTGAGGATTCTCAGATTGAAAACCGTGAAAGATAGATCGTGTTGCATCATTTGAATAAGACACTGGTTTGAGTTCAAAGGTTGCATCGATAATATTTGGTAAAATGACGGTGGGTTGACTCGACTTCACCAGGCATGGCGAGTCACCAACGTCGTCTATCATTTGCAGCCATGATGACGACCTCTTCAATCTTCTCTCGCTAGATTTCGTCGAAATCTAGATCGGCCGTGTTCTCTTCGTCGGGAAGAGTGAAGGACGAGACTCTTTCGCTGTTTGATTTGACTATGGTTCGTTCGAGGTCGTGGTATAAAGCGGTGGGCCTTTTCGACTCGAGTTTGCATAAACCTTTTTTTTTTTTAAGGAAAGAAAGCGAAACACTAAGGGCACAAACTTAAGAAAAATTAATTAACAAAACTAGACAACCGCATCGAGTCCCCGGCAACGGCGCCAAAAACTTGTCTCGGATTTTATGCAAAGCAAAATATAACAAGTAATAAAATAAATCCGGTTTACCCCAAGTGCGAGGATCGTAGTATAGCGATTAAAAGCGAGTCGATCCACAGGAATCGAGGTTTATCTAGTTCTTATTAATTTTTTTCTAAATTGTCACGACTACTATTATAAATAAAATTTTAAGAAAATAAAAACGTCTAACACTTAACAAAACTAAAAGCGAAAACAACAAAAGTAAATCGGACAAGAAGATCAAAGATCTAAAGCCGGAAAGATAATTACAAACCGAGCTAACTAAGTTGTACCTATTTTATAACTAAAACTACAATAAACTTACTACGGTTACTACGATGAAAACGAAGCAAAACAGCACAAACGATTTTTCTCAATTAATTTAACAACGAACAAGCAATGATCCACCGATACCCGCAACCCTCAATTTCGACTCTAGATTATCTTGTGGTGATTTAACGAAAATTGTGATTCACCTATCGAAGGTATGAACTCCTAATCTCTTAGAAAAGTTCGCCTATCAATCTTTTATCTTTCGATTTTAAAGATTAACGCTTCCATAACAAAGGTGTGAAATCTCTCAATTTACTTAATCTAGATATTCAACCTAACAATTCTCGTTAATTAGATTAAAAATCCAATCTTTACTATGGTGATCTAAAGTTTAACAACGACTCTCGTCAACCGTTAAACATCAAATAGCAACAATCCATCGATATAAATTGCATAACAACAATAAAAACACCGAAAAGATTTAGCTACTCATTATGGTTAATATATATAGATATCAGACTCTGTCAAAATGTCATGGATTAAAAACGGCGGGAAATTTTACATAATATCCTTCTGTCAATAAATTGTTGTATAAATCCATTTGTAAATGACTATGGTTCGTTCGAGGTCAGGGTATAAAGCAGTGGGCCTTTCTGACTCCGAGTTTGCATAAACCATTTTTATTATTTTTTTTTAAAGGAAAGAAAACAGAAACACTAAGGGCACAAACTTAAGAAAAAATTAATTAACAAAACTAGACAACCGCATCGAGTCCCCTCGCAACGGCGCGTAAAAACTTGTCTCGGATTTTATGCAAAGCAAAATATAACAAGTAATAAAATAAATCCGGTTTACCCAAGTGCGAGGATCGTAGTATAGCGATTAAAACCGGAGTCGATCCATCCACAGGAATCGAGGTTTATCTAGTTCTTATTAATTTTTTTCTAAATTGTCACGACTACTATTATAACTAAAATTTTAAGAAAATAAAAACGTCTAACACTTAACAAAACTAAAACGAAAACAACAAAAGTAAATCGATGAAGATCAAAGATCTAAAGCCGGGAAAGATAATTACGAACCGAGCTAACTAAGTTGTACCTATTTTATAACTAAAACTACAATAAACTTACTACGGTTACTACGATGAAAACGAAGCAAAAACAAAGACAAACGATTTTTCTCAATTAATTTAACAACGAACAAGCAATGATCCACCGATTCCGCAACCCTCAATTTCGACTCTAGATTATCTTGTGGTGATTTAACGAAAATTGTGATTCACCTATCGAAGGTATGAACTCCTAATCTCTTAGAAAAGTTCGCCTATCAATCTTTTATTTTTCGATTTTAAAGATTAACGCTTCCATAACAAAGGTGTGAAATCTCTCAATTTCGCAATCTAGATATTCAACCTAACAACTCTCGTTAATTAGATTAAAAATCCAATCTTTACTATGGTGATCTAAAGTTTAACAACGACTCTCGTCAACCGTTAAACATCAAATAGCAACAATCCATCGATATAAATTGCATAACAACAATAAAAACACCGAAAAGATTTAGCTACTCATTATGGTTAATATATATAGATATCAGACTCTGTCAAAATGTCATGGATTAAAAACGCAGTGGAAGTTTTACATAATATCCTTCTATCAATAAATTGTTGTATAAATCCATTTGTAAATGATATGATACAAAATTTATGCCAGAATTCTATTAAAACCAAATTAAAACCTTAATCTAATCAATTGCCAGATTCTCATATATATATATATATATATATATATATACTATTATAGATACTTATATTTATATATATACACGTATATATATATATATATATATATATATATATATATATATATATATATATATATATATATATATATATATAGATCTAACTATATATCTAATGATAACAACAATAAAACACAGGAAAGATACAACTTTTATTAAAACTCACAAGATAATCCAAATTCGAAATCGAGATATTGCTAAGAATCGGCTTCACAAGGCTTGTTCCACGTGCTTTAGCTTCTCATCATCGTTTTATTACAACTTTATTTATACATACAATCATATACATATACATACATAGACATATGTATACATACTTGAGCTCAAAATAAGAAAAAGATGAAGAAAGAAGCACATATATATGCTTACATAGAGATATACATAGACATATATGTATATATGCATACACACAACTTCAAATTTTCAACAAGAAAAGAGATAAAAAGTGGAGAATTACATGAAGAAATGGGCGGCCATGATGGCCAAGAAAAGGGCTTCCATTATGGGTGGAGATGGAGGTGTAAGGAGGGGCCTCTCCCTCTCTTTCTCCCCGTGTGATGTAAATTGGGAGGAGAGTCTCCTATATGGAGATATATATATATATATATATATATAAGAGTGTATAAGGGAGGTAGTATTTGGGGAAGGGGTGGTGAATCACCAATAGTTTGTTAGGGAGGCTTGGATGTAATCATGAGTTTGCATGTGAAGGTGATGAGTCATGCAAAAATTTGTTACAAGGAATCATTGCAAGTAACATGCATGGATTTCAACCAAGATATCTCCAATTCGTCCAAATTTCAGCTGTTCGGTAAAAAAAATCATAACTTGAGTTGTAGACCTCCGATTTACGTGATTCAAAATGCGTTGGAAAGCTCATTTTAGTATCTACAACTTTTATGAAGAACTCTTCCCCTGAAAATGCCTCTAAGTCGGGTCAAATGTCCGTCGAAAACTGGTTACGGTAGAAGTGCGTTGGAAAAATTATCCGTTGATCTCGTAAATTCGTGGCATCTTCTTCTTTTCCTCAAAATCCATCTTTTAAGCCTCAAAACATATTGTTACGTGGGATATTTTGAAAACCTTGAACTCCAAGTTTGGGGGTCGATTCGAATCAGCCCATTCTTGATTCGAATCGAGCTTTCTTCAGTTAGGCAAAATTCTCGTCTCGTGATTAAGTCTTTAGTTCCGTTTCCGCAGTAAATCTTATCTTTTTTACCTGAACGCAAAGAAACGAACCATGAGTAAATCAAACAAAAGTTTTAACAATCTGAGTATTTGTACTTTGTGGATACATTTTTTTTCTTGATATATATACATATAAATATATATATAAATATATATATATATATATATATATATATATATATATATATATATATATATTTATTTTTTTTTTATTTATAAATAAACATAGATAAAAACTAAACGTAAATTCTACATGACACTCCTCATTACTAAACCTAAGACAAAACTAGTAAAAACATAATATTTTATATAATACTTACTACTTATGCATTTAGATAAATCTAATGAATTAATGACTCGAAATGATATATAAGTGCTCAAAATGGTATCAGAAGTGGGTGAAATATTATAATAATAATAGTGAATTTTTCCGTCATCAACAACTCACATGTCTAATTGAGAGTATAAGACTAGCTACCCCTCTGTACATTTACGAGCAGGGACAGAGCTACAGAGGGTTTAGAGGGGCTCGTGCCCTCCTCGTATTTTTATAATGACCAAAATGCCCCTGATGAGTAGCAATATCCTAAAAATGTCTTATATATTGTTTGTCTATTTTTTCTCGATTATGTAATCCTGCAGAATGGTATAATGCCATGTATTTGATGTTGTGAACATGGGTCGATTCCCAACTTGTTCAATATTTTTTATTTTCCAAACTTTTCCTCAGCTGGCTTTAGTCATTTTTTTTTCCTTTCTAAATTATAAACATTATTAGTAGATGCCTTTGTCTACTTATTTTGTACCATATATAGCGAAATTTTTAAAAAAAATATCTTTAATATTCTTTATATCTCCTTTCGTTTTTAAATGGTTAAGAAATTAATTAACTTGAAAGATTAAGTCGATATGTTTTTAGTGAAATGAAAGAGCTACGTCCACTGGCAGATAAATGAACGCTGCCCTTCATATAGGTTACTGAACAAAAAAAAAAAACAAAAAAAAGGCAACTGAAAGCAACATCAAAACATCTTCATAACAATGAGCTTACCTTCTTATTTTTAGCCAAAATTCTGCGGAATTTAGCATTCGTGTCGGCCTCTACAGCCAGGTTCATGCCTTTTTTTGAGCTTCCTGCCATTTTCTTTGGTTTGGTTTAGAGTTAGAGAAACTTTTTTTCTTACGCCGGAGATAAAAAACTTCAACCTCCTTTTATTAGAATTAAATGAAGAAAGATGGTGTTCTTCCTTTTTTGAAGGAATCAACCTTCTGGAGAAGAAAGTCTGCACTCAACATCACAGTTTCCTTTTTAATGAAACCATTATTTAGGTAATCTTTTTACAGCTGTAAAAATATTTGATCATTATCTTGTAAGGTACACTCATTTACGAGAGGGAGAAAGAGTATTGCTGCAAACACAACCAGGGGCAGAGCTATAGAGGACTAAGGGGGGCTCGTGCCTTCCATCGGATTTTCATAATGACCAAATACCCTTGACGAGTAGTAATATCCCCAGAAAATTGGTTATATATATTGTTTGCCTATCCTATTTTGAAAATTCCTTCGTGTTAGAATGGTTTGGCATCCAGTATTGAACCAGGTCCAGCGGTGCATAGGTTCAAAACCCATCATCAACAATATGTATACCCAACTTTTATTATAAAAAAAAAACAAATGTATATTTTGAATTTTTTTCCCAATTCTTCCCTTTTTCCCTTTTTCCGGCTTTAATATTTTTTTCCATCTTTCCTCTTTTTTTTTTTTGAACTATACAACATTTTTACAATTATGTATATGTATTTTTATTCCCGATACTTAATCGTGCCTCTTGGACAGCGATTTTGCCTTCGCCACTAGACACAACAACAAAGTCACAACGAGTGAGACATTCTACTTTTACATCACTCATAATCTTCTAAGATCCATTGATCATTATCTGGACTCGTGATGCATGATGGATAATGTAAAACATATTGTGACTAAGTGATTGCATTACTCTTTAAACGAAGAATTGGTTTTTCCCGATCGTCCTTTAAATTACCCTTCATAAATGGTTTAAATAATTTTAATTTCAACATTGACGACATTTCATATGCATGAGTGTACACAACTCACATGACTAATTGAGAGTATGATACTAGCTACCCCTAAAGCCTGTACATTTACGAGCAGAGGCGGAGCTATAGAGGGCTTAGGGGGGCTCGTGCCCTCCTCGGATTTTCAAAACCCATCATCAACAACATTTTTCCTCAACTTTTATTTAAAAAAATGTATATTTGAATTTTTTCTCTAATTTTTCCCTTTTTCCCGCTTTAATATTTTTTCCAACCTTTCCCTTTTATTTTGAACTATACTGCATTTTTACAATTATGTATATATGTATTTTTATTCCGGACACTTAATCGTGCCTCCTAGACGGCGATCCTGCCGTCGCCACTGGACACAACAACTAAGTCACAACGAGTGAGACACTGTACTTTTACATCACACATAATCTTATAAGATCCATTGATTATTATCTAGACTCGTGATGCATGATGGATAATGTAAAAACAAGTTGTGACTAAGTGATTGCATTACTCTTTGAACGAAGAATTGGTTTTTCCCCGACCGTCCTTTATTTTACCCCTTCATAAATGGTTTAAATAATTTTGATTGAACATAGTGACGACATTTCACATGCATGATCTGCACACTCACTCATATGATTTAATTGAGAGTATGGGACTAGCTACCCCTAAAGCTTGTACATTTACGAGCAGAGGCGGAGCATATGGTTAGTTGACGTCACCCTTGTTCAAACTGTAAAAGGGTGGGGGAGTATAAATAGCAGCAAAACTGATGTAATAAAATTTTACTACCAAGTATGACTTGATGATCCAGAACCATTAGAAAACTACTAAAAAGCAAGCTGGTTGGAATATTTATTCTTACTATTAACTCTTAAGTCTTAACAAGATAGTCATTAAAGGAAGAAGAAAAAAAAACACAGAAAGCGTTCAATCGACGGTTTATTTTCAAGGATAAAGGAAAGACATGAGTGGGAATTTCGCGTTGCATCAGCAGTCTTTCACAATTGATATGGGCCTTACTCCCCACCAGTTACTTCTTTCAACCACTTTCTACTGCAAGCTTGGCATGCATTGCAGGTACAGCAATAGGGATTGGGTATTTGGCGGAAAATAATGGTACAGTGTCTACGATCGGAAGCCTATCCTGCTCACAGCCATCTTTCATATAGACAAATGTGGGAAACGTTCCGACGGGAGCCAACTCCACCAAAGCCTGCAACAAATATATGTATGTATCAGCTAGAATTAAGAACAATATAAATCTTAAGGTGCTCCAAAAATGTACGTAAACTGAAGAAGAACATTACCCTATTCGATGCAGTCGAAACTTTTGCAAACTTTATGCCCTTCCATTCCTCTGCCAGTCCGTCCATTAGTTTCTCAACATCATTGCTGAAGTCGTATGCCGGGCAGAAGTATCCAACAACTACCTATAAAGATCGTAACAAATGTGGACAATACATGGTGATGGTGAAGTCTAGACCCAGAAAAAAGCTGAAATTTAAACCGATATTCACGGAGCTTCCCAAATCAAAATATTAAGAGAAAGATACAATTATGAAAGAAGCTTTTTAGATCCTACAACAGCAACATTACAAACCATTTCATTTTCATTTTTTTAAAGGGCAAAGCAATCATGTAAGTGCAAAGGAAACTAACAACTAAAATCAAAGATAGTTGACAAAGGGTCAAGCAAATCGCCAAGGTGTGAAGAAGCAACGCATCTTCATAATATTTGCAAGAAGATTCACAAAACCACAAGGCCAAAAAGGAGGCAGCTAATTAAAGTTTGAAACCAGAAGTGAATGGCCATCACCCACTGATAATCCAGCGTTGTAATAAATTAAGAAGGAAAGAACAGACTCTCATTCTTAACAACAAACACTTCCAAGATGTCTAGTTTCAAGTAATGAGTGGTTTGATGAGTTATGTTATACTGTACGTAGGGAAGGAGTTCAAGATGTCTAGTTTCAAGTAATGGGTTGTGTGACAAAAGTACTCTATTTATAGGCGATGTCTCAGTTTTGCATATTTGCTCTGAGGACAAATAAAAGAATAAGATAGTTTGGAAGTATTTTGTGGATGAACTTGGTTTTGGTCCAGAAAATTCGGTCACCAACCTAGTTATTTTCGTTCTTAGCTATCACAAATGGGTGAAGCTGAAGCCTAGGTGTGAAGTTTTCAGAACTTCCAATGAGAAGAAGTTATTTAGGGGAATTGAGATGACGTAGCAGCAGACTTGATGTACATGTCTACAAGAGCAGTTCCTAAATGACAATTCAAAGACAACCCTTTTAGAAGCACTTGAGAATGGATCCGTTTTCCAAAACCCAAGTTGCCATTCCCCACACAAGTTGAAAGTAGAATCATTATGGTTGTCTCGTTTGGCAAGAACCCGGCATTCAGCATCCAAGAGAACAGCTCAATCGAATGGTCGACCCATGAAATCTTGGCACAAGCAGAAATAATTATATTCCAAGACACCACAGTTCTGTTACGCATTTCGTCAAACACTTTACAGGCAGGAATAATTTTTTTACAACATCCATTATATTTTGAACATACACATTTCTATCTAACCCACGCTTGATTTTATTACAACAGGCATGGGCAAAACAAACCGGGAAACATGGAAACAGGTAAACTTCAACAATGATCACTAGGCATCAAGAAACCATACAACAGCAAATGCTAGTAGAAAAAGGAAACAGGGAACCAAAAGCAATATCAAAAACATCTTCATAACAATGAGCTTACCTCCTTATTTTTATCCAAAAATCTGTTGAATTTAGCATCCGTGTCGGGTTCTGCAACCAGGTTCGTGCCTTGTTTTGAGCTCCCTGCCATTTTCATTATTTTGGTTTTTTTTGAGCTCCCTGCCATATTCTTTGTTTTGGTTTTCTTTGAGCTCCCTACCATTTTCTTTGTTTTGGTTTAGAGCTAGAGAATTTATTTTTCTTTCTTGCGCTGGAGAAATAACTTCAGCCTCCTTTTAAATGAAGAAAGATGGTGTTATTCCCTTTTTTGAGGAATCAACCTTCTGGAGAAGAAAGCCTGCACACATTCCTTTTTAATAAAACCATTACTAAGAGAATCTTTTTACAACTGTACAAATATTTGTAGTTGGAGTGGCAGAATAACCGTGCCGGTTCCAGAAAAAAATAGTTAAATGGGTCAAAGTTAGATGAAAAATTAGGTCAAAAATTTTGGGATTAAAATCGGGTTGGACGTGTAATTAAATCAAAAAATGATTTTTTTTCATCAAAACGACGTCGTAATTTTTTTTTTTAATAATTTGAGTCGGTCACGTGGCTCCGCTACTGAGTATGACCATTCACTCATTTACAAGAGAGAAAGAGTAACGCTGCAGACACAACTATTAATTCACAACGAGCGAGACAATCTACTTTTACATCAATGATAATCTTGTATGATCCATTGATCATTATCTGGACTCGTGATGCATAATGGATAAAGTAAAAACATGTTGTGTTACGTGACCTGACTAAATTGTTGTGTCTGTAGTATTACACGTTAAACAAAGAATTGGTTTTTCCATCCGTCCTTTACTTTCCTCTTCATAAACGGTTTAAATAATTTTTTTGATCAACATAATACGACATTTCACATGACTAAGCGAGAGTAAATTTCATTTACTAATTCTATTATATAAATTAGTTTTCTTACCTATGGTAAAAAATTTATAGGGAAACTTGAAGAAATATGCCCGAAAAGTAAAAAGTTGGAAAAATATGTCTGAAAAGTAAACATTTGAAAACTATACATGCTTCCGATGCACGAGCGACGCAAAGCGCGCGACGCGACGAGACGCATTACCATCATGACGACGACGCGCGATGACATGAGATGACGACGATGACGACGCATCTTGAGACATATTTTATTAAATTTTTTACTTTTCAGACATATTTCTTCAAGTTTCCCAAAATTATATAAAGTGTTACAATTTCCGTAAGGGACATGACACCACACAATCCTTATAAACAAATTGTGATCTATATTAGCCACATAAAGATGAATATTAGCCAAATTATAATTAATGGTACAAAAGCGTGTTTTACGTATTGTTGTGGTTATTTTGTTGTGTCATTATCACTATTAGGTGAAGTAAATAGAAATATAGGTTTCTATATACTACCAACGGATGGGCCCCATCCTCTCCCGTGAATTTAAATGTACTCTGTGACATGAATATGAGTGATATGGACCTGACTATCTTTATTGAAAGATATGCAGGTGGATATCTCTGTGGCCCTCTCTTTCTAGATACTGAATTTTTATTCGGAAAACAACGTCCGTCTCGCATATAAATAAAATATTTGTAGCATATACATATAAATAAAATATTTGTAGCATATACGTCCGTCCGTCCGTCCGATCCCATTTACCACAAGTGTACAAACCGAAAACTAAAAGATTGACTCGGTGTTGCAAATGAACGAAAACTACAGAAATTGTTGTAGAAATTATGAAGAACAACTCACAAAGAAGAAGAAGAAATTTGAAAGAATAGAAATGCGGGAAAAACTGATTTCATTGATCTTGATCGTATTTGCAAAACTGAAGGTTCTGGATTACAATCGAGCCTATATATAGACTTCCTAATCATCTAATCGACAGCTACGTTAGTTACAACAGCCTAGTTAACCACTAACAGACTTAACCGCTCTTCTACACAAGTGCTCGACGAAATGCCTAAGAGAACTGAACATGTATGCATCAGCCTGATCATCACTTGAACTTCAACATCCCCCCTCAAGCTGTAGTTAGGGATAAATACAACTTGACATTAGCCTGATCATCACTTGAACTTCATGTTTGTTGACCTGTAACTGGTGAATAGATGTCCTTGGTAGGATACCTGGGCCATAATATGGTAAAAGTAGCCTTTTCAACTGGTTTAAGAATATCAGCTAGGTTATCCTCAGTTCTGACTGGCATAGGAATTAGAACCTTCTGCTGATACTTTTCCCTCACAAAATGACAATCAATCTCAATGTGTTTAGTCCTTTCATGAAAAACATCATTTTTTACAATGCAAGTTGCACTTTGATTGTCATAGAATAAAGGAACAGGTTGAGAATGTTGTATTTTGAAGTCAGATAGAATATACAACAACAATTGAATTTCACATGCTTTCAGGGCCATTGCCCTATATTCTGCTTCTGAGCTACTTCTACTAACCGTGGTCTGTTTCTTGCTCTTCCATGATATTAAGGATTCACCAAGAAATACTGTATAACCACTGATTGACCTTCTGGTTTTAGTACATCCAGCCCAATCTAAGTCACTATAGGCCCTTAAGGTAGGTGTACCACTGGAAGGAAAGAACAAACCTTGCCCTGGTGCTGCTTTAAGGAACCTTAAAATTTTATGAGCAGCAGCTAGATGATTTTCTGTAGGTTTATCCAAAAACTGACTTAACTGTTGTACATATTATGCAATATCAGGCCTGGTGTTGTTAAGGTATATAAGTTTTCCAATTAAACTTCTGTAATAGGTGTTGTCACTGAGATATGGTGAATCTGCTACTTCCAGTTTTATCTTTGAATCCATAGGTGTACTTCAGGGCTTAGCTCCCAGATATCCAAATTCTTGAAGTAGATCTAGACGGTATTTCCTTTGATTCATCAAGATGCCAGATTCTGATCTTGCAATCTCATAGCCTAGGAATTGTCCCAAATATTTGATTGTGAATGCCTGATGCAACAAGTCTTTAAGAATCTGAATCTCTTGCAAATCAGGACTGGCCACCACTATATCATCCACATAAATAAGGAAAGCAATAAAAGTAGGACCTTTTCCTCTTGTGAACATACAAGTATCATGCTTGGATTGAGTGTATCCTTCTTGTGTAAGTGCCTCAGTTAACTTAGCATTCCACTGTCTACTAGCCTGCCACAATCCATATAGAGATTTGACTAATCTACACACTTGATTTTTGCCTGAAACAGGAAGACCTGGTGGTGGTCTCATGTAGACTTCCTCATCTAGGTCTCCATGTAAAAATGTTGTATTAACATCCATTTGATGCAAGTGCCACTAATTCAATGATGCTAAGCTGAGAAACAATCTGATAGTAGATAATTTGGCCACTGGTGAAAAAGTATCTAGAAAATCTATCCCTTCAGTCTGTGTGTAGCCCTTAGCTACCAATCTTGCTTCATATCTATCAATAGTATCATATGCTTTTCTTTTTATCTTGTATACCCACTTGTAGCCTATTGGCTTCTTGCCTGGAGGTAAAGTGACTAGATTCCAGGTGTTAGTCTTATGTAGTGCTAACAATTCTTCCAGCATTGCTTTCTACCGATTTTCATGTTTGGCAGCTTCTGTATAGGTTGTAGGTTCTTGTTCAACATCTAAATTGCATGAGAAAGCTTTGTAGGAATTGGACAAGTTGTCAAAAGACAACACATTGTCAAGTGTATGAGGTGTGGTAGTAGCTGTCCCTATTACAGTCTGATAGTCCTGCAACTGTGCAGGTAATTTCCTCTGTCTCATAGATCTCCTGACATTAAGATTTGGATTTGGTGGTGGTAGATGCTGTGAGGCATTATAGTCTGCATCACCTGCATCTCCTATATGTATAATAGGATCCTCAGTGTTTGAATCTTCACTATTTTGATTATCATAACCTGTATTCCCATCCACATGATCATCATGAAGCATGTAAGAATTGATATTTTGAAGATTAGGCACATGTAATACACATTCAGTGTTTGTTGGTAATGCATTAATCAGGAGAGGAAAAGAATGCTCATGGAAAACTACATCTCTAGAAGTAAGAAACTCCCTGGTTTGAAGATCTAGTAGGTTGTAACCCTTGGTATGTGGAGGATTGCCTATATAGACACACCTTCTGCTTCTACTGTCAAACTTGCGTCTGCCTTGATAAATTGTGCTGGCATATGCTAAACAACCAAAGACTTTTAAATCAGCGTAGTTAGGTTGATTCCTATATAAATAAAATAAGGTGTCTGGTCTTGCAACAGAGGTGTAGGTGTAATGTTAATTAGCATAGCAGCATGTTTGACACACAGACCCCAATAAGACATGGGAAAACCAGCTTGAAACCTAAGTGCCCTAGCCACATTCAACAAGTGTTGATGTTTTCTTTCCACCACACCATTTTGTTGTGGTGAATGAACACAAGATGTTTCATGTATGATACCTTTTTGTGCATAATAAGCATCCATTTTAAATTCTAGGCCATTAACAGACCTGATTTTCTTTTGATAAGAGAAAGTCAGGTAATTACAAGTTAATCGAATCTTGGATTCGAGTATTAAATAGCAAGTTTAGTACATCCTCAAGTATCTTTGGAGAATGAGGAATAATATGCTAGAATATTCGGGTGCGAACATGAATATAAATGATTACACTGATTCTGACTTTAAGTCAGATTAAGGATGATCGTTAAGTCGATCTCGGGCTTAGTGTTTACTCGTGTGATTATGAATTTAAGTCAGATTGAGGATTTCCTTCCATATCTGGGAGTAATTCCAGATCTGGTAAGCCGATACCATTTCATTGTGAAAATAGTGGAGAGGTAGTTGATAAGGATCTTCGCAGTCACTAGAGGTCAAAAAAGGCATATTGGGAGAGTACCACCTGATTGGATGGACCGGAGACGTTTCGATCCTAAAGATCGTCTCGAGGTGACAACTTAACGGATCAGTATACTAAGTCGCGCGGCATTTAAATGTTGCATACACACCGAGTCACTGACCGACCCTGCGGCGGCACACTCAGAGTGTATTTTGACATATAAATGGTTTGATGCACTTGGCGGGTATAGAGTTGAGGGATATATATATCTCATTTGCTTTTAGAGCAAGTGGGAGAATGTTGTGTATAAGGGGTATGCTCTAAACAATTAATCACTTGCCTTTCGTGCAAGTGGGAGATTGTTAGGTGTAGTGCCCAAAAGACAATTTTCGTAATTGTTTTTGACAGGATTTATGAGTGAGTGAGTGTATTAATATAAGCATTGTCGGTATGTAATTATGCCATACACTGATTTCTGTAATTCCTTCCTGCAGGACCCTATAAATTCCATACACTGATTTATGTAATTCCTTCCTGCTGAAAACCTTAAGCATAAATGCAAATTTCTGTAATTCCTTTCAGCAGTGTTTTTGACAGGATTTATAATTACAGAAATTGTCTTAATATAATGTAATTACAGGATTTATAATTATAGAAATTGTCTATTCTGGAATGAGTGAGTAGTCTGTGACTTCACAGATATGGAATCCATTCCTTCCTGCGGGAAGTAGACATACAGTTCCCTTATTTGTTAATCCTAGAAACTGATCGATGGGCCCAGTTCATATTATATTAGTTATTGTTGGTCCCTTGAAAAGGCTTTGGTTAAGTTTAGA
The DNA here is from genome assembly GCA_026214975.1 of Gentiana macrophylla. Taxonomy (NCBI): domain Eukaryota; kingdom Viridiplantae; phylum Streptophyta; class Magnoliopsida; order Gentianales; family Gentianaceae; genus Gentiana; species Gentiana macrophylla. The sequence goes on from CM047806.1 coordinate 86,939,572, forward strand.
GGGGGGGGGGGGGGTGAATAAACTTAACACTTAAAAAACTTTTTGGAGTTAACAAACTCAGCAACTTCAGCTGACTCATTGATACCTCGATAGTCTGGCGACGGGTGAGTCTCTTGAATTTGTGCAAATGGAATTATATCAAAAATAAAGCCTTGTTACTTGTTGTTAAATATGATACCAAGTATTGGATACTCAGTGGTGTATGTGTGAATTCAGTTGCTAGATTCAGTAAGGTGATGTGCTTGTTAAACTAAATGCAGAATACAAATACAGAAAGTAAGTAGGCAGATTTATATTGGTTCCAGGTGGTGTCATCCTGTACTCCACTCTTCTCCTGTGATGTTGGAGGTACTTCACTAGAGAGATTCTTGAGATAGCTGTTACAAAAATCCTAAGATGTTTGTCCTTCACCAATAGCTATGGCTTCACAAACCGAAAACCAGAGGAGCAGGTAGGATTCTTTGCTCCAAAGTCTTCCACTGGTCCTTGAAGGTAGGATTGCCTCTTCACCAGCTCCACCACAAAAAACAGTCTTTCACACAGATATGCTTCACTGTCTTCAACAGATTTCTTTGTAAAAGAAAGTTTGAATCAAGTAAATGATTCAGTTGCAGCAGCTTGATCAGGATGATATGATCAGTAGCTTGCAGTCTTCAAGTGTGTAAACTTGATGTAGCTTGAATGCTGATTACACTTGAAGAATTTATCTGGATCAGTAGCCTTAAGCTCAGTAGGGTTCAGCAGGGTGTTTTTCTTGATCAGAAATTGAAGCTCAGGACTATATGTATTTTTCTCTTATTGTTCATCAATTCATCATCTTTATCTGAATTAGGAGTCCTCTATTTATAGGTAGGAATCCTTGTGACTTGTGTTAAGGGTGAAATTTATGGTTTATAATACGTTATTTCCGTAACAATATCCTTCGTATCTTTATGGTTTTTATAGAAAATCATTGGTATTATCTAAATATTGAGCAAACATGTTTTCAAAGTGTCTAAGTACAAAACCGAGCTAATTATGTGATTTTATCGATAAATATCGTTGTATCCGTGATATTACGTTTTGCACGCGTTTGTCGTCATTGTAGGTACCTGAATGTTTCTTATGAGGAGCCTAAACGATGATCAAAAGAAGATGGAAGAGTTGAGAGATGTTTAAGTGAACAATTAAATGGAAGAAATAAGGTTTTAAATTGAAGTTTGCTTGCAATCAACATTAAACGGGCGTTCATGGAACTAAACCAGCGTTCATGCAAAGGGATTGGATACAGAGTGCAGCAACAGCTATGAACGAACGTCCATAGTTCTAAACTAGCGTTCAGAAGCTTCAATCGATACAGGATTGTTATGGCTCAGCGTTCAGCAGCGTTCATCTCCAGTTCAAGACACTGAACGGACGTTCAGATTCAAGGACGCTCGTCCTGAGCGAATTACAAGCAGCCGACTTAAATCACTGTAGCAACCGACTTACAAACCTCTATAAATATCACAGCTTTTAACCCTAAAATTCATTCAGAAAACACGCCCCCAGCCCTAGAAAACCCTAAATTCATACTGAGGAGGAGCAGCCCGGCCGGCCAAGCTCCTTGCTTGGTCGGCCGGCTCGTTAGATTAGTCGTTTCAACTCCGTGTTTCGATCTTTTTTTTTTTTGAATGAATATTTTGGGGCAGCCATGAACACGCTTTGAAGGTTCTTATTTTGCAGCAGACAGACTTAATTTCAATTCATGAATGATTTTGTAAGTGTTAATTTAAATTGTTTCTCTTCCTATGCTAATTTGTTATCTTGCAATTTAAATCGAAAGATAATCGCTTGTTGATGCTACCGTATGACGAAAGTCGGTGTAGTTTAGATCACCGTAGGAAAGATTAGATTTTTAATCTATACATAACGAAAGTTCGTAGATTAAATATCTAGGTTTACGAGAGAACCACAATTAGAATTAATTCGATGCATGATTATCCTAGATTTGAATTGAGGGAAATTATCGTTACGGAAAGATGAGATTTTTCATGTGTTTATTTCATAAGTGTTCTTGTTTTCTTTCATGTTTTGAGATGCCGTATGTTAACCGAGTTTAGATACGCGAAGTTGTTAGATTCGTTAGATTGTCATGATTGAGATTAGCAATTATTATTCCGACATGCGAAAGTTGAGGGATAATGTTGTTAGATTAGGATTTAATCCATATCTTTGATTAAATATCGATGTTAGTTAAGACCGAGAGGTAAACTAATTAATGGCGTGATAAATCGAAAGAGAAACGCTTCTTTAGATTAGATAATAATCCGAGATAGCTTATGAATGAATGTTTGTCTATCTTATTTCTTTCGGTGGGGTGATGGTTGCGGGAATAAGTTGATCATTGCTTGTCCATGTTTGTTCAGTAGTTAGTTTTATTGTTTTTCGTAGATTAGCTTGTTTATTTATTTTTGGTTCGCAACTATATTTTCCTGGCTTTGGACTGACAATCCTCTGTCCAGTTTATTTTCTGTTTTAGTTAGAAGAATTAATCGAACTAGATAAACGACGATTCTCTGTGGGATCGACCTCGTACTCCGAACGCACCGCCTACGATTGACCCGATCCAATGTCGGTTAAAAAGTGAGTTTTGCATTAGGTTTTCGAGTTTTATAAATTTTATTTTGATAGTAGCAAAACAGCTTATCAAAAGTGGCGCCGTTGCCGGGAATCGCTTTTGGTTATCTAGGAGTATTAATTTTTCGTTTAGGTTCGTAATCGATTGTCTAGGTTCGATTTTGTTACGTTTTTCGTTTTCAATAAAAGTAGCGTCGGATAGATTGAGAGTTTTTATTTTGCCGTGTTTCGATGACCGTAGGGTTAAGAATGTGCAAAAGTTTTTTACTCAATCTGTTTTACGTGAAGTTTGTGTTATGTGTAACCTAATCTAATCCCCTGTGCTTTAATTTGATGAGGCTGTTGTGGTATGTGATGATTTTATTTATAAGTTTAAGGTCTGCTGTGTTATTTCCTGCGTTTTCTGTGCATATTCGTCATCTGGACGAGCGTTCAAGGTAAGTGAACGTCCGTCCAGTTCATCATCTGCAGGTGGACGAGCGTCCGGTTTCCTGAACGCCCGTCCGGGGTTGAACTCCAGGTGAACGCCCGTCCGGTCTGCAGTCCAGGTTCCGTTTTTCTCGATTTAATTTTTCATGCTTTTATTTAATTTGGATTTCTTTCATAGGAGATTCTGTGGCTACTTGATTTTTACATAGATGTCCTGAACTTATATGTTTTATCTTTCCATCTATGAGTCCATGTTAGATAAATGATCTTATTTCTTATACTTGATTCATGCATGTTATAGTTACTGTCGGATCCCGTAGGCTATAACCTTTTTCATTGTTAGTGTAGCTAATGTCGTTTACGTATGCTACCACCCTTTGATGAATCTTGTTAGCGTTAAGACTTAGGTGCTTTCTTTGTGTTTTTATAACTTATATTGGGTAGCTACTGTCGGTTTTCCGTATGCTACGTCTTTGACCATATGAGTTATATCTGTTTAGTATAGCTACTGTTGGTTTCCATAATGCTATCACCTTTAATGAGTCTTAAGGCGCGTCTATACTACACCAATGATAGTACTGTCGTTTATCGTAGCTGTCATTATGTGGTAGACGTTTATATGCATGTTGTGTTGCAAGTACGTGGGCTAGTTTTCTTTCTTTTATTTTCTTTTATTTTTGCATATCTTCTAATTGCATATCATGTAGTTGCATTTCATTTAGTTGCATTGTTTTTCGATTTTTTTATTTTTCTTAAGTGTGGTCACTGTCGGTTTCCGTAATACCACATCATTTATTTCTTTCTTTTATTTTTCTTTTTGAGAGTAGTTACTGTCGGTTTCCGTGATACTACCTCGTTTTTTTTATTTTCGAGTATGGTTACTGTTGGTTGTCCATATACCATCTCTTTTATTTTCTTTATTTTCTTTATTTTCTTTTATTTATTTTCTTTTATGTAGTAACTGTCGGTTTTCCGTATGCTGCAATTTTTATTTTATTTTCTTTTCTTTTATTTTCTTCTGCACGGGCCGTAGTCACTGTAGGGTGGTGAGACCTGCTCAGCCTGAGCCTGTCAGAAATTTTTTTTAGGAATTTTCATATAGAATGCATTGTAGATTTCATTTTCATATAGTTGCACCTAGCCTACTATTTTGTGATATTTTCATGTATATGTTCCATCTTTATTTGAGCGTGATTTGAAAAATCTCTTTGCTTTCTCTTCCTTGTGCTTTATTATGTTATGACTCCCTTTCTTCCCCGAGATATTTCCATGTTTGTCAAGTGTGCAGGGTATTTTCTATAGCAATTGTGAGTTTCAGACGATGCCAGTTTTCCGGTGGATGGTCCACAGTCTACTGTTTCCGTCAGGCATTTCTGGATCTGACGACGGTCACTTCCAGGATTACCACTTTAGAACTACAAATCAGCTATGTTTCCTTATCTATTTACTTTCTGCACAACATGAGGACATGTTGTAGTTTAAGTGTGGGGGAAGGTTTGGTTAGTCAGTACCTACATGATTTTTGCTCAATTTAATTATGATTACCATGCTGAGAACTTAATTGTTACACCATGCTTAAAATGTGTTGAATTTTTAAATTTTTTAAAGTTTTGTTTTGTCTCGAGCGAGTACATTCATTTTTCTTTGGATTGCTAGTTTTTGATTTTCAACTATGATACTATATAGTCATTGATGCTTTATACTGCGTGTTAGTGGGTTAGATGTTTCACCCGATATAATTTTCACGAGCCATATTAAATGATGAGCTAAAATATAAAGCTGTATCCGTTTGGATTAGTAATTTTTGATTATTTTATAATTTTGTACTTAGTGCTAATATGCATGTTCGGAGAATTATAATAGTTTGTGGTTAGAGTCAGAGTATGATATACTGTGAATGTCTTAGGTTTGAATGTGATAAGCAAGATAGAACTATTAAGTGTGCTGGGAAGTTGTTTAATAATAGTATTGAGTATGTCGGAAGCTGGTTGATGATTTGGGTGAGGTAGGGTATACCACGTATGTCCTATTCCACTATGATGACCAAAAGCTCACGACAGTCAGTTTATAGCTGCCTTATGATTTGAGTAAGGTAGGGGATTATCTCGAAATGTCCTATTCTACTATAAGGGCAATAGCTTATTCTGATTTGTGCCTAAATGAAAAAAAAAAATTAATTAAATCAACTTGTAATAAGGTAGTGGAATGAAATGAATTAGTTGTCGTCACCTTATCCCCAGAGTATAAACCTGAAAGGCATGCTGTAGGGAGTATCCTCTGAGTATATCAGAAAGATTTTAAGCGCATTTTATTATCCTTTTCGGGACATGTATGTTTTGTAGGGTGCATGTTATAAGTGTCGGTTATTGCTAGTTTAGATGGGTAATAGCTAGTTGCTTGAGAAAATTCAAGTGTGGACTTAGTGGAAGTTTAATATGGCTATATGCACACACACCGGGTGACCGTCTGATTTATTATATATGCTTTATATTTGTTGAAAATGTCTATATGTGTTATTGGTTGAAAGTAAGCGAGTTAGCCTTGTTTTTGTTTTGTCTTGCTCGGGACGAGCAAGGTTTAAGTGTGGGGAGTTGTTAAGGGTGAAATTTATGGTTTATAATACGTTATTTCCGTAACAATATCCTTCGTATCTTTATGGTTTTTCTGAGAAAATCATTGGTATTATCTAAATATTGAGCAAACATGTTTTCAAAGTGTCTAAGTACAAAACCGAGCTAATTATGTGATTTTATCGATAAATATCGTTGTATCCGTGATATTACGTTTTGCACGCGCTTGTCGTCATTGTAGTACTGAATGTTTCTTATGAGGAGCCTAAACGATGATCAAAAGAAGATGGAAGAGTTGAGAGATGTTTAAGTGAACAATTAAATGGAAGAAATAAGGTTTTAAATTGAAGTTTGCTTGCAATCAACATTAAACGGGCGTTCATGGAACTAAAACGGCGTTCATGCAAAGGATTGATACAGAGTGCGAAGAACGGCTATGAACGAACGTCCATAGTTCTAAACTAGCGTTCGTAAGCTTCAATCGATACAGGATTGTTATGGCTCAGCGTTCAGCAGCGTTCATCTCCAGTTCAAGACACTGAACGGACGTTCAGATTCAAGGACGCTCGTCCTGAGCGAATTACAAGCAGCCGACTTAAATCACTGTAGCAACCGACTTACAAACCTCTATAAATATCACGACTTTTAACCCTAAAATTCATTCGTAAAAACCCCTGAATTTCTAGAAAACCCTAAATTCATACTGAGGAGGAGCAGCCCGGCCGGCCAAGCTCCTTGCTTGGTCGGCCGGCTCGTTAGATTAGTCGTTTCAACTCCGTGTTTCGATCTTTTTTTTTTGAATAAGTGGGGCAGCCATGAACACGCTTTGAAGGTTCTTATTTTGCAAAGAAAGACTTAATTTCAATTCATGAATGATTTTGTAAGTGTTAATTTAAATTGTTTCTCTTCCTATGCTAATTTGTTATCTTGCAATTTAAATCGAAAGATAATCGTTTGTTGATGCTACCGTATGACGAAAGTCGGTGTAGTTTAGATCACCGTAGGAAAGATTAGATTTTTAATCTATACATAACGAAAGTTCATAGATTAAATATCTAGGTTTACGAGAGAACCACAATTAGAATTAATTCGATGCATGATTATCCTAGATTTGAATTGAGGAAATTATCGTTACCGGAAAGATGAGATTTTTCATGTGTTTATTTCATAAGTGTTCTTGTTTTCTTTCATGTTTTGAGATGCCGTATGTTAACCGAGTTTAGATAACGGAAGTTGTTAGATTCGTTAGATTGTCATGATTGAGATTAGCAATTATTATTCCGACATCACGAAAGTTGAGGGATAATGTTGTTAGATTAGGATTTAATCCATATCTTTGATTCAGATCGATGTTAGTTAAGACCGAGAGGTAAACTAATTAATGGCGTGATAAATCGAAAGAGAGAAACGCGCTTCTTTAGATTAGATAATAATCCGAGATAGCTTATGAATGAATGTTTGTCTATCTTATTTCTTTTCGGTGGGGTGATGGTTGCGGGAATAAGTTGATCATTGCTTGTCCATGTTTGTTCAGTAGTTAGTTTTATTGTTTTTCGTAGATTAGCTTGTTTATTTATTTTTGGTTCGCAACTATATTTTCCTAGCTTTGGACTGACAATCCTCTGTCCAGTTTATTTTCTATTTTAGTTAGAAGAATTAATCGAACTAGATAAACGACGATTCTCTGTGGGATCGACCTCGTACTCCGAACGCACTGCCTACGATTGACCCGATCCAATGTCGGTTAAAAAGTGAGTTTTGCATTAGGTTTTCGAGTTTTATAAATTTTATTTTGATAGTAGCAAAACAGCTTATCAACTTGTATTTGAAATTCAAATGTAGCCGTTCCAGATTTTGTCCCATTTGACTTGCTTTCTGTCACTGTTCATAGTACTAACACAGTCAGACTACTTTTTGACAGAATGCAGTCTGTCCATCCTTTGACTTGTGTTCATTGGATGAAGTCCTGAGTCATCCCAACGTCCCTTTAATCTCAACCATTGATTTGTTTGGTAAAGTCAGAGGTTGTTAGCTGTCCTTGTCCATGTTTTCTTCCAATGTAATCTTGAATAAACCGAGGTATATGTATCAGCAGGTTCATAACCCTGCTGAGATATATATCAGTCAGCTGAACCATGTTTTGATAACTTTCTTTTATGTAACTTTTATTTATGAAGTTAGATTACACCTTTTTGCATATAACTAAGTTCCAATCATCATCCAACTTATGGAACTCAGACCTTGTACATAAGGTATATGTAATCAGTTTAGGTCATCACAGACTTCCCTAAATTCTGATTCCATATCCTTGACTTTAATTATTAAGTTTGATCCCTTAGCTTTCATTAACTGAGTTTGACCCTCCATCGGCCTTCGTCTTCAAGAGAGGTTCTTGATAAGTCTACTGACCTAACTACCCTACTGACCTAGACCAGTCTGCTGACATAAGTCAGCTGACCTTTACAGAGCTTATTTGATCAAACCTATATAAAGATCAAACTCTAATAAACCTATACATTTGATCTAGACATCCTTTTGCCTTTGCTCTATAACAGTTAGTCTGGCACTCATTACTAAAACTTAGAAATAAGCCAACAATTTCCCCCTTTTTGGTGATGATGCCACTACCCTCACCTAACAGCAAAGAAAAAAGAATAAAACAAAAACAGAACAAATTTCAGTCATATCTCATTAAAATAAGTTGTTCATAGTTATTACAGTCTAGATGCAGCAAAGATGAAATAGATTAAGTATGCTGATCTACTGTCTTCTTTCTTTTTCTTCCCTTGCCTTCTCCACTTGCTCTTGGTAGGTCCTTATCTCATCAATCATGTCTCTCATCCATTCATTTTCAATCAAAGTGAAGTCAATGTAGGGATTCACTTCTTTCCACCACTTCCATGCTTCAGGTAGAATGAGATTGATTTGATTTACTCTGAATCCAAATTTCATATATAATTCTTTGAATTCAGCAAGTGAGTCCTTTGCTTTTGTGAAAGGCAAACTCCTTTTACCTCTACCACTTCTTCCACCTCTTCCACCTCTGTAATTTGCCCTCCAGGCTTTAACCCTTGCTTCCCAAAACTTTAAGCCCAGAAATGAGTTTAAACCTTCATGAAATCCCTTGTCAAGATAAGGTTTCCTCTTTTTGTGGTACTCATTCTTGTATTGTCTGAGAAGATCATCAGTAAGTTGAACTCTGCCAGGTGCAGGTTCCCTGAATGCATTTGTATCATTCTCCCATCTTTTCTTGTGAAAGATTCTGGCAGCCTCTTTTGCTACTACTGTTTGGCCCTCTTCCCCCTTAGTGACATCATCAACAAACCGGGACAGTAGACCATGAAAACTCTCCTGTGTGATAACCAGATTACTCAGTTGTCCCTCCATAATTTCATTTCTTGTATCAACTGCAGTAATCTTTGTTTGCAAAGTCTGCTCCAGGAGATTGATCCTCTCAGTAACCTTAGGATCCAATCCAGCAGGTTGAGATGTTCCAGCAGGCTCAGCAGGCTTAGGTGTCTCAGCAAGCTTGTCAAGTTTTTGATGGATGGAAGTAAATTGTTCTTTCAAAAACTTGTCCTTCAGTGTGTTTCCTTGCTTAATTCCTCTCACTTCTAGGGTAAGATCAGCAAGAGCATACTGATTGGAGGTAATATTGGAGGCAACTGTTTCTGTAGTCCTCCCTCTATTTTCCACCAAATTGATCAAATCTTCAAATCTCTGCTCTTGCCTGTCTAGTTGAGTTCTTAAATTTGCAATGTCATTTCTGACTGTCCTCAACTCTTCCATGACATGTGCTGGTACCCCACCAGCCATTCCTCCAACAGCTCCATCAGCAGGCTCTTCTACATTGTATTATTGCCTCTGTCTGCTGATCACCAAGGCATAGCTCATATCCCTTCCAGCAGGGTGAGGTCCTTGATATTCCCCCAAGATAGGATCTATAGCAGGTTCTTCAAAGATAGGTACAAATACCTGTGGGGGTGCATCATCCACATGTTCTTCTTTAGGCATTTGGAATTCCTCATCACTATAGTCATAGTCCAGGAGCTGCTCATCCTCATTAACAGCAGTCTGCTGACCATCCTTCCCTACAGTGGTCTTCTTTCCAGCAGGCTCTACTACAGCAGCCTCTTCAACAATAGCAGGGGTTTCCTCCAAACCCAAAGTTTGTTCCAACATTTTTCCAGGTGTTGTTTGTAACTCAGCAGCCTGTACCTCCTGTTCCAACCTGTGTGCAGGTGCTGTTTGATCCTCAGCAGCCTGTACCTCCACTTCTTGTGCAATTTGTGCCACAATAACCTGATCAGGGAATATATCCATATTTTCTTGTTGAAATTCCCCAATATCACCAATCCTTCTCAGAAGATTTGCAGTGTTGGTTAGAGTGCCTTCAGTGTCAATCCAGTTTTGATATTGATTGGAATCCTCAGAACGGACACTTGGTTCAGTATGATCAGTAACCCTTTCTTCACCTGAATCCACAGTCTGCTGGTCATCAACATGCTCAGTAGGTTCTACAACAAATAGAGGATCTATCTCACCAACCATCTTGTTTGCACCAATGTCTATACCCTCATTGATTTGTGCCTCAATATCATCCATGGTGAGATGTTCCACATCCTCATCCATCTGTCCAGTTTACTGTCCCTCTGTGGATTGTCCAACACCAGTAGACTGCTCTACTCTTGGTTCAATGATCATAGCAGTTCCACTGGTTCCTCCTGGACCAGAGCGGTGATTATCATCAGAATCAGATGATGAAGAATCATCATTGTCACCTCTTGGATCCCTGAACTTGATACCCTCTTCTTTCTGTTGTTCATCAAAAAAATCCATAAGTCTTAATTGCAGCAAGGTGGTATCAACCAGATCCAGCAAATTTTCCACTCCCAATCTCTCAAAAGCCCATTCTTCAAAATCTGTCATTGGTTCTGCAGCTGGCTTTTGTCTCTTATAATATCCAAACTTCCATTGGAAATAATTTGCAACCAATAGGAGTTTAGGATCAACAAACTCCTCTCTCTTCTTCTTCTCATGTCTCTCAAATGGCATGAAGGACTTTCTAGGAGCTGTTCCAGTACCTTGATGACCTCCAAAGGTCTCAACAAGTAAGTTCAAAGTATCTTCCACAGATGCCTCAAGGTCAGTAGGTTGCTCAGGTTGGATATTAGTTCCTACTACCTCCATCTGTACAACACTAGGTTCCCCTGACTTATATGCTCATCAGCAGGGTTAGCAGCAGACTGCTCTTCCCCCTGAACTATTGCAAGACTTGCAGGGTCTTGTACCAACTCTTCAACTTCCACAGCAGGTGTTGACTCAGTAGCCTGCTGTGGCTCTTCTACAAGTTGCTCAATGATGCACGGTCCAAGTAATAAAAATACTCGATACCTAAATAACACACTAGCAAGAGAACTAGGTTCAATCGTAGTATAGTTAGATAGAGTCGAGGTCGATCCCACAGAGACTCGGCTTAAACGAAATACGATTTATTAAACTAAAAAAGCAAATTAAAGGCGGTCTCCGACCAAAAAATAATGTAGAATTAAAATTGACACAATAGAAACACAAAACCAACAAAAGACACAACGACACTAAGACACTTATTTGTATAGGTTTTATAAATAATTAACAAACGGTATTGATAATGCTAGTAGTAATTACTCCCCCATGCTATGTGGATTGACGACGAGACAAAACAAGACATTTAAGATTAATTATTCTGACTACGGGAGTCATCCCCTAAAATAGATCTAGCTCCGGTTAGGCCATCTAAATCATAGTGTCTCCATTACGTGACTTCACATTTTTAGTCTCCATCTCATATAACTTCGACACAATTACTTAAACTAGGGATGCCGGTATAAACCGTAACCTCATCTAAGCAACATTCCTATGATTAAAGCGCACTTTAGACACACCGATTCAATTTCGTCCTAAATAACAATCACTTTTGGGTCTCATGTTAAATTACGATGACAAATAATTAAGTTGATCAAGTTTATTTACTCGTTTGAATTACAAAGCAGAGAACCTGACGTAGTCGAAGCCGTTTACAGACAAATCAAGAACATCACAGATCTTGCTACCAACGAGACATAGGCTCGCTGTCAACAAGCTCAGATCTGAACCAGATTTGCTCGTGAAACGCCTTTTACGTCCCAGATCTACATAAACATGGGTTCGTAAATTAACTACATCACGAAATCAATACACAAAACGACTACTCCATAACGAAATAAATTAGATCTACGAATAAAGATTGCATAATTGCGTAGACATTACCCTCGAAGACGAGCGTGATTCCCACTCCTCGATACGATCTCTAACCGGAGATTCTAACGACTCCGTAATGAACGAACATAAAATAAAGAAAACAACGAACTATATTGATAAAAGTATTGGAATATTGTATTTCTAGAGTGTGTATATGGCGTGTAATGTATGCCTCTATTTATAGGGGTTCAAGCTAATTAAGAGATATACTTCAAATTATCAAAATAAATAGAGATAACTCCCGGCCGATCTCAAGAAAATAAGATGCGCCTTATTATGTGTGAAAGGGCCGCGATGTGTGCTCTCAAGTTTCGGATTGGCTTGCTTGCTCTTGTCATGCTTATCCGATCTTTATCTTCTATGCATCCGATTTTCTTGGATTTATCTTGAGATTTAATTCTTCCATTTGTATTTATCCTCCAAAATTATCTCAATCTACAAAATAAATATTTATCCCAAAATAAATCCTATTTAAATAAAACGGATAAATACCAATTTATATAATAAAAATGGATAAATACCAAATTATATAATATAAATCAAATAACATTAAATAATCAATATAAACATGTGATTTAATATAAAATATATATTATTAATCCCGATTTAAGGACAATGTTGATGACTTTTACGGGTATAATTTGACCGTCATCAACTACCCCCCACTTAGACTTTGATCGTCCCGAACAAAGCATCAATAAGTCGAATACCCAAGTCAACATTTTCCATGGTCAAATCATACTTATACAAGAAACTCGAGTCAACTCATACCACTTATGCTCATAAGGTATCCATTATTCACTACTCGTCATGAATCGAAGTGACGTGTGCATGTGCATTTAGTTTTATCTATTCGTGGCAAGATTAAAGTTTATGCTAACTTCGTAGTCTCAATCTACCAACATCAGCATTCCTACTTCTTAAGCCTCGCAATGGTTAAAGACATGGTGCAATAAGCAAGAGCGTCATCAATAAGGTTTTTGGACTCGGAGGCCGAGAAATCACTCAAAGCCTCTTAAAAATTTGAATTTATTCGCATTTTCATAACTTCAAGCATTAACACATCTCGAGAAGGAAACTTGCTTTAAAAGTAAATTATGCATTGCAAGGATCCCCTTTCACGGATGGGTCAACAACATTGAATATTACCACAAGCGTGAAGCTACTTTGGTAATGTTACTACAAGCCCAGTGTTTAACATTTTGTCAAAACACAGATAAATCTCAAGCTTATTACTCCGTTTATATGGCTAGAAGATAAGAATACATCAGCAGATAAATATCGACTATAAGTCTGCATAACCAGTTATCTACGCAATGTACACATAATTCTTCTCAGTTATTAAAATTTGTGCAGAATTCGTCGATTCAAATTTGAGTAATCGAATAATAAATAACTACTTGCAACAGTTGGCATGAATATCCTTAAGTTCACATTCACATAAGTATAAAGTGATCACGTAATCATGAAACTTGGTTCATTTCCTATTAATTCCATGTACAAGAACTCACAATTCTAAGGGTACGAGATAAATACTTTGGCATTTGTTCAATTTTTTTCATTTTCCACCGTTCCATTCAATTTTCAATTATAACCTATCATGGCTAAGTCTCCTACCCCCCACTTAAACTTGGCATTGTCCCCAATGACAAAGAAAAAGGAGAATATAAGAAAAAGACTTAGCTCTGGAAACGGCTCTCAAGTAGATGCAGAATGTGGTTGTAGACCAAGCACGTCATGGAGAAGCAAACGAAAACCTGTTTAAGCAAACGAAACAGAAGCTCCACGAAACCGTTAATAACATGTCAATGGAAGTTATAAAATAATGTGGCAGTTAGTAGATATAGAATATCCAAAAAAAATTTAAGCCACTTTATTTCATACAACCAACGACTCGGAAAACCAGAGAGTTAAAACTACAAAATTCACATGTCGGCTATCAAGGAAAAAACCTCGTTTATTCCGAACTTAGAATCGGAACATGGCGAGATGAAAAAAACCTTAACAGTAGCATGCTACTTTATTCAGACAAAACAAAAACAAAAGATAGTTTTTAAGAAATAGTTCTGAGGTTATAGTCGCCAGCTCGACTCAGCTCAACGATGGTCTAATGATAGGTTGGATCTTCGAGAGTGAAGACCTCCTCCTCCTTACCTTGACCAAGACCCATGTAATGTTTCACACGGTGTCCATTAACAACAAAAGTGGATTGATCCTTAAGGTTCAATAATTCCACAGCTCCAGAAGGAAAAGCCTTACTCACCTGATAAGGGCCATACCATCGTGATTTTAACTTGCCAGGAAAGAGTCTCAAGCATGAATTGTAGAGAAGAACCAGATCGCCTTCCTTAAAGGTGCGGTCCAATATCTTCTTATCATGAAATTTCTTTGTGCGCTCCTTAAATATTTTTGCATTCTCATAAGCTTCCAGACGAAACTCCTCTAGGCGAGTCAACTCTAACAAACTTATTTCTCCAGCTAAACTTTCATCAAAATTCAGCATACGCGTAGCCCACATGGCACGGTGTTCAAGTTCAACTGGTAGATGACATGCTTTTCCAAAAACAATCTTATACGGGGACATACCAATAATCGTCTTATAAGCAGTCCTATAAGCCCATAAAGCATCATCTAATCTCAACGACCAATCCTTTCTAGTCGTATTCACAGTCTTCTCCAAAATGCGCTTTATTTATCGATTTGTAACCTCAACTTGTCCACTTGTTTGAGGGTGATAAGCAGTAGCTAACTTGTGTCTAACCCCGTACTTAATCATCAACTTTTCAAACGGCCTATTACAAAAATGGCTTCCATTATCACTAATAATGGCACGAGGGGTTCCAAACCGTGTAAAGATATTTTTCTTCAAGAACTTCAGTACAACCTTCACATCGTTAATAGGTGAAGCAATGGCCTCAACCCATTTGGACACATAGTCGACTGCCACTAAAATGTAGCGGTTGGATAAATACGAAGTAAAGGGTCCCACAAAATCAATACCCCAAACATCAAAGAGTTCCACCTCTAGGATATTCTTCAGTGGCATTTCATTCCTTCTCGAGATATTTCCCGTCATTTGGCATGAATGACAAGATCTAGCATATTGATGCGCATCTTTGAACAAGGTAGGCCCGTAAAAACCACATTGGAGAACTTTCGCAGCAGTCTTGTCTCCTCCATAATGTCCTCCGGCCTCATAAGCGTGGCAATGTCTAAGGATATCATACATCTCTTCTTCCGGCACACATCTCCTAAAGACATTGTCGGATCCTAGCTTAAAAAGATAGGGCTCTTCCCAATAATAATGCCTAAGATCCTTAAAGAATTTCTTTCTTTCTTGGGGGTTGAGATTTGGTGGCAAGTATTTCGCGGATAGATAATTCACAAAGTCCTTAAACCATGGTTGTTTCTTTTCTTTCACAACCTCAACACGTGAAGATACTGCAGCGCAATCATCCTTTCCATGTATGGCCGTGATGGAGAATAGCTGTTCATCAGGAAATGTTTCTCCAATCTCGGTCATAGGCTCATTATCCTCTATTTGTAAACGGGAAAGATGATCCGCAACCAGATTCTCAGATCCTTTCTTATCACGGATTTCTACATCAAACTCTTGCAATAGTAGAATCCATCTCAATAACCTTGGCTTGGAATCTTGTTTGGCTAAAAGATACTTCAATGCCGCATGGTCAGTCCAAACAGTGACTTTAGATCCCACTAGATAAGATCTAAACTTGTCAAACGCAAAAATAACAGCCAGAAGCTCTTTCTCAGTAGTTGTATAATTCCTTTGAGCCATATTTAAGGTTTGACTAGCATAGTAGATGGGCCTAAAGATCTTGTCTTTCCTTTGTCCTAAGGCAGCACCTACAGCTGTATCGCTTGCATCGCACATCAACTCAAAAGGTAGATTCCAATCAGGCGCAATCAGAACGGGTGCAGTAATAAGCATGCTCTTTAACTTATTGAAAGCTTTCATGCACTTATTAGTAAATACAAATGGCACATCCTTGGCCAATAACTCAGTAAGAGGTCGAGAGATTAAGGAAAAGTCCTTCACAAACCGACGATAGAATCCTGCGTGGCCAAGAAAACCTCGCAATGTCTTAAGATTGGTTGGTGGAGGCAGTTTTTCAATCACCTCTACTTTTACTCTATCCACCTCTATACGGTTCTTCGAAATTCGGTGGCCAAGTACTATACCTTCCGTAACCATAAGATGACATTTCTCCCAGTTAAGCACCAGATTCGTCTCTTCGCATCTTTTCAACACTCTTGCTAGATGCGTGAGACATGAATCAAAATCATCTCCAAATACGGAGAAATCATCCATAAAGATCTCTAGGAAATCTTCAACCATATCAGCAAATAGAGAAATCATGCATCTTTGAAACGTTGCTGGTGCGTTGCACAAACCAAAGGGCATTCTATTGTAAGCAAATGTTCCATATGGACATGTAAAAGTGGTCTTTTCACGATCCTCGGGTGCGATGTGAATTTGATAGTATCCCGAGTAACCGTCAAGAAAACAATAAAACGCATGTCCGCTCAGTCTCTTGAGCATTTGATCAATGTAGGGAAGAGGGAAGTGATCCTTACGAGTGGCATCATTCAGCTTCCTAAAGTCAATGCACACTCTATGACCAGTAATGAGTCTAACAGGAATTAACTCGTTTAACTCATTGGCTTGTATAGTCAAACCTCCCTTCTTCGGAACTATGTGGATCGGGCTAACCCATTCACTATCAGAGATAGGAAAAATGATTCCCATTTCCAACATCTTAATAATTTCATCCCTAACCACGTCCTTCAATTGTGGAGTCAACCTTCTTTGGGGTTGTACAACCGCTTTCTTTGCAGGATCAACGGAGATTTTATGCATGCAAACGCTAGGGCTAATTCCTTTAATGTCGGCTATTGTCCATCCAAACGCTCCGCGATATTCTCTCAACACTCTCATCAGCTTTTCTTCTTGTATTTCAGTCAAGGCAGAAGAAATGATAAGCGGCAAGGTCTCATCTTGAAGAAATACATACTTCAAATGTGCAGGCAGAGGCTTCAACGTCAGATTGGTAGGTGGTTCTTCTAACGTGGTCTTTAACTTTTGTCCGGTTAGCTTAAGTTCAAAGAACTTATGCCATGTCGGTCTATGGTAGAATTTCTCAACCTCGGTAGACTTCATCTCCTCAACGTGTCTAGGGGTTCCTCTGCTACATCCAGGCCATATCACCTTTTCTTCCTCGCTCTTTTCATATGGAACTTCATCCTCTAACTCTAAGGTAGCCTCGAGGAAATCCTTAATATCCTCATATTGTTGGAAGTCATTGACAAGCTTGTCAACAGAGTCCAACATGAAACATGCATCCTCTTCATCATAGTGTCAAGCACGTTGAATGCTATTTCATCTCCATTAACTCTCAACACTAATTCTCCTTTGTAAACATCGATAAGCGTCCTACTAGTGGCCATAAAAGGTCTTCCTAAGATTAGGGGCACTTCGTAGTTAGCTTCCATATCTAGCACAACAAAGTCGACAGGAAACACAAATTTCTTAACCCTTACTAGCACATCTTCAACCACTCCACAGGGTTCCTTAACTGATCGATCAGCTAATTGCAAAGTAATTGAAGTCTTTTTAAGGTCTTTCATACCTAGCTTTTGGAAAATGGATAGAGGCATCAGATTTACGCTCGCTCCTAGATCACACAAGGCCTTGTTCAAACACACGTTACCTATTGTGCAGGGAATGAGAAAACTTCCCGGATCCTTACACTTAGCGGGTAACTTATGTTGAAGAATGGCTGAGCACTCCTCATTTAGGCAAATGGTCTCTAAATCTAGGAGTTTCCTCGTAGTAGAGACAACTTCTTTCAAGAACTTGGTGTACTCAGGCATCTCAGCAAGTGCTTCAACTAAAGGTATATTGATGTGTAGTTTTCTAAAGATATCAATGAACTTCTTATACCTTTTGTCATCAACCTTAGGCTTAGGTTTGCGTGGAGGATAAGGTAAGGTTGAAGGATCGACATCAATGAAAATAGGATAATTATTATTATAAAGCTCAACTCTAGGGCCAGCAGGTTCCTTATAGGTTTCTTGCTCAGGCAAGGTCCTAGAAGTACTTGCTTCCTTGCTTGGCTCACCATCCTTGCTCTCTACGGATTTCTCTTTCTCTTTCAAAGATGGTGGAGTTACTTCTTTCCCACTTCTAGTCATGATCGCATTCAAATCCTTAGGATTCTTATCAGTGGTGCTTGGCAATCCTCCAGGAGGTCTAGTTGAGACTTGCTCAGCTAGTTGTCCTATTTGATGAGTGAGATTCTGGACTATGGCTTCTTGATTGGTTACCTTAGCATCGGTCTTCTGACAATATTGGCTAAAGTTAGTGGCTAAATCAGCCATCGATTTTGAAAGTTGTCCCATAATGTCAGTAACGACATTACTCGATTTTTCTATCGCGGCTTCCCAACCAAAAGTTTTAGTTTGCTGGGGTACATAAGTAGTAGGCGGTTTAGGCCCTTCTCCTGCATTGGGGTCACTATATCGGAATCCAGGATGGTTATGGTTAGGCTTATATCCTCCCCATTGATTTCCTTGTTTCCCAATATAGTTGGCTTCTTCAGTACAGGCATTCTCACTTGGAGGAATTACCTCGATTCCAGTCCCTTTCTCTACTCTTGCCATCCTCTCTTGCATTCCATCTACCTTATTGTTGATAACAGACAGTTGTTCTAAGATTTTGGTAGATGCACTATCCTCAAACATGTCAGTGGCCATCTTCACAGTAGCTATGTCATTGCCTCCCCATTGACTATTCATCGCTATTTGCTCCATCTTTCCTTGTGCTTCCTCAGGAGATAAAAGAACAAACGCTCCATTGCTAGAGGCGTCTACTCTAATTTTCTCAGTCTCTCTCAATCCATGGTAAAACGTTTGCAATAAAAGTCAAAGAGAGATATCATGATGAGGACACTTCCTCATAGCTTCCTTAAAACACTCCCAAGCTTGATCAAAACTCTCCCCAGGTTGTTGCTTAAATCCTAAGATGTCCTGGCGTAACTTAAAGGTTTTTCCTAAAGGAAAATACTTATTCATGAATTTTTGCAACAATTGTTCTCAAGTCGTGATAGATCCAGCCTCTAAAGAGAGAAGCCATTGCTTAGCTTTATTCTTCAAAGTGAAAGGGAAAAGCTTAAGACGAATGTTACACTCCGGGATTAATTCTGGCTTCACAGTGCTAACGATTTCCAAGAAATTTGTCACGTGAACACCAGGATCCTCGTTTTGGATTCCATGAAAAGTGGAATAGTTGGTCACCATTTGGATTACATTAGGCCTAGGGTGATACACTTCTGCAGGGTCTTGCGGTGCTACGATAGCGGGAATGAATTGTTCAATAGTAGGAGTTGCATAACTTTTTAAAGTACGCCTCGCTCCTTGAGCAAGGGCTTGCTTTCCATTATTAGCATTATTAACATTATTGGCATTATTAATAACTTGTTCAGGATTAGGTACCTGGTTTTGATTGTTCAGAATGCCTTCCATTTCTGCTTCAGATTCAGAATGCTCAGAATGATCGGTTGTATGTCCTTCTTCCAATTCGTGCTTGCTTTCCTCAAAATTTGGATCCTCTTCTCCTTGCTTAGCCAGTTCTCTAGCTAACTTCCTATTTTACCTTGCAAATTTCTCTATTTCAGGATTATATGGCTCAAGCGGTTCCTTCGATTTCCGAGTAGCGTACTACAAAATAACAAAAAACAATAAAACAATTAAAAACTCTAAAGGCTAGGCCTTTAACTAGACTAAATAATAAAAATGAAACTAAAACAGACTCTATTCACAATATTTACGAATTTACTTTTAATAAAATAAGCTATATTTTGATTAATGACACGAGTCCCCGGCAACGGCGCCAAAAACTTGATGTACGGTCCAAGTAATAAAAATACTCGATACCTAAATAACACACTAGCAAGAGAACTAGGTTCAATCGTAGTATAGTTAGATAGAGTCGAGGTCGATCCCACAGAGACTCGGCTTAAACGAAATACGACTTATTAAACTAAAAAGCAAATTAAAGGCGGTCTCCGACCAACAAATAACGTAGAATTAAAATTGACACAATAGAAACACAAAACCAACAAAAGACACAACGACACTAAGACACTTATTTGTATAGGTTTTATAAATAATTAACAAACGGTATTGATAACGCTAGTAGTAATTACTCCCCCATGCTATGTAGATTGACGACGACACAAAACAAGACATTTAAGATTAATTATTCTGACTACGGGAGTCATCCCCTAAAATAGATCTAGCTCCGGTTAGGCCATCTAAATCATAGTGTCTCCATTACGTGACTTCACATTTTTAGTCTCCATCTCATATAACTTCTGACACAATTACGAAACTAGGGATGCCGGTATAAACCGTAACCTCATCTAAGCAACATTCCTATGATTAGGCGTACTTCTTAGACACCGATTCAATCTCTGTCCTAAATAACAATCACTTTTTGGGTCTTATGTTAAATTACGATGACAAATAATTAAGTTGATCAAGTTTAATTACTCGTTTGAATTACAAAGCAGAGAACCTAACGTAGTCGAAGCCGTTTACAGACAAATCAAGAACATCACAGATCTTGCTACCAACGAGACATAGGTTCGCTGCCAACAAGCTCAGATCTGAACCAGATTTGCTCGTGAAACGTCTTTTACGTCTCAGATCTACATAAACATGGGTTCGTAAATTAACTACATCACGAAATCAATACATAAAACGACTACTCCATAATGAAATAAATTAGATCTACGAATAAAGATTGCATAATTGAGTAGACATTACCCTCGAAGACGAGCATGATTCCCACTCCTCGATACGATCTCTAACCAGAGATTCTAACGACTCCGTAATGAACGAACATAAAATAAAGAAAACAACGAACTATATTGATAAAAGTATTGGAATATTGTATTTCTAGAGTGTGTATATGGCGTGTAATGTATGCCTCTATTTATAGGGGTTCAAGATAATTAAGAGATATACTTCAAAATATCAAAATAAATAGAGATAACTCCCGGCCGATCTCAAGAAAATAAGATGCGCCTCCCCTTATGCGTGTGAAAGGGCCGCCGCATATGTGCTCTCAAGTTTCGGATTGGCTTGCTTGCTCTTGTCATGCTTATCCGATCTTTATCTTCTATGCATCCGGATTTTCTTGGATTTATCTTGAGATTTAATTCTTTCATTTGTATTTATCCTCCAAAATTATCTCAATCTACAAAATAAATATTTATCCCAAAATAAATCATATTTAAATAAAACGGATAAATACCAATTTATATAATAAAAATGGATAAATACCAAATTATATAATATAAATCACATAACATTAAATAATCAATATAAACATGTGATTTAATATAAAATATATATTATTAATCCCGATTTAAGGACAATGTTGATGACTTTTACGGGTATAATTTGACCGTCATCACTCAACAACAACTTGTGCAGTTTTAGTATGCTCAGTAGCCTCTTCTGATGATGATACAACAATTTCTACACAAGAGTAATGTGGTCGATGAGTCTCTTTGTGATTCTCCAATGAGTTGCTCAAAAACAACCTCTACATCCTCGAGAGGCTTGATAATGGTTAAGGGCTCAGCCTCAATAGCCTCTTCTTCCTCTTCTACTGCTTCTTCTTGTTGTTCTTTCTGACTTTCCAAAAGTCTCAATTGTTTTCCTTTGCCATGCTTCTTCTTTTTGGCAATCTCTTTCATTCTTTTGGAAAGTGGTTCATCATCATCAACTCCAGTAGACTTCCTCTTTCTACTGGCTTCCTTTTGTTGCTTTCTTTCGAATTTCAAAGAATGATCTTCTTAGCAACTACAGCAGGGTCAGTAACCTTAATTTCAGCTGGACCCACAGCAGACTCAGCAGTCTGTGCTGTTTGCTTCTTTGTCTTCTTAGGCTTTAACATCTCTATTATTTTCCTTGGGTCAACAGCCTTTCTCTTCTCAGTGACCTTCTTTGGTGCAGCAGACTTGACAACTTTCTTAACCTGCTCACCACCAGTATCACCATCATCTCCATCATCAACACTGTCAGCAGCCTCACCAACTGCTTTTTCATCATCATCAAGACCAGGGATATGATAGTCAATCTCTTTCTTGTACCTGGATTTGTTTATTTTCTCAGGTGCAACATCAGCAATTTCCAGATGATTCAGCAGGGCCTGAACCATTAATCCTAAGGGTAAGGCCTTTGATTTTCTTGTCCCTTATTTTTCTTCTTTTGCAACCTTCTTCATGTAGTGTATGAAGTATCCAGCCCAATCAAACTTCATACTTCTGCAGATAATCATCATCAGTTCTATTTTGGGCCCTGATAGAGTATCCATGCTCCAATGAGCCCTAAGATATTCTTTGCAATATTCTTGCTCAATAGGTTGTACTCATATCCAATGTATTTCACATTAATGCCTGGAATTGATTTGATGGCATTATTGGTCTTGATTTTGTCAACAAACTCCATCTTTGACAATCCCATTTCCTCAGGATTTGTAGGAGCATCAAGTATTTCTGCAAAACCAAAATCTTCCCTCAGTAGACTTGAGGAAACTTCAATCTCCTGGGAATTTACAGTTGTGGTGAATGCCTCTCTTCTTTCTCTTATGGCTATATTTCTCCAAAAGCTAACCACATTTGTATAAGAGATTGTTTCCAATCTTATATTAAGAACATTCTCCAGACCTTTTTATTTTCTTATTCTTCGACCAATATTGATTGCTAGTTCTGTTTTGTTTGCATCAACAACAAAACCTCTCACACTTTGACTTGTTCCGATTTGAACATCTTCCTTTTCCGCCATTGTAATGAAAAAGAAAGGATGAAGAAGATAGCTTGTAAATCTGTGTTCACACAGTGTAAAAACAGAGAGAATCGATCTGAGATTTTGTAAGTAGCCTCTGTGTAGGTCTGCATATATATAGACAGATACGGTTGGGAACTGTCAGATCGTGTACTGTGCATTAACCATGATTAAATATGAATGAATGCTGTCTTGATACGTGGCCCATTACTTCTCAAAATGTTTTGTAACCGTTAGATCGTGTTAACTACGGTTGTAAATAGGAAATAAATATCCCGCCAAATGCTTTTTGACTTTAGTAAGTTTGTCTGAGTAACATTTCTTCCAGCAGCCTTGTCATCGCAGACTTGGCTCAGCAGCCTGCTGACAAAGTGTCTCAGCAGCCTGCTGACAAAATACTCTGCTGATGCTTGAATTACTTTGTATTGTCCAACTGATAATACAAGATGAAGTTTAATACCAATGACTGATCTGTCAAGTGAGCTCACCCAACATGACAAAGACCAATCCCCTTGGCAACCTCATTTGCTCAATTGTCCAACAATAAGTACATGGAATTGTTGATAGCAATGACTAATCTGCTAAGTGAGCTCACCCAACATAGCAAAGACTAATCCCCTTGGTGAATTCCAGTACACTGCTGAATAAGATTATATCAGTCAACTTTAATGATTCCAAGTTCTGTTCTTAATTTAGCAAATCTTTCACTATCCAATGGTTTAGTGAAAATATCAGCAAGTTGATCTTCAGTAGGGATATAAAGAACCACCACATCCTTCTTCTCAACATGATCTCTTATGAAATGATGTCTCACATCAATATGCTTGGTTCTTGAGTGCAAAACAGGATTTTCAGTAATGGCAATGCACTTGTGTTGTCACACATGATTGGAATTTCCTTTTCTTCAATTCCATAATCCCTCAACTGTTGTCTTAAGCACAATATTTGTGCATAGCAACTTCCAGCAGCAATATACTCTGCTTCAGCAGTGGAAGTTGATATAGAGTTTTGTTTCTTGCTGAACCAGGAAACCAGTCTATTTCCCATCAATTGACAAGTTCCTGAAGTACTTTTTCTGTCAATTTTGCATCCAGCATAATCTGAATCTGAGTAGGACATAACTTTGAAACTTCCATCATTAGAATACCATATCCCTACCCCCAAAGTCTCTTTAAGATATTTGAGAACTCTTTTGACTGCACCTAAATGACTCTCTTTAGGTTTTGATTGAAATCTTGCACAAACACCTACATCAAAGGATATATCAGGTCTGCTGGCAGTGAGGTACATCAGACTGCCTATCATCCTTCTGTATAAGGTCTGATCAACATCTTTTCCTTCTTTATCTTTATCCAACCTTATGTTTGTACTCATTGGAGTTGATGCTTTGGTGCTGTTTTCCATACCAAACTTCTTCAGCAGCTCCTTGGTATACTTGGTTTGGTGAATGAAGATTCCATCTTTCAACTGTTTGACTTGTAATCCCAAAAAGTAGTTCAATTCACCCATCATACACATCTGGAACTTACTCTTCATCAGATTTGCAAACTTTTCACAAAGTAAGTCATTTTCAGAACCAAAGATTATGTCACCAACATAAATCTGTACCAGCAGGGTGCTGTTACTTTCACTGATTCTGAAAAGAGTTTTATCAATGGTACCTTTTGTAAAACCATTGTCCACCAAGAATTAAGATAGAATCTCATACCAAGCTCTTGGTCTTGTTTCAGTCCATAATGTGCATTGTTGAGTCTGTACACTTTATCTTCCTGATCCTTAACTTCAAATCCAGGAGGTTGCTGAACATAGACCTCCTTTTCCAGAAAGCCATTCAAGAATGCACTTTTGACATCCATCTGATAAACCTTGAAGTTTTTGTAAGCAGCATATGCCAAAAATAATCTGATTGCTTCCAATCTTGCAACTGGCATATGTCTCATCAAAATCTATTCTTTCTGCTTGAGAATAGCCTTTTGCTACTAGTCTAGCCTTGTTCCTCGCAATGGTACCAGATTCATCCAGTTTGTTTATGTATACCCATTTAGTGCCAATTATATTTGCATGAGTAGGCCTTTCCACTAGTGTCCAAACTTGATTTCTTTCAAATTCATTCAACTCTTCTTGCATAGCAATTATCCAGTCTGGATATGAAATTGCTTCTTCAACAACTTTTGGTTCCATTTGAGATAGAAAGCATGTAAACATTGCTTCTAGTTGTCTTCTAGTCCTCACACCTTGCTGTATGTTGCCAATAACTTGTCCAGCAGGGTGATCTCTTAACCATTGTGGATTCTGGTTAGTTTGATTCTCAGGAACCTCATCTTCAGTAGGGTCTGCTGTAGCATCAGGAGGTTCAGCAGATCCTTGAACTGCCTCAGTAGTTGCATCAGTTGAGTTTCCAACAGGGTGTTCAGCAGGGGCAGTGTCAGAAACTTTTAAGTCATTGAGCCTATCCAAAACTTCAACACATTCTGGATCAGTGACTTGTTGATTATCAGCAGGTTCTGAATCTTCTTCTTCCATTCCAGTGAACTTGGGTTCATCAAACACAATATGCATAGATTCTTCATGTTTTAGTGTCCTTTTATTCAGTACCCTGAATGCCTTGCTGACTGAAGAATATCCCAAGAAGATTCCTTCATCTGACTTGGGTTGGAAGGTCTTCAATTGCTCCTTATGATTCAAGATAAAACATTTACTTCCAAATGGATGGAAATAGGATATATTAGGTATCCTTCCATTCCAAATTTCATAAGGTGTCTTCAGTAGCTTCTTGTTCACTGAGGTTCTATTTTGTGTGTTGCATGCTTTATTAACTGCTTCAGCCCAGTACCTTGTAGGTACCAATGCTTCACAAATCATAGTCCTTCTTGATTCTTTTTGAGTCCTGTTTCTTCTCTCAGCAACCCCATTTTCCTGAGGTGTACCAGCAGCAGCAAGTTGATGTAGTACACCATTTTGTTCACAGTATTCTCTTATCACTTTATTGAGAAACTCAGTACCCTTATCTGATCTGATCTTCACTACTGTGACACTTTTCTCATTTTGTGATCTTTTCAAAAGCTCTGGCATCTTTTGAAGTGTTTCACTTTTCTTATTCATGAATACCACCCAAGTGTATCTATAATAATCATCCACAACAACTAAAGTGTACTTCTTCCCTGTTACACTTGTTGGAGTCACTGGTCCAAATAGATCCATGTGCATCAGCTCCAACACTCTTTTAGTTGGTTGCTTTGTCTTTGACTAGAAGCTTGATTTAGTTTGTTTACCTTGCTGACAAGCATCACATATAGCATCTTTCTTGAATGTGATCTCAGGTAAACCAATCACCAGTTTCTTCATTACTAACTGATTGATATCATCAAAATTTAGATGATTCAACTTCTTGTGCCATAACCAGTTGAGTTCTGACTTTGTATGCACTATCAGGCAGGTTTCTGGAACTGCAGTTGACCAATCCACAACATACATATTTTGTTGTCTTCTTCCAGCCAACACAACTTGATCACCTCTTTCACTGATGACAGTACATGTACTTTTGTCAAAAGTGACATTGTATCCCATGTCACTGAATTGTCCAGTGCTCAGCAAGTTGTAGTCCAGTCCTTCAACATATGCAACATTCCTGATTGTCAGTCCGTTCCTTACAAGTGTGCCATAGCCTCTTGTATAACCAGGTGTGTTCTTGTTTCCAAAGTTCACTCTTGGACCATCCTTTGCTACATAGCTTGACAGACAGTGCTTATTCATTGTCATATGTCTGGAACATCCACTGTCAAAGTACCAGACACCCTACAAAACAAAATCAATACATTTTAGGTACCCAAATCTGTTTGGGTCCATGTTGGTCAGTGGTAAGCATGACCCCTGGCAAGTTCCCATAAGGTCTTCTTCTAAAGGTGTCATACTTATGTTCATACATGTATTCCACACATCCATAAGGTCTTATATTTGGTTGTGTAGGATTCATGTATACTTTCTTGCTTTTTGGTATATAGTGCTGTTTGGAGTGATTTTTCTTGTTAGAAGCACCAGTGTAACCATAGTTTTGCTGTCTGTTAGGAACATCTTTGTAGTATGGAGTCTGCTGAGGTCCCTGCTGAGGTCTTATATAAGTCCTCTGCTGAGTCCTCTGCTGATTCCATTGCCTAGGTTTTACCCTAGCAGTATGGTTGTATCTGTTGTTTCTATCAGTAGGGGCAGGAATATTCCAATCATCATCAATAGGGAACAATCTACCTTTCCCCCTAAGATAAGTATCCCTTGAATGATTAACATTTTTGGGTTTAGGATTCTTATCCTTGGAATATTTTTGATTCTTGCCCTTCTGTGGTCCATCAGACTTGGCGGCCAGTGCGCTATCGCCAGAGTCTAGCAGTACAATGATCCTATTTTTGATTTATTCTTTTTATTAGGAGCTGTAGACTTCTTTGACTTCTAATTTTGCTTCCTTGAAGCTTTCTCAGTAGACTTTACTATCTCAGCAACCCTACTTGGAGTTGGATCTTGAGCAGGTACAAACTTAGGACCAATTCTGGCACTAGGTTCAGTGACCTTGCTGGATCCACTCATGTTGGATTGTTGAGTTTCAAATCCAAGACATGTCCTATCACCATAGGGCTTCCCAGATTTGAATATAGTATAGGAACAAGATTGTTCAGCAGACTCAGGGGCTACTGAAGGTTCAGCAGACTTATGCTGATTCTGTCCAACTTCTTTTTCCTTTCCTTTGAGAATTTTCAATTCAGCTTTCAATCTTTCAACTTTTGATTGAAGAGCTTCTTTTTCTGCCTTCACAATCTCATAACCAGATTGTATTATCCTCAGTTGATTAAGGATGGCATCCAAAGTCTCCTCATTGTCAAAATTTTTGGGATTTGAACCACAGGTGGATTCACAATCACTATCAGCAGGAGTATTAATTGATACAGAATTGTATACCTCTTCTGTCTCATCCATATTAGCCATCAAGGCATAATCATCCAATTCAGCAACCAATGCAGTGTCATCAGATTCACTCCTTTATCTGATTCAACTTCATAACCAGATTCATCTTCAGCAAGCATTGCTTTCTTTCCATGTCTTCTTTGTTGACTCTTGCTCTTTTGTAGTCGACGGATGATCAGTCTAAAATGTCCATGCTTTTTTGCAGTTAAAGAAAAGATAATCTGGTTCCTTTTCTGTTTTAACTCGGAGACGATCAGTGCGAAGTGTCTGGTTTCTTGCAATGAAAACACAAGAAATCATTATCTTTCTTTGGTTCTTCCTTCTTCTTTTCACTGAATTTCTTTGTGAAATTCCTAGGTGAACTCTTTCCATTCTTCATCAATCTAATTTTCTTGCTCAGCAATGCAATCTGCTCTTGCATCTTGTTAAGGCCATATTTATATGATTATTAAGGGTATATTTCATTATTATTTTCCCCACATTTGCATATTTACATGAGAATTAAGGGTTTAAGTGTAATTATTTAGTAAGGATGATTTCAATATGGTTATTTGCAAAATTGGTTATTTTAATTGTTGGATTGATTGATTTATTATGATTTGGACTTTATTACATTTTTGCAATGTTTATTTATCATTTAGGAGGCTTAATTCGAGTGCATAAAGAGGATAAATGAAGCTCAAGTCGAATTATTCAAGATAGAGTTGGAATTGGCTTGAAGAAAATAGATAAAGATGAAGAGATCCGATCCTCAGCATGTCGAACGAGAGTCTGCATCCCGTCCATTCCAGACGGGCGTCTATCGATCTTGACGCTGGCGCCCGAAGTGAATCAAGCGTCCATGCGGCGTCGAATCGTATTTTACATTCGAGAGAGTTGAGACGCCCCATGCGAGCAGCGTCAAACCCCGTTCGAGGAAGTGGACGGGCGTCCACATGTTCAGACGAGCGTCCGGTGCCGACTTAAACCCTAACCGACTTAGTTATCTATAAATACAGCAGCTTTTAAACCCTAAAGACAGACATTGAGATCGCAATTTTCACCAAAGCTGCGCCCCCAAAACCACTTTTACACAGAGATGAACTTCTCCAACCCAACAATCATCTTCAACATGATTGTTGGCTAAAAGCCCTGCAGTGAGTCGACGGAGGAAGCTTATCAACAACAAAACCAACTAGAGGAGTTCGATACTTGATGTGTAGTGAGTTTAATTCGTAGTTTTTCATTACTTTGGATCTGTTTTGTATTGTTTAAGTTTTATTGAATTAAGATTTGATGAAACGATCTATGTTTATTTGATGCTTGAATCAAATATATGAAAGTATGTTTATTTAAGTTCTCTTTTATTCAAAGTAATGCATCTAATCATGTTGTAAGAAATTAAGCATGTTTAGTTGAGTAAAAAGTTTGGAAACGATCTTGTGATTGAGTTTTGATTGCATGTTTAGTTTGTTTGAAAGGATAAACGAAACCTTAGGAATTTGATTAAAGAAGTTTGATTGAATTCGTGAAAAATCACTACTAAGAACTATGTCTTTTTTAATCACCATCTAGTTGGATTGTTGGTTGACTAGTGGAGTCCAGTCGCCTTGCTGTGTTTCCCTTAATTTGTTAATCAAATCGTTTAGATTAAGTTTAGTTTAAGTTTGATAAACCCTAGTTTCCTGCAAGTTTCCTGCACTTTTCTGCTTCAGTTCATAGTCAGACGCTCGTCCGCAATAGCACACGCCCGTCCGTTAGATTTCGTTTCCAGACGCGCGTTCACTTTAGTGAACGCTCGTCCGTCTTTCTGTTTTCTTATTTTTCTGCTTGTTTTTATTTCTGTTTTAGTTTTAATTCTTAGGTTTAGGTTTTAGTTAGTTTCAACCTTAGTTTAGATAGATAATTGTGACATAATCGATATAGATTTATACTTGAATTCGATAAACGTTCCATTCCCTTAGGATGACCCGATAACATCCTTTACTACAGATCCTTATACTTGGGGTGTTTCGGTTATAAATTTTAAAACTAGTTTTTACCGAACACATCTCATCCAACAAATCATCTTGGGCTGCTGAAGTTTCTTCTTGATGAGCAGCAGCCAATGCTGTAGTCTTTGGTTCTTCCTTTTCTGTCTCAGGCACCAGTTTCTTACTAAACTCATATGCCTTAAGATCTGAGAACAGTTTGAAGGTGTCTTCCTCATGTAAGCTTCTCATTTCTTCTATTGCTGTCACTTTCATCTCCCACACTTCTTTTGTAGGTAAAGCTTCCAAATTTTTTGAATGTACTTCTTCCTGTGAGTATTTTACATTCAGCAAGGTGAGTTCATCCATGATGGCATTGAACCTAGATTCCATTTCTTCAATGGTTTCATTTGACTTCATCTTGAAATCTTGAAACTTCTTCTTTGCTACACTGATCTTGTTCTTCTTTATAGCATCAGTGCCTTCACAAATCAACTACAACTTGTCCCAAAGTTCCTTGGCAGTTTTGCAATCTTTTACATTCATATACATGTTGCTATCCAGAGTTCTGTAGATGATATCTATAGCAATGTTGTTGAGATTGGCTCTCTTTCTATCTTGGTTTGTCCACTCTCTCTTTGTTTTGGAATGTCTTTGGATCTCATTATCCACGATTCTGACCTTTGTTATTTCAGTGGTCCATCCGTGAGTACATCCATCATTTCATCATGAGTAGCAGCTATATAAGCCTGCATACGACGTTTATATTCATCAAATCGATCCAAAGAACACATCAGCATTGTTCTAGCATACTGATTGTTATCCATGATGCAAGTTTATGAAAATTAGAAATTTGAAAAAGTTTTCAAATAATTTTCACAAGTACAACAAGTAGGAATACTTCAGAACAGAAGCACGGCTCTGCTACCAATTGTTGGTCCCTTGAAAAGGCTTTGGTTAAGTTTAGACGGGGGGGGGAGGGTGAATAAACTTAACACTTAAAAAATTTTTGGAGTTAACAAACTCAAGAACTTCAGTGACTCTGCGATACCTCGATAGTCTATTTGTGGTGAGTCTCTTTGAATTTGTGCAGCGGAATTATATCAAAAATAAAGCCTTGTTACTTGTTGTTAAATATGATACCAAGTATTGGATACTCAGTAGTGTATGTGTGTGAATTCAGTTTCTAGATTCAGTAAGGTGATGTGCTTGATAAACTAAATGCAGAATATAAATGCAGAAAGTAAGTAGGCAGATTTATAGTGGTTCTAGGTGGTGTAATCCTGTACTCCACTCTTCTCATGTGATGTTGGAGGTAATTCACTAGAGAGATTCTTGAGATAGCTATGGCTTCACCAATAGCTATGGCTTCACAAACTGAAAACTAGGAACAGGTAGGATTGCTGCTCCAAAGTCTTCCACTGGTCCTTGAAGGGTTGGATTGCCTCTTCACCAGCTCTACCACAAACAACA
This sequence comes from Gentiana macrophylla, assembly GCA_026214975.1. NCBI lineage: Eukaryota > Viridiplantae > Streptophyta > Magnoliopsida > Gentianales > Gentianaceae > Gentiana > Gentiana macrophylla. The sequence continues at coordinate 86,970,698 of CM047806.1, forward strand.
GTCTTTCACACAGATGTGCTTCACTATCTTCAACAGATTTCTTTGTAAAAGAAAGTTTGAATCAAGTAAATGATTCAGTTGCAGCAGCTTGATCAGGATGATATGATCAGTAGCTTGCAGTCTTCAAGTGTGTAAACTTGATGTAGCTTGAATGCTGATTACACTTGAAGAATTTATCTAGATCAGTAGCCTTAAGCTCAGTAGGGTTCAGCAGGGTGTTTTTCTTGATCAGAAATTGAAGCTCAAGTATTTTTCTCTTATTGTTCATCAATTCATCATCTTTATCTGAATTAGGAGTCCTCTATTTATAGGTAGGGATCCTTGTGACTTGTATTTGAAATTCAAATGTAGCCGTTCCAGATTTTGTCCCATTTGACTTGCTTTCATCATCTTTGTTCATAAATCGATGACGATCAGATCGCTTTTGATGAATGCGATCTATCCATCCTTTGACTTGTGTTCATTGGATGAAGTCCTGAATCATCCCAACGTCCCTTTAATCTCAACCATTGATTTGTTTGGTAAAGTCAGAGGTTGTTAGCTGTCCTTGTCCATGTTTTCTTCCATTGTAATCTTGAATAAACCGAGGTATATGTATCAGCAGGTTCATAACCCTGTTGAGATACATATCAGTCAGCTGAACCATGTTTTGCTAACTGTCTTTTATCTAACTTTTATTTATGAAGTTAGATTACACCTTTTTGCATATAACCAAGTTCCAATCATCATCCAACTTATGGAACTCAGACCTTGTACATAAGGTATATGTAATCAGTTTATGTCATCACAGACTTCCCTAAATTCTGATTCCATATCCTTGACTTTAATTACTAAGTTTGATCCCTTAGCCTTCATTAACTGAGTTTGACCCTCACCTTGAGTCTTCAAAGAGTTCTCGATAAGTCTACTGACCTAACTACCCTACTGACCTAGACCAGTCTGCTGACATAAGTCAGCTGACCTTTACAGAGCTTGTTTGATCAAACCTATATAAAGATCAAACTCTAATAAACCTATACATTTGATCTAGACATCTTTTTGCCTTTGCTCTATAACAGTTAGTCTGGCACTCATCACTAAAACTTAGAAATAAGTCCAACAGTTATGAACTAATTGATCACTAGGGGTTAATGGTAAATAATGATAAGATGTTTTGAGAAGGGTTTACGGAGATATCCCGAGTCAAAACGAACAGTCTATGGAGGATTTATCCGTATGTAATGATTATATCAATGGACGCTTTTACTCAATGATTAGAGTGTAAGTATATATCTATAATCGATAGAGTTCAGTTTCGGGTTTATGATGGCGTAATCCCAGAATTAATAGATTGAATAAGAATTGTTCTGTTTGATGAATAATTTTATTTAATTTATTGTAGCTTCTGGTTATAGGTCCATGGTCCCCGATGTGGCTCCTAACATGCATATGTTTCTTGACGTTGGGCCTCAATGATAATTAAGTAGTTGGACTATTTAATTGATGTGAGAATAATTATTTAGTGGGCTAAATAATTAAATACATGGAAAATACATTTTTTATGGACTCGGCCCATAATTAAGTGTGGCGTGTGAAACCCTAATTTTAGGGGTGAATGGCGTGTGGCATACATGTTGTAATTAGAAAGAAATTAGTTTTCTTGGATAATTACATGTCATGTGATTAATTGTTTATTTGTAAAATAATTAATCGGGAGATATTAGATATTATCTATTATATATATCTAAATTAGTTTTAGAATATATTAGATTTATCTTATATTTAATAAATGATTATTATGATTGATTATTCAATTAATTATTAAATCCTTGGAGGACAAGGATTTCTCTCCTATATAAAGAGAGTTCTCCTAAGCCTTTTCAACACACATATAACACGCATTATACACACAAAAGGCTTGGATTTTTCGGCCAAAGCTTGGGGTTTAGAGTTGGGAAAATCTTCGGGATTTTCCGGGTAGCATATCGAGGAGGTCAAGCATCAAGGATCAACATCCACCGGTTGTTGCTTGGAGATACACATCGGAAGATCGTGGCATCTCAAATTGGATCTCGACTTCATCAATCTTTTAGATCTCCCCTTTTGATTGGTAAGTAGATCTAACCTTCTTGTAGTTTAGATCTATTTATTTATATGTTTTAATTTATATTGATCGTGATCCTTGTTATTCAGCTGCGTAATCGGGCGGATCTAGATCCGTCCGGCGATATTACATCCAACATAAAGGACGCTTCGCTCTGATACCAACTATAACGCCCCGTTCCCGGACACCGAGTCCTTATCCGGAAATAGAACGTTCGGCACGTATAATATTAAATAAATTCAATATTATACGTAAGTCTCTACTACGTCGTATCGAGTTTTGCACAAACGGAAGCTAAAAGACTCGGGTAATTTTTTTTATAAAAGAGAAGAATAGAAACACAACCATACTAAAGATAGAAGATATATCTTGCAACAACGAACGTCAAATCTTTCAACCATACGATTTTCAAAGAAAAGAAAGAAATACACAACAAGTATCTTACAAGAAAAAAATATCAAAGAAATATAACATGTCTTGAAATGAAATTACAACATAAGTCTTGAAGGGAAACGACATAGTCTAATAATAAAATATGATAAGAGCATAGCATGACAAGAGCATCAAAGATCATCTTCAAAGTCCTCATCGAACTCCTGTTCAACCTGTTCATCTTCTCAACCCCAAACACAACAAACATGCATTTGAGGTAAGTACAAAAATACTTAGCATGAAACAAAAGCTATTGCATTAACTAGATTTCACAAAGAAGGATTTACATAGCTATTAAGTTATCTTTACTTGACCGACTCAATTTTAGGGTTCACTTCATGGTCATAAACATGTTGTGGCTAAACGTTTCTAACTTAACTCAAGTTTGTTACACCGGTACTCAAGAGCACTACACATGGTGCTACCCACCACGAGGTATCGTTTGCAACCTATTGGTCAATAGCCATGGGTTAAGACCCGATAGTGTACACGTTCGGCGAAGTCCTCCTACCATTTAGCCGTTTATAGGCCAGTTGAGTTATTCATTTTATCTGACCGCCCACACATCGCGATATAGACAAGTGCCTTACCAAGAATGTTACGATGTTTCAACTAGCCACCTAAATGTTTTGAAGGTAGGAACTCACTTAACAACTCTAGTCCCTCGCTTAGACTCTAGACACAACACTTCAATCACGTACACAGACATTGATGAATACTAATTCATCAAAACACAAGCCATTCATATCCTTCCGAAAGTCCCAAACTTCAACTCTATGGAAGAGTACATTCGGTGCCGGAACAAAACGCATCAGAAGCTTAATCAATGCTTGTTCGTTTTCATTTAGTGTTATTAGATCAAGAGATACCATTTAGAACACATCTCCTAGCTTAACACACTCAAAATAACATTTAGACAGTGTTGGGAGGCGCCAACACTTTTGGCGTGCGCCAAAGTGCATCAGAGAGTTATCTAAACTCTCTATTCTGGTTAGGGGGCGCCAAAGGCTTCGGGGCGAGCCAAAACTGCTTCAGAGAGTTCACAGAACTCTCTGAATAGGTCAGGGGGGCGCCAAAAGGGTTGGGGGCGCCAAAACAAGGCAAAACTGCACTAAACACAATTTTCTGCACTCTATCGATTTCTACTCAAAACCAACCAAGTTTAACATCATTCTAGACATCATAACAGCAGAAAATCTCTACTTTAACATCACATAGCACCAAGCAATTTCATAACCATATTTAAACATGATTTCAGCATCATATCACCCCCAAAAGAAAGCCGTATCTTCACCAAATCATAACTAACACAATTAAGAAGCACTACAAGAAAATCAATTTTTAATGAGGGGAAAGCCGGTCATTAAAAGTCACTTTCCCGTCATTAAAGACTTTTAAGGAGAGGAAATTTACTCTCATCGCCCGTCCTTGCTGCTTCTCTATATAAAGGTAAATTGTGAGAGTAAAAGGTCCTGTGGTTATAGATGTTTTAGTGACATGTGTTCCCTCTCATTAAAATTTTTCTGGTGACGACAATTTTTGTCACAATAGTTCATTTTGCCCCTCATAAATATTTTTTTATTACGGTATATACCCTCACTAAAACGCCATTTACCCCTCAGTAAATCATGATTTAATGACCAAACATCCCCTTGGTATAGCTTAACTTTCCCTCACTAAATAATGATACAATGACAAAGATAGCCTCTCATTCTGAGTCATCCGCTCCTCAGTAATTTTTTTTTATTTATGACAATTACCACCATTATTAATCATGAATCCCTCTCTACATTAGGCTGACACTATTGCTAAAATAAAATTAGTGACGAGGTAATATAAAACACAATCATATGAATTTCTCATTAATAAGAAAGTTCCAATCTTGGTACAATTGAACAAATAATTAATATACATTTCTACCCAGGTGCATACATATAGGTTATTGGGGCTTAGTCAAAGAAAAAAAAACAAGGAAGAAATGTACCCTGCAAAATGAAGGATATTCGGTTTGAAAGTAGTAGTATTACAGCAAAAAGGTTGGTCAATGCTTTGCAAAATTAATGGAAAGGTCGACTCTCGGGAACAAAATCCACCTGCTGACTATCAGCTACAGACTGAGAGGCAGTAAGCTTCGCCTTCTTAAACCGGCTTGAACTCTTCAGAATCATGTCCATCGACATATTCCTCGGATCTGCTAACCTGTGTCATTTCAATCATTTTTTGCATCAGATAATAATCACCAATGGTTTACTCGTGTGTGATGCCAAACGGACCTTTTTTTTTCTTTGAGACCCTCAACTACACTTGACAAGTTGGACTAAAAATACATGTGGGACCAATAGTGTGTTTTTAAGAATAAAAGACAATATATCTCAAGTCCAAACAGACCCAAAGTTTCTTGTGCGCAAATCCGAGTAACTGAACATAACATTAACAAAGCCATACATACTTGGAAGCTAAAGCTGTTTTCCCACCTTTGTGATCTTTGTTAGTATATCCTGTTGCAAAAAGATGACAAAAAAAATAGCAAAAAAGAATGCATTAACAGACTATATAACTGAAAACCCCCATCATAATGGTCTATTGCATGCATAGATTACTAAATCATTGCAGAGATTGAATTTAGCAACACAGTTCTTGACTTAATCAAGATTACAGGCCAGAAATACGATTTTACGGGCTAGGAGAAAGTAGAAAAATGACAGTCAAAAGCATGCAGGGAAATGCCAAGAACTAGGAATCTAAACAATGAAAGAGGAATCTTGGTGCATCATTCTGCCAAGCATCTAGTAGAAATTTCAGATTGTTTTCCTACAAAACTATCAATCCAAGGGAAACCAACTTTATCACAGTTCAATGCACAAACAAAAATCAGAAGCTCTCTAAACCAGATACAAGCCAAACAACACCTCAACCAAAATTTATTCATCAAATCACAATAAGGGACATAAACGTGAGCAAGTTTAACAGATTACATAAGTCATGAGTAACTGTGATCAGATTCTAAAACTCAAATCAAAAGTTTCACTCAATCATAAGCCATAAACAACACAGACATGGGAGAATAATTTGCGAGAACAATACCTTTATAATGCGAGAATGCCACTCTAGACATGGAAGCAAGTGAACTAAAACATGAAGATATCATGTTGCATTTAAAACAGGGTAGAAATATTTTACGAGCAAATTAGCAAATTCATTTAAGCATTTAAAAGTAAGTAGCATTCTTGATGGGCCATCTTAGCATTCTCACTCATTTTACTTTTTATATCAATTACAGGTCCTCTTGGATTAACAAGCACAAAAAGGTAGTGTTTATACAAGGGCATCCTCAAACTTGTACAAGGGCATCCTCAAACAAAAAGGTAGTACCACTTTCCACTTCCTGGCTGCTGCCACAATCACAACATCCTCAAACTTACCAACCAATCAAAATTCAATAACATCAAATAACAAAACTGTTACTTATCATCGACGATAACAACTCTGCCTTTTTCAGGGCCATCTCATGTCAAGGCTTTCACATAATCTTCTACAAGATTTAGAGCAATTAATGGATACCCGGTTCTTCAATGAGATAATCACAGAACAAAAGAACCCTGTTGATATATAAACCAATGGGATCGATCACCCCTTTAAATTAATTGGTGAAGAAAGGGATGTGAGGCAGGCCATGTTTCTAACTATACATACCCAGTTCTAACTATACATACTTTCTTCACATGTACCACAACCCATGTTTCTATATATGACTCACACACATGACAGCTATATATCTAAGATCACCCACTTAATTAATTATCTGGGAATTAATGAACATGGCTTCACATTAAGCTCATCATGCAACTACTACCACCCACTAACAAAACTAGCTTCTACGATTGAAGATGCGGGGGCTTTTCTTTAAAATTAATAAGGAACAATTGTCAAACTCGGTATTTGGTATTTTACAACACACCATAAGGGATTAGTCTATAAGGGGCACCATAGGGTAATAAGTTGATCGACAGCAGCATAAAACGTACACATCAATGGAGTAGCCTTTGAACATATCAGTACGTACCCGGTATCTGGGTAACAAATTCACGAAAACTCATATGATTACGGACACCGATCTTTAACTGCCTTCCCTTTTTAGGAAACGCCCACCCACGTCTCTTATGAGTTGGCTATAGCAACCACCAGTGGTAGGATCAGTCATCAGTGATTTCTTGCCCTTTTCACATTGGGCAAAATATTGGACAAAAATACACAGATATGGGCATCTACTAATCTATATATACTACAAGTAATATGCTTTAATATCTAGAAAGGTTCTGGGAATGAATAAAAGTAAGAAACTAAGCACAATCAACAAAAATACAAAGTATCCTAAAAGCACAAAAAATTCAGTCAAGTTTTTTTGTCTTCACAAATTGACAAGGAACGTTTATCCCCCAAAATCCAATCACAACCAAAAGCCAACGATGAGGGAAACAAAAACCAAAAGGAATTACTGCTTTTTGAACCCCCTCCCAAAAAAAAAAGAAGAAGAAAAACAGTATAGATGATTCAACTTTAATCCAAATAACAAGATTGAAAAATACGACTAGTAAAATCGATTTGCGGAAGAGAAACTAATCGATTTGCAGAAGAGAAAAATACACCTTTGGGGATATACATACCTCTCCGACCTTCGAAGCTATTATCCAAAATATATGTCGATAAGAGAAGTCCTCGTGAAATCGCGATTGAAGCCGGATGTACCCTAATTTCACTCACCGAATCTCACAATTATCCCTACTTGTTTTGATGATGACCTTCGAAAACAATTGAACTCACCGGCGTTCTTCGTCTTGCTATGTTCTTCTTCACGCTGTTTGTGATTTTGGCAATTTAGGTCATTGGGCAAAAAGAATTGATAGGAACTGGATGGATAGATTTGTTTTAGGGACGGGAAATAGTTTTTGGGTAGGTGATTTTTATTTATATAAACAAAGATGGGTGATTTAATAATATTTTATTAAAAACAATGTCATTAAAAGTCAACATTTAGCTATATAAAAATTTCCTCCCACTAAAACATTCTTTTAATTAGGGGATTTACATTCCCTCATTAAATTACTCTAACTATTAGTCCTTTTTCTTGTAGTGAAGATTTCCTTACTTGATCAATGCACAACTCCAAGCAAAACTTCAGAAATTCTGCAGACACTTCTCAAACTCCAACAAAAAACCTATTTGATCCGCAACCAATTTAAGAACTAGTAGGATCAAGGTTTCTAACTACTCAGAACTACGAATTACACAACTTTCTTTAGCCAAACATGATCAAAACGTGATGAATCCAAGATTAGGGCTATTTTCATACCTTGATAAAATCTAGAAATCTTAGTATCAAAACGATCATTGTCTTCTCACGATGCTCCTGCTCTAGTTGATATGAAAACGGAGTAGATACTAGTGAGAAATTGGAGAAAGCCTCCTATGGCTGTTTACTTTGCTCTCAAACTTTGCAGGAACTCTTTTCAAAAATCTGAAATCTTCTTCACATGGTGGGGGGTTATTTCCTCTACAATAACTCCCATCTTTTAAATTATTTTTAACTCCCATTATTATCCTTAATTGCAAATCAGTCCCCATTAGATATATATATATATTTCGAAAATATATACATATAATCATTTATAAACTTTAAATTAATAAAAAATAAATATAATATTTCGTTCTCGTAAATTGACACGTCTCTCTTTTTCCGAGAATCGGAATATTGCAATTACTTAGCCGTGTATCAGGATCCGCTCCGTCTAAGCCGTAGGCTGAAAGTTACTTAGGGGTGGTGAGGTGACGTCAGCCTTTTAGCTGTTTTCCCGCCTTATTATGAATTAGGCTTCTCCTATCTTTTCCTCGCCATGGAACTCTCTCTTAATTCTCAGATCTTCGAGTTCGCTAGGTCTTAATAGTGTTTCTCGAATAAGTTCGGATTCACATATATCATTCCTGTTCTATTATTTCGTATAATTCTGGCATTATAGGGTTTTTTGTTTTTTGTTTTTTTGTTTTTTTACAATTTGAGGAGTTCGATTACAGACTTGAATTGAATAGATTCCCCGCCGAAGTTCTGATTACAGAGTAGAGATGGCTGCTGGAAGAGAACTTGAACAACAGATGAAGGTGATTGACCAAAAAACTTCTGGTGCCTCCTATTTTGTTAATCAATTTTGTTTATCCGATGAAGGTAATTTTATCGATTTTGTTAAACCAATGAACTTTGAGTTATCTTTGCGACTGGACATTGCTGCTGCGGCTTTGTACTTGGAGTTACTTGTCTCAACTTCAGATTAGTCGCGGCTTGATATCAGTCTCGGTGGTTTATTTTTCAGCGTGTTTGGATTTTTGCAGTTTTTTTTTCCTTTACCTCACCAATCGAGATTGAATATGCTCTTCAAATGAATTTATAATTTGGAGTTTCTTGCCTAGATATATGTAAATGAAATTACTTCATCATGTATATATATATATATATATGATTTTTCGGCTGTTGCCTTGATACAATTGATTATTCCCTGTGTTCGGTTTTTCTATTGTTGAACTGCTTGTGAATACCTATGTGAAAACTGGGTGGCTGGCTCCCTATTTTTTCAGTAATGTTTCATGGACACACACCAAGGGGGAGAAGAATAATTGGTTCAGGTACTGATTGCTGTATGGTGTCAATAGATTTCTATTAATTACATTCCGATTACAAGCTATCTAACTCTGATTATGTTTGGTGAGAGCTATCCAACTCTGATTATGTTTATATTGCTGGTTGTTATCCGTGTTTGATTGAAGAGTCTAATTTGATCAAGTACATCTGGACTAAACACAAAGCATACGGCCATTATCATTTAGTAGAGTTGACTATATGACAAACCGATTGCTTGGATTTATGTTATAATAATGGTTCTTGATTTCTGTTTATACAACTTGATATGGCTCTCGAGGCAGCTTATAGTTAGTGTATGTGATCAGCACCCCTTTGTATTTCATGTATGCAGTATCCTGCACGTCAGGGTTAGCTCTATTTGGACTTATCTTATCCGATTTATTTATAGCTCATTTTGGTCTGCGATCTAATTCATTTAATTTCTTAAACTTAGACGAGTCTTTTATCTTTTACCTTTCTTTGCCATGTGTAGTTCTTATAGAAGTTATATTTTGTAATGAAAGAATTTAATTCTATGTTATAGGAGTTAGAGATATTTAATCAACTTGGTGAACGTGAACTTGATTTGCGAAAATGCACACTTGTTTTGGGAGATGCATATTTAGAGAGTGCTTGAACAAAGCATTCTGCTAGAGAGATGCTTAGTTGATCATGGAATCTAAATTGGAGTCCCATTTTTTAAGGAGTTAAAGGCCCCAACAATAGCTTAGCAATGTGTCTGCTGAGCATTTTGTGGGTCAGATACATCATAGTACATCCCCTTTTTTACTCTTAATGGAAACTCTTCTGTTCTTCCATTTTGTTGCTTTTCATGGACTCTGACATCAACTTTAGAGAAACTAGCCGTAAAGGAACTTCTTTTATCCCCTCCAACATAACATTGGATCTGTTCTTTGCTTGTTTTTTGGCTATTGTGCTGAAAGCATGTGATCCAATGCTCTGCCTAGTTAGTCATGAAGCAATGCTGCTCTGCTGGATCAGGGGTGGGGGGTAGGTGGGTTTCTTTCTGTCATTCAAGAATAGGTAGATTGTTCTGTGACTTGCGTGCTTTCACACAGATGTAAAGGACTATGATAAAAGGTTGATTGCAAGTACCTTGTCATACTTTAAATAGATGGCTGGATTGATTTTACCACCTGACGATGACAGATTATGTCACCTTAATGATTTGAGCCCTAATTTAATCTAGTGATGAACACACAAGAACCCTAATGCCAAAAAGAGGAATGAGGGGGTGGATTTTATGTATGCGGCTGAGTCCAAGACTGTATCTTGGATTGCTCACGATATCTGTTATGTTCAGAATCAAGCCTTACGTAGTTCCTGGAATGGGGTATTTATAATGACAACACTTGCCTAAACCCTAAGGTTAAGTCGGCTTATGTTATTGTCACCTTTACCCTTAAATGGGCCTTGACCCTTGCCCAAGCTATCGCTGTGGGTGGGCCTGGACAGCTGGTGTGGACCCTGTCCTCGAGTCGGTACTTCCGACCTGTGGTGATCGACTCTAGACTCGTTATCCCACACTGCTAGCTAGTGTGGACTCTATCCTTATGGACTTGTCATCTCACACTGCTCGGTCGTCGACAGTCGATAGTCGTAGCCTGGCTTTTATATGATGGCCTTGGCCTCGAGCCTGGGCATCGACATGGATATACTGGAGTTATTTTATAATGTGATGACCAACCAATAGACGACACGTGGAGGGAGTGAAACCCTGTATCGTCATAAGCCCCCCAGACTTGAGAGAGGCGACTTCCGTTGTCCGAGGTCGGGTCTGTCATTTGAATCGTCTTCGAGTTGGGTGTTTCTTTGGGCGGGAGAAAGCCCGCCTTTTCACAACCCTAACTGCCTAGCATCCACGTGGAGCGGTTTCTAGCCCACTTAAACGCCGAATCCCGCACAAGACGCGTCATTGCCTTGATAACCGCGATTTTCGGTGGTTATAACCCCATAACTCACGTCTCTTCAAATCATTTGCAAACTTTTGCTTCCATATATAAAAGAAGGGACAAAGGCCGCTGCAAAACCTCTTTGCTATTTTCTTCATCTCATTCTCCAAACTCCAAAACACCAAGTAAGATCCTTTCTTTTATCTTAGTGTTGTTCATCTTTTGTTTGATTTATCTATGTCAAGTAGTAGTAGTGCGACTGAATCAGATAGGGGTAGTGACACACCCATTCATAGCCAATCTCCTGCACCTGTCATCTCCGATCTTCTTCTCCGGGGAGACTCCGGTGAGCCTGTAGCTTCCCCTCCTCCTGTCCCCAACCAGCCTAAAAAGCTAGTAACTAGGATGGACGGAAAGGGTGCAAAAGGGTGTCTTAGTACACTTACTCCAGAGGATATTGTTGAAATCTGTGGGAAGTATAGCATAGTTCATCCTCCGTTTGAATATCGACTCCCGTCATTTGCATCGATTCGCGGATGAGCCCCCGAGGATTTTGCTTTGTTTATGAAAGTCAACTGGCGAGTGGACTAAGGTTTCCACTTTGTCCAGCCGTTCTGGCCATCCTTCACCATTATGAGATAAGCGTCTCCCAACTCGCCCCGAATGGCGTCAGAACTCTGATGGGGTTCATCATAGCGTGTCGAGTGGCCCAGGTATGCTTTTCGGTGCCCGTGTTCCGATACTACTACAAGATTGCTGCCACACCCGACAAGTTATGGTATTCCTTCCAGAGGAGAGCAAATCGCCATGAGTTTATTACGAGAGGGCCTTCTTCTCACGGGGAGTGGAAGCCTCGATTCTTTTTTCTCCGTCATGGTTTGGACAACCCCTATATCGGTCAGTGGAGGTCGAGAGAGGGGAAACAAGACAAGCTTGGGAAGGAACCGGCTCCTCACGAGGCTCGACTCTTGAGTGGACACAATTTCGAGGTGTGTACTCGAGACCTGAGTCTCCTGTATCACCTGGCTCGCTTAGAGGAAGCTGGGCCCATGCCATACGTAGGCCTGAACGTTCCTGATCACGAGAATCGTAGGATGTTTACTTGCTTTTACACACTAGCTGCTTTTTAAGTCGATAACTTGTTGCTTGTTGGTGAAAAACTAACTTGTCTTTTTTCTGTATTGCAGTGGGCAAATTTTCCAGGGTCACCAACCCTCAGCGCATTCCTGAGTCGACGGTCGTAGCTGCTCCACCTCTCGGGGTCGGGCATTTGCCGACTTGCCGATGGTTGAGATCAAGATGCCTCCTCTTCTCGAAGGGGCGTGCCTCCACCTAGAACCAACCTTGCTGCACTCGAATCATCTGCCGGAGCTGGAACGACCGAGGTGCCCTCGACCACCGGGCGAGCTAACCGTCGATATGGCTCTCTTGAGATGAAGGCGAAGAGGAACCTATCGATCGACCTCGAACGTTGAGGCTAACGTGGAAGAACCGGCGGTGCAAACAAAGAAAAGACCTTCTGTTGCCGAGGTGGTAAAGGAGCAGCTTCGAGAAGCAAAGAGGAAAAAGGTTGCTGAGGCCACTGCCGAGTCAGGAATCGGTGTGGACTGGGTTTTTGATGATTACGCTGGTGTGGAGGACAAAGACTTGTCTTACGTTCTACGAAAGCTGAATCGCCTCGTAAGTCGACCCTTCTTTTTATATTTGCTTTCCTTGAGGCCCATGCCCTGCTTATTTACTAACTCGTTCTTTTATTTTGTAGCATACTCTTGTTGGTCGAGAGGTGCTCGTCGGCCGCCGTAGCAGGAGAGTCGTGAACGAAATTAAGAAGGAGAACGGCAGTTACTCCAACACAACATTGCAAAAGCGCCGCACTCTCTGCCGTGGAGCAACAAAGATAACGAGTTGAAGCAACAATCGATCGTTGAGCTCGAGAAGCGCAAGGTAAGTTGGTGGTCTTTGAAGCAAAGCCGCCACTACCGAGAGCGAGCTAGACCGATCGCGAGGTGAAAGGCAAGATCGTGGTCGAGAGCCGCTCAAGTGGCTCAAGACTATGAGAAGCTGCGCAGCAGATGTCGAGAAAGCCGCAGACGAAGAAGCTAGGAAGGCTCGCCAAGATCGAGACGCCGCTTACAGGCTGAACTATATCGAGCGCACGCGCTTGGTCGAGAGAGGCTAAGGACCGAGGCCATCATGGAGTATCGCAAGTCATCCAACCTTGAAGATGATCTAGAAGTGATTATGCGGGCTTCGATGATGGGTGGATATACCCTGGCCGTGGATCAAATGAAGGAGGTCACTCCGAGCTTCGACATGTCGAATCTCCAGACGCCTATGTTCTATAATCCCGACTCGGAGAAGCTGTATGATCAGTACTTCGAGGAGTTTCAGCAGGGAGAGTCCTTGGCCATAAAGTATGCTCCTCCCTCGTCTGCCCCTACTGCCAATCCGACCGTCGCCGATCCGACCCCTGCCACAACTGAGCTGACTCCGGAAGCCGACCCCTGATCTTGATGTTTTTTATATCTTTTGTTGATTTGTAATTCAAACTTGAAGTTTTGTAATAGTATTATTTTGACAATCGACTTGGGCTGGTTTTTCGACCTGGCCGTGTTCTTATGCTTCAAATTTTTTATTTGACTTTGCAATTTGTTTTTTATTTTCTTTCTTATTGCTTTGCTCGTCCTCTTGATGTGTTGTAGTCTTGATGTCTTCTCGATACTCGCTACTCGCTTTATTTGCTGTACTTGTTGTTGATATTGTGTTGCCCCCCAAGTGTATTATGAACCTTTGGTTCTTATTACACTTGACATTGATGTGCTTGCCTTAGTCTTTTGCCCCTTAGGCTTAGTTGACCTTTCGCTGAGCATTTTAGTGTAAACTGTCCCTAATCTTTGGTCTTTTTCGCTACTCGAGCTCTTTTGACCATCGACTGGGACAGGTGGCCCGACTATGCGAACAAATCCTTTGTCTAGGCCTTTTTCGCCCTCTGGGCTCGTTTGGCTTTCGACTTGGACAGGTGGCCCGACTATGCGAACCGTCCTTTGCTTAAGCCTTGTTTGCCTCTTGGGCTCGTTCGGCTTTTAGCTTGGACCTTTGGCCCGACCATGCGAACCGTCTTTATGCCTTTGCATTCGTCGCCCATTAGGCTAACTTTGCTTTGGCTTGTCTAGATTTCCGACTGCATGGATTTCTCTATTCGTTGTCGATTATTTTGCCTTTAACTTTTCTGTCACATTGGACTTGTATCGTTTTGGCTATAAATCCTAACAAACACAGAAAACATCTCGAGAAAGCATACTTTTATTAGAATATCATAGATTGTCACATGGACTTATTACAAGATTTAAAAGTAAATAAAAGTTCATAAAAGCTTATCTCAGACATAATACTTCCTCAGATTGTTGGCATGCCAATGTCGAGGAACAGTAGTCCCATCCGCCCGACCAAGTTGATAAGACCCTTTGGGGTGGACTTTCAGAATCTGATAAGGTCCTTCCCAATTCGGGGTTAACTTTCCGGCCGCCTCTTGTCGACTTGCTTCATTCTTCCTTAGAACCAGATCTCCAACCTTGAAGTATCGATGTCTGACCCTCGAGTTGTAATACTGAGAGATCTTCTGCTTATACCTTGCCATTCTGGCTGAGGCTATCTCTCTTCGTTCCTCGACACTTGTCCCTTTCCTGCCGGAGTTCGGGATCGTTAGTCTCAACATTGTATGCCAGAACTCGAGGGGAGGGAACTCCGATCTCGGCGGGTATCACCGCTTCACAACCATATACTAAAGAGAAAGGAGTTTCCCCTGTTGATGAATTAGGAGCTGTCCTATACGACCATAGGATGCTCGGAAGTTGAACTGCCCAATCTCGACATACGCCTCAGCCTCTTTTTAATCCTAGCTTGATCTGGCCGATTAGTTTGCTCAACTTGACCGTTTGCTGTGGATGAGCTACCGAGGTGAATCGTTGGTCGATATGGTATTCATCGCACCATTCTCTAACTTTTCGATCTTGAACGGGTACCGTTATCCGAGATCAGAGCCTTAGGGATCCCATACCTGCATAAAATGTCGACCCACAAGAACTTTTTGATGGTTGCAGCTTTGATGTCGGGTATAGCCTTGGCTTCCACCCACTTCGTGAAGTAATCTACAGCCACGACCACATATTTAAGATTTCCCGGGGCTCGAGGTAGGGGTCCAACGATATCGACTCCCCACTGATCAAATGGCCATGCTGACGAGATGACATTCATATCTTGCGCTTGTTGATGGGAGATATTATCATGAATCTGACAAGTGTTGCATTTTTGGACAAGATTATTCGCATCTCGTTGCATCGACGGACAAAAATACCCAGCTAACTTGCATTTTCGAGCTAACATTCTAGCCCCGCAGTGGTTTCCACATACTCCTCTATGAATTTCTTCCAAGAGATATTCACCCTCGGTCTCAGATACACATCTTAACCATGGACTCACAAAAGATTTCCGATAGAGGATGTCGTCGAAAAACGCATATCGAGTGGATTGCAGTCGAACTTTTCTAGATTGTACCTTATCAGCTGGTAGTATTCCGTCTTTAAGATAAAGAGCGATCGAGTCCATCCACGTGGCCTGCTGAGTAATCGGCTGGGCCTCTGTCTCGATGTAACTCCTATCGGTCAGTAACTCGACTAGAACCTTCTTACTTGACATGAAGTTTGAGGCCAACTTGGAGAGCGCGATCGGCTCTCTTGTTCGACAGGGGAACACCGCTCGAATTGAACCGTTTTGAATTTTGGTATGAGGCTTTGGACAACTGCTAAGTAATTCTTCATGGTTTCTTCCTTAGCCTCATACTCCCCTTTAACATGATTGACCACTAGCTGTGAGTCATCAGAACTCGACAAATCTTCGACACCCGACTTCAAAGCGAGCTTTAAACCAGTAATCATAGCCTCATATTCGGCTTCGTTGTTCATTGCTTTGAAGTCGAAACGCAGGGCGTAAGGGAATTCCTCGCCTTTCGGGCTTACCAGAAGGAGCCCTGCTCCTGCCCCCTCCTTGCTCGATGCTCCATCAACTTGAAGAGTCCATTTTTCCTCTGGGCTTTGCTTTTCTTGATCGAGTTGGACGGAGATCCCTTCGGCTAAAAAATCCGCCAAGGCCTATGCTTTTATCGCAGTCCGAGGGACGAACTCGATATCATACTGGGCCATTTCTATTACCCATTTTGCCAATCGTCCTGAGGTGTCGGGTTTTGCCAATATTTGTTTTAGTGGTTGGTCAGTAACTACCACAATGGGATGAGCTTGAAAATAGGGCCTTAACTTTCTCGAGGCATGAACGAGACATAATGCTAACTTCTCGGCTGGCGAGTATCGGACCTCGGGGCCATGCAAAGCCTTGCTGACAAAGTAGATTGGCACTTGGCCATGTACCCCTTCTCGAACCAGGACCGCACTCACTGCCTCCTCGCATACTGCCAAATAAACTAACAATCTTTCCCCGTCTCGAGGTGAAGTTAAGGTAGGTAACTCGGATAAATAAGTCTTCAACTCTTCAAAGGCTGTCTGACATTCATCATCCCAATGAAAAGGACTGGCCTTTCGGAGTATCTTGAAAAATGGAAGTGCACGCTGTGCGGATCTCGATAGAAATCTGTTGAGAGCTGCCATTCGACCCGTGAGCCTCTGCACTTCCTTTACATTTCGAGGTGCGGGCATGTTCTTCAATGTATCAATTTTATCCGGGTTCGCTCGAATCCCGTCTTTCGAAATCATATAGCCCAAGAACTTGCCCGACCTAACTCCAAAAGTGCACTTCTTCGGGTTTAATCTCATCTGCGTTTCTCTCAACACTTCGAAAACCTCTCGAGCATCGATCAGGTACTGTCTCATAGATCGACTCTTGATAAGCAAGTCGTCTACATAAACTTCCATACATCTTCCAATTTGTCTTGCAAATATCTTGTTGACTGCCCTCTGATATGTTGCCCCAGCATTCTTTAGTCCGAATGGCATGGTCACATAGCATAAGGTGCCGAATTCTGTAATAAATGCTGTTTTTTCCGCATCTCGAGGATCCATCAAAATCTGATGGTATCCTTTATATGCATCTAAGAAACCAAAAACTTCAAAATCAATGGTTGAATCTACTAACCTGTCGATTTTGGGCAGCGGATACGAGTCTTTTGGGCATGCTTTGTTCAAATCAGTAAAGTCTACACACATGCGCCAACTCCCATCAGGTTTCTTGACTAATACCGGGTTGGCTAGCCATTCGGGATAGAACACCTCTTTCACTATCTTGGCTGCCAGTAGCTTGCCGACTTCCGCTTCGATGGCCCCAAGTCGGTCCGACGCAAAATTTCTTTTCTTTCTGTTTGGTGGCTTTTAGCCTGGTCAATTTCGAGTTTATGAAGCGCAATGTCGGTAGAGCGATCCTGGCATGTCGGTGGCTTTCAGGCAAAGATGTCTCTGAACTCGACTAAAAGTTCGACCAAGAGTGTTTTCTTTTCGGGATCCAAATTCCGACACACGACCGATCGTCCCCTCCTTCCCCCCAGTCGGACGTTTTCAAGCTGCATCTTTGGAGATCCAACTCTTCTCATCTTCTTCCTCTGGAATCAGTTCCTCGATTAAAACTTGTTGAACCGCCATCTTCCCATTCATGACCACGAGTTACAACTCCGGCGACTTCAACGTCTCCCTTTACCTCGTGGGAACCGTTCCTAGTGGGAAACTTCATGCTATTATGGAATGTTGAAATTATAGCCCGAAGGTCGAAGAGCGCTGGTCGTCCTAGGATAACATTATAAGCAGAAGGAGCCTTGACCACCACATAGTTTAATTCAAGTGTCCGTCCTTTCTCCCCGTCTCCAATTGTCGTGAGTAATTTTATCGAGCCCATGGGATGGACTGCTTGCCCGTGAATCGAGCAGGAGATGCTATGGGGCTAGATCCTCTCTTTCAACTTCATCGCTTGAAACGCCGAGTGATATATGATGTTCACTGCACTCCCGTTATCGACACAGACTCTCGAGACACGGGCCCGGCTAATAACTGCCTCAATAACTAACCCTTCGCTATGACTCCTCGACTTGGGGATATCATCTCGAGGGCCATATCCGACTTCTGTCGTGAATCTGAGAATGACGATGACAGATTATGTCACCTTAATGATTTGAGCCCTAATTTAATCTAGTGATGAACACACAAGAACCCTAATGCCAAAAAGAGGAATGAGGGGTGGATTTTATGTATGCGGCTGAGTCCAAGACTGTATCTTGGATTGCCTACGTATCCTGTTATGTTCCAGGAATCAAGCCTTACGTAGTTCCTGGAATGGGGTATTTATAATGACAACACTTGCCTAAACCCTAAGGTTAAGTCGGCTTATGTTATTGTCACCTTTACCCTTAAATGGGCCTTGACCCTTGCCCAAGCTATCATTTGTGGGTGGGCTCGACGGTGGTGTGGACTCGCCCTCGAGTCGGTACTTCCGACTGTGGTGATCGACTACAGACTCGTTATCCCCCACATCGCTAGCCTGGTGTGGACTCTATCCTTATGGACTTGTCATCTCACACGCGCTCGGTCGTTGATGATCGATAGTCGTAGCCTGGCTTTTATATGATGGCCTTGGCCTCGAGCCTGGGCATCGACATGGATATACTGGAGTTATTTTATAATGTGATGACCAACCAATAGACGACACGTGGAGGGAGTGAAACCCTGTATCGTCACCACCCTTTGAGATATAAGTCATATAACGACGAGAATCGCTGCAATGATGATAGTTGCTGTATAGATTCATAGAATTGTAATACTTGGGTTGTGATTTTGCAATTAAAGAGACACCTGTATTTTCTTGAGCTATTTTTTGGCCATTTTTCATCTGATAGTGTTACTTCCCTGATCAGGTGGCTGAAGATATGAAGAATATAGAGGATGATGCTACTCCTGAGGTCAAGCTGTCTGAAGTAAACGCTGATAAGCAACTTGTTGATGACCATTCCTCTGCAGACAAGGTGGCTCTCAAGCCTGAAGTTGATGATTTAGAGGCTAAGAAGTCACCCAGATTGGAGTCCAAGCCAGAAAGAGCAGCTAAGAAAAAAGTGAAGAAGTCAAATATTTCAATAAGTGTATCAGATTCTTCTGACACTGCACATGTTGCTGATGAGAAAAAAGTCGGGGGTCGTCCAGATCAAGAAAAGGACAAGGAAAAAGTATGAACAACCATTTCTTTTGTCCTGGTGATTTGTAATATGATTATTTTTTAATAAGTTATGAAATATGATATTAGCCCTGTTGATGTGTGAAGCTGGTATCACTTGAGGCCAAAGTGGCAGTTTGATTAACACGTGATCTTGCAAATTTGTTTTGGTTAGGCATCTGAGATTACTGAATATAATGAGAACATCGTCGGTAAAAAGATTGACGTTTACTTTGCTCGGGATCAAGAGTAAGTTTTCTTGTCCCATTCTCAGTCGGCTCCTGTTATTTTGGCTTTTTCTCCTTTAAGGCGCAGAACATTCAGGCAAAATTTGACTTAATTTGAAATGCCTGTACATCAGGTGTTGTATTATATGCGCTTATAGAAAAAAGCATATTAAGTTAACTGATAAATAAACTGTGTATGCATGCTGAAGGTGGAATAAAGGTACCATTGAATCTTATCATGACGTTTGCTGTATGCATACGGTTGGTGTACACTGAACCTCTACACTCTTCATGCCTGTAATATATGCATTGTCTTTTCTTTAGTCATCTAGTATCTTTTACCCTCTTAAACAGATAAAGTACTGTGATGGAGTTAAGGAAACCGTGAATCTTGCATACCAACATTGGAAATTTATTGAGGATCCAGTTTCATGTGCAGTGAGTTGAGGTTATCTTGTGCTTTTTTCATGGTCTCTTTCGCAGCGTATATGCTAATGGACATCTATCTGTTGACAGGTGCAAGCATCTGAACCTGCAGATCAGGACGATGCTTCTGAAAGGTATGCTTTGATTGTCATAGACTTCTGACTTGTCTCATAGATGCTTTTCTTTGCTGTTCATTTGCTTCCTTGCCATTGGATCTGCTATCTGCACACACATTGGTTTACAACAAGTCTGCATTTCTATTTGCTTTCCAATATTTTATTTACTAAATCAAGTTTACAAAATCATTTCTTTTACATATGATCTTACAGAATGCATATCTTCTTCTGTAATTTTATCAGTCCCCTGGTAGTGATTAGGGAGACTAGTCTCAGATTTGCAAAGTGAATTCCTACTTTAGCTAAGTCCATGTGGAGCTTAAAACTCTCAAGTTCCCCTTAATGGCCCTTGTTTAATTTATTTATTTTTCCGGCTTTGGGGGCGTAGGAGACGGTGGTCATGGTTTGTGTCCTTATGAGGAATTAGTGTGTTTTTGCTATATTACTCTTGTTGATTGTTTGTTTCATTGAATTTTATGTGATTTTGGTCAAATATTTAGCAGTATTTGTGTAATGGCATCTCTTTTTCTTCCTGTTCTTTTAGGCCAAAGAAAAAGAAATACATAGCACCTATTTCAGAAAAATCAGCTAAGGTTGGGAAGACACAGGAGTCTTCTTCTAAAGGGTCTGTCTATACGTTGTTAATTCCTTGTTTTTGGGCACATTGTAAGTTTGTTTCTCGTAGCAGTAAACCACAATTTTCTGCATTTTGCAGTGGCTTTCATTCTTCAAGCAATTCCAAAGCAGTAGAGGTGACCAAATCTGGGAACAAGTCAAAGGACTGCAAGTGAAAGGATGAGGGTAAAAGGGTAATGAGCCTACTAAGATGACAACAAGAGCACAAAGCCTGCTGCCAAATCTGATGACGATACTACTATGAAATCTAGAGAAAACTATGGAACTGCTTCTTCAAAGATTTAGGGGTTTCATTAAAATTGAAAGCTGACGTCTACGGTACGAAATCCGAATATAATGAGAATGTTTCATTACATCATTAATCTGAATCTGAAAATGTTTTGACTTTAAATTTTTACCCTTACTGTGATATCTCACATTAGAAGTGGGGAAAACCCATCACCACCATATAAGTGTGAGACATAAAAGTCTTGTCAACTCGGGCTAGTCCTTTTAGACCAAGCGAGAACGGCAGTCTAAGTAGTTGACCGGATAATTTATGACTCATTTAACATTACCATGTCCGGGATCTGGGGGCATTACAGAATGATATTCAGGTCCGACTATCATACGGACCTAAGTGCCACATCGTGAGAGGCTGTGGGGGCCACCTCTAGAATCATATGGTAGGAAAGAACTGTGACAAGTCTTGGCCGTCATGGCGAGGACGCTAGTCCCTTATAGGGGGGAGGGAGGGAATGTGATATCCCACATTGGAAGTAGGGGAAACACATCACCACCATATAAGTGTGAGACATAAAGATCTTGTCAACTCGGGTTAGCCCTTTTAGACCAAGCGAGGACGGCGCTCTAAGCAGTTTACCGGATCATTTATGACTCATTAGCGCTACCAGACCCGGGGTCTGGGGGCGTTACACTTACGATATTTCTTTTATTATAAAACCAAATCTCACACACACGCACGCATGCACGCGCTGGCACACACACACTCTCTCTTGGGCCTCATTACCACAAAGAGCCCATGTGATACAAAATGAAACATTCACTATAATCTAACCCTACAACCGTAACATGGGGCGGAGGTAGCATGGGGCGAGGGCATATGCCCCCTATCATATTTTTGTAATACTTAAAATACCTCTATATTTCATTGAGATATTAAACTAATACGAATAATATCATTGAGATATTAAACTAATATCATTGTAAGTTCAGTGTTTGACGCATGCATAGCCAGAACTGAGGTTTAATCGAGTATTCAAGAGCACAACGCCATGGTGAAACCCCACTAGGAGGCCATAAAGTGCAACATGGGTGATACCCTCAAGGTACCCGGACTGTACATCGAGTTTAGTGCAACAAGGGTGATACCCTCTAAGGTACCCGATAGTACATTGCATTAGTACCTAACCATGAATAACCGTCTTCACAGAAGAGATAATAACATGTAAGTCGGGTTTTCCACCTGTGTTATCACATAAAATGGCAAATCCATAACCAACACCAATTCCAAACCCTATCTCCATCTACTAACCAAAAACAAAGAGAACAAACTATAGAAATTGCTTGAAAAGATACATAATACTTGCGAATACTTTATATAGAACAGAATAACCAATAACCAAAACCAAAGGTTGTTCATGAATTCAGCTAGCTCGATGCGTCGGGGAGCAAAGCCAATGCATCTAGGCTTGGGAGATTCCAGGTTAAGTTTCTGTTTCTTTAATTAGTATCCGGAAAAATGCAACACATAACCCTAAACTAACAAATTACGTGCAAAACTTGGAAACCATCATTAAAACAAGCTAAAAGCATAAACTTTAAAATCAAAGACGGATCATTTTGATAAGAAGAACTCCTTCACTTAAAGACGAGCCAAGCCTACTAGCTGAATGCCTTACAACACATTGCGATATTTCCAAATGCTTTACCAAGAATTTGTAAGAAAATTTTGTAGTAACACAATCCAAAAATAATAAACCTCGAGTCGTGTAAAAACTCTCCAAAAAGACTATTTCGGGGCAACCGAAATGTCTTACTGAGATAAAATGAGTCTTCCTTTTCTCGTTAAAAAGGGCAACAAATACTATGATAATTTTTACACAACCCAGCAAAGTGTATGAATATTATTAATTTGTCAAAGTAACTTTTATCTTGTAGAACTCTGGTTTTTTTATCCTCGAAACAACAAGCATATATATGTATATATCTATACCTATATATATAATAGATAGAGGAAGGGAAATAAAAATGATTGACCCGATAACCCGCTCCAAACCGAATTATTACCCATTCTACCCGACTTATGACCCGACCTCATTCAATACTCAACCTTAATTTATGCCAATTTGCACAATTGACTCGTTAAAGTGATTAAATGGTATTTATGACCAAATTCTCCCCTCAAAAAAAGAAGTTGGATCGTCTTTTGTGACGCGGTCTGCTGTGCCTTGCTGTGACGCCAAAACGGCGTCGCTGGTACTCAAAGCGACGTCGTTTTGATGTTTTGTTTAAGCTCGGAACCAAACAGCGTCGCTTGGACTCAATACAGCGTCGTTTTACAATAACAGCAGCCCCTGCTGTGTAATCATCACAGCAGAGGATCCGGACTCTCAAAAAAATGACCAAATTCAAAATACAAACAAATCCTAGAAATCACTCTATTAAAAACAAATTCAAAATTTAAACAAATCCTGGAAATCTCTCTATTAAAACTAATTCATAATTTAAACAAATCCCGGAAATCACTTTATTTCAAACTAATGATTTTGCCCTACGGTGTAAGAGGTCGCGTTAGAAGTAATGGTAGATTTGTAGATGTATAATCCTATATCTACTTATTTACCTAAAATTCGGGCGTGTTTTTTTTATGTAATATAAATCACATTTGTAAGAAGTAGCGTTAGAAGTAATGGTAGATTTACAGATGTATACTCCTATATCTACTTATTTACCTAAAATTCGGGCATGTTTCATTTTTTTATTATAATATAAATCACAGTTGTAAGAGGTAGCGTTAGATGTAATGGTAGATTTGCAGATGTATAATCATATATCTACTAATTTACCTGAAATTTGAGCATGTTTTTTTAAAAAATTTTTAAATATAAATCGCAGTTGTTCAGCTCTTGGTTTTTGGGTTTATTCTTATTATATTTGCCCAATTGACTCATTAAAGTGATTAAATGCTATTTATGACCAAATTCAAAATCAAACAAATCCCGGATATCACTCTAATAAAGGCTAATTCAAATTTTAAACAAATCCCGGAAATCACTCTATTAATAACTAACCATTTTCCCTACATTGTAAGAGGTAGCGTTAGAAGTAATGGTAGATTTGCAGATGTATAATTCTATATCTACTTATTTACCTAAAATTCGGGTAAGTTTTTCGAAGTTTTTTTATAATATAAATCGCAGTTGCCCAACTCTTTGTTTTTTGTGTTTATTCTTATTATATTTTGCCCAGAATGAATTCAACAAGAAGCATCAATTATGATTTTTTTTTGTTGAACATCAATTTTCCAGTTATTGGTTTTTCGTGTTTGTTGTCCGGCTATATTTGGGTATTTTCTTTTAAATCGCATTTCCAGCTCTCGGTTTTTTTGTGTTTATTCATATTATAGGTGCACAGAATGAATTCAAAAAGAAGGTATGATTTTTTTAATCACAAATTTCGAATTATTGGTTTTTCGTGTTTAGGTTTGACTATAGTTGCCCACAATGACTTGAAAAATAATCATTGATTGACCTGATAACCCGCTCCAAACCCAATTATTACCCATTCTACCTGGCTTATGATCCAGCCTCATTCAATACTTAGCCTTAATTTATGCCAATTTGCACAATTGGCTCATTAAAGTGATTAAATGCTATTTAAGACCAAATTCTCCCCTAAAAAATGACCAAATTTAAAATTCAAACAAATCCCGGAATTCACCCTATTAAAGACTTATTCAAAATTTAAACAAATCCCGGAAATCAGTCTTAAAAACTAACGATTTTGCCCTACGTTGTAAGAGGTTGCGTTAGGAGTAATGGTAGATTTGAAGATGTATAATCCTACATTTTACCTAAAATTCGGGTATGTTTTTTTTTAATAATATTTATCAGAATTGCAAGAGGTAGCGTTAGAAGTAATGGTAGATTTGTAGATGTATAATCCTATATCTACTTATTTACCTAAAATTCAGGTATGTTTTTTATAATATAAATCAAAGTTGTTCAGCTCTTGGTTTTTTGTATTTATTCTTATTATATTTGCACAATTGACTCGTTAAAGTGAATATATGACCAAATTCAAAATTCAAACAAATCCTGGATATCACTTTATTAAAAACTAATTCAGAATTTAAACAAATCCCGAAAGTCACTCTATTAAAAACTAACGATTTTGCCCTACGTTGTAAGAGGCAGCGTTAGAAGTAATGGTAGATGTGCAGATGTATAATCCAATATCTACTTATTTACCTAAATTCGGGTATGTATTTTTTTTAATAATATAAATCGTAGTTGTTCAGCTCTTGGTTTTTTGTGTTTATTCTTATTATAATTAGCCCAAAATGAATTTAACAATAAGCATCAGGTATGATTTTTTTGTTGAATCGCAATTTTCCAGTTATTGGTTTTTCGTGTTTGTTGTCCAGCTATATTTGGGTTTTTTTATAAATCACAGTTGTCCAGCTCTTGGTTTTTTTGTGTTTATTCATATTCTAGTTGCCTATAATGAATTCAAACAGAAGGTATGATTTTTTTAATCGCAATTTTCTGGTTATTGGTTTTTCGTGTTTAGTTTTGATTATAGTTACAAAAAAAAGTTTTGATTATTGTTGCCCACAATGACTTGAAAAATAAGTGATATGCCAAACCCGAGTACAGTCTCTCAGACCCGCCAACT
Organism: Gentiana macrophylla; assembly: GCA_026214975.1. Classification (NCBI taxonomy): domain Eukaryota; kingdom Viridiplantae; phylum Streptophyta; class Magnoliopsida; order Gentianales; family Gentianaceae; genus Gentiana; species Gentiana macrophylla. The sequence continues at coordinate 86,996,293 of CM047806.1, forward strand.
GACCCGAACCAGCGGTCACTTCTCAGCTCACGACCTCCATGACCACCAGCTTACCAGGTGATAAGTAAGGCAAGTTATTCAGCTGGCATACCCATTGCATAATCGAGGCTGGGGGCCGAACATGCTGTCCTCCAGCTCACTGTCCGATCAACCGGACAATGTCCACAGTCTTAGGCGAACAGGATCCAGACTTGGCACTTTAGCAGTGACAAGGCACAGTGCAACCAAGAGGATGACATTGCGATGTTGGGGAGATTTTGCATCATTAAAACAAAAGAAAATTTATAAAACCTATACTACCATGTAAAACTACCTCCTAACCGGCCGAATAACGGGTAGTTGCTAGTAAAGTTGGATAAGTACGGGTATCGATCCTCAGGGAATTGGGATGTTGAATCTAATCTAATTAATTCTTCTTTATTAACTAAACCTAAACCTAAACTAAAACGGAAAAATAACTGGACGGAGGATTGTTATCCAAAGCCAGGAAAGATAATTTCGAACAAACATAAAATAAAACTATATCTACGAAAGCAATAAAACTAACTATCATTGAACAAACATGAACAAGCCATGATCAACCTCTTCCCAACAACCATCACCCCACCGAAAGAAACACGATTCACACACATTCATTCACAAGTTATCTTGGATTATTATCTTATCTAAAGAAGCGTTTCCTCTTCCGATTTATCACGCCATTAATTAGTTTACCTTCCGGTCTTAACTAATATCGATACAAATCAAAGATATGGATTAAATCCTAATCTAACAACATTATCCCTCAACTTCCCGTTTGTTGGAATAATAATTGTTAATCTCTCTCACGGCAATCTAACGAATCTATCAACTTCCGTTATCTAAATTCGATTAACATAAACCATACAAAACATGAAAGAGAACAAGAACAACATAATGAAATAAACACATGAAAAATCCTATCTTTCCGGTAACGGTGATATCCCTCAATTCAAATCTAAGATAATCTTGCATCGAATTAATCAAATTGTGGTTCTCTCGTAAACCTAGATATTTAACCTACGAACTTCCGTTATGTATAGATTAAAGATCTAAACTTTCCTACGGTGATCTAAACTACACCGACTTCCGTCATATGGTAGCATCAAATCATACAATCATCTTTCGATATAAAATTGCACGATACAAATAAACATAGGAAACGAAACAATTATAATTAAAACTTACTTAAATCATCCATGAATGAAATTAAAGTGCTGCGAAAACAGTCTCCATGGTTGCTCCATGGATGAAAGCTCCAAGCCTTCATCATAATTCGAACAAGAAAAGAAAACGAAGCGAAAAATAAGACCTAATCTAACCCCGATCACCCGAGCACAAGGCTCGGGTGACCGGCCTGGAAGCCTCTCGTAAAATAAGGTGTTCTTCTGGCTTTCTTTGTGTGTAAAATTTGATATGGTATCATATTAGGGTAGAAAAGCTGCTGCTATTTATAGAAAATCGAGGCGGTTGCTCTGAGAGCGGTGCCGGACGCCCGTCCATAAGGTCGGACGCCCGTTCACTATTTCCAGCAACAGCATCCAAACTTGTAACGCTCATATCTCGGGCCTCGTAAGTCGGAATGGAGTGATTCAAAATCCTGTAGAATCCTCCTTCAAGACCTACAACTATTCTCTTGAGGTCCAGAGTCAAATCGGTTGTTATCATATCAAGAACTTCGTTGCAAGGTCGTCACTACCCGAATCCTGATCTTCCGACATTTATCTTGCTTGATTTCTTTTCCACTCGAATTTATCTCTTTAAAATCATCCTTTCCATCAACAATGTGTATCTACAATGTAGGAAAAACATACCAAAGCGTAACATAATCCTAAAATAATATAAAATCATGATTTAAACACATAAATCGCTACGTTTTGCAATTTAACCTATTAGAAACACCATTTACTCAATTAATCGATTATAAGCTCGATTTCTATGTAAAACCTAAGAATATGGGGAATATTGACATAAAATATATCCTTATAAAACGTATAAAATCACCCTTAACAACTCCCCCACACTTAAACCTTGCTCGTCCCGAGCAAGACAAAACAAAATCAAGACTCGAGACATATAAACATTTATGCAAATATAAAGCATATTCAATAGTTTAGAGGTTCACCCAAGTGTGTGTGTGCATAGCCATAATAAATTTCCACCAAATCCACACTTGAAATTGATTCAAGCAAAACTAGCCAACATCCCATTTAAATTAGAAATAAAAACGATTATAACATGCACCTTACAAAACATACATACTCCGAAAAGAATGATAGAGGGTATTTAAGACCTTTCTGACATACTCAGAGGATAGTCCCTACAACATATCTTTCAGTTTATACTAGGGATAGTCAGAAGATAACTAAGGTTTCCAACCATCTTTTCACATTACCATTCACTAATTTTTCTTAAAGTTCAATCAATTCCACATATGTAGCATATATGCCCTCATTCCCAGCAATAGGATGTTTCGGGATAACACCCTAGCTGGACTACTATCATCAGGCAGTCGGGAGCTATTAACCTCATAGTGGTATAGGACATTTCGTGATAATGCCCTACCGCACTCAAATCATCGGCAGCTACTTCCGACACTTAAATACATAATTCATATTATTCATCTTAGATTGGTATACAAACCTTAAATTATATCCCTCCTATCACATTCAAACCTTCAGATATTCACAGTACGTCATACTTTAATTCTAAATACAAACTATTAAAATTTTCAAAATTAGTATGCAAGCAAAGAATCATGCGATAATCATCAAAAATCTCTAATCAAATGGGCATAGCATTAAAATATAGCTCATCATTTACTATGGCACGTGAAAAAATAGTGTTAGGTGAAACATCTAATCATACTAAATATGCAAAATAACGCAAAAATGATATAAACTCAAACAAAGATATGCATTTGCTCACTCGGGACTTAACAAAAATTTTAAAAATTTAGCACTTTTTCATAGAAATATGACAAATATGGCAAATGAATTGCAACTTGTCCTCAAGTTGTACAGAAATAAAAATTTAGGGACTTAGCTGATTGTATTTCCCAAAGCTTATCAATTTTGGAAAGACCCGCATGAAGAACCAAAAGCGCTTGTACCTTTGAAATGTGGAGCATCACAGAAAAGCGATATCGCAAGCATAACAAGCACAATCGCTATCAAAAAGTGTCCTGCATACCTGAACAGTGCAAAAAGAGTCTACGGGGAAAAAGGGTTATACATGCAAAACACATGGAAAGGAATCTCTATGACTTCTTTTCAGATTAGGCTCATATGAAGATGGAACATATACATGGAATATTACAAAATAGTAGGCTAGGTGCACTATATGAAAATACATTACAATGCAATCTACATGATATGCAATTAAAAAGATGCTGACAGGCTCAGGCTGAGCAAGTTGGGAGGGCAACTCTACAGTGACTACGCCCCCGTCGTAAAACAAAAACAAAAAATAAAAAATAAAAAAAACGAGGTAGTATTACGGAAACCGACAGTTAACTACACTCAAGAAAAATAAAAGAAAAAACAATGCAACTAGATGACATGCGACTAAATGATATGCATCTAAATGATATGCAAAAATAAAAGAAAATAAAAGAAAGAAAACTAGCCCACTAATTAGCAACACGACATGTATATAATAAACGTCTACCAAATAATGACAGGTTACGATAAACGACAGTACTGTTCATTACATGCAGTGTAGACGCGCTTTAAGACTCATTGAAAGTGATAGCATTATGGAAAACCAACAGTTAGCTATACTAAACAGATATAACTCATACGGCCAAAGACGTAGCATTACGAAAATCGACAGTAGCTACCCATATGAGTTACAAAAATAACAAGGAAGCACATAAGTCTCAAAGCTCACAAGATTCATCATAACGGTATGTAGCATACGGAAACCGACATTAGCTACTAATTAACAATAAGACCAGTTATAGCATACGAGAACCGACAGTAACTATAACATGCATGGATGAATCATGTAAATAAAAAAAAAATCAATTATTCAACATGGATTCATAGATGGAAAGATATGAATATGCAAGTTCGTAACATCTACGTAAAAGAAATTAGCCACAGAAGCTCGTATTAAAGTAACCACGTTAAATAAAGCATTAAAAATCAAATAAATAAAAATTTTGGAACCTGGACTGGCGTTCACTAATTCAAACGGGCGATCAAAACTTATGCAGGCCGGACGGGCGTTTAGATATATGGACGTCCGTCTGGTTCTTGAAAACGAACATAGCCGATACGTTTTGGAACGGACGAAAGCGCCCAACAAACCAGGCACGCTCGTTTACTGCAAGATGTTTAGGATCGGGCGGGCGTTCACTTACTCGAACGCCGTCCATACAACGAATTTGCATGCACAATGCAGAGAGACACGAAACCCTAAATCTTATAAACACAACATAGAGCATGAGATAACAAACCACAGATAAATTTTAGCACATGGGTTAGACTAGGTAACAACTAAACACAAACTTCACGTAAAACAGATTGAGTAAAAAACTTTTGCACATTCTTAACCCTACGGTCATCGAAACATGGCAAAATAAAAACTCTCAATCTATTAAACGCTATTTTTATTGAAAACAAAAAACGAAACGTAACAAAATCGAGAACTAACTTAACTAGATTCAACATGACACCTATTCCCCGGCAACGGCGCCACTTTTGTTGGGGAGATTTTGCATCATTAAAACAAAAGAAAATTTATAAAACCTATACTACCATGTAAAACTACCTCCTAACCGGCCGAATAACGGGTAGTTGCTAGTAAAGTTGGATAAGTACGGGTATCGATCCTCAGGGAATTGGGATGTTGAATCTAATCTAATTAATTCTTCTTTATTAACTAAACCTAAACCTAAACTAAAACGGAAAAATAACTGGACGGAGGATTGTTATCCAAAGCCAGGAAAGATAATTTCGAACAAACATAAAATAAAACTATATCTACGAAAGCAATAAAACTAACTATCATTGAACAAACATGAACAAGCCATGATCAACCTCTTCCCAACAACCATCACCCCACCGAAAGAAACACGATTCACACACATTCATTCACAAGTTATCTTGGATTATTATCTTATCTAAAGAAGCGTTTCCTCTTCCGATTTATCACGCCATTAATTAGTTTACCTTCCGGTCTTAACTAATATCGATACAAATCAAAGATATGGATTAAATCCTAATCTAACAACATTATCCCTCAACTTCCGTTTGTTGGAATAATAATTGTTAATCTCTCTCACGGCAATCTAACGAATCTATCAACTTCCGTTATCTAAATTCGATTAACATAAACCATACAAAACATGAAAGAGAACAAGAACAACATAATGAAATAAACACATGAAAAATCCTATCTTTCCGGTAACGGTGATATCCCTCAATTCAAATCTAAGATAATCTTGCATCGAATTAATCAAATTGTGGTTCTCTCGTAAACCTAGATATTTAACCTACGAACTTCCGTTATGTATAGATTAAAGATCTAAACTTTCCTACGGTGATCTAAACTACACCGACTTCCGTCATACGGTAGCATCAAATCATACAATCATCTTTCGATATAAAATTGCACGATACAAATAAACATAGGAAACGAAACAATTATAATTAAAACTTACGAAATCATCCATGAACTGAAATTAAAGTGCTGCAGAAACAGGTCTCCATGGCTGCTCCATGGATGAAAGCTCCAAGCCTTCATCATAATTCGAACAAGAAAAGAAAACGAAACGAAAAATAAGACCTAATCTAACCCCGATCACCCGAGCACAAGGCTCGGGTGACCGGCCTTGGAAGCCTCAGAAAATAAGGTGTTCTTGCGGCTGCTGTGTGTAAAATTTGATATGGTATCATATTAGGGTAGAAAAGCTGCTGCTATTTATAGAAAATCAGAGGCGGTTGCTACAGTAACGGTGCCGGACGCCCGTCCATAAGGTCGGACGCCCGTTCACTATTTCCAGCAACAGCATCCAAACTTGTAACGCTCATATCTCGGGCCTCGTAAGTCGGAATGGAGTGATTCAAAATCCTGTAGAATCCTCCCTTCAAGACCTACAACTATTCTCTTGAGGTCCAGAGTCAAATCGGTTGTTATCATATCAAGAACTTCGTTGCAAGGTCGTCACTACCCGGAATCCTGATCTTCCGACATTTATCTTGCTTGATTTCTTTTCCACTCGAATTTATCTCTTTAAAATCATCCTTTCCATCAACAATGTGTATCTACAATGTAGGAAAAACATACCAAAGCGTAACATAATCCTAAAATAATATAAAATCATGATTTAAACACATAAATCGCTACGTTTTGCAATTTAACCTATTAGAAACACCATTTACTCAATTAATCGATTATAAGCTCGATTTCTATGAAAAACCTAAGAATATGGGGAATATTGACATAAAATATATCCTTATAAAACGTATAAAATCACCCTTAACATGCGATCAACAGGTCTAAGTATCAGGCTACTTGTTGCTTATCCGTTTAAATGTACTTAATTATGTCACATCGTACTTAGTCAGGTCTTGTCGTAATTAGCTTAATCGCCATTAGCGATCCGCCTATAAATAGGGGCACCATGTAAATTATAATCCACCTGAATATTAATTCAAGCAGACTAGATTCTGCCAATTTGTCGACTATTGTGGTACCCTCTTATTTACTGTGTCCGCTGCCGGAATCCTCATACATTTCATAATAACCACCACCTCCAATTGGAGAAATCACTCACACACAACCAGATATCCACCTTAAAAGCTTAATACCGCAACCGTGATGTTTCCGACAATATCAGTTGGCTCTGTTACCGGGAAATCATCAAGAATTAGCATTTTTTGGAGATTTGCACCACCACAAATTCGTATTCACGGCGTCTCCGACGAGCTCGCCGTCCATCTTCAAGTCCCAAATCAACAAAATCTTTGATTTTCTTGGTACGTCTTGAGAATCATCGTTTTCAACACCTTTGGAGCAGATTTAGTGATAGGGACATTGGTTTCACGGATCATTGCAGTCAATCATCATCAAGAGCACCTCCACATTGAAGAGCGTCTTCATCGGCACCTTCAAAAGCTCCGTCATGAGTTCCTCCTCAATCTCAGGTTGGTTTGTGCGTTTTATAAGCTCAGCTTTTCACAAAGTAGAAGTATTGTGTTTACTTGTGTTTGTTGAGATTGTTTGGGATTGGATTATTTGAGTTTTCACCAGATTCTGGGTTTAAAGACTACTCTGACCGCCACCGCCTATTTGCTTACCCAGCAAGCTACCTGTCAAATCAAATATAACTAGCGGGAAAAACCTAACACCTTAGACGACGGCTAAAGATGGCCAATCCAGACCCCCCACGTGGAACCTCAACGTCATATCACAGCAGGCGTAGCCAAGGGTCGCGCTCCACCGGAGGCAACAGCGAACAGAATGACAATGTCGACATGCAAGCGTACTGAATGAAAAGGCCAAGGCCCGGGAGTTAGAGGAGGCGGTAATAAGGAAAAGTCGCGGAAAGAAAATCGGCGAAGCTTCTCACCAAAACTTTGAGCAAAGTACTAATCTGAACGTTGAGGAAATTCCACGTCCCAGTCCGCATGCTATAACGTTAAAAGCTCATATGTAATACGTGGAAGATATGCGGCAGCACAACTTACAACTTATAGCCGATGGGCTACCTCCCTTACCAGTTAGCCAATTTGTCTCGCCCGTACAAGCTCCCACCGAGGTACAACCCACTCTGAATCCTCCAAGGGCCACACGACCACATCGTGAAGAAATAGATGAGATTAGTCATGCGACCACTCAACCGAGTAAGGGCCGAAAATCAGCTTTGGCTTGCCTTGGGACCGCGGATAACGTCTGCGGTACAGTCCCCGAGCAGAGAAATACTGATAGACCGGCCAACACCAGGCAGGTTCAAACCAGGAGAGAGGGGCAGAGAGAGTCACAACATGAACAAAGTACCACCCAGCTCCTCCTGGCCCCGCAGTGGTAGATGAGTTAGGACTGATGAAGAAACATATATAGAAGTTACAGAGAGGTAAGGCTGGGAAGGAGTCTAGGCCCACCTGGGGAACGAACGTGTTACATCCGGACATCCTAGCAGCAGCCCTAAGAGGAGATACAAATTATCCAAACTTTACCAACTACCATGACACCACAGACCCCTTAGACTGATTCTCAGCTTTTCAGAGCAAAATTAGCCTGTGCATACCTAGCAATGAGGCATGGTGCATAGCTTTTGTGGGCTCCATCATGGATCCGTGGTCTACCCCAGCATCAATTTTGTCTTGGGACGACCTGGTGAAAAAGTTCATCGTAGAGTTCAAATTGGTCGGAGGTCCCAAGAAGACTCACATAGACCTTCACGAGGTCCGACAAGGTGAAAACTAGTTAACTCGCAGCTATTATGACCACTTCTATAAGTGTGCAAATTGACGAGAGGTCTAGATGATAATGTGGTCATGACCATCTTCGAGACGGGGCTGAGTCCGGGCTATCTGAAATCTTATTTCGGCCTCAATCCACTCGCGAACCTCTAGGAAATGTTGATTTGGACAAGGAAATACGTGGCAACCGCGGGGAATGAGGGATCATCGTCATCCTACAAGGGTAGGCAACGAGCTGAGCGCAGTCCGCCCAGAGATATCCGTAGAAACAAAGATCGGTATATCAAGCCTGAAAAGTTCAAGGCGGAGAACTGGACTCCCATTCGAGTCTCATACACCCAAATGATGAATGAGGTAAGGGATGAGTTGCCTGATCCTTACCCCATGAAGCCAGACAAGCACCGCGATCAGTCCAAATATTGTGCCTTCCACGATGATAGGGGACATACCTTTGAGGACTGCATACAGTTGAAAAAAGAAATTGAGAAGTTGCAGGCACGCGGCCGACATGACCGCTACAAAAGAGACGGTGGGGGCACGAATCGAAATGATCACCTGGCCCGCCAGTATGATAAGGAGATCCGAATTATCACACAAAGTCCTCCCAGCAACCATCAGATCAAACATCGAATTGGCTTCATCAACATACATGTCAAGAAACTAGTTGTCCTGCGAAGAACGAGCAACCGCTCGCCTTTACCCATAGCGAACTGGTACCGCGAGCAATGTGGAGGACTCATGTCTAAGCATTTCAGTGGTCACAAACCGATTTTGTGTCAATCGGGTGTTGATTGATAATGGGGCCTGCCGAGACATCCTCTACTACAATTGCTTCAAGGAGCTGGGATTCGGCGACTCCAGTCTGAGGCCGCACAATGGCACCCTTGAAGGTTTTATGAACAACAGAACTCAAGTCAAGGGGGGGCATTGATCTCGATGTGCAGATGGAAGACTATGCACTTTTCAGGACCGAAAAGGTAAATTTCTTGGTTGTAGATCTCCAATCCAATTATAACAGATCCTAGGATCACCAGCATTGAGACAATTTTAGATGGTTGTTTCTATCCCGCATCAGCGGGCAAAATTTTATGCGGGAAAGGCTGACACAAGTTTATGGGGGGGGGGGGGGGTGAATAAACTTGTCACCAAAAACTAAATTTTAATTCAACTTAGGATCAGTTATAAACTTGTGTGGAGTTGAGCTAACAAAGCTGAAATATAAATCAAGACTGATTTATATTAAAACTGAGTTAACCGGCAGTGGTTAGTTTTAGCCTTTATACTGATCTTGTTGTAACTAAGAAAAAGTTGAGTATGCAAAACTGAATTCTGGTGAATGTCAGTTTGTGAACTGTGTGTGTATATATAACAGTCAGTTTGTTCAGTTATGTTGTATGAATACTAATATGAAAACAATCACAAATACTGATAAACTAAATAACAAAAAATAAATACGTAAAGTAAAGTAAACAAGAATTATAGTGGTTCTAGGTGGTGTAATCCTGTCAGTCCACTCTTCCCCTGTGATGCGGAAGAAAATTCCACTAGAACTCTTTGATGTGTCCGGTTACAAAAACTCCTAAACAATAGTCCTTGGCTAATCCTAGCTTCACTATCTAAACACCTGTAGAACAGGTGATATTGCTGCTCTGCAACTGCTTGAAACACTGGTCATTGAAGGGTTATATGGCCTCTTCACCAGCTATCACCACAAACATAGTCTACCCTGATTGAAATAACAACTGTCCTTGGCAAATCCTAAACCGGATTTCTTCACAGTCTAAACCTTTGATAAAATCAAAGTTGGGCTGAGAATCAATAAATTGATTCTTTCTTGTGGTTCTTCTAAGTGTCAAATTCTTGATTGAGTCTTTGTAGCTTGAACACTTGAAGAAATCTAGATCGTTCTTGGTTAGTGAAAAGTTGAGAGCAATACAGATGAACAAGACTTGGGCACAATAAAGCTTCAATTCGCGTTAATTCTCCGTGTTGTGTATTTGATCCTTGATGCTAAGACCTCTATTTATAGTGTGAGGTCCAATGTTCATCTTGCTTGAATTTTGAATTCTATCAACGTCTATATTCTCAGATGTCATATATCAGTGACCGTTCTGACATGACAGTCCTTTATCCAATGAGAATGCTTGATTTGTAACATTCATAATCTCATTCAGTTTGATTTATTTAACTTCAGCTTCAAACTCAGTCTGCGGAGTATTGTCAATTTTCAGCTGAGCTCATTAACTAAGTTTTTACTCTTCTTCAAAACTTAGTACTCTTATTTACATCTGACTATAATTAACTTAATCAGAGTACACATTTATCAAAGAAATCATCTAAGATATCATTGTCCTTATGATTCTTAGGTCTTCATACAAGATCCATAAAGTCAGTTCAGGTCATCACAATCTTGCCTGAATTCTAGCTTTACAGTCTCGGCTTGGTCTTCATAAACTGAGTTTGAACCCTCAGTTCTTCATTCTTCAATAACTGAGTTTGACCCTCAGCCTTCAATAACTGAGTTTGTTCCCTCAGCCTTTAGCTTCTAGATAAGTCAACCGAGTCTGTATCCCTCAGCGAAGTTACCTTCTTCAGTTCTGAGTATATCTCATTTCTTGGCTTCTGAGTAACACATTCAGTTCTCTTAAGTCAGTTTAATGTAATATCCAGTTTTTTAAGTGTTTTCCAGTTTTCAGTTTTACGACACTTCTATCTATTACAGTGCTTGTCTGATACAACCTATACAGTTATCAGACTCTAATAAATCCTATACATTCAGTTCTAGACATCTTTTAGCTTTTCACTATAACAACTAGTTTTAGCACTTCATCAAATGGGTTGTAAACAAACAATTAATAAATATAGATGAATCATCATCAAAACTTCAAATTTTATTTCTAACAATTTCCACTTTTTGATGATGCCAAACCCTCTTTAAAAGAAAATCTTAAAGATAAAAACAAAGTAAAACACAGTAAAACTGAAAACTGGATAACTGGATACTTTCATTTAGATCACAAAAATTGGCAAATTTACACAAAGATAAATACAACACTAATGAGTTTTTTGTGTAACTAGAGTGAATTTTCTGTGTTTGTCATGAAGATGATATTCATCTTCCAATTTTGTGTCTTTTCTGGCAAAGGTTATTAGATAGTCAACTTGACTTGATGTCTTCCATTTCCTCCAAAGAAGCAACTTAGGAAGATCACTTTATTGCTTGTAAAATTCTTCAAATTCCGCAATGTCTATCTTCATTGTTCTCTTTTGTCTCTGATTTGAAGTTTTTCTTCAATCTTCTTTACCTTCTTATAATTTTCCATTTTCTGATTATGGAACTCATCATATAAGAAGTAAGCAAGAGATTATTCTAAGTCTTGTACTTGTATTTGGCTTTGATAGGGTTGTAATCTTTGACAAACTTGTTCCACAGCTCCTGTGTGAGAGTAGCTCTTTTCTCACTAGGCTGACTGTATTTTAGAATCAGTTCTTCATCATTGAGTTCTGTATCCATTGCTAATTTGTCTTTCTTCAGTTTCTCCAATTCGGATACCAGCTTCAGCTTAGCTTTCTCCAACTTCATCTTTTCTTCTTCTGCTTCCCCCTTTTTGGCATCATGTAGCTGAGAAACAAGAAAATGTGTAGACTTCTGGTCTGCAGCTATGCCTTGCTGAGAGGTGTAGATCTCTTTGAGCTGAGTTTCTAAGCCAAAAATTCTTTGATTTAGGTGCCAATCAGCTTGAGCTTGAATTTCTATTTCTTCCATAGTTGTTGTTTCAAGCTTTTCCTTCAAGCTGAGAATTTCTGAAACTGAATTAGAAGTTGATTTCTTGATAATGTCCAGCTTTGAATGTACTGAGACATCAGTCTTCTTTCTGTAATCCAAGTAAACTGAGATTTTTGACAAAAGGTCATTGTAGTCCTCTTTTTGGTTGAGCATAATCTTCAAATTATCCTGGACTCTGCTCAATTCTTCCTTTGTCAAAAATTCGGTTGGATCTGCTTGTTCTTTGGTAGGTGACTGAGTGTCTACAATCACTATCTGTTGATTATCAGCTTCATCTTGTACCTATTTGTCAGTTGTATGTGAACCAACTGGCAAACTTGTTCTTTGAGCTTCAGTTTTGTCTTTTTGAATAACAGCTGTATCTTCCAGAGGTAAAACTAAGCTCTGTTCAGCTTTCTTCCTTGAAGCATCATCGTTATCATCATCTTTCTTCTTTAAAACATTTTTCGGTATAGATGATGTAACTGATATTCTTTTCTGATCTAGATCCTCGATTCTCTTATAGCATTTGGTGAGAAACTCATCCATAGGGAACAATGCATATAAGTCTTCTATTTCAAGGTTGTCCAAAAATAGCTTCTCTTCACTTTGCAAAACATCCTTGATAAAATCACGAGAATCTTCAGTCTTGAGCTTCATCTTCATCAGATTGATGATTCTTACAGGGTCGAAGATGTTGTTATGTTGTTGCTGAGTTTGCTGTTGCTGAAATTGCTGTTGCTCTTGTTCAACATCCATACGAGACTTGTTTCTCTGATCTCTTCTGCTTTTTCTGAGAAACATCTTCAGCAAAATGACCATCTTCAATTGTCAGTTGTTGTTCCCCATCAGTTGGTGCTGACTTGCTTGAAGTACCTGAGAACAAACACTTTCCATCTGACTTTGTCTCTTGAGGGTAAACTAACATTCTTTGGGAGGGGGAGGGGATCGAGAAATTCTCTTGTAGACATATGTTGCCACAACAATTTGTTAAGGCAAAGTCCAATCTTAATGTGGAAAAAAGAAGGACAACGGATCTTGGAAAAGGCGGCATGTGTGTGTGAGGATGATATTTAAGTTGGTTGGGATTTGTTCTTATTCTAAGTGAAAAGAGCGTTTTAGCAAAAGTTCTAGATAGAGCTCAAAACATGGGTGATATTTTGTTTGTTTCATTTTTTGCTATGTATATTACTTGTATATGTATTTTCCGTTTCTTTTTGTGCGTGAAAAAGTATCGCCCCCCGCCTATACAAATCCCTTGAAAGCAATGTAAATTAGGGACAAATATCAAATTCTTCAGCACAAACTAAGCAAGTTAGCAGAGTATTTACTATTTAGCTCTAATTTAGACGCACAAGTCCTGGTTCTCCCTAGTAGTCTAATCTTTCACATGCTTTCGGACTAAATTGCTGGCGTGGATCGTAATCAGAAACAAACCATAAATGGTAAACCACGTATGATACTTGTGAAAAAGGACTATCATAATTGCAAGCTCAGGGTGCAGCTTACCAGACAAAAAAGTATATTTAAGAGTTGCACAAGGAGGCAAGGAAAACTCTGCATAAGGAAAGAATGGCAGTCAAAAGAAGACACTGACCGCTTTCCCGTAGCTACCAGAACAAATCTTGTATTCTCGGACATATTCATTCAGCCTCTTGTTTCCCTTTTCATCCTTAACAAAGAAAAAATCAACAGTAAGAACAAAATCATATTTCGCACAATTATGAACACCTACGATTTGCCAAGAAAAAAAGATAAAATGAAAGCTTAATGACAGGGCAGATGAAGTGAAAAGCAAGAAACATAAATAAATCACTGGAACCATGAGAACCCCTGTTAAACAAAACAGGATCTCAAGATCCTTTGCAAGTTTGCAACCAAATTGTAATGAGATTTTAAAAGAAAATGGATACCTGCTAAGGGTATGCATGTAGATCAGACTACTAGAAATTTGAATATCTAAATAACAAAATACTTCCGACCACTGTGGATCGAGGTGTGTGAGAAAGAAAAATATGCTTTATCCATCCAGGGTCATTCACTTGCTTGTTGTCGTGACTAAACATCATTTTGCTTGAGTTTTTGATAGATTAGGTTGAATAACAAACTGATTGTCATTAAGAAAATAATATGAGTACAATAGATTTATATAGGGAGCCAACAAGGCTATAAACGTAAATATAAATAATATCATCTAATACGCTCCCTCAAGCGGACGGAGCTGAGCGAAGGCCAAGCTTGGAAACGAAAGCAGAAAATGATAACCGCGGCAATGGCTTGGTGAGAACATCAGCCAACTGGTCTGCAGCAGCTACACGAGCAACACGGACAAGACCTCGCTCAACATGCTCACGAATGAAATGGTAGTCAATAGCCACGTGTTTTATTCGTGAGTGGAAAACTGGATTGGCACTTAGACGAAGAGCACCCAGGTTGTCACAGAAAATCACTGGTGTGGAACAAACTGAAAAACCGAGATCTGCAAGCAGATAGGTCAGCCAGGCAATCTCTGCCGCCGTATCTGCAACACACCTGTATTCAGCTTCGGTGGAAGAACGAGAAACTGAATGTTGCTTCTTGGAACTCCAAGAAATAGCATTTCTGCCCAAGAAGACAATGTAAGCAGAAGTGGAAGTGTAGCCAGGCACATACGCAGAGGACACCGGATCACGATAGCCATCTTCCTTGTTACCCGCCCAATCAGAATCGGAGAAAGCGTGTAAGGCCAGAGTCGAATCCCGATATAACTGCAAACCCATAGTAGAGGTGCCAGACAAATAACACAAAAGACGTTTGACCAGCATCCAATGATACTCTGTCTGGGCATGCATAAACTGCGAGAGCTTATTAACAGCAAACTGAATATCAACTCTCGTAAAGCACAAGTACTGCAGGGCACCCAAAATCTGACGATACTGAGTTGGATCGGAATAAGCAGGAGAAACAAGGGGGTCACTTGAAAAGGCATCGGCTGGCATAGGCGTGGGAACTGCCTTAGATTCCTCCATGTGAACTTGAGACAGCAGCTCACGTGTGTACCTGGTCTGCGTAAGCAACATACCCATGGTAGAATGAGTAACCTCAACTCCCAAAAAATACGACAGAGGGCCGAGGTCCTTGATAGAGAACCGGGAGCCCAACTGATCAATAATACTCTGAACCTGCTCACCGGAGTTACCTGTTACAATTATGTCATCGACATACACCAAGATAATAGTAATGCTGGTAGGCATGCGACAAATAAAAAGCGACGGATCAGCCACAGAGTTGACAAAACCCATAGTAAGAACAAAGGACTTAAGCTCATGGTACCAGGCCCGAGGTGCCTGCTTGAGACCATAAATTGCCTTGCGAAGTTTACACACAAAAGTGGGTTTTGTTGCATCCTCAAACCCGGGTGGTTGAGACATATAGACGTCTTCAGCTAGAGTTCCCTGCAGAAAGGCATTATTGACATCGAGTTGGCGAAGAGACCAGCTTAAGGAAACCGCAATCTTGAGACGGATCAGAAAGGTGTTTAACAACAGGACTAAATGTTTCGAAGTAATCCAAACCAGGACGCTGTGTAAACCCTTTAGCAACCAATCGAGCTTTGTATTTATCAATCGAGCCATCCGGTTTCCTTTTAATTCTGAACACCCACTTGCAGCCAACTATATTCAATCCATCGGGGGGAACTAAGGACCACGTGTCATTGCGAAGAAGCGCACTATACTCATCAGACATGGCAACGCACCACTGCGGGCACTGCAAGGCCTGCTTAAGAGTTGAGGGTTCTGTTTCAAGGTAGTGATTGTGAAGTTGAGCTTGCAGGTTAAAGAGTTGGCGAGGTTTGTAGATTTGGTTTTGGGAGCGAGTGGTCATGGAATGTTGAGATGGAGGGGGAGGAGGGGGTGGCGGTGGAGGAGGAGGGGAAGAGCCGGAAGAAGATGGGGTGGGAGTGGGGGAAGAATTAGAATCACTGTGGGAGGTAGAGGTGGGAGAAACAGAAAAAGGAGAGGAGGGGGGTGGGTGTCGGGTGGCGTATAAATTCCCTCGGGTGGGTTGTGGGCCGAGGGGGATGGGTGAGGAATAGGGACAACCGTGGTTCATAGGAAGCAGGGGGTAGAAGAGCACTTAACGGAGGTAAGTAAGACTCAGAGGCGATGCTAGCAAAGGGAAAAATATCCTCCACAAACCGAACATCGCGCGAAATATACATGTGAGACTCGGAGATGTCATAACAGAGATAAGCACTTTGTGTGAGGGCATAACCAAGGAAAACGCAAGGTTTGGATGTAGGAGCAAGTTTGTGAGGTGTATATGGTTTAAGCCACGGATAGCAAAGGCAACCAAAAACTCGAAGCTTAGAGTAGTTAGGGGGCTTAGAGAGCAGTTTGAGGTGTGGTGAGAGCATATCAAGATTTTTTGTGGGCATTCTATTAATGAGGTAGACCGCGGTACTAACAGCATAAGACCAATAGGTAATTGGCATGTGGGCATGGGCAAGGAGAGTTAAGGTTGTTTCAGCTATATGCAAATGTCGGCGTTCAGAAATACCATTGTGTTGCGGCGTGTAGGTGGGAGAAGTAAAATGAGAAATGCCATGATCCGAGAGAAAAGGACGCAACTTGATGTACTCAGTGCCATTATCAGAGTAGAGAGTTTTGATAGAGGCATCTAACAACTTTTCGACATATTGCTTGAATTTTATGAAAGTAGTATATACGTCGATTCTGAGCAAGATGATATATCCACATGTAGCGAGTAAAATGATCAACAAACAAAACATAATATTTAAAATTGTCAACGGAATAAACAGGTGACGACCAAACGTCAGAATAAATAACCTCCAAGGGTTGAGAAGTACATAAGGTGGAATCCGAAAAGGGGAGCCTATGGCTCTTATTACAAAGACAAGAATCACAATAAGAATGCGAAACAGTAGATAATTCTAAAAAATTATTTTTTGCAAGATTTTGGATAACTGGAAAAGCAGGATGGCCGCAGCAGAGGTGCCAAGTAGGCTGAAGCTTTGGAAAGAGAGAAGGCAAAGAGAGCTTTGGAAGACCACGAGATAGGCTCCATCACCGACTTGTCCTTGGTGGAGGCATTTGCTAAATCTTCAAGTCCTTCACCAAAAACGAATCGTAAGAATTCAATAGATACAGAATTGTCCTGGCAAAATCTTTGGACAGACAGTAAATTACGAGAAAGAGAAGGTACGCAAAGCACTTGATTTAATTTGAAAAAGTTGAGAGAGGTAGAGCCAATGTGTGTGATAGCCAAGGATCTACCATCACCAATGACTATACGATCCGTACCTTGGTAAGGAGAGTGGAGAGAGAGCAAGTTGAGTTCCGATGTCATGTGGTGAGAGGCACCACTATCAAGCATCCATGGAGCGAGAGGATCAGTCACGCATGGGATAAGCTGGAAGAAGCATTCTGAGCAACAAGGGCGTGGGGGGGCTATGGAGACCGAGAGTTGCCTTGGTTGCGGGGTGGACGGGGAAGATTGTTGTAGAGTGGATAAGTGGTGCAACGAGTAGCAACATGACCTTGGACACCACAGAGTTGGCAAAAGCCCTGATAGCCTTTGGAATTGCGAGCAGTGGTAGGCTTGGAGGAGTTGTTGGGGGACGGGGAGGGCTGGTGAGGTCTCGGGTAGGGGGATGGGGCTTGCGGCATGATGGGTGGGGGAGGCCGAGATGTGTGTGGATAGGGGTAATAGGACATATTGGGAGAAACATGCATGGGACGAGGTTGTTGGTAGGCAGGGAAAGCAGTGTACGCAGGGGGTGCAATAGACTGACTTTGTACAAGCGACGCTTCATGCATTAGCAACTTTTCATGTAACAATGGCATAGAGATAGTGTCATCACGAGCCTGAATGGCACTTACAAGATCCTTATATTCAATACCAAGATTTTTTAAAATTAGCTCAACTAGTTCATCATCAGACACTCTAGCATCTAGAGACGCCAGATCATCCGCAACAGTTTTAATGGCAGTGAAATATTGAGAGATTGACATTGTACCTTTAGCAATAGAGTGTAGCGCGATGCGAGATGTCTAATCGACCCTTACTCGCTTCCCCATACGTATCAAGAAGCGTATCCCAAGCTTGTTTCGAATTGGTCGTGTGCTGAATCGTAGCCATAAATTCCTTGTCAACCGAACCCAAAATCAAATTGTGTATCAATGCATCTTGTTGTATCCAGTGCAAGTGTGCCGAATTTTGTGCTACATCACCAGCCGCAGATGTAAGGATTGGTGGCGGCTTGGGTATATCACCGGTCACATAACCAATAAGACCATGTCCTATGAGCAAGGTGGTCAATTGAAGCTTCCAAGCCGTAAAATTTTTGCCATCGAATTTGGTAGGAGCATTGACGGCAGGATTGAGAGAAACAACAGCAGTAGGGGCTGAAGAAGGAGCAGCCGGATCAGTGGCTGAGGTGGCGGAGGAGGATGATTGGGTGGTGGAGGCAGAGAGAGAGAGAGAGGCCATAGCGGCTGTTTTTTTGTTTGTGCGGCCGGCGGCAATGAAGCCCTAGCAGCGGCTAGAGGAGTGCGAGTAGAGAGAAGAATTTTTTTGGAATCAAAGCTCCGATACCATGATAGATTAGGTTGAATAACAAACTGATTGTCATTAAGAAAATAATATGAGTACAATAGATTTATATAGGGAGCCAACAAGGCTATAAACGTAAATATAAATAATATCATCTAATAGTTTTTATTAACATTATAGATAAACCTTCTCATTTGAACCTTTTGGTTAGCAGACCTTGCAGATGATTCTGAGAAAATTGGTGGGAAGCCTTTTGCTGTCGGTATGTTAGCATGACTTTTTGTGCAACACAACATCTCTATCTAAATTTTCTACTTATTTTTTATATTACTTGCTTTATGCAGTTTCTGTGACTCGGGGAACCGATAATGTTGTTGAAGAAAATTGTTTACAAGGTACTCAGATAGATTTCAATATTTTGGATGCCTTTTTTCCCTCTCACAATGGATGACCTACAATGTTTGGACATTCAACATGCCTGACACTTGAATTGTAACACCATCTTTATTATTTCATCAACTTGGTATAAGCCTTTTGAGATAATAGAAATAAGGGGTTGTCAAGCCCTTTACACAATATTAGTTCATCAATGTCAACCAGAGAGGAATCATAGCAACCGGCCCTACAAGCTTCCATACCAGACGAGCCTTCTTCGTTTTCTTCTTCAAGAATATAGATTCCGCGCATGTTTGCATTTCTAATCACCTTACTGTTAAAATATAGGTTAATATTATAGTTTAATATCTTTTATCTCTTTTCCTAAGTGTCCTAATGATGCAATTAGGATATTTTTCCCTGTTTTTGGCCCAGAAAACACTGTTCATAGCCGTTGGCACTGTTCATAGCCATTGGAACAGTGTTTTCTAGCTGTTGGAGGTTTTCCTTTATATATTGTAACCTTCCCTTATGTTCTCCATAAGGTTCTATCAATAAAATATAAGTGTTTCCTACTATCTTTTTCTACATGGTACCGGAGACTTGTACATAAAGATCTTCTTCTTCTTCCTCAATCCCATTTTCTGAGATTTTTCAAAATCATAAGAATGGCATCTATTGCTGAATCCTCTGATGTAACTCCTTCTTCAACTGGACTTACACTCAACCAATGTGGTAGCAATGATAACTCACACCTTCTCACAAACCACAAATTCGATGGAAACAACTACCATCTATGGTCAAGATCCCTGCTCAAGTTTATTGCTGGAAAGAGCAGGGAAGGGTACTTAACTGGTGAAATTACTGAGCCTCATGCAAATGATCCTCAACTGAGGCAATGAAAGGCTGAAAACAATGTGATTATGTCATAGCTTGTGGGGTCCATGACCAAGGAGCAAAGTGAGAACTTCATGTTCTACAACACTGCAGCAGAAATTTGGGCTGCTGTTCATGACCTCCACTCCAAGATGGACAACACATCAGCCATCTATGATCAAAAATCTCAATTGAAGGATCTGAGGCATAGTGATCAAGAAATCACTCAGTACTACAACCAGTTGAACAAAATCTGCCAACAACTTGATCTTTTCAGTGATCACAAATGGAAGTACCCTACTGATGTAAAAATTCACACGGACAATACTGAGAATGACTGGGTCTTTACCTTCCTAATAGGACTACACCCTAGTCTGGATGATGTGAGGGGTAGGATTCTTGGCAAATCTCCTCTTCCTAGCCTCAACTCAGCTTTCTTTGAGGTCAAACATGAGGAAAGTAGGAGAAAACTAATGCTGGGAACTCAACCTCACCAATGTTCTACTCAACCTGATGTCCAACCTCAGCACTAGTTTCAAAAGGAACTCCTTATCAAAAGGGAAAGAAAGATAGGCCTTTCTGTGATCACTGCAAGAAAGTTGGGCATCCTAAAGAGTCTTGCTGAAATCTTTATGGAAAGCCTACTGACTAGAAACCCAGAACTAGGACAGGAAAGGAGTCCCAAAGCCCCCGTCTGCTCACATAAGTGAGGGTACTCCTAGGGAGTCTCATGCCTTCTCTCATGAAAATATGGAGGTCCTAAAAATACTCCTACTTTCTGTTCCTAGCTCTGGAACCCCTTCAAACACTTCCACTGCTTCTGTGGCACACTCTGATAATCTCTCTCATTCCTACATTATATCTGACCATGATCAACATCAATGGATTGTTTATTCTGGTGCCTCTGAGCATATGACAGGAAATAAGGGGTTGTTTCACTCCCTACTTCCCTGTAAACATGAAAGATTTGTGAAAATTGCAGATGGATCCACTTCCAAAGTTCAAGGAATAGGATCCATCATTTTTTCCAAGGATCTAATCCTTGATCAGGTGCTGTATGTCCCAAATTTGTCCTGTAATCTCTTAATAGTTAATAAACTGGTTAAGAGACAGAACTTATCTGTGATGTTTCATGAGAATAAATGTGTCCTACAGGACCTGGGAAGATGATTGGCAATGCTAGTGCTACTTCTGGCCTCTACATGCTACCTGCTAACATTGGTTCTCTGAATGAATAGAACATTGCCTTTGTCACTGGTTCTATTAGTTGTAATAATAGTGACCCAATTGTTTTGTGGCACTATAGATTGGGTCACTCCAACTTCTTGTAACTAAAAAGGTTCATGCCTTAGTTGTTTATCAATAAGAATGTGTCAGTTTTTCAGTGTGAAGTCTGTTGTCTGGCAAAACAAAGTAGGACTGTGTTTCATACTAAGTCTTATGCTCCTTCCAAGCCTTTCCATCTTATACATAGTGATATTTAGGGACCTTCAAAGGCTAAGAATATCACTGGTACAAGATGGTTAATTACCTTCATTGATGATCACACTAGACTTTGTTGGGTGTTCTTAATGAAGGAAAAGGCTGAAGCAGGAGCTATCTTCATAAATTTTTTCCTCATGATTAAGAATCAATTTGATACTGATATCAAGATACTCAAATCAGATAATAGATCTGAGTATCTTGAAAAACAATTGGGAACTTTCTTCAAGGAAAATGGTATCCTTCACCTAACTTCCTTTGTTGACACTCCCCAACAAAATGGGGTTGCAGAAAGAAAAACTAGGCACCCCCTAGACACTGCAAGGGCCCTCATGTTTGCCATGAAGGTGCCCAAGAACTTCTGGGGAGAGGCAGTCTTGACTGCCACTTATCTCATAAATAGAATGCCATCTAGGGTGTTGAAATTTAAAACCCATATGGCTGTTCTGTCTGAAAGCATAGCATCCAGACACTAGATACAAAACCTCCCTTCTAAGGTTTTTGGATTTACTGTGTATCTCCACAATCACCACACGACCAAACTTGAACCTAAGGCATTCAAGTGTGTCTTTATTGTCTACTCTCCAAGACAAATAGGGTACAAATGTTATTGCCCTCAAACCAGAAAGTTCTTTAACACCATAAATGTTACCTTCTTTGAAGAAAAACCCTTCTTTGATCAAGAAGGAATCAAACAGGACTTTATTTCCTCCTCTCAAGGATGGGATATGAGTCCTAGTACCATGAATTCTTTGGATGAAGGAAGTATAAATCAAGAGGAAGTCATTACCTATGATAGTACTCAACCTTCATCTAGTCCGAGTCCTGAAAAAGGATCCTTGTGCCCAAGACCTCCTATTCAACTGGTATTTACCAGAATCAGAAACTTTTAAGTCATTGAACCTTTCCAAAATATTTACACATTCTGGATCAGTGACTTGTTGATTCTCAGCAGGTTCTGAATCTTCATCTTCCATTCTAGTGAACTTGGGTTCATCAAACACAACATGTATGGTTTCTTCATGTTTTAGTGTTGGTCCCAGAGAAGGGTGAAACTGGGTGAATGACTATAGTGGAGTTTCAAAGCCGTAAACGATGGATACTAAAACTTTTCTTATGTTTAAAAGCTTTTGGGCAGCGGATAAGTCCCTTCTTACTATGTTGTTTTCAAATAAGTTTAGACAATCACAGATATAAGTTATGCTCTAGACAATTTAAATAAATGCTGTAAAGTAAATTGCAGAAATTAAATTGACACAAGGCTTATAGTGGTTCAGGGTGGTGTAATCCCTAAATCCACTCTTCTCCTGTGATGATTGGAGGAATTCACTATTGTTTTCACAGATACAATAGTATGATTGTCCTTGGCTTCCCAAGCTTCACAATCTACAAGACTATCACTCCTTGACCGCGCAGCGGCTTGATGATTGATTCTCTTTCACTTCACTCGCTTGAGATCAAAATCCTTCAGCTAGGCTATCACAAACACAACTCCTTCTCGATTGCTTCGATTGATTGCTTCATTTGATGTGAATGAGATTCACAGACTTGCTTGATCAATCTCAGTGCTGGATATAAAGTTGTAGTTCTGATGTCTGAGTTGATCTTTAGATAAGTCCTTGTAAGTTCATAGAAGGCTTTCAAATTGACAGAGTTTCTGCTTGATTTTTCTTTTTCAGATCATCGTTATTTTTTATATTTGTTTGTCTGTCAATGCCTTCTACTTATAGCCTTGAATAACCTTGATTTTGAAATTCCGTCTGTTGGCTTATTAATGAGGGAATAATCCTTGATTTTATTCTTGATTCCCCCTTAATTGCATTCTCCTTGATTTCAGTGATCGGATTTTTCCTTCAACCGTATAGCAGAAAATCTGTCCTTGATTGATCCTCTATTGATTGTGCATTTAATGCATGATCTTCTGAATCTTCAACATATTGTCCCGGATTTTATCAATACAAAACAACAAGTAATAAACCGGTTAACCTCAAGTGCAAGGATCGTAGTATGGAGGCTAATGCCGGGTCGATCTTACGGGGAACTAGACGAATGTTAACCCTAGCTTTTGTTTTTAACTAACTCTTGCCACACAAATATGCAGAAAATAACTAGACAGAGGAGATTAATCCAATGCTAGGAAAGATTGAAAGCAATAAAAATAAACTAAAAGTGCAGGAAAATAAATTAACTAATCTAAACTAAGCTATGAGGATTGTAAATCAAGTTTATAAAGACAAAGCGAGGATTGATCCACCTATCAACATGCTTTGATCTATTATCTCGATTTTACGTGGTATTTACTTAGGTTGGGATTCACCTTACCTAAACATGAATTCCTAATTCCTTAGGCAATCCATCTATTAACCTAGTATCTTCCAACACTAAATTAACACGTTAAAAAGATCAAAGGTGTCAACTTTTACGTTAACGATCTAGTTTTTAGACTTACTAACTTCCGTTAATATAAATCTAATGAACTATTCTTATCTATGGTGATCTATGCTATTCAAGACTTCCATCAGACAATAACATATCAAGCATACAACATATCTCCCAATATAATTGCATTAAAACAAGAATATGCATAGATAAGAAACAACCGTAGTAAATACTCACAGTAAAAGTCGAAATAAATAGATCAATTCAATGCTGATGGCTTCACAATTCTCGTTTGAAGGAGGTTCTAGCCTCTGAGCATCCTCAGCAACCCAGAAAAGCAGGAAAATAACATAAAACTAGCCTACTTTGATCGAATTTAAAGTTGCATAAAACTGGAAATAAAAAGTGTAAAATCATGACCAAAGCTGCCCTAGAAATTTAGGGTTCGAATTGTATGTTTAGGGTTTGGGAAATCGCGCCTATTTATAGATTTTTAGGTCGGTTTCGCTGAGTCGGTGCCGTGGACGCCCGTCCACTATCTTGGACGCTCGTCCAGCCTCTATGAACGGAGAAAGAACGCTCGTTCAGAACGCGTCTGAACTCTCTGAATGTAAAATACGATTCTGGACGCCAGTTCACTTTTATGGACGCCCGTCCACTACCTTGCTCCAGTATTTTGCTCATAACTTCACTTCTAGGGCTCCAAATGAGGTGATTCAACATGCGTTGGAAAGCTATTTCAATCCTCTACAACTTCCATCAAGACAACTTTCCCTGAAAGTGCCTACAAGTGTGGACAAAATCCCCATGAAGTACCTGGTTCCGGTTTCTTCAATGATTCTTCACCTAAACATCTTTCAACTCTTCCATCTTTATCCTTCTTTTCTCATCTCTATCTCGATTTAGCTCGAATTATATCAACATTTGATCATCAATTTAGCCTCCAACATGTATCTACATCACATTAAGACATCGCAAAACGTAACACAATCCAAATACTCATAAAACCATAATCAAAACACGTACACAACCTCATTTTGCGAATAAACTAATTAAAATCTCACTTGCTTAATAAATCATTTAAAACCACATTTCCTATGCAAATCATATGAATTATGGGGGAGAACATCATAAAATACAACGTTATAAAACGTATAAATTCACCCTTAACAACTCCCCCACACTTAAACTTTGCTCGTCCCGAGCAAAACAAAACAAGATAAAGGCTCGGAAAGAATATAGACACCTCAACACATATACCACATAGTCAATAAATTAGAAGTTCACCATCGTGTGTGTGCATAGCCATAGAGAACTTCCACTAAATCCAAACTTGAAAAACTCAAAGTAAAACTAGCTAATACCCCCTCGTAGACTAGCAATAAAAGATACTTATAAGATGCACCCTACAAACGTGACATATCCCGAGAAGAATGATCGAATATATCTAGGGCCTTTCTGAAATACTCAGAGGATAATCCTACAAAGATATCTATCGGTTTATACTTGGGGATAAGATTAACTAAAACTAAGCCTTATTCATTTCATAACATATCTTAAGTGATTGAATTCATTCACTTTAAACACACATTAGGGTGAGCTTTTGCCCTCATAGCAGAGAATAGGACATTTCGAGATAATCCCTACCTTACTCCAATCATAAGGCGACTTTTCCTAAGCTGCCGTGAGCTCTCGATCATCATAGTGGTATAGGACATACGTGGTATACCCTACCTCACTCAAATCATCGACTAGCTTCCGACACACACACAATTACAATTATGTTTACTTAGAGATTTTAAAATTTGGCGGGGAAAAGATTATTTTCTGGTAGCACAGACCACTGAGCATAACACCTCAAGTAAACAATTTATTACTATTGCAAAGACTTAATCACGTTTCACTTAACACATTCAAACTTCTAGATATTCACAGTATCTCATACTACGGAACTAAATACAAACTACCATAAATCTCACGATATATACGTAGCACTAAGTACATGACTTATAAGAAAATCAAAAACTACTAATCCAAAACGGGGTATAACCTTATAAATTAGCTCATCATTCACTATGGCACGTGGAAAATAAATCTTGGTGAAACAACTAACTCACTAAAAATATGGTATACAGCATCAATGACTATAACAAACCGAACAAAAACGTGCATTGCTTACTCGAGACAAATCAAAAATTTTGAAAATTTAGCATCATTTTAGCATAGAAATAATATCATGTAAGCAAGTGCATAGATACATACCGACTAATCCTCCCCCCACACTTAAATGACAACATGTCCTCATGTTGTGCGAGAAATAAAAGAAAGAAAGTACTTAGGCGATTGTAGTTCGAAAGTGGCAAGTCCGGAAGTGGCCATGGTCGAGAAATGCTTGAGGAAATCAGTGAGGCGTGGACCATCCACCGGAAAACTGATATCATCTGAAACTCACAATTGCTATCGCAAGTATCCTGCATACATGAAAAACAACACAAAACGTACCTCGGGGGATAGGGGAAAATTATATCATATGAAACAAAAGTGATAGAGATAAAGATAAGAGGAAATCGTAAGCAAAACCACACTTCGACCCTTTATAGGACTGGGACGGCTGACTGACAAAAACAAACACAATCCTAATAAAACTGAACTAAAACAACGAAAAACAACTAAAGATAGAAACTAATATAATAAGGGATATCTAGGATGCCTCCTAGTAGCGCTAATGGTTATTGTCGTTAGCTCGACACATTTGAAGCTCAGCCTGGATCAGGCCATTTAACCTTTCTGCCAGCCACTACCTCGTTTAAGCTCCGGTCCGTAGTGTGGCTGCAGAAACAGCATCTAACGCATGGGGTTAAATCTTTGAACGCTCTCCATACCTTTTTAAGTTTCCCCATGGTTGTGTTCTTTCTCCTCCGACTCCTCTGATGACGTTTAAGTTGTCGCTCCCTCTCAAACTCTTCCATATCAGCACTACCTGCTAGAACTTCTTCAGACGGATCACTACCGTCATCCTCGGAGAACAAGTCGGGTGACAACTCGTCAAATTCTTCGACTTGAGTAACACCACATCCGAGAATATCGAGAAATTTAACAATCAAAGGTTTCTCTTTAGGTTCACCGATATAGTGCTTGCACCTTTGTCCATTAACTCGAAACGGTTCGCCGCTATAACCGCGAAGCTCTAGACGCGCCTCGGGAATGATTTGGAGAATCTCAAAAGGACCGGACCAACGAGTCCTCAACTTCCCAGGAAACAAATGTAACCTAGAATTGTAAAGAAGAACTTGTTCGCCGACTTGGAATTCTCTCTTCTTAATCTTAGCATCGTGGAGTAGCTTCATCTTATCTTTGCTGATCCTGGCACTTTCATATGCCTGGAGTCTGAACTCGTCCAGCTCATGTAACTGCTGAAGTCGATGCTGTCCACAAGTTTGGGAATCAAAGTTTAAAAACTTGGTAGCCCAGTAAGCTCTATGTTCTAGCTCGACAGGCAGATGATATGGTTTCCCGTAGACCATTTGATATGGCGATGTACCCATAGGGGTCTTATAGGCAGTCCTATATGCCCAAAGTACATCGTCCAACTTCAGACTCCAGTCTTTTCTATGACTATTCACCGTCTTCTCCAGGATTTTCTTAAGACTCTGGTTGCTTCGCTCAACGACCACTAGTCATCGGATGATATGGTGTGCCGATTTTATGGCGAACACCATACTTCTCGAGACTTTTTCAAAGGTCGGTTGCGAGAAGTGTGTCCTTCATCACCGATCAAGGCACGTGGACATCCAAACCTCACAAAGATGTTCTTCTTCGAAATTTCATGACCGTTTTATGATCATTGTGAGGAGTGGCAATTGCCTCCACCCATTTGAAACATAGTCAACGCAGACTAAGATGTATTTGTTGCCACAAGATGATGGGAATGGTCCCATAAAATCGATGCCCCAAACATCAAAGACTTCGCATTCAAGGATGGGTTTCAACGGCATGTCAAACCGCCTTGTCAAAGCTCCGGTTCTTTGACAACGATCACAAGCTTTGCAGAAAGCTTCTGCGTCCTTAAAGATCGTGGGCCAATAGAAACCGGACTGGAAGATCTTCGCAACCGTTTTCCAAGGACCAAAGTGACCACTGTGGGTCCACTATGGCATTGCTCGATTATATCGCGTTGCTCGGATTCTGGAACACATCTCCTAAGCAAACCATCTTTACAGATCTTGAAAAGATAAGGTTCATCCCAAACGAAATATTTCATATCAGAGAAGAACTTCTTCTTCTCTTGATAAGACATTTCAGGATCGAGATAACGGGCATGAAGGTAGTTTACAATGGAGGAATACCATGGAACATCGGGAGGACAACCGTCTATCAACATAATGTTTTCTAGAGGAAAGTAAAGATCTATATCATCTGGTTCATCCTTTTCCTCATTTAACACCCTAGAAACATGATCCGCCACTACGTTCTCACTGCCCTTCTTATCTTTGATTTGAACGTCAAACTCTTGGAGGGTCAGTATCCAACGCAGTAAGCGCGGTTTAGCTTCCTTTTTGGTCATGAGATATCGCAAAGCAGCGTGGTCAGTCCACACAATCACTTGAGCACCCAGCAAGTAACTACGAAACTTATCCATAGCAAAGACTACGGCTAATAGTTCCTTTTCGTTTTCGTGTAGTTAACTTGAGAAGGATTCGATGTGTGGATCGGCATAATAGATAGGTGGAACTTTCCATTAAGCTTTTGCCTAAGATCGCACTCAACAAGCATAGTTGGATGCATCACACATAAGCTCAAAGGGTAGGTTCCAGTCTGGCGATATAAGAATTGGAGCAGAGATCAGTCTACTCTTAAGCTCCTCAAACGCGCACTTGCAATTCTCATCAAAATCAAAAGTAACGTCTTCTTTGAGTAAAGTAGGCAGGGCTTGGCAATCTTTGAAAAGTCTGGATGAACCTCCTATAGAAGCCGACATGTCCGAGAAAACCTCGGACCTCCCGAACATTCTTAGGATAACTCATCTTCTCAATAGCTTCAACCTTGGCCCTATCTACTTTATACCTTTGGTGACACTTTGTGGCCAAGGACTATGCCTTCATCTACCATGAAATGGCATTTTTCCCAATTAAGCACTAAGTCCTTTTCCACACATCTAGACAACACTTGATCAAGATTATCGAGGCAATCGTCGAAGGATTGACCAAAGACCGAGAAATCATCCATAAAAATCTCCATGCACTTTTCAACTAGCCCGTCAAAGATTGCCATCATACACCTTTGGAAGGTGGCCGGGGCATTACAGAGACCAAACGGCATCCGCCTGTAGGCGAATGTTCCATAGGGACAGGTGAAAGTGGTCTTCTCTTGGTCAACAGGATCGATGGGTATCTCGGAAGTATCACGAATATCCATCGAGAAAGCATTAGAATGCATGCCCCGCCAGACGCTCAAGCATCGGTCAATGAATGGAAGGGAAATGATCTTTCAGTGTGACCTCATTGAGTTTTCTATAGTCAATCTGAGACTCTATAGCCTGTAACTAGCCTCAATGCTATCTCCTCTCCTTCTCATTCTTCTCAATAGTAATTCCCCCTTTTTGGGGACTACCCGAGTCTGGGACACCCACTCACTATCTGCAATGGCGTAAATGATACCCATATCTAGAAGCTTTATAATTTCCTTCTTGACTACTTCTTGCATATGAGGGTTAAGCCTTCTCGAGGTTGTCTAACTCGTTTTGCACCCTCCTCAGTCTTGATCTTGTGCATACAGATGTCGGGAGATATCCCTCGGATATCTCCCACCTGCCATCCAAAGGCTTTCTCATTTTTGCGCAAGGCGTTTAGCGATTTAAGCTCTTCTATTCGAGAGAGCTTGGCGAGAGATGATCAAAGGAAGCTTGTCACCTTCTCTCGAAATACATACTTAAGATGTTTAGGCAACGGCTTGAACCAAGTCTACGAGGGGGTTCCTCTAGACTTGATTTAAGATCTCCACTCCTCAACTCAACATCGTTGAGTTTACTTTAGCGCCCTACCGCCAAAGCTTCTTCCTCGTAGCTCATCCTCAAAATCACCGCTAAGCTGGTCTAGATTGACCACACCATGATTAATCAGATTATCGATCAATCGCTCATATTCTCGCTTCTACGACCAAGACTTGCTTATCCATGAAGTCATTGAAGTCATCAGACGTCTCCTCAATGGAACGTACCGGTTGGAGAACCGGAGGGTACTTGAATAGATTTAGAAACACTATAGCTCACCTCTTGGTCACCAACTCGGATAGTTACTTTCCCACCATCACAATCGATGAGGGCTCTAGGTTGTAGATAGGAAAGGTCTTCCAAGAATCGGAGGACATTTTCATTTTCTCCATATCTAAGACATACCAGATCCACGGGAAAGGTAAACCTACCAACTTGAACCAATACGTCCTTTAGGATCCCCGAGGCTTTCTTTGAAGATCTATCGAATCTGTAAGTTCATGGTAGTGGGTTCTAGAAGACTTTGTAAACCATTTGCTTGCACACGAGATAATGGCATCAAGGCGATAGATGCACCCAGTCACATAAGGAATTTGGGAAGACTAATCCCCCCATCGCAATGTGAGCACAAATTTTCTGGGTCACTTCTCTTGATTGGTAAGCTTTCATAATTAACCGAGAGAACACTCCTTACCAACCGCTTGATCCATTCTCGCTAACTTCTTCTTGGAAGATACAACATCCTTGATGAACTTTGTATACCTAGGCATCTCGACCAAGACCTCGGATAATGGCAGATTTACGAGTATTTTTGAAGGTTTAGCACCTTCTCATACTTTTTGTCTTCAACCAATGGAATGTTGCTCTTCCTCGGTGGAAGCGGAAGCTTTTTCAAATCATCCTCGGAAAATACTTTCTTCGAGGGCGAACTAACGGCCTTGTCTTCCAAATCTTTCCACCGAACCGTCTTTTCATTCTTTTTGTTAGTCGAGGATCCCACGACTATCATTTAACTCATCATTCCTCGAGGGATCACCACCGAGGACTTCCAATTGATTCTTTATTCCCTCGAGGATCACCACTTGAGGAATCTCAACTCTTTCTTCTATCGGGGATCACCACCTGATTTGCCTTCTGCGGCCGAGGGATGATGGTTGCTCAATTTCCCTCCCGCCTTATCGGCGGGGAGGGCTAGTGGTTTCCCTGGAAGCCAGGGGGACCACCAACTTGAGAACCACTTCTTAAGTTCATCGCACTGGCCTCCTCTTTACCGTATTGCATTATTGGCACGAGGTCAGTGCATTGGCTGTTGCTTAAATCGGCTTGAGCGACTTGACCGCCTCTTGGATTCTTTTCCGTGAAGCTGGGCAACTGCCCTGACGGTCTAGAGGCTAAGCGCTTCACCAATTGCCCGATCGCCTCTCAAGGCTTTTCATCAAATCTGCTTTGCTCCTCCCGAAATGAACTCCATTCGGCTTTTATATAAATCTGGTGGGGGGTGCCTTGAGAGTTTTGAAAGTTACGGGAAATGGCTGGCTTGGCCGACTTTGGAATGCAGAATTAGAATTGGCTGGCCAATTCTGATTGAACCTTTGCTGTGGATTGGAAGAATTATAGCTTGGGTTCTGATTATAACCAGGGTTGCTATTGAAGTTCGAATTAGGATTAAATCCCGAAGATTGATTAAACCCTTGGTTTTGAAGCTGTTACGGCCGGAGAATTGGTTATTGAATCTACGATTTGTCCGGCAGAGAAAGCATTGACTTCGCGATTACGCCCAATCATGGGATGAGCGAGCAAGATGCCCCATGATGTCACATACTTGGCATGTGATTGGATTATGCTGTCCATAGTCATGAACAACATTGACTTCTTTGGAAGCGGAGGGGAAGAAAATTGACATTGGCGATCCATATGGCGGTCGACAAAGAGACATGCACAATCTGAACTTGAGAGTTACGTGAAAGTGAAAGAGTCGATTACTCGGATTAGGAACAATTTGGGATGTTGTCTCACGAGAATTAGCCATTTGCTTTTGCAACAAGGCAATCAGATTTTGCATAGTCACTTCCTCGACCTTGGGAGGAGGAGGAGGTGCTGAATAGCTTGATAGGATGGGGCATAGTTGTATTTGGCAATGTCTTGAACAATGCCCATCCTTCATCAGTGTTTTCTTGAGAAATGCCCCACTGGAGGAACTATTGACCATGCCCTTGGTGAGCTCGGTCAATCCATTTGGAAGAAAGTATGGACTTGCCTTTGCTTGGGCAAGCCATGATGGGGACACTTTCGCAGGAGAGAGACTTAAACCTTTCCACGCCTCAAAGAATGACTCATTTTCCGGTGACGGAATGTGAAGATTTCGTTCGAGCATAGTGGGCGTTTTGAAGGAGGAAAGTATTGACTTAGAAATTCCTTCTCGAGCTCCGCCCACGTAGTGATGGATTCAGAGGGGAGAGTGATACCACTCGAGTGCCTCCCCGTAAGGAAAATGGAAATAGTTTAAGCTTGATGGCGTCCTCACTTACACCTTGGATACGGGTAGTACCGCATATTTGCAAGAATGTGTGTAAGTGAGTGTGGGGTTTTCGGATGGAAAACCATGGAAAATTGATGCATCTTTGCATCATCCGAATAAGTCCGGTTTAAGCTCGAAGTTTGGAGCAAGTAATGGTAGGCATGGCGATAGCCGGGTTGATGGTGATTGTGCGGGCATGGCATAGTCGGCCAACGTCCGTCTATCTTCCGCCGCCATTATTACTATTCTTTCGATTTCTCTGAAAGATATTGCTCAAATTCTTGATCTAGAGCGTTTCTTCTTCGTAAGCGAAGTCTCCGCCTATTAGGTCGGACTATCGTCCGCTCGGGGTCGGGAATAGATTAGTGATCCCTTATGACTACGAGTTTGCATAAATCGAACACCAACTCAAGGTGTTGAGCAAGAAAGGATAGAAAGTGACGAAGGACGGATCAGGCAGAGGAAAGGATAACTAAACCTAGAGGAATCAAAAACTACGAAACTTAACTACGAAAAATTTAAAAGCAGGAAAAACAGAAACACTAAAAGCGTGTTGAAATCTTACGAGCCCAAAATGGAAGGGAAAACAGTGGATTTTGACCTCGAAAGCGGTGTCGGACGGCCTCCGGCGATCTGCCACGTCGTCGGCGTCGAACGAGCTTTCGAATTGGGGTCTGCGCGCCAATCCGACACTCGAGCCGAAAGTTATGGCCAAAATACTATCAAGTGCTAAAGCGGACTCTTTTTTCCTAAAATTTGATCGTGAAAGGTGTGGAGTCGGATGATTCAACCTAAGAAACCTACCTACGACACTTACCTACGAAAAAGCAGAAAACCTAATTGAAATAAAAATAAAAAAAAGCGATGGGCAGACAGATGACGGGCGTCCAATTAACTGGACGGGCGTCTTCTGGAGGAAAAGCTGGACGGGCGTTGAGACTAAGCTGGGACTTTCGTTCGTGAGAGCGAATAGATAACGAGAATAGAGCAGACTTGATTTGGACGAGCGGCGTTGGTGATATCGACGAGCGAAGCGTTGATGATCTTGGACGTCCGTCCGGATCAATCACGAGACGAAAGAACGCAAAAGCAGTATGAAAGCGAAAACAGAGTATCAAACTAATTATCTAACTTAATTTCAAAAGGAAAGATTTACTACGAGGATCAGATTTCTAACAACTAATCTAACTACTAACTAACTAATTATGAACGCAAACAAATAAAATAAATTCTACAAATTAACTATAAAAAAATCAAAAACAAAAACAAAAACTAGGCAACCGTCCGGTTCCCCGGCAACGGCGCCAAAAACTTGTCCCGGATTTTATCAATACAAAACAACAAGTAATAAACCGGTTAACCTCAAGTGCAAGGATCGTAGTATGGAGGCTAATGCCGGGTCGATCTTACGGGGAACTAGACGAATGTTAACCCTAGCTTTTGTTTTTAACTAACTCTTGCCACACAAATATGCAGAAAATAACTAGACAGAGGAGATTAATCCAATGCTAGGAAAGATTGAAAGCAATAAAAATAAACTAAAAGTGCAGGAAAATAAATTAACTAATCTAAACTAAGCTATGAGGATTGTAAATCAAGTTTATAAAAGACAAACGAGGATTGATCCACCTATCAACATGCATTGATCTATTATCTCGATTTTACGTGGTATTTACTTAGGTTGGGATTCACCTTACCTAAACATGAATTCCTAATTCCTTAGGCAATCCATCTATTAACCTAGTATCTTCCAACACTAAATTAACACGTTAAAAGATCAAAGGTGTCAACTTTTACGTTAACGATCTAGTTTTAGACTTACTAACTTCCGTTAATATAAATCTAATGAACTATTCTTATCTATGGTGATCTATGCTATTCAAGACTTCCATCGACAATAACATATCAAGCATACAACATATCTCCCAATATAATTGCATTAAAACAAGAATATGCATAGATAAGAAACAACCGTAGTAAATACTCACAAGAAAAGTCGAAATAAATAGATCAATTCAATGTCGATGGCTTCACAATTCTCGTTTGAAGGAGGTTCTAGCCTCTGAGCATCCTCAGCAACCCAGAAAAGCAGGAAAATAACATAAAACTAGCCTACTTTGATCGAATTTAAAGTTGCATAAAACTGGAAATAAAAAGTGTAAAATCGCAGCCAAAGCTGCCCCTAGAAATTTAGGGTTCGAATTGTATGTTTAGGGTTTGGGAAATCGCGCCTATTTATAGATTTTAGGTCGGTTTCATTTGAGTCGGTGCCGTGGACGCCCGTCCACTATCTTGGACGCTCGTCCAGCCTCTATGAACGGAGAAAGAACGCTCGTTCAGAACGCGTCTGAACTCTCTGAATGTAAAATACGATTCTGGACGCCAGTTCACTTTTATGGACGCCCGTCCACTACCTTGCTCCAGTATTTTGCTCATAACTTCACTTCTAGGGCTCCAAATGAGGTGATTCAACATGCGTTGGAAAGCTATTTCAATCCTCTACAACTTCCATCAAGACAACTTTCCTGAAAGTGCCTACAAGTGTGGACAAAATCCCCATGAAGTGCCTGGTTCCGGTTTCTTCAATGATTCTTCACCTAAACATCTTTCAACTCTTCCATCTTTATCCTTCTTTTCTCATCTCTATCTCGATTTAGCTCGAATTATATCAACATTTGATCATCAATTTAGCCTCCAACATGTATCTACATCACATTAAGACATCGCAAAACGTAACACAATCCAAATACTCATAAAACCATAATCAAAACACGTACACAACCTCATTTTGCGAATAAACTAATTAAAATCTCACTTGCTTAATAAATCATTTAAAACCACATTTCCTATGCAAATCATATGAATTATGGGGGAGAACATCATAAAATACAACGTTATAAAACGTATAAATTCACCCTTAACACATATATTAGATCTGATCTGGTAAGTGTTACTTCGCCGTTTTCTGAACGGTCGAGTGATCCTTCTGACTTAGCCGTTATGGATCTTTCTTCACTGTTTCGTCGTTACTCAGCCGAAAGTCAGTTTACTCAGCCGATTCACTGTTTCCTTCTTTGCTTCAATTTAAGGAGAATCTTTGTACTTCACTGATCCTTGATTGGGGTGAGATCAGTGTACACCATATTTGAATATTAAGTTTCATCACTTGAAACATAACTTAGACTTATCCAAGGTCATCACAGACTTCCTTGGGTATAAGTCAGACCATAATGTCTTCATTGTATCTCTGCTGGTGCTTGGCTGGCTTCACTCTGCCGAATGTCTGTTTTTACTTTGCCGTCCTACCAACTAGTACAATACTTGTCTGACTCAACTTATACAACATGTCAGACTCCAAGTAAAGACTTATACAGAGAATTCTAACTTATTTCAGGCTTGCTATAACCGCTAGTATGACCATCATCAAAACACAATAAAATGTTCCTAACATTTAGTGTCCTTTTATTCAGTACCCTGAATGCCTTGCTGACAGAAGAATATCCCAAGAAAATTCCTTCATCTGACTTGGGTTGGAAGGTCTTCAATTGCTCCTTATGATTTAAGATAAAACATTTGCTTCCAAATGGATGGAAATAGGATATATTAGGTATCCTTCCATTCCAAATCTCATAAGGTGTCCTCAGCAGCTTCTTGTTCACTGAGGTTCTATTTTGTGTATAGCATGCTGTGTTAACTGCTTCAGCCCAGTACCTTTCAGGTAACAATGCTTCACAAATCATAGTCCTTCCTGCTTCTTTTAGAGTCCTGTTTCTTCTCTCAGCAACCCCAATTTGCTGAGGTGTACCAGCAACATCAAGTTGATGTAGTACACCATTTTGTTCACAATATTCTCTTATCACTTTGTTGAGAAACTCAGTACCCTTATCTGATCTGATCTTCACTAATGTGACACTTTTCTCATTTTGTAATCTTTTTAAAAGTTCTGGCATCTTTTGAAGTGTTTCACTTTTCTTATTCATGAATACCACCCAGGTGTATCTTGAATAATCATCCACAACAACTAAAGTGTACTTCTTTCCTGTTACACTTGTTGGAGTGACGGGTCCAAATAGATCCATGTGCATCAGCTCCAACACTCTCTTAGTTGATTGCTTTGTTTTTGACTTGAAGCTTGATTTAGTTTGTTTACTTTGCTGACAAGTATCACATATAGCATCCTTCTTGAATGTGATTTCAGGTAAACCAATCACCACTTTCTTCTTTACTAACTGATTGGTGTCATCAAAATTCAGATGATTCAACTTCTTGTGCCATAACCAATTGAGTTCTGACTTGGTATGCACTATCAGGCAGGTTTCTGGAACTGTAGTTGACCAATTCACAACATACATATTTTGTTGTCTTTTTCCAGCCAACACAACTTGATCACCTCTTTCACTGATGACAGTACATGTGCCTTTGTCAAAAGTGACCTTGTATCCCATGTCACAGAATTGTCCAGTGCTCAGCAAGTTGTAGTCCAGTCCTTCAACATATGCAACATTCCTGATTGTTAGTCCATTCCTCACAAGTGTGCCATAGCCTCTTGTGTAACCAGGTGTGTTCTTGTTTCCAAAGTTCACTCTTGGACCATCCTTTGCTACATAGCTTGTCAGACAGTCTTATTCTTTGTCATATGTCTGGAACATCCCCTGTCAAAGTACCAGACACCCTACAAAACAAAATCAATACATTTTAGGTACCCAAATCTGTTTGGGTCCATGATGGTCAGTGGTAAGCATTGGCAAGTTTCCATAAGGTCTTCTTCTAAAGGTGTCATACTTATGTTCATACATGTATTCCACACATCCATAAGATCTAACATTTGGATGTGTAGGATTCACATATACTTTCTGGCTTTTTGGTAAATAGTGTTGTTTGGAGTGATTTCTCTTGTTAGAAGCACTAGTATAACCATAGGTTTGCTGTCTGTTAGGAACAACCCTGTAATATGGAGTCTGCTGAGGTCTCTACTGAGGTCTTATATAAGTCCTCTACTGAGTCCTTTCTTTGATTCCATTGCCTAGGTTTTACCTAGCAAAGTATGGTTGTATCTCTTTGTTTTATCGATTGAGGTGAGGAATATTCCAATCATCATCAGCAGGGAAAAATCTACCTTTCCCCCTGAGATAAGTATCCCTTGAATGATTAACATTTTTGGGTTTAGGATTCTTATCCTTGGAATATTTCTGATTTTCATCCTTTTGTGGTCTAGCAGACTTGGTAGCAGGTCTGCTATCAGCAGGTCTAGAAGGTACAACAGTCATTCCTTTGGATTTATTCTTCTTATTAGGTGCTGCTGACCTTTTTGACCTCTGATGTTGCTTTCTTGAAATTTTCTCATTAGGCTTTACTGTCTCAGCAACCCTACTTGGAGTTGGATCTTTTGCAGGTACAAACTTAGGACCAGTCGGCACTAGGTTCAAGAACTTCTTTGGATCCACTCATGTTGGATTGTTGTGTTCCAAATCCAAGACTGTCCCTATCACCATAGGGCTTCCCCATTTGAATACAACATAGGAACAAGATTGTTCGGCAGATTCGGTGGCTCTTGGTGATTCGCTCAAAGACTTATCTTGATTCTGTTCAACTTCTTTTCCTTTCCTTTAAGAATTTTCAATTCGACTTTCAATCTTTCAACTTCTGATTGAAGAGCTTTTTTTTCTGCCTTCACAATCTCATAACCAGATTGTATTATCCTCAGTTGAATAAGGATGGCATCCAAAGTTTCTTCATTATCAGAAATTTTGGGATTTGAACCACAGGCGGATTCACAATCACTATCAGCAGGAGTATTAATTGATACAGAATTGTATACCTCCTCTGTCTCATCCATGTTAGCCATCAAGGCATAATCATCCAATTCAGCAACCAATGCAGTGTCATCGATTCATTTCCTTTATCGATTCAACTTCATAACCGATTCATCTTCAAACAACCATTGCTTTCTTTCCATGTCTTCTTTGTTGACTCTTGCTCTTTTGTAGATCCGGACAATCAGTGTCCGAAATGTCCAGGCTTCTTGCAGTTGAAGCAAAGATAATCTGGTTCCTTTTTCTGTTTTAACTCAGGACAATCAGGTTTGTAGTGCCCTGGTTTCTTACAATGATAGCATAAGTAATCATTGTCTTTCTTTGATTCTTCCTTTTTCTTTTCACTGAATTTCTTTGTGAAATTCCTAGGTGGACTCTTTCCAGTCTTCATTAATCTAATTTTCTTGCTCAGCAATGCAATCTGCTCTTGCATCTCATCCAACAAATCATCTTGGGCTGCTGAAGTTTCTTCCTGATGAGCAGCAGCCAATGCTGTAGTCTTTGGTTCCTCTTTTTCTGTCTCAGGCACCAGTTTCTTACTATACTCATATGCCTTAAGATCTAAGAACAGTTTGAAGGTGTCTTCCTCATGGAGGCTTCTCATTTCCTCTATTGCTGTCACCTTCATCTCCCACACTTCTTTGGCAGGTAGAGCTTCCAACATTTTTGAATTTATTTCTTCATGTGAGTACTTCACATTCAGCAGGGTGAGTTCATCCATGATAGCATTGAACCTAGATTCCATTTGTTCAATGGTTTCATTTGGCTTCATTTTGAACTCTTGAAACTTCTTCTTTACTACACTGATCTTGTTCTTTTTGATAGCATCAGTGCCTTCACAAATTAATTGCAACTTGTCCCAAAGTTCCTTGGCAGTTTTGCAATCTTTTACCTTCATATACATATTGCTATCTAGTGTTCTGTAGATGATATATATAGCAATGTTGTTGAGATTGGCTCTCTTTCTATCTTCAGCTGTCCATTCTCTCTTTGGTTTTGGAGTGTCTTTGGATCTCATTATCACGAAGCATTGCTTTTGTTATCTCTGATGGTCCATCCGTCGATTACATCCATCATTTCATCATGTGTAGCAGCTAGATAAGCCTGCATACGATGTTTATATTCATCAAATCGATCCAAAGAACACATCAACATTGTTCTAGCATACTGATTGTTATCCATGATGCAAGTTTTTGAAAATTAGAAACTTGAAAAAGTTTTCAAAGAATTTTCACAAGTACAACAAGTAGGATTACTTCAGAACGGAAGCACTGCTCCGATACCAATTGTTGGTCCCTTGAAAAGGCTTTGGTTAAGTTTAGAGGGGGGTGAATAAACTTAACACTTAAAACTTTGGAGTTAACAAACTCAAGAACTTCCAGTGACTCTGCGATACTTGATGAGTCTTTGACACTCGATAGTCTATTTGATTGTTGAGTTTCATGAATTTGTGCAGCGGAAATATATCAAAAATTAAGCCTTGTTTCTTGTTGTTAAATATGATACCAAGTATTAGATACTCAGTAGTGTATGGGTGTGAATTCAGTTGCTAGATTCAGTATATTGATGTGTTATATAAACTATGTTCAGAATATAAATGCAGAAAGTAAGTAGGCAGATTTTATAGTGGTTCCAGGTGGTGTAATCCTGTCAGTCCACTCTTCTCCTGTGATGTTGGAGGAAATTCACTAGATAGATTCTTGAGATAGCTGTTACAAAAATCCCTAAGATGTTTGTCCTTCACCAATAGCTATGGCTTCACAAACTGAAAACTAGGAACAAGTAGGATTCTTTGCTCCAAAGTCTTCCTTTGGTCCTTGAAGGGTAGGATTGCCTCTTCACCGGCTCCACCACAAACAATGATCTTTCACACAGATGTGCTTCACTTGTCTTCAATGATTTCTTGTAAAAGAAAGTTTGAATCAAGTAAATGATTCGATTGCGAGTGGTTTGATCAGGATGATATGATCGCAGACTTGCGTCTTCAAGTGTGTAAACTTGATGTAGCTTGAATACAGATTACACTTGAAGATTTTATCTGGATCAGTAGCCTTAATCTCAGTAGGTTCAGCAGGGTGTTTTTCTTGATTTAATTCTGATTGCTGAAGATAGATCCGTAATTTTCATCCCTTGTATCTGATTTAGGAGTCCTCTATTTATAGGTAGGAGTCCTTGTGACTTGTATTTGAAATTCAAATATAGCCGTTTCAGATTTTGTCCCATTTGACTTGCTTTTACATCCTTTGTTCATAAAAATCGACACGGTGATTGCTTTTTGACAATGGTGTCTGATCTGTCCATACTTTGACTTGTATCCATTGGATAAAATCCTGAATCATCCCAACGTCCCTTTAATCTCAACCATTGATTTATTTGATAGAATCGAGAGGTTGTTAGTCATCTTATCCATGTTTTCTTCCAATGTAACCTTTGAATAATTCGATGTATGTGTATCGGCGAGGTTCACGAGATAATAAGTCATTGATATACTTATTAGTTAGTGATCCAAATTTTGCTAATCTGTCTTTTATCTAACTTTTATTTATGAAGTTAGATTACACCTTTGCATATAACTAAGTTCCAATCACCATCCAACTTATGGAACTTAGACCTTGTATTAAGGTATATGTAATCGATTTAGGTCATCACAGACTTCCCTAAATTTCGATTCCATATCCTTGACTTTTAATTACTAAGTTTGATCCCTTAGCCTTCATTAAGCGAGTTTGACCCCTCACCTTCGGTCTTCAAAGAGTTCACGATAAGTCTACTGACCTAACTACCCAACTGACCTAGACTAGTCTCATTGATGTAAGTCGGTGACCATTCTGATCCTTGTTTTATCAAACCTATACAAAGATCAAACTCTAATAAACCTATACATTTAATCTAGACATCTTTTTGCCTTTGCTCTATAACAGTTAGTCTGGCACTCATCACTAAAACTTAAAAATAAGTCCAACAATTTCCCCCTTTTTGGTGATGATGCCAATACCCTCACCTAACAGCAAAGCAAAAAGATTAAAAACAAAACAGAACAAGTAGTCATCTTTCATTATAAACATATTTTCAAAGTTGTTACAGTCTAGAATCAGCAAATGATAAAACATATAAAGTATGCTGATCTACTGTCTCCTTTCTCTTTCTTCTCTTGCTTTTTCCACTTGTTCTTGGTAAGCTCTTATCTCTCTGATCATGTCTCTCATCCATTCATTTTCAATGAGAGGGAAGTTAATGTGAGGATCACTTCTTTCCACCAATGCCATGCTTCTGGTAGAGTAAGATTTATCTGATGTACTCTAAACCCCAAACGCATGTATACTTCTTTGAATTCATTAAGTGACTCCTTTGCATTTGTGGTAGGCAAACTCCTTTTACCTCTACCACCTCTTCCACCTCTCTTTGAAGCCCTCATAGCTTTAAATCTTGCTTCCCAAAATTTTAAGCCCAGAAAGGAGTTCAAACCTTCATGAAATCCCTTGTCATGATAAGGTCTCATTCTGTTGTAGTATACCTTCTTGTATTGTTGGAGAAGATCATCAGTGAGTGGAAGTCTGCCAGGTGCAGGTTCCCTAAATGCATTAGTATCATCTTCCCATCTTTTCTTGGCAAAAATTCTGGCAGCCTCTTTTGCTTCTGCTGTTTGGCCCTCTTCCCCCTTATTGACATCATCAACAAAACAGGAGCAGGCCATGCACACTCTCCTGAGTCAACACTAGATTGTTCATCTGACCTTCAATAATTTCAGCCTAGTGTCTATTGTAGTGATCCTTCCTTGTAGTGTTTGCTCCAGCAGGTTTATCCTCTCAGTAATTTTAGGATCCAGTAAAGCAGGTTGAGGTGCTACACTGGCCAGTGCAAAGAGGTCTATGTACCTCAGCAAGGTTATCTAACTTCTGATGAATGGAGTTAAGTTGATCTTTCAAGAATTTTTCCTTTAGTGTATTGCCTGTTTAATTCCCCTCACATCTTTTGTGAGATCAAAGAATGGCATCTTGAGTAGATGTGTAGCTTGAAGCAAGCTGTCTCGAGAGACTTTCTATTGTTATCCACCATGTTCATCAGTTCTTAAAATCTTTGTTCCTGTCTATCAAGTTGAGTTCTTAACTGTGTCATGTCATTCCTGACAGCCCTCAACTCATCTAGGACATGTGCTGGAACTCCACCAGTCATTCCTCCAGCAGCTCCATCAGCAAGCTCTTCTACATTGTATTGTTGCCACTGACTGCTGATCACCACTGCAAAACTCATATCCCTTCCAGCAGGGTGAGGTCCTTGGTACTCCTCCAAGATAGGATCAATAGCAGGTTCTTCAATCACTGGTTCATCATCAGTAGATTCTTCCTCAGGCATTTGAAATTCTTCATCACTGTAGTCATAGTCCAACATTTGCTCATCCTTATCAACATTAGCAGACTGTTGACCATCTTTACCTACAGTGGCCTTGTCTCCTTCAGTAGGCTCCACTACAGCAGCCTCTTCAACAACAACAGCAGGGGTTTCCTCCAAACCCAAAGTTTGTTCCAACCTTTGTCCAGTGTTTGTTTGTACCTCAAAGACACTGCACCTCCGGTTCCAACTTTGTGTCCACGTCTTTGTTTGATCCTCAAAGAACTGCACCTCCACTTATTTCCTTGGTTTTGTTGCAATTTGTGCCACAATAACCTGGTCAGAGAATACATCCATATTTTCCTTTTGAAATTCCCCAATATCAGCAATCCTTCTCAGAAAATTTGCAGTTTTGGTTAAGGTGTCCTCAGTGTCAACCCTATCTTGATATTGAATTGAATCCTCTGAACTGACATCAGGCTCACTAAGATCAGTGATCCTTTCTTCATCTGAATCCACAGTCTGCTGATCATCAACATGCTCAGCAGGTTCTACAACAAATAAAGGATCTATCTCACCAACCATTCTGTTTGCACCAATGTCTATTCCCTCATTGATTTGTGCCTCAATATCATTCATGGTGAGATTTTGCACATCCTCATCCATTTGTCCAGTTTGTTGTCTCTCAGTGGATTGTTCAGCACCAGTAGACTGCTCTACTCGTGGTTCAATAATCATAGCAGTTCCACTGACTCCTCCTGGACCAGAGGGGTGATTACCATCAGAATCAGATGATGAAGAGTCATCACTATCACCTCTTGGATCCCTGAACTTGATACCCTATTCTTTCTGTTGTTCATCAAACAGATCCATCAGCCTTGATTGCAATAAGGAGGTATCAACCAGATCCAGCAAATTTTCCACTCCCAATCTCTCAAAAGCCTATTCTTCAAAATCTGTCATTGGTTCTGCATCTGGCTTTTGTCTCTAATAGAATCCAAACTTCCATTGGAAGTAGTTTGCAACCAGTAGGAGTTTAGGATCAACAAACTCCTTTTTCTTCTTCTTCACATGTCTCTCAAATGGCATGAATGACTTTCTAGGAGCTGTTTCAGTGCCTTGCTTGACTCCAAAGGTCTCAACAAGTAAACTCAAAGTTTGTTCTACAGATGCCTCTAGGTCAGTAGGTTGCTCAGGTTGGATGTTAGTCCCTACTACCTCCATCTGTACTACACTTGGTCCCCCCTGACTTATATGC
The DNA here is from genome assembly GCA_026214975.1 of Gentiana macrophylla. Lineage (NCBI taxonomy): Eukaryota > Viridiplantae > Streptophyta > Magnoliopsida > Gentianales > Gentianaceae > Gentiana > Gentiana macrophylla. Next base: position 87,040,083 of record CM047806.1, read on the forward strand.
TCATCAGCAGGGTTAGCAGCAGACTGCTCTTCCCCCTGAACTATTGCAAGACTTGCAGGGTCTTGTACCAAATTTTCAGCTTCCACAGCAGGTATTGACTCAGTAGCTTGCTGTGGATCTTCTACAAGTTGCTCAACAACAACTTGGGTAGTTTCAGTAGGCTCATGAGCCTTTGCAGGTGAGGATTCAATAGTTTCTACAGCAGGCTCAGGGTCAGTAGTCTGCTGTGATTCTCCAGTAGGTTGCTCAACAACAACCTCTACATCCTCAGTAGGCTTGATAATAGTTAAGGGCTCAGCCTCAATAGCCTCTCCTTCTTCTTCTACTTCGTTTTCTTCTTCTTGTTCTCTCTGACTTTCTAAAATCCTCAGTTGTTTTCCTTTGCCATGCTTCTTCTTCTTGGCAATCTCTTTCATTCTTTTAGAAAGATCATTTTCTTCAAATTCAGTAGCCTTCCTCTTTCTACTGAATTCTTTCTGTTGCTCCTTTAAAACTTCAGCAACAGTCTTCTTAGCAATTACAACATGGTCAGTAATTTCAACTTCAGCTGGACCCTCAGCAGACTCAGCAGTTTGTGCTGTTTGCTTCCTTGTCCTTTTAGGCTTAAACATCTCTGTTATTTTTCTTGTGTCAGCGGCCTTTCTCTTTTCAGTAACCTTTGTAGGTGTAGCAGGCTTAGCAACTTTCTTAACCTGCTCACCACCAGCATCACCATCATCTCCATCATCATCACTGCCAACAGCCTCATCAACTCCTTCTTCATCATCATCCAGACCAGGGATATGATAATCAATCTCTTTCTTGTATCTGGATTTATTTTTCTTCTTTGGTGCAACATCAGCAATTTCCAAATGATTCAGTAGGGCCTGAACCATTAATCCTAAGGGTAAGGCCTTGGATTTCCTTGTCCCTTCTTTTTCTTCTTTTGCAACCTTCTTCATGTAGTGGATAAAGTATCCGGCCCAATCAAACTTCATACTTACGCAAATAATCAATGCTGATTCTATTTTGGGTCCTGATAGTGTATCCATGCTTCCAATGAGTCCTAAGATATTCTTTGCAATAATCTTGCTCAGTAGGTTGTACTCTTAACCAATGTGTTTCACATTAATGCCTAGAATTGATTTGATGGCATCATTGGTCTTGATTTGGTCAATAAAATCCATCTTTGACAATCCCATTTCCTCAGGATTTGTTGGAGCATTAATTATTTCTGCAAAACCAAAAAGCTTCCCTCAGTTGATTTGAGGAAACTTCAATCTCCTGGGCATTTACAGTTGTGGTGAATGCCTCTCTTCCTTCTCTTATGACGATATTTCTCCAGAAGCTAACAACATTTGTATATGAGATTGTTTCCAATCTTATATTAAGCACATTCTCCAGACCTTCATATCTTCTTATTCTTCGACCAATATTGATGGCTAGTTCTGTTTGGTTAGCATCAACAACAAAACCTCTCACACTTTGACTTGTTCCGATTTGAACATCATCATTTTCTGCCATTGTTATAAGAAAAAGATGAAGAAGATAGCTTTTAAATCTGTGTTCACACAGTGTAAATGCAAAGAGAATCGATCTAAGTTTTTGTATGTAGCCTCTGTGTATAGGTCTGCATATATATAGACAGATATGGTTGAAACTGTCAGATTGTGTACTGTGCATTAACCACGATTAAATTTGAGTGAATGCTGTCTTGACACGTGGCCCATTACTCTTCATAACGTTTTGTAACCGTTGGACCGTGTTAACTATGGTTATAAAGGATAGAATTAATATCCCGCCATTTACTTTTGACTTTTGTAAGTTTGACTTAGTAACGTTTCCTCCAAAGACCTTGTCATCGGTGAGACTTGGCTCAAGTGACTCTTACGACAAAGTGTCTCAAAGCGACTTTCTTTGATAGAGTCACTCTGCTGATGCTTAAATCCTTTTGTGTTGTCCAATTGATAATACAAGATGAGGTTTAATACCAATGACTGATCAGTCAAGTGAGCTCACCCAACATGACAAAGACCAATCCCCTTGGCAACCTCATTTGCTCAATTGTCCAAACATAAGTACATGGAATTGTTGATACCAATGACTAATCTGCTAAGTGAGCTCACCCAACATAGCAAAGACTAATCCCCTTGGTGAATTCGATTACCTAATCTTGATCGAGTCAACTTTAATGATTCCAAGTTACGTCCTTAATTTAGCAAATCTTTCACTATCCAATGGTTTAGTGAAAATATCAAACAAGTTGATCTTCGTGAGGGATATAAAGAACCACCACATCCTTCTTTTCAACATGATCTCTTATAAAATGATGTCTCACATCAATATGCTTGGTTCTTGAGTGCAAAACAGATTTTCATGAATTGCAATTGCACTTGTGTTGTCACACATAATTGGAATTTCTTTTCTTCAATTCCATAATCCCTGCTTCGTTGTCTTAACCACAAGATTTGTGCCTGACAACTTCCAGCTGACAATATACTCGCTTGGTAGTGGAAGTTGATATAGAGTTCTGTTTCTTGCGGAACTAGGAAACCAGTCTATTTCCCATTAACTGACAGGTTCCTGTGGTGTTTTTTCTGTCAATCTTGCATCCGCATAATCTGAATCTGAGTAGGATATAACTTTGAAGCTTCCATATTTAGAATACCATATCCCTACTCCCAAAGTCTCTTTAAGATACTTGAGAACTCTTTTGACTGCACCTAAGTGACTTTCTTTAGGTTTTGATTGAAATCTTGCACAAACACCTACAACAAAGGATATATATAAGTCTCTTTGGCGAAAAGGTATGACAGCGCTATCATCCTTACGTATAAGGTCCGATCAACATCCTTTCCTTCTTTGTCTTCATCCAATCGATGTTTGTACTCATTGGAGTTGATACCTTGGTCTTTATTTTCCATACCAAACTTCTTTGACTCCTTGGTATACTTGGTTTGATGAATGAAGATTCCATCTTTCAACTGTTTGACTTGTAAACCCAAAAAGTAGTTCAATTCAACCATCATACTCATTTGGAACTTACTTTTCATCAGATTTGCAAACTTTTCACAAAGTACGTCATTTTCAGAACCAAAGATTATGTCATCAACATAAATCTGGACCAGGAGGGTGCTGTCTCCTTCACTGATTCTGAAAAGAGTCTTATCAATGGTACCTTTGGTAAAACCATTGTCCACCAAGAATTGAGATAGAGTCTCATACCAAGCTCTTGGTGCTTGTTTCAATCCATAAAGTGCTTTATTGAGTCTGTACACTTTATCTTCTTGATCTTTAACTTCAAAACCAGGAGGTTGCTGAACATAGACATCCTCTTCTAGAATTCCATTCAGAAATGCACTTTTGACATCCATATGATAATCCTTGAAGTTTTTATAAGCAGCATATGCCAAAAATAATCTGATAGCTTCCAATCTTGCAACAGGGGCATATGTTTCATCAAAGTCTATTCCTGCTTGAGAATAGCCTTTTGCTACTAGTCTGGCCTTGTTCCTCACAATGGTACCAGATTCATCCAGTTTGTTTCTGTATCCCCATTTTGCACCAATGACATTTGCATGATTAGGCCTTTCCACTAGTGTCCAAACTTGATTTCTTTCAAATTCATTCAATTCTTCTTGCATAGCAATTATCCAATCTGGATCTGAAATTGCTTCTTCAACAACTTTTGGTTCCATTTGAGATAGAAAGCATGTAAACATTGCTTCTAGTTGTCTTCTAGTCCTCACACCTTGCTGTATGTTGCCAATAACTTGTTCAGCAGGGTGATCTCTTAACCATTGTGGATTCTGGTTAGTTTGATTCTCTGGAACATCATCTTCAGTAGGGTCTGTAGTAGCATCAGGGGGTTCAGCAGATCCTTGAACTGCCTCAGTTGTTGCATCAGTAGTGTTCCCAGCAGGGTGTTCAGCAGGGGCAGAATCAGAAACTTTTAAGTCATTGAACCTTTCCAAAATATTAACACATTTTGGATCAGTGACTTGTTGATTCTCAGCAGGTTCTGAATCTTCATCTTCCATTCCAGTGAACTTGGGTTCATCAAACACAACATGTATGGTTTCTTCATGTTTTAGTGTCCTTTTATTCAGTACCCTGAATGCCTTGCTGACAGAAGAATATCCCAAGAAAATTCCTTCATCTGACTTGGGTTGGAAGGTCTTCAATTGCTCCTTATGATTTAAGATAAAACATTTGCTTCCAAATGGATGGAAATAGGATATATTAGGTATCCTTCCATTCCAAATATCATAAGGTGTCTTCAGCAACTTCTTGTTCATTGAGGTTCTATTTTGTGTATAGCATGCTGTGTTAACTGCTTCAGCCCAGTACCTTTCAAGTAACAATGCTTCACAAATCATAGTCCTTCCTGCTTCTTTTAGAGTCCTGTTTCTTCTCTCAGCAACCCCATTTTGCCGAGGTGTACCAGCAGCAGCATGTTGATGTAGTACACCATTTTCTTCACAGTATTCTCTTATCACTTTGTTGAGAAACTCAGTACCCTTATCGGATCCGATCTTCACTACTGTGACACTTTTCTCATTTTGTAATCTTTTCAAAAGTTCTGGCATCTTTTGAAGTGTTTCACTTTTCTTATTCATGAATACCACCCAGGTTTATCTTGAATAATCATCCACAACAACTAAAGTGTACTTCTTTCCTGTTACACTTGTTGGAGTCACTGGTCCAAATAGATCCATGTGCATCAGCTCCAACACTCTCTTAGTTGATTGCTTTGTTTTTGACTTGAAGCTTGATTTAGTTTGTTTACCTTGCTGACAAGCATCACATATAGCATCCTTCTTGAATGTGATTTCAGGTAAACCAATCACCACTTTCTTCTTTACTAACTGATTGATGTCATCAAAATTCAGATGATTCAACTTCTTGTGCCATAACCAATTGAGTTCTGACTTGGAATGCACTATCAGGTAGGTTTCTGGAACTGCAGTTGACCAATCCACAACATACATATTTTGTTGTCTTTTTCCAGCCAACACAACTTGATCACCTCTTTCACTGATGACAGTACATGTGCCTTTGTCAAAAGTGACCTTGTATCCCATGTCACAAAATTGTCCAGTGCTCAGCAAGTTGTTGTCCAGTACTTCAACATATGCAACATTCCTGATTGTTAGTCCATTCCTCACAAGTGTGCCATAGCCTCTTGTGTAACCAGGTGTGTTCTTGTTTCCAAAGTTCACTCTTGGACCATCCTTTGCTACATAGCTTGTCAGACAGTCTTATTTTTTGTCATATGTCTAGAACATCCACTGTCAAAGTACCAGACACCCTACAAAACAAAATCAATACATTTTAGGTACCCAAATCTGTTTGTGTCCACGATGGTCAGGGGTAAGCATGACCCCTGGAAAGTTTCCATAAGGTCTTCTTCTAAAGGTGTCATACTTATGTTCATACATGTATTCCACACATCCATAAGATCTAACATTTGGATGTGTAGGATTCACATATACTTTCTGGCTTTTTGGTAAATAGTGTTGTTTGGAGTGATTTCTCTTGTTAGAAGCACCAGTATAACCATAGGTTTCTTTGTCTGTTAGAACGACCTGTAATATGGAGTCTGCTTGAGGTCTTTCTTTGAGGTCTTATATAAGTCCTCGGTGAGTCCTTTCTTCGATTCCATTGCCTAGGTTTTACCCCTAGCGGTATGGTTGTATCTCTGCTGTTTTCTATCGGTGAAGCGTGAATATTCCAATCATCAATGCTAGGAACAATCTACCTTTCCCGAGATAAGTATCCCTTGAATGATTAACATTTTTGGGTTTAGGATTCTTATCCTTGGAATATTTCTGATTTTCATCCTTTTGTGGTCCAGCAGACTTGGTAGCAGGTGCGCTATCGGCAGTCTAGAAGGTGCAATGATCCTTCCTTTGGATTTATTCTTCTTATTAGGTCTTCGCTAACCTTTTTGACTTCGATGTTGCTTTCTTGAAATTTTCTCGGTAGGCTTTCTTGTCTCAAAGAACCCTACTTAGAGTGGGATCTTTGCGTGTACAAACTTAGGACCACCTCAGCACTAGGTTCATGAACCTTCATGGATCCACCTCTGTTGGATTGTTGAGTTCCAAATCCAAGACTGTCCTATCACCATAGGGCTTCCTGATTTGAATACTGAAGATAGGAACAAGATTTTTATTGATTCGGTGGCTAATGGTATGCGTGCGCCAGACTTATCTTGATTCTGTTTCAACTTCTTTTTTCCTTTCCTTTAAGAATTTTCAATTCAAACTTTCAATCTTTCAACTTCGATTGAAGAGCTTCTTTTTCGCCTTCACAATCTCATAACCAGATTGTATTATCCTCGATTGATTAAGGATGGCATCCAAAGTTTCTTCATTATCGTAATTTTTGGGATTTGAACCACAGCGGATTCACAATCACTATCGGCTAGGAGTATTAATTGATACTGATTGTATACCTCCTCTGTCTCATCCATGTTAGCCATCAAGGCATAATCATCCAATTCAGCAACCAATGCAGTGTCATCAGATTCATTTCCTTTATCTGATTCAACTTCATAACCAGATTCATCTTCAGCAACCATTGCTTTCTTTCCATGTCTTCTTTGTTGACTCTTGCTCTTTTGTAGATCTGGACAATCAGGTCTGAAATGTCCAGGCTTCTTGCAGTTGAAGCAAAGATAATCTGGTTCCTTTTTCTATTTTAACTCAGGACAATCAGGTTTGAAGTGTCCTGGTTTCTTACAATGATAGCATAAGTAATCATTGTCTTTCTTTGATTCTTCCTTTTTCTTTTCACTGAATTTCTTTGTGAAATTCCTAGGTGAACTCTTTCCAGTCTTCATTAATCTAATTTTCTTGCTCAGCAATGCAATCTGCTCTTGCATCTTATCCAACAAATCATCTTGGGCTACTGAAGTTTCTTCTTGATGAGCAGCAGCCAATGCTGTAGTCTTTGGTTCCTCTTTTTCTGTCTCAGGCACCAGTTTCTTACTAAACTCATATGCCTTAAGATCTGAGAACAGTTTGAAGGTGTCTTCCTCATGGAGGCTTCTCATTTCCTCTATTGCTGTCACCTTCATCTCCCACACTTCTTTGGCAGGTAGAGCTTCCAAGATTTTTTAATTTATTTCTTCATGTGAGTACTTCACATTCAGCAGGGTGAGTTCATCCATTATAGCATTGAACCTAGATTCCATTTGTTCAATGGTTTCATTTGGCTTCATTTTGAACTCTTGAAACTTCTTCTTTACTACACTGATCTTGTTCTTTTTGATAGCATCAGTGCCTTCACAAATTAACTGCAACTTGTCCCAAAGTTCCTTGGCAGTTTTGCAATCTTTTACCTTCATATACATGTTGCTATCCAGTGTTCTGTAGATGATATCTATAGCAATGTTGTTGAGATTGGCTCTCTTTCTATCTTCCTGTCCATTCTCTCTTTGGTTTTGGAGTGTACTGGATCTCATTATCCACAATTACTGCTTTTGTTATCTTCAGTGGTCCATCTGTCAGTACATCCATCATTTCATCATGTGTAGCAGCTAGATAAGCCTGCATACGACGTTTATATTCATCAAATCGATCCAAAGAACACATCAACATTGTTCTAGCATACTGATTGTTATCCATGATGCAAGTTTTTGAAAATTAGAAACTTGAAAAAGTTTTCAAAGAATTTTCACAAGTACAACAAGTAGGATTACTTCAGAACAGAAGCACTGCTCCGATACCAATTGTTGGTCCCTTGAAAAGGCTTTGGTTAAGTTTAGAGGGGGGGTGAATAAACTTAACACTTAAAACTTTTGGAGTTAACAAACTCAAGAACCAAGACTCTGCTTGACACTCGATGAGTCTGGCCGATCGTTGAGTTTCTTGAATTTGTCTTGTGGAAATATATCAAAAATTAAGCCTTGTTTCTTGTTGTTAAATATGATACCAAGTATTAGATACTCAGTAGTGTATGTGTGTAAATTCAGTTGCTAGATTCAGTATATTGATGTGTTATATAAACTATGTGCAGAATATAAATGCAGAAAGTAAGTAGGCAGATTTTATAGTGGTTCCAGGTGGTGTAATCCTGTCAGTCCACTCTTCTCCTGTGATGTTGGAGGAAATTCACTAGAGAGATTCTTGAGATAGCTGTTACAAAAATCCCTAAGATGTTTGTCCTTCACCAATAGCTATGGCTTCACAAACCGAAAACTAGGGCAGGTAGGATTCTTTGCTCCAAAGTCTTCCACTTTGGTCCTTGAAGGGTATGATTGCCTCTTCACCACCCTCCACCACAAGCAACGATCTTTCACACAGATGTGCTTCACTTTGTCTTCAATAGATTTCTTGTAAAAGAAAGTTTGAATCAAGTAAATGATTCGATTGGCTTGTAGATTTGATCAGGATGATATGATCGTAGACTTGCAGTCTTCAAGTGTGTAAACTTGATGTAGCTTGAATACTGATTACACTTGAAGATTTTATCCGGATCGAGAGCCTTAAGCTCGATGAGGTTCAGCAGGTGTTTTTCTTGATTTAATTCGATTCTTTGAAGATAGATCCTTAATTTTCATCACTTGTATCTGAATTAGGAGTCCTCTATTTATAGGTAGGAGTCCTTGTGACTTGTATTTGAAATTCAAATATAGCCGTTTCAGATTTTGTCCCATTTGACTTGCTTTCTATCACTGTTCATAGTATCGACACGAATGATTTCTTTTGACAATTATACGCGTCTCATCCATACTTTGACTTGTATCCATTGGATAAAATCCTGAATCATCCCAACGTCCCTTTATCTCAACCATTGATTTATTTGATAGAATCAGAGGTTGTTAGCTGTCCTTATCCATGTTTTCTTCCAATGTAACCTTTGAATAATTCGATGTATGTGTATCAGCAGGTTCCTAAGATAATAAGTCTGCTGATATACTTATTAGTTAGCTGATCCAAATTTTGCTAACTGTCTTTTATCTAACTTTTATTTATGAAATTAGATTACACCTTTTTACATATAACTAAGTTCCAATCACCATCCAACTTATGGAACTTAGACCTTGTACACAAGGTATATGTAATCAGTTTAGGTCATCACAGACTTCCCTAAATTCTGATTCCATATCCTTGACTTTTAATTACTAAGTTTGATCCCTTAGCCTTCATTAACTGAGTTTGACCCCTCAGCTTTCAGTCTTCAGCAGGTTCTTGATAAGTCTACTGACCTAACTACCCTACTGACCTAGACTAGTCTGCTGATGTAAGTCAGCTGACCATTACAGTGCTTGTTTGATCAAACCTATACAAAGATCAAACTCTAATAAACCTATACATTTGATCTAGACATCTTTTTGCCTTTGCTCTATAACAGTTAGTCTGGCACTCATCACTAAAACTTAAAAATAAGTCCAACATAAACCCAATCGGGGTGGACCGGATCCGACCGGGTCGGGTCGTTTACAGTCTATTTAGTTCATGTAATAACTTTATTATGATTAATAAAAGCACTTATGTTATTATATATTGTTTATTTTCATGTTATTTGTTGTACATATATAGTAACGCCCCTATTATCAAACTGTGAAAGAGAAACCATGATAGTGATTATGGTTGATGAGATCTCTAATCACTATAACAAGATTGATACTTAAATGTCTCTAGTCTTATGGATTGTCAAATGGGACATTGATAGTATAATCAGACTATCACGTATTGGATGTCTTCTATCTTAAAGAATGTAGGGATAGATCTCGTCTATTGAAGTGTAGAGACACTTGGACTGTACGTGGACGTGTATTAGAGAATGCGTACGTTATAGTGACCCACTTACATTAAGTGGTACACTATGTGGCGGTTTTGTAATTATCCTTTTTGACCGGAGTCTTCCTGGCATCACGGAGTGGATTGTCATGCTTTGACACTATTGAGATTTCCCCTAGACACGAGGCGATCATGCGGTAGTGATTGGGTATGATATTGAAGCATGCGGAGTTCACATGATTGGTCGTCCGGGAATCGCGTATCCTATGATTGGGATCGAATATCCGAAATGGCCTTCTTATAAGGAATGTCTAGCTCTCGAGAATCTTTGCAAAGTGGGAGTAAATATGTTATTCTGAGAGAGCATGATATCCAGATTATAAGATACGATCGTTAATGTATTGACACTCGAGATACGATCATATGGATATTATTACAGCGACAAGATTGTAAGTTACACGGTAACTGCTTCACATGAAAGGTAGTAGTCATTGCTTTTGACTCTTCTGATGATTGGGGGTCACGGTGTGTTGCTAGACGCTATCCCGTGATCGTTAGGCATGAATGGCATTTTAGTAAATTGCACTTTGTGTCTACGGCCAACATATTCGGAAGCTAATCGGGTCACACACATATGAACATCGAGTCGGATTAAAATACGGTTATAGTTGATAACCAAATAAGGAAAGTTTATTTGTAGACTATAAATGTTATAGTGGTAAATTAATATGGTGGTATTTATTTATTATGAATAAATAAAATACAAGATATTAATTATATACAAATTATATTAATTAAATAATATTCCGGAAGTCAATTTGTTGACTAATGGGGTGCCACATCCTAGGGTATAAGATACACTTGGATTGTGCACTTTAATTAATAAGATTACCATAATATTAATATAAGATATTAATTGATTTTGGAAAAATAGATTTATGGTAATAAGATAATTATATTCAATATAAGATATTGGCAAAATTACTTATAATTAAAGAGATAAATCAATCTAGAACATTTTCCTTATTTTATTGGAAAATTTTTTCTTCTCCTCCACACATATGGGGCGCCACTTTTGACTATAAATAAGAGGTGGGTGTCAAGCTCTTTTGTACATCACAATTGCAAGAGCTCATAGTTCTTGTGTAAAATAGAGAGCATCCTATAGTGAGTTTGTGAGAGAGGAAAAAGGCCGGTCTAGCAACCGGAGTTTTCCAATAGCAATCCAAGGAGGATTCCGGCGAGGAGTTCGTGTGGATTAGCGATAGAGCAGGACAAGTGGACGGCTCGCGCACTGTACTACTCTCCGTTGGCGGTCATAGCGACGATCTTATAGATCATCAAGGTATAACCGTCAAACTACATAACGTGTTTATTGTATTAAACGAAGAACGATCTAGAAAAAGTAAATCAAATTTTAAATTCCGCTGCGTTAAACTAGTGATTTCTTAACAGTGGTATCAGAGACAGACTTCGAGCTTAAGCAATAAGCATAATTTAATTGCGTAGTAATTAATCGATAGATGGAAGATCTGTAATCGCGAAACATTTAAAACAAAAAAAAGGGTTCGATTGGGGGGCTCGGCAGACTGGCGGCGGCCCCCCTCCTCTGCGGTGGCGGCGGCGGCTCTAGGGCTGCCGTCGTCGGCTGTCCTCTTCCAACGGGGAGATCGACCCTTTTCGTTTTGTGATATTTATTTTGCATAGATATCTCGTTTGTTTAGTTGTGTCATATGGCCAACCAATGGTTCAAATAGTTTGGGCCATTGGGAAACCATAATGGCATATTAACAAAAATATTGGCCTTTCCAAATTTTGATTTGGAATAGGCCTAGGCCTAGGCCACTTCTAAAATTTTGATTTTGGAAAGTGGCCAGGACTAAACCAAATTTGGTTTAGGAAGATGCCTTTTGCTTTAGGAAACCAAATGCATCCCTTTTGATTAAGAATCAAAAGGAAATGAAACAAATTGGAGACTTTATAATTTTTAATTTTATTTTGAATAGTTCAAATTTAATAAAATTGAAATTAAAATCGATTTAAAATTAAATGTTAATTTTATTTTCGATTAAGTCATATAATTAATTAAAATTTATTTAATTATTTGATGTGATAAAATAAGACGCATAAGTAGTTAAAAATTAAAATTTAATCTATTCATAAGATATAATTTTATGAAGTAGATGTGTATATATAATGTGATTTTATGGACCCTGATTAATCATGGACTCAACCAATATGATAGATGGGAATATTTTCTTTATGTTGGTTTTTGAAAAAATTGTCCTAGGCCGTTATGAAGAACGTGACCTAGTCTACTTTTTGCATTTATCCCATTCCCATTAGCTCCCGCCGTGTGCAGTTGGTGTAATTATTTATTAGATAGATTATTATGTAACAAGAATGGAGCAAGAAGATGAAGACCACTGAGTGATAAAGAACCCATTGACGTACTACAATAAAGATCCTATTGACGGTTGCAGACACCCTTAGTTTGTGACCCGCGGTTTCGTCAGTTTGTATTCGAAACCGCACCTAGGAAAAATCCATGATCATACCGGTTATTTTGTGCGTGGAATGTTTTTGTATGTTTTACTTTATATGATATCGTAGTTATATGTACATAGTAAATGAGACCATAATTAAACGAAATTAATTAAGTGAATTTAAAATTATTCCCACATCAAAAATCAAGTCGAAATGCCTCCCCATATTATAACGACGGTGAAGAGCCCTTGTTCGGACCCAACTCACCAGCCAAAGCGGGGGTTGACCTACCTCGGGTATATCGTCATTATCGAGATATGATCGTAAGAGATCTCACGAATATTGGGGTTATGACTCGACTAAGAATTCTCTCGGCCACCTGCCAAAGTGGGGTCATTTGGATTTTAGAGGCAAGGGTTTGACTATTTTTCATAAGATGAAAATTTGTCAAAGAGTTGACTGGTCAAACAACAAGAGTCGTATAAGATATGATCGATAAATCACTGTCCACCTGTTTAATTATTTTCGGCCCATCAGCCAAATCTGAGGGTCGGGGTAGTTCGATGGGATCTTGTCCACTAAAGAAATTATTTTCTTGAAAGCCAATTGGAAATAGTTGGCTAGTGGGAGTAAAAAACTTATAAAACTTTAAGTGCAAATTTAGGGTTTTTATACATGAGTTTTTACTTATTCTATCTTTATTTATTGTTGTAGAAAATGTCAAACAAATTGAACCTTCGTTTTATCATCGACAATAAGCTTGACAAAACTAATTTTCTCGATTGGGAAAGAAACCTCAAAATCTAATTGAGGTACGAGAAGATTGGCTATGTCTTGGACGAGGCCCTGCCGGAGAAGCCCGCTGAGGGTTCGGCTGCAGATGCTGTCGAGAAGTATAACAAGCAATCGCTCGACAAGATCGATGCTACATGTATCATGCTTGCTTCGATGACACCTGAACTGCAAAAACAACATGAGTCTATGGACGTCTACACATCATGGTCCACCTAAAGGAACTCTATGCTTCTCAGTCTCACACTGAGAGGTATGAGGTCTCGAAGGCCATGTTTAGTTGTAAGATGGCATCTGGGACTGCTGTGGGGTCACACGTGCTTATGATGATCGGGTACATAGAGAGGCTTGGGAAGCTGGGCCACAAATTGGATTGAGAATTGAGTATTGACTTGATTCTACAATCTCTACCCGATTCATTCTCGCAGTTCGTGATGAATTATCACATGAACAAGATAGATTGCTCCCTTGCGGAGTTATTGAACATGTGAAAACTCCTGAGGGCACTATGGAGAAGGGAAATCAAGTGTTGCTGGTTACTTCTAGAAAGGGCACGGCCAAAGCCCAGAAAAAGTCCAAGAAGGCGAAGGCAGCACCTAAGACAACGCCTAAAATAGCAAAAGACAAATCCAAGGATGCTTGCTTCCATTGCGGTGAGACCGGACATTGGAGGAGAAACTGCAAAGGCTTCTTGAGTACCAAGAAGAAGCATTATGATGCTTCGACTTCAGGTATATTTATGATTGAGATCAACATTACTTCTTCTAAGTCTAACCACTTTGGGTATTAGATCATGGTTGTGGTTCTCATATTTGTCTGAAAAAATGCAGGCACTAAGAAGAACTAGAGAGCTAAGGAAAGGAGAGGTGGACCTACGCGTTGGAAATGGAGCAAGTGTTGCTGCACTAGCCGTAGGAGTTTATTTTCTTTCATTGCCCAGTGGGCTAGTACTTGAACTTAATAACTGTTATTTTGTTCCTGCTCTTACGAATAGCATTATTTCAATTTCCGCATTAGATGTTGATGGATTTTCATTTACGTTTGAGAATAAATGTTGTTCTTTTTCACGTGATGGAATTTTTTATGGTACTGGCATACTTAGCAACGGTCTCTATATATTAGATATAAATGTTGACGTACTTAATATAAATAACAAGAAATCCAAGACAAATGACTTGAATGAATCCTACTTATGGCATTGTAGACTTGGCCATATAAATAAGAATTGCATTTCCAAACTCCATAAAGATGGAATGTTGGATCAATTCGATTATGAATCGTTTGATACATGCGAAGCTTGTTTATTTGGTAAGATGACAAAGTCACCTTTTAATGGCAAAGGGATAAGATCCAATGAATTGCTTGAGCTCATACATACTGATGTGTGCGGCCCAATGTCAATTCAAGCCAAAGGAGGATAATCTTATTTTATCACTTTCACTGATGACCATTCTCGCTATGGTTATATATACTTAATGAAGTATAAGTCTGAAGCCTTCGGAAAGTTCAAGGAATTCAGAAGTGAAGTGGATAAACAAGTAGGTGAAGAAATCAAAACACTTCAATCCGATCGAGGTGGAGAATACCTAAATGGAGAGTTTCAAGACTATTTGAAGGAGAATGGGATTCTACCTGAATGGACCCCTCCCGGGATGCCTCAGATGAATGGCGTGTCTGAGAGGAGGAACTGTACCATGTTAGACATGGTGCGATCCATGATGAGCTACGCAGTTCTCCCAAAATCATTTTGGGGACATGCTCTAGAAACCGCATCCTATACACTGAACCGAGTTCCATCAAAGACGGTTGACTCTACGCCATACGAGGTATGGACTAAGAGAAAACCTAGCCTAGGTCATCTAAAACCTTGGGGTTGTCCGACTTACGTGAAGCGGATGATGCACGACAAATTAGAGCCTGTGTCCGACAAATGTCTATTTGTAGGATATCCTAGGAAACCAAAGGGTACCAATTTTACCACCCCGAGGAACAAAGGTGTTTGTTGCCGGGATGGCACTTTTGGAGAAAGAGTTTATTCTGGATAGGGTCAGTGGGAGTAAGATTGATCTTGAAGAAATTCGAGAACCACTTACGGATAACAATCAGTTGATGGAAGTAGAGGAGACACCACATGCAGATGTGATGCCAACCCCTACCGTGGACACACTAGCACCTCGAAGATCCACCAGGGAACTCCGTGAACCCAAAAGGTACACTGGCGTGTATCTCATGGAAGATGAGGACCTTAGAACTTATGAGGAAGTGCTATTAAGGCATGACAAAGAGAAATGGCTAGAAGCCATGAATTCTGAAATGGAATCCATAAAAGACAACCAAGTTTGGAACATAGTTGATCCACCTGAAGGAATAGTTCCTATAGGGTGCAAATGGGTCTTTAAGAGAAAGACCGACATGGACGGTAACGTGACTACCTACAGGGCTAGGTTAATGGCGAAAGGTTATAAGCAAAGACAAGGAGTTGACTATGACGAAACCTTTTCTCATGTTGCCATGTTAAAATCCATTAGAATTTTGCTCGCTATTACAGCATACCATGATTACAAAATTTGGCAGATGGATGTGAAAACAACTTTCCTTAACGGGAACCTGTCTGAGGAGGTGTATATGACACAGCCTGAGGGTTTCACAACCAATGACGCCAGGTTGGTGTGCAAACTTCAAAGATACATTTATGGATTAAAGAAAGATTCTTGGAGTTGGAATCTTCGCTTTGATGAGATAATCAAACAGTTTGATTTCATCAAGAACGAAGATGAGCCCTGTGTTTACAATAAGGTTAGTGGGAGTGCCATTGTGTTCTTAGTGCTTTATGTAGACGACATATTGCTCATAAGGAATGATGTGCCAATGTTACAATCAGTCAAAGCATAGTTATCCAAGAACTTCTCAATGAAGGACTTGGGTGAAGCAGCCTATATTCTAGGAATAAAGATCTATAGAGATAGATCTAAAAGGTTGCTTGGTCTCTCGCAATCCACCTATATAGACAAGATGCTGAAAAGATTCAGCATGAAGCAGTCCAAGAAAGGATTGCTGCCCATGTCACATGGGGTCTACCTGTCGAAGGGAATGAGTCCTAAGACCGAGGAGGAAAGGGCACAAATGAGTAAGATCTCTTATGCTTCGGCAATTGGGTCTATCATGTATGCCATATTGTGCACAAGACCAGATGTCTCGTACCCTCTTAGTATGACTAGTGGGTACCAGTCCAATCCAGGTGATGGTCACTGGATTGCTGTCAAGAATATCCTCAAGTACTTAAGGCATACTAGGGATATGTTCCTGGTTTTCAGGAATGATGATTTTGTATTACGAGGTTATACAGATGCCAGTTTCCAACCTAACAAGGATGACTTTAAGTCACAGTCTGATTTATTTTCACGCTTAACGGCGGAGCAGTGAGCTGGTAGAGTTCCAAGCAGGAGACTACTGCAGACTCTACAATGGAAGCCGAATACATAGCAGCCTCAGAGGCGGAAAAGGAAGCATTTTGGATGAAGAAGTTCATTACTGAACTTGGTGTGGTTCCCTCCATTGAAGGTCCAGTGCCTCTGTACTGTGATAATAATGGAGTGATATCTCAGTCAAAGGAACCAAGGTCTCACCAGAAGTCCAAACATGTGCTACGGTGCTATCACTTGATTAGAGAGATAGTAGATAGAGAAGATGTAAAGATAGAGAAAGTCCACACGGATGATAACATAGCTGATCCGTTGACCAAGGCATTGTCTCAAGAAAAGCATGAGAAAGATGCTTTGCATGGGCTTAGGCATATGGGTGATTGGCTTTAGGCCAAGTGGGAGATTGTTGGAAAGGTGTCTTAAACCCAATCGGGTTGGACCGGATCCGACCGGGTTGGGTCGTTTACGTTCTATTTAGTTCATGTAATAACTTTATTATGATTAATAAAAGCACTTATGATATTATATATTGTTTATCTTCATGTTATTTGTTGTACATATATAGTAATGTCCTTAGTATCAAACTGTGATAGAGAAACCATGATAGTGATTATGGTTGATGAGATCTTTAATCACTATAACAAGATTGATACTTAAATGTCTCTAGTCTTATGTATTGTCAAATGGGACATTGGTAGTATAATCAGACTAGCACGTATTGGATGTCTTCTATCTTAAAGAACGTAGGGATAGATCTCGTCTATCGAAGTGTAGAGACATTTGGAATGTACGTGGACGTGTATTAGAGAATGCGTACATTAGAGTGACCCACTTACATTAAGTGTCACACTATGTGGCAGTTGTGTAATTACCTTTTGACCGGAGTCTTCATGGCATCACGGTGTGGATTGTCATGCTTTGACACAATTGAGATTTCCCCTAGCCACGGGGCAATCATGCGGTAGTGATTAGGTATGATATTGAAGCATACGGAGTGTACATGATTGGTCATCCGGGAAACGCGTATCCTATGGTTGGGATCGAATATCTGAAATGGCCTTCTTATAAGGAATGTCTAGCTCTCGAGAATCTTTGCAAAGTGGGAGTAAATGTGTTATTCCGAGAGAGCATGATATCCGGATTATAAGATACGATCGTTAATGTATTGACACTCGAGATACGATCGTATGGATATTATTGCAGCGATAGGATAGTAAGTTACATGGTAACTGCTTCACATGAAAGGTAGTAGTCATTGCTTTGACTCTTCCGATGATTGGGGGTCATGGTGTGTTGCTAGATGATATCCCGTGATTGTTAGGCATGAAGGGCATTTTAGTAAATTGCACTTTGTGTCTACGGCCAACATATTTGGAAGCCTATCGGGTCATACACATATGAACATCGAGTCGGATTAAAATGCGGTTATATTGATAACCAAATAAGGAAAGTTTATCTCTAGACTATAAATGTGGTAAATTAATATGGTGGTATTTATTTATTATGAATAAATAAAATACAAGATATTAATTATATACAAATTATATTAATTAAAGAATATTCCGGAAGTCAATTTGTTGACTAATGGGGCGCCACATCCTAAGGTATAAGATACACTTGGATTGTGCACTTTAATTAATAAGATTACCATAATATTAATATAAGATATTAATTGATTTTGGAAAAATAGATTTGTGGTAATAAGATAATTATATTCAATATAAGATATTGGCAAAATTAGTTATAATTAAAGAGATAAATCAATCTAGAAGATTTTCCTTATTTTATTGGGAAAAAGGTTTTCTTCTCCTCCACACGTATGGCGCGCCACTTTTGACTATAAATAAGAGGTGAGTGTCTAGCTCTTTTGTACATCACAATTTCAAGAGCTCATAGTTCTTGTGTAAAATAGAGAGCATCCTATAGTGAGTTTGTGAGAGAGGAAAAACACCGTTTGTGAGAGAGGAAAAACGCCGGTCTAGCAACCGGAGTTTTCCAATAGCAATCCAAGAAGGATTCCGGCGAGGAGTTCGTGTGGATTAGCGATAGAGGCCAGACACGTGGACGGCTCGTGCACTGTACTACTCTCCATTGGTGGTCAAAGAGACGATCTTATAGATCATCAAGGTATAACCGTCAAACTACTTAACGTGTTTATTGCATTAAACGAAGAACGATCTAGAAAATGGAAATCAAATTTTAAATTCTGCTGCGTTAAACTAGTGATTTCCTAACATATTGATCCTGGGGTGAAGTTGGAAAATGAGAGAAAATCTTCCCCTGTGGATGTAGGAAGATACCAAAGACTGGTGGGAAAACATAACTTGGCTCATACTAGACCTGACATCTGCTATGCTGTGAGTCTGGTGTCACGGATTTTATGCAATGAAAATAAACAAGTAATAAAATTTATAAATCCGGTATTCCCCAAGTGTAGGGACCGTAGTACAGCGATTAATACCGGAGTCGGTCACAGGGAATCGGGGTATCTAGTTCATTAATTTTCCTAAGGTTGTTACTACTAAAACGAAACTAAAACGATAAAATAAAATCGACAGAGGATTGTCAGTCCAAAGACAGGAAGGAAAGTTACGAACTTAACTAATGAAAATAAAATCTATTCTAAAAACTAAAACGAAAATAAAATTCTAACTAAGCAACGAAGAACAAGGCACAAAGGTTTTCAATTAATTCAACGACGAACAAGCTATGATCCACCTATCTCACAACTCTGAATTTCTACCCTAGATCGTTTAGTAAAGATTTAATAAAGGTTGTGGTTCACCTATCAAAGGTATGAACTTCTACTCTCTTAGGTAATTCGCCTATCTGTCTTCTATCTCACGATCTTAAAGATTGACGCTTTCAAAACAAAGGTGTAAGATTTCTCAATCTAGCAACCTAGAAATTTAACCTAGCAACTCTCGTTATTTTTAGGTTAAAAATCTAATCTTTACTACGGTGATCTAGGTCTAACAACGATTCTCATCAAACGTTAAACATCAATAAGCAACAATCCATCGATATAATTGCGTAATCAATGTAAAAGCATAATAAAGATACAAACTTTATTTAAAACTCACAAAACATCCAAGATTCGAAATCAAAACGCTGCACGATCGGTTTCACATGCTTGTTCAGGACTTGCTCAGCTCATCTCCAGGATCGAACAAACAAAATAAATAAATAATAAAAAAAAATATAGCTCGGTCGACCGAGCAGGAGCACTCGGTCGACCGAGTGGTCGGCTTCTCGGTTTCTGTGATGTGTTCGTCTCCAGGTAAGTTCTGCGTTGTTCTGTCGAATGCCTGCTCCTTTTATACTTGTTCTAGCCGACTTAGGGTAATTATTAGAAAAGCTAAACCCTAACAAATAAAAATAAAGATAATTCCAAGTCTATCCCTTCTGATCTTCTGAACGCAAATCTGATTGGTTGGACGCTCGTTCACTTTAAGTAAATTTCTTCGAGTCGAGCCGAGCTGGACAAGACGCCCGTCCCATGCATTTTTGAATGCTCGTCCCGGTAAAATCTCTCTTCCCTGAATTGATTTGCTTCTTCTTCCTTCCATTTAATCTTCAATTAAACATCGTTTTAACTCCTTCCATGCTGTATAAATGTACCTACAAGGTGATAGAAACATGCAAAAATGTAGAACCATATATATTGATAGAAAAATACTCATAAAATCACGTAAATAGCTCGATTTTGCATTTTAATATCTTCCACACCCATTCTTTCAATATTTCATTTAAACACTTAATTTTCTATAAAAATTAGTAAAACACGAAGGAAATTGTTACGAAATAAAGTCATATAAACCGTAAAAATCACCGTTAACAACTCCCCCACACTTAGCTTTTGCTCATCCCGAGCAAAACAAAACAAGAAAACCATGGACTTACTTGAACATTGAACCACATAAAATCAAATCACGACCGGTCGACTAGCATTAAAAACATACATCCCATGCAATAAACGATTACTCAAATGTGTAGTGTGTGCAAAGCCTTCTTCAACTTCCACCGATTCCACACTTGACAATTAAAATCAAGCTAACCAACCAATACCCATTAAAGACAGATAATGAATCACCCTGACTATACATACGCCCTACAAAACTACTCACGTCATGACTAGAGTAATACATGTGTTTTCGAAATCTTTTCAGTTGTACCCAGAGGATATTCCCTACAACATATACCTTGGTCTATACTGGGGATAAGGTAGGCGATAACTAAGTCTTTCACTTATTCAACCACTTTCTTTCGTAAGTTGATTGAATTAATTCACATTTATACGCACATCAGAATGAGCTCTTGCCCGTCAAAGCAGAATAGGATATTCGAGATATACCCTACCTTACTCCAATCATAAGGCAGCTTCTTCTGATTGTCGTGAGCTTTTGGTCATCATAGTGGTATAGGACATTCGTGATATGACCTACCTCACTCAAATCATCGACCGACTTCGCACACACAACTTATTCATCATATTTGTTTTTGAACATACTTTTTAAAGAACAATAGTTACGTTTCACTTATCACATTCAGGCTTCGGTATATTCACGATACTTCCTACTTCAATTCCAACTACACACATATTACAATTTCCATGACATCATCACTAAGCGACGGTCTGATAACCAGAATCAAACATCATCGGTTTAAATGGGTACAGTTTCCAAAGTTCAGCTCGTCATCGAAGAGGATTACGTGAAAAGAATTCGAGTAAAAGCTTATCACCAAAGGTCTATGCTAAAATACTAGTCAACTTAACACAAGTATGGGAATATAACAAGTAAGTAAGCCAAAATAAAATCATGCTCGGGACAATTTCAACAAAAAAATTTAAGCATAATAAATTAAACACATTGTAGGTACAACATGTCCTCATGTTGTGCAGAATAAGAAAAACTTAGCTGATTGTAGTTCGAAGGTGGCAATTCTGGAAGTGGTAGCAAGTCATATCCAGAAATGCCTGAAGAAATCAGTAGACTGTGGACCATCCACCGGAAAACTGATATCGTCTAAACGCTCACAAGCGCTATCGCAAATATCCTGCACACTTGAAAAACAAAACAAAACGTACCTCGGGGGATAGGGGCACAAAAGATGATAGACAAGGCATTATCATGGAACAAAGCATAAGCAATGCAAAAATTGACAAAAACCGAATCTATGTGAAAAGTAGTGCACAAATGTAACATCGGCAGGAAGGAAGGAATCACATGGATTTTTCAAATTACGAAAATGCAAGTTACCTAACCACAGAAACCGACACCAAAAACCTAGACGACACAAGACAAACCTAGCCCCCCTTATTCAACAAAAACAAAATAAACCAAAATAATAATAATAATAAAAACTATTCTTATTATTGGGTTGCCTCCCAACAAGCACCTTTCTTTAGTGTCTTTGGCTAGACACACGTACCATTCATCCTGGATCAGGCCACTTAATCTTCCTTCCGGCCACTACTTCGTGTAAGATCTGGTCATTAGTGTGGCTACAGAAACAGCATCTCACACATGGGGTCAGGTTCTTTACCGCTTTCCAAACATTCTTAATTTTCCCCATTGCAGACTTCTTCTTCTTCAATCTTCTTTTTAACTGTGCCTCCCGTTTAAACTCTTCCATATCCCAACTACCACCGTAACTTCCTCTCTTCGACCACCGCCGTCATTCTCGTAAAACAAATCGGGCTAAAACTCGTCAAACTCATTGACTTCGTGAGTACCACACCGAGGATGTCGAGGAAGTGAATAATCAAAGGCTTCTCTTTGGGTTGACCGATATAATGCTTACACCTTTGACCATTCACCCCGAACGGTGGTCACCATGACCTCTTAGTTCTAAAACACCTCCAGGAATGATTTGGAGAATTTCAAAGGGACCGGACCATCGCGTCCTCAGCTTACCAGGGAACAGATGTAACCTGTAATTGTACAATAAAACTTGTTCCCCTACTTGAAATTCTCGCTTCTTCATTTTGGCATCGTGAAGGAGTTTTGTCTTTTCCTTACTTATCTGGCGCCAGAGGGCTGAAGTCTAAATTCGTCTAACTCATGCAACTGTTGCAATCGATGTTTCCCACAAGATTGGGTATCGAAGTTTAAGAATTTAATGGCCCAATACGCTCTATGCTCTAATTCGATTGGCAAGTGGCATGATTTTCCATACACCATCTGATAGGGTGATGTGCCCATAGGGGTCTTATAGGCAGTTCGATATGCCCACAGTACATCATCCAACTTTAGACTCCAGTCCTTTCTATGACTGTTGACCGTTTTTTCCAGGATTTTCTTAATACTTTGGTTGCTCCTTTCAACCTGACCACTAGTCATCGGGTGATATGGTGTACCAGTCTTGTGACGAACACCATACTTTTCAAGGACTTTCTCTAGGGGTCGGTTGCAGAAATGTGTCCCTTCATCACTGATCAAGGCACGTGGACATCCAAATCTCACAAAGATGTTCTTCTTTAAGAATTTCATGATCGTCTTATGATCATTGTGAGGAGTGGCTTGAGCCTCTACCCATTTCGACACGTAATCTACGCAGACTAAGATGTATTTGTTACCACAAGATGATGGGAATGGTCCCATAAAATCGATACCCCATACATCAAAGACTTCGCATTCTAGGATGGGTTTCAAAGGCATGTCAAAACGCCTTGTCAGAGTACCGGTTCTTTGGAATCTATCACAAGCTTTACAAAAAGCTTCTGTATCTTTAAATATCATGGGCCAATAGAAACCGGATTGAAATATCTTGGCAACGGTTTTCCAAGGACCAAAGTGACGCCTGATGGGTCCACTGTGGCATTGCTCAATGATAGCACGTTGCTCGATTCGAACACATCTTCTCAAAGAAACCATCTTTACAAATCTTGAAGAGGTAAGGTTCATCCCAAACGAATGTTTTCACATCGAGAGAAAAATTTCTTCTTCTCCCGATAAGACAATTGCGGATCTAGAGATCACTGGAATGTAAGAAGTTGACGATAGAAGCATACCAAGGATTTTTAGGAGGTGCACTTGTCTAGATGCATAACATTCTCGGAGAGGAAGGTAAAGGTCTATCCTTCGTGTTCTTTCACTTCTTCATCCTTCATTCTAGACATATGATCATCTCCTTCGTTTCCACGTTCCTTACGGTCGAGAGATCAGCCTCCGACTTCCACTAAATTCTTTATTTTCTCGGGGATCACCACCGAGTACTCTCATCCGAGCAGGAAACCACTAATTTGAGTGTCGGACCATACATTCATAGCACTAGCCTCTTCTCCACCATTGTATGTGGATGCATAGTTAGATTGAAGTGGATTCTCATAACTTGCATCATAATTGCTATTAGTATTCCATTGGTGGGGTGAATTACCTCCACTGCACTGAGCCTCATAATGGTTTCCACCACAATACGAACATCTCACTTGAACGTTATTAAATCCATGTCCATAAGAATTCTCAGATTGAGGTATACGAGCATCGGATCCAAAGACAGATGAATCATTTAAACTTGACACTTCTACTTTTGGGGACCACCAATTGAATGCCGGATCCTAAGTTCATGGCATTGTCCTCTTCATTTGTCATAAGGAAATGTGGGAGCTAGGTCAATGCCTAAGTCTTGAGCCATTTCCCCGAGCCGTCTCTCAAATTCTTGTTTGTGCTTATCAGGAGTTGGATGTTTTTATTTTGCTCCTCCAATTTAGCTTGAATATCATTCGAGTGCAAGGGGCCTTGAGAGTTTTGGAAGTTCTGCGGATAAGGCTGGCTGGACCGATTCTGAAACATAGGATCGGGACTGTTCTGATTGAACCATTGATTTTGATTGGAAAAATTGTTATGTTGGTCCTGACTGGAGTTCGGGTTTTGATAGAAATTCGGATCCTGATAATTGAAACCCTGATTCTGAAAAATGCTTTGGCCAGAGAACTGATTATTAAATCTCTGATACTACTGGCCACGGAAAGCATTTTTTCAAATGTCTTTGTCACCCCATAGATGTAAACGAGCAATGTGTCCCACATTATCACAATTTTGACATGTGACTAGATTAAAATTTCCATGATTATGGACAGTGTTAACTTGATACGCAGGAGGGGAAAGAAATTGACACTGGCCAATAGCATGGCCAGGTCGACAACATCTTCCACAGAACAGAACTTGTGAGTTCTGTGGAGAAGACGGGGTCTGATTCATAGGATTGGGTAACATCATAAGAGTTGCCACCTGCTGTTGCAGCATGGCGATCTGACTTTGCTCATCCATGTCCTCAATCCTGGATAGAGGGTTGTATGACCACTCTCTTTTTTTTTTTTATTTATTTAGAAAAGATAAAGAAAAAGAAAAAGAAATGGAAACAGAAACAGAAAACTACCTACGAAAAATTTAAAACAGAAAACAAGAAACCGATAAAAGGGAGAAAAACGTGTTGAAATCTTCTGAGCCCAAAATGGAAGGGAAAACAGCAGATTTTGACCTCGAAAACGGTGTCAAACGGCCTCTGGTAATTCATCACGTCGTCGGCGTCGGAACGAGCTTTCCGAATTGGGGTCCTGCGCGCCAAACGGACACTTGAGCCGAAAGTTACGGCTAAAATACTAACGAGTGCTAAAACGATCCCTTTTATCCAAAAGTTCGACCGCTAAAAACGTGGAGTCAGGTAATTCAACCTCAGATGTCCCCGAATCAATGTAGAAACTAGAAAGGATAGAAACAAAAACCTATCTACCAAAAATTCGTAACAAAAACAGAAAAATTAATAGAAACTAGACAACCGTACCGATTCCCCGGCAACGGCGCCAAAAACATGTCACGGATTTTATGCAATGAAAATAAACAAGTAATAAAATTTATAAATCCGGTATTCCCCAAGTATAGGGATCGTAGTACAGCGATTAATACCGGAGTCGGTCACAGGGAATCGGGGTATCTAGTTCATTAATTTTTCTAAGGTTGTTACTACTAAAACGAAACTAAAAACGATAAAATAAACTGGACAGAGGATTGTCAGTCCAAAGCCAGGAAGGAAAGTTACGAACTTAACTAATGAAAATAAAATCTATTCTAAAAACTAAAACGAAAATAAAATTCTAACTAAGCAACGAAGAACAAGGCACAAAGGTTTTCAATTAATTCAACGACGAACAAGCTATGATCCACCTATCTCACAACTCTGAATTTCTACCCTAGATCGTTTAGTAAAGATTTAATAAAAGTTGTGGTTCACCTATCAAAGGTATGAACTTCTACTCGTAGATAATTCGCCTATCGTCTTCTATCTCTCGATCTTAAAGATTGACGCTTTCAAAACAAAGGTGTAAGATTTCTCAATCTAGCAACCTAGAAATTTAACCTAGCAACTCTCGTTATTTTTAGGTTAAAAATCTAATCTTTACTACGGTGATCTAGGTCTAACAACGATTCTCATCAAACGTTAAACATCAATAAGCAACAATCCATCGATATAATTGCGTAATCAATGTAAAAGCATAATAAAGATACAAACTTTATTTAAAACTCACAAAACATCCAAGATTCGAAATCAAAACGCTGCACGATCGGTTTCACATGCTTGTTCAGGACTTGCTCAGCTCATCTCCAGGATCGAACAAACAAAATAAATAAATAAAAAAAATATATATATATGGCTCGGTCGACCGAGTGGTCGGCTTCTCGGTTTTCGTGGCCGTGTTCGTCTCTCCGTAAGTTTCTGCGTTGTTACGCCGAATGCCTCGCTCCTTTTATACTTGTTCTAGCCGACTTAGGGTAATTATTAGAAAAGCTAAACCCTAACAAATAAAAATAAAGATAATTCCAAGTCTATCCTTTCGATCTTCCTCAACGCAAATCGATTGGTTGGACGCTTCGTTCACTTTAAGTAAATTTCTTGAGTCGAGCCGAAATTTGGACAAGACGCCCGTCCCATGCATTTTTGAACGCTCGTCGGTAAAATCTCTCTTCCCCTGAATTGATTTGCTTCTTCTTCCTTCCATTTAATCTTCAATTAAACATCGTTTTAACTCCTTCCATCTTTGTATAAATGTACCTACAAGGTGATAGAAACATGCAAAATGTAGAACCATATATATTGATAGAAAAATACTCATAAAATCACGTAAATAGCTCGATTTTGCATTTTAATATCTTCCACACCCATTCTTTCAATATTTCATTTAAACACTTAATTTTCTATAAAAATTAGTAAAACACGAAGGAAATTGTTACGAAATAAAGTCATATAAACCGTAAAAATCACCGTTAACATCTGGTCTGCCAGTTTATGCATCATCCTTGTCCAGAACATCTTGATATTGTGCAAAGGATGCCGAGGTATCTCAAAGGGACTGCTGGTCAAAGTTTAATTTTTAAGAAGACTGCAGATAGAAAGATCCAAGTCTTCACAGATGCAGACTGGGCAGGATCTATGATTGATAGAAGGTCTACTACTGGATATTGCTCCTATTTTTGAGGCAATCTTACAACCTGGAGAAGCAAGAAGCAACCAATTGTTTCTAGAAGCAGTGCAGAGGCTGAATTAAGGGCCTTGGCCCTAGGTATTTGTGAAGGCCTGTGGCTCCAAAAGATTCTGGTTGATCTACACTTCAAGAAAGATCATCCTATCCTCCTATCTTGTGATAATGTGTCTATTATCAACATGTCTGAAAATCCTATTCACCTTGACTGATCCAAACATATAGACATTGATAGATACTTTATCAAGGAAAAGGTTGAAGATCAAGACATCACCATTGTGTTCATACCTCTCAAGATCAGGTGGCTGATATTTTCACTAAGGTATCTGCTCTACCTATATTCATTGAAATGAGAAGCAAGCTAGGTTGTTACTCTATCCACAATCAAGCTTGAGGAGGGGTGTTAAAATATAGGTTAATACTATAGTTTAATATCTTTTATCTCTTTTCCTAAGTGTCCTAATGATGTAATTAGGATATTTTTCCCTGATTTTGTCTACTTTCTATTTTTGGCCCAGAAAACACAGTGCATAGCCGTTGGCACAGTTCATAGCCGTTGGAACAGTGTTTCTAGCTGTTGGAGGTTTTCTTTTATATATTGTAACCTTCCCTTATGTTCTCCATAAGGTTCTATCAATAAAATATAAGTGTTTCCTCCTATCATTTTCTACAGTTACCTACCAGTGTGTCCTGAAATTTACCTTCATTATCAAGAAATTTAGCCCCACATTGGTATTCAAAAGTAAACTTACTAACATTAGTAGGTTACATAAGAGAACATGTAGGACATTATGAATAGAAATATTAGATTAGGCAAGATAGTCGTTTAACCTTTGACACCTATAGCTTGAAAAGATCCGTTCATTATCCTTGTGATTTCCAGCACGAATGATATAGAAAGAAAATTGAAGTACCTGTTGTGCGATCTATAGCACCTAAGTCTACATTCCAACAAACTTTAGCTTTTACTCCAAGAAAAGACGTAACATTGTTACAACTTTTTTGCCAAAGAACATGATGTTTTTGAGGATTTTGGAGAAGTTTGGTTGTGTAGTTAGGATTTGCTTAAGCTCTTCCTTTGTGAAAGGCAGATATCCTGGAGAAGCAGGGTGACCCCGTTCAGAGGTGACCTTGTTTGCTTTGTTGGCTTCTAGTTTCTCTGTACTAAAGTCTATGGGCCTTGAACTAGGTTTCTATGAATTCTTCGTCATGTGTCTCTACTCTCTAGTATGACCATGTTTCTTGTAGTGGTCATGCCGGCCTTTTCTGCTTTCTTGCCTTTATGTCACTATTTTTACTTTTGTACATAACAAGTACAAAGGCTTTTGGATTTGGTTTTGGTTTTGAACCTTCATGCATCACTCTACGTCTTGCTTCTTCTCAGTTTACCCCCTCCCTGAAGGATGGTACAAGTTTCCCACTCAGGATTTGATGGGCTAAACTCATGGTATTGACACTTGGCCTTTCTTTTAATCATTTTTGGGCTCGAATAAAAGTGATTCTCTTATAGGCTCAATAGTTTTTTGACTTGTCATGTGAGGCCACAATGGGTCCCTAGCTTGGTACGTGTATGATGACCGTTACAGTCCAAGGCCTTGGACAAATCCCTTGTTTGGCATGAATGGCTTGCTCTTAAAGAAAGGATTAGATCAATCATAAGCCTTGTGATGTGCCATCTTTTTTTCAGAGACGAAAGACACACACCCATTAATACGCCCCAAGCGGGGTTCGTAGCTTGGTTACCTCACTGGTAGCCAAGTTTGACCCTTGTTGAAACCACTAGGGCAATGTACCCAGTACCCGTTCCATTCTTTTTAGTGCATAAGAAAGACGGAAAATGGTGAATGCACATGGAAAACCGTGCAATTAGCAAAATCTCACATCTGATTTCAATCCTAAGACTCAAGGACATGCATGCTTGACTGCCTAAGAGTTAAAATCTTTACCAAAATAGATTTCACCAGGGGATACCATCAAATCGAAAATGTGGAAAGGATAATAGAAGACAAGTTTCAAGAACATGTAAGGCCTTGTGAGTATGGTCATGTCCTTTGGCCTTTGCAATGCCCCCATGTTCATGAAACTCATGAATGAGGTACTTGATCAATTCATTGACAAATTGGTTGTTTATTTTGATGACATGTTAGTCTACAATGCAACGTATGAAGACCATTTCCATCACTTATGAGTTGTGCTTTATGTTTTGAGGTGAGACAAGCGCTTTATAAATACGAAGAAATGCATATTCTTCAGTCCTAGCTTTCATTCTTGGCCATACAACATTGGCCTAATTGTTGAAGGACAATGGTGCTTTTGTCATTCAATGACAAATTAGGGTATGAGAGATTGGAAATTGACTTTCCTTATTTAAAATAATTCTGTTATTATTCTGACTTTCCTTATTTAAAATAATTCTGCTATTATTCTGTTTTTATTGTAAGATTGATTCTGATTCCTAAAATCTAGGAGTCCAAATCAATCAATATTCTAGACTTAGATTTTACTCCTATTTAAGAAAGGGATTCCAGTCATAGTAATCATGAAAAATATATCAATAAAATATCCTATTTTCCTCTCTTTTTGTAACATGGTATCAGAGCTAGGTTGCCTCTAATCCTAGAGCAGAAATATACCTAAGAGCAGCCTTGGATGGGGAGCTGAGCAGTGGATCCTCTACCTCAACCTCTGGAGCCACCGGACCAGGAGGGTATGAAACCGGAGAAGAGGGAAACACAACAAATCCCTCCTCCAAGGTAAAACTATTGGCGGATACAAGGGAAAACTGTTGGGGGATACATGGAAAACCCTCAAACTGGAAACCTAAGGGGCAAAGTGGTACAACTGGTGACATAAGCAAGGCCAACCAGGTATCATCTGAACAAGGTGAAAAGACTACTGGACCTCTGCCTTTTACAAAGGAACAACTAGAGCAACTAAGCCAACTTCTGGCCTCCCATACCAATCCCAAGTGTGACATTGCTGATTCTGGTAATTCCATTGCACTCTCCACTCTAAAAACCTGGTCTAAATCACACTGGATAATTGATTCTGGTGCAACAGACTATATGACCTTTTCTTCAGAAAAAATTGAAACTTACCTACCTAGTGGGGGAAATCAGAGGGTCAAGATAGATGATGGATCCTATTGTCATTACATGCAAGGGATTAGTATCTATCTCTCCCTCTCTTTTCCTCCATGAAGTCCTTCATGTACCTAAATTGTCATGCAACCTGATTTCTGTCAACAAATTGGTCTCAGAAGCCAACTGTAAGATTATGTTTTCCTAAGTTGCATGATGCAACTTTGGGGAAGGAGATTGGCAACGCTAGAGTCTTGGTTGGTATTTATGTATTGGAGGAGAGTAATGCTGACAAAACTGAGGAAGGACCCAAGAATAGTTGCTATAGTTCATCATTTATGGCTGATAACGAGATTTTAATGTGGCATGCTAGACTAGGGCACCCTATTTTGGATATTTACAAAAATTGTTTCCTAAACTGTGTATTAACAAAGATTTGTCTGATTTTCATTGCAAAATTTGTGAAATGTCCAAGCACAAACGCAGCACTTACACCCCACAAGCCTATAAACCAACCAAACCATTTACAATCATTCATAGTGATGTTTGGGGACCCTCCAGACATCACACTCTGAAAGGACATAGATGGTTTCTTTCCTTTATAGATGATCACACAAGGGTAATTTGGGTATATTTGTTAAAAGATAAATTTGCGGTGGAATAGGCTTTTAAACAGTTTTACAATATAACTCTCACCCAAGTTAGTACCGGGAATGGTACCAGTGGCTAAGGCACCCTATAGGATGGCCCCGGCTGAATTGAAAGAGTTGAAGGCTCAACTCAAAGATATGCTCGAAAGGAATATATTTCAGCCAAGTACATCACCATGGGGAGCCCCTGTTCTGTTTGTCAAGAAAAAGGATGGTAGCATGCGGATGTGTATCGACTATAGGGCTTTGAACAATCTCACCATCAAGAATAAGTACTATCTACCAAGGATTGATGATTTGTTCAACCAGTTGCAAGGTTAGAAAGTGTTTTCCAAGATCGATCTTAGGTCAGGTTACCACCAGTGTAAGATAAAAGTAGCGGATATACCTAAGTCAGTGTTTAGTACGAGATATGGACATTATGAGTTCTTAGTTATGCCGTTTGGACTTACAAATGCTCCATCAGCATTTATGGACTTAATGCAGCGTGTTTTCATGCCATATTTGGATAAATTTGTGATAGTAATCATAGATGATATCCTTATCTACTCAAAGGATGAAAAGGAGCATGAAGAACACTTAAGAATTGTGTTGAAAACTCTAAAGGAGAAACAGTTGTTTGCTAAGTTTTCAAAGTGCGAGTTTTGGTTTAATCAAGTTAGTTTTCTGGGACATGTGATTTCTGGGGATGGTATACAAGTTGATCCGGCAAAGATTTAATCCGTAGAGAAGTGGCCAAGACCCTCCACAGTGTTAGAGGTGAGAAGTTTTCTGGGTTTAGCGGGTTACTACCGGATGTTTGTGCAAGACTTTTCAAAGATAGCTACACTGCTCACTCAACTCACCCAAAAGAATGTGAAGTTTTATTAGACTGATGAGTGTGAAAGAGCTTTTCAAACCTTAAAGGAGAGGCTGACATCAACACAAGTTTTGGCAGTTCCGGAGATCTTTGATAACTATGATGTCTACACCGATGCTTCTGGACAAGGTTTGGGTTGTGTATTGATGCAAGGATGTAATATTATCGCTTATGCATCTAGACAACTCAAGGTGCATGAAAAGAACTATCCGATGCAGCTGTAGTGTTTGCCTTAAAGACTTGGAGGCACTACTTGTACGGAGTCAAGGCAAGAATCTTCACAGACCATAAGAGTTTGAAGTACTTCTTTACACAAGAAAACCTGAATATGAGACAAAAGAGATGGTTAGAGTTTGTGAAAGATTATGACTTGGATATTCAGTATTATCCGGGTAAAGTAAATATGGTTGCAGATGCGTTAAGTAGAAGAAAGCTGCTACAGAACAGTTAGGAGGGCTGAGAATCCGGGGTTTTGAGCAGTGTGGAAACCGTTAGTTTATGGCTCCATTTTTGGCAAGGTCAGAGTTGATGGATGATATCCGGGGTAAACAAGACGAAGATCCAGCGTTGGTTGATTTGAAGAGAGTTGCTAAAGAGAAGACTACGGTTGGTTATGTGTGTTGGTCCCATAGAAGGGTGAAACTATAGTCAGAGGGGGGGGGGGTGAATGACTATAGTGGAGTTTCAAAAACTTTTCTTATGTTTAAAAGCTTTTGGGCAGCGGATAAGTCCCTTCTTACTTTGTTGTTTTCAAATCAGTTTAGACAATCACAGATATAGGTTATGCTCTAGACAATTTAAATAAATGTTGTAAAGTAAATTGCAGAAAGTAAATTGACACAAGGCTTATAGTGGTTCAGGGTGGTGTAATCCCTTAATCCACTCTTCTCCTGTGATGATTGGAGGAATTCACTATTGTTTTCACAGATACAATAGTATGATTGTCCTTGGCTTCCCAAGCTTCACAATCTACAAGACTATCACTCCTTGACTGCAGCAGCTTCAGTGATTCAGTCTCTTTCACTGCTCCTTGAGATCAAAATCCTTCAGCAGCTATCACAAACACAACTCCTTCTCGATTGGTTCGATTCGATTTGCTTGATTTGATGTGAATGAGATTCACAAACTTGCTTGATCAATCTCAGTGCTGGATATAAAGTTGTAGTTCTGATGTCTGAGTTGATCTCTAGATAAGTCCTTGTAAGTCTAGAGAAGGCTTTTCAACTTGACAGAGTTTCTGCTTGATTTTTCTTTTTAAGATCGTCGTTGTTGTGTTTTTTTTGTTTGTCTGTCAATGCCTTCTATTTATAGCCTTGAATAACCTTGATTTTGAAATTCCGTCCGTTGGATATTTTAATGAGGGAATAATCCTTGATTTTATTCTTGATTCCCCCTTAATTGCATTCTCCTTGATTTCAGTGACCGGATTTTTCCTTCAACCATATAGCAGAGAATCTGTCCTTGATTGATCCTCTATTGATTGTGCATTTAATGCATGATCTTCTGAATATTCAACATATATTAAATCTGATCTGTTATGTGTTACTTCGCCGTTTTCTGAACGGCCGAGTGATCCTTCTGACTTAGCCGTTTTTGGATCTTGCTTCACCGTTTCGTCGTTACTCAGCCGAAAGTCAGTTTACTCAGCCGATTCACTGTTTCCTTCTTTGCTTCAGTTTAAGGAGAATCTTTGTACTTCACTGATCCTTGATTAGGGTGAGATCAGTGTACACCATATTTGAATATTAAGTTTCATCACTTGAAACATAACTTAGACTTATCCAAGGTCATCACGGACTTCCTTGGGTATAAGTCAGACCATAATGTCTTCATTGTATCTCTGCTGGTGCTTGGCTGGCTTCACTCTGCCGAATGTCTGTTTTTATTTTGCCATCCTACCAACTAGTACAATACTTGTCTGACTCAACTTATACAACATGTCAGACTCTAAGTAAAGACTTATACAGAGAATTCTAACTTATTTCAGGCTTGCTTTAACAGCTAGTATGGCCATCATCAAAACACAATAAAATGTTCCTAACAATTTCCCCCTTTTTGATGATGTCAAAACCCTCATAAGCCTGAACATAAGTAACCCAAAATTTTCATCTTTCATCATAAGTAACAAAACAAAAAACTCAACAATTTATTCATCCATCATAGGGCAATAAGATATTGCATCTTTTTGTTTAAAGACAAAGGCAAATAGAGGAAATAATTCAAATTAAGTGTAAGGTCTACTTCTTCACATCTTCAAACCTGATGTCTTTGCCTTTGCTGCCCTTGCCCTTTTCTGTTGGGCTTGCCTTCTTTTGACTGGAGCTTTCAAGCTTAGAGCTTCCTTCCCCCCTTTTTGGCAGCACTAAATAATGCTTCAAGATTTGTAGGTTCTGCGTCACAGTCAGGGAGAGGACCATACCTCCTTTCCAGTATCTTGTTGTTGGCCTCACCAATTTTGATTAGAAGGTCCAATTCCTTGCCAGATTGCTCCATCACCTCATCCAGATGCTGGATTTTATGAGTGTGAGCATTGAGGGTGTCCACCAATGGCTTAAGATTGTTGTCAATCGTCTCAGCATGGAACTCAAGATTGGTTTGGACATGGTGAGGAATGAGTAGCTGTAGATTGCAAAGCAGGTTGCCTTGTCTCTCCATGACTTCATCTTGAATTTTGATGTGGTTAATGAGGGCCTCAATCTTGTGGTTGAAGGAGGTTGCTTCACTCCTTAAGGCATTCTTGAGGTTTTGCCTACTGTAATACTGCCTTTCCATGTCCACAATGAGGTGTTGAATGTCCAGATTGAAGATTCTCTCTGGATCAATTTCCTCTGGTGCCGCATGGACATCCTCTTCATCTCCATCATTTTCATCCTCAGCATCTTCAGCTTGCTCTTTCTCATTTTCCACTTCGATTTCTCTTTC
This sequence comes from Gentiana macrophylla, assembly GCA_026214975.1. Taxonomy (NCBI): domain Eukaryota; kingdom Viridiplantae; phylum Streptophyta; class Magnoliopsida; order Gentianales; family Gentianaceae; genus Gentiana; species Gentiana macrophylla. Next base: position 87,074,506 of record CM047806.1, read on the forward strand.
TTCCTTTTCCTCCTCTGCCTTTTCCTTTTCATCTTGTGCTTCTTCTTCTCTTTCTTCCATCTGTTCTTGTTCTTCTTCATTAGACACATGGTCATTTAGAGGTTCTTTGTTGAGTGTGGATCGCCAGATCCGCTACTATTCCCCCTTGTGCAATTGTGGGGAGTTGACAAGTTAATTTGAGTGAGCTTTATCAGCTGGCTCACTTAGCTGTTCATCAACTTTGCTGATGATGTATAAATCGTCACAGGTGTCCTTGCGGTGTATAGACGGTGGATATCTGACTGTATTTAAGGTGTGGTGATACTCCGGCGGGTGGTGGTATGGAGGAATGAGAATGGACATAGCTTTTTCTTGCAAGTGTAGTGTGTATTTTTTATATATATCCTCCTTCTTGTTTACAATGACCACCCCTTATATAGAGGTGGGTAACTTAGGGAATAAGTAATCTATTAGATATTTTACTAATAGCTAGGTTTAACTTAGATACTAAGCAAGACGAAATATCTTAGGTACAAGTGGGGAAAAGATCTGGATCAATCGGCGGCCATCTCTCTGAGATCGCAAGGAGCAAGCCTTTCCCGGCCTCGCCCCCTTCTTGATTTGCCTAGACGAGATTCCTAGGATCTGTTGCACTTGCCTGGGACCGCAAATGCTTTGGTCGCGGCGAGGTGAGACACAGTGGCCGCCCCTTTGGCGATTTCTCTTGTCATGTCGGAGGGTGGCCGCAGTGGGTTGTCTCTCACTGTTGAGGTGGTGGAATTATTTATACCCATCAATGGCCCCCTACTCCGTGCTTTAACGATATTCCCTGAGGATATGAAGGATGGAGTAATTATCAACACCTTTTATGACCTCGTCGTCGGATGCGAATTGTTCACTAAGGGCCGTGCTTTCAAAGCAAGCGACCTCAAAGTAACTTTGGGTCAGTTTTGCGACCTTGTCGTCTGATGCGACTTGTTCACTAAGGGCCGTGCTTTCAAAGCAAGCGACCTCAAAGTAACTTTGGGTCAGTTTTTGCGACCTTGTCGTCTGATGCGACTTGTTCACTAAGGGCCGTGCTTTCAAAGCAAGCGACCTCAAAGTAACTTTGGGTCGATTTTGCGACCTTGTAAATCGATGCGACTTGTTCACTAAGGGCCGTGCTTTCAAAGCAAGCGACCTCAAAGTAACTTTGGGTCGATTTTGTGACCTTGTCGTCCGATGCGACTTGTTCACTAAGGGCCGTGCTTTCAAAGCAAGCGACCTCAAAGTAACTTTGGGTCAGTTTTTGCGACCTTGTCGTCTGATGCGACTTGTTCACTAAGGGCCGTGCTTTCAAAGCAAGCGACCTCAAAGTAACTTTGGGTCGATTTTTTTTGCGACCTTGTCGCCGATGCGACTTGTTCACTAAGGGCCGTGCTTTAAAGCAAGCGACCTCAAAGTAACTTTGGGTCGATTTTGCGACCTTGTCGCCTACGATGCGACTTGTTCAAGAAGGGCCGTGCTTTCAAAGCAAGCGACCTCAAAGTAACTTTGGGTCGATTTTTGCGACCTTGTCGTCTGATGCGACTTGTTCACTAAGGGCCATGCTTTCAAAGCATGCGGCCTTCGAAGTAACTCTGGGCCTGTTTTTGGGGTGGGTGAGATCGTCAATCGTGGTCGACGTCGCCCTACAGGTATCATTCTCGCCGAGTAATGCGGCCGCGCTCTCAGAATCGCCAGGCGATTGCACGTGAGCATTGATGGGACGCCTTCCAATTTCGAACCGATAATCGCCGCTCCAATCGAACCGTCGGATGAAGGGTTCCCAACCGTTCGATCGTGGGCCCCTTGCCTATATAAGGTTTTCACCTCAACCTCCTTACACTTTTAGCATTCCTTATTTCCTTGAAGTTTATCGACCGGAATTCTTAAGGTTTTTTGGCGGAGCTTTGAAGGTTTCTGTGGATTTCAAGGTGGTTCTTTTGAAGATTCCGCCACTTTCTTGAGCATTTCCCAAGTATTCACTTGGATTTCCTCTTTTCTTCAACCAAATCGGGTAAGAATTCCTCTCTTTTAACTCTTTTATTCATCTATCCTACGTTATTTCTCAATAGGCATCATTTTCATCTCTCTTTTCTCGCAACGGGATGTAACCTTGATTTGTTTTTGATTAATAATGGGGTTTTCTGGGAGAGATTATGGCTCTCCGGGAAGCGGGGTTTCACCCGTTGGTATAGGCATGCTTTTCCAACTCGCAAGTCACCGATTGAAACCTTCTTTTCTCTGTAATTTTATTTGCGATCTCTCTTGCGGAAACGGAGGAGGCGGTATTGAAGTGGGTGCGATCACCTTCCTAGGCTAATTTATTATTATACCAGGTCTGAAAGCTCCACCTTTTTCCTCTCCTTGCTTTTGCAGGATGTCGGGAATGATCATTTCGGCGATGATTCTCGCGCGGAAAGGAGATTTACGATTATGCTTGAGGATGACCCCATATTTTCTGCGGCCTCAGTTGGCGATCTACTGGACGAGGTTGAAGTGGAAAGTACTCGCGCAGATGTTGGCGAGATTACTGCTGATGAGGTCGCTACTATGGATGCCGACCCTTTTGAGTTGGAGGCCTTTGTCTCTGCTAGAAATCCGCCGCGTAGAGTGAGCCTTAAGGAGAAAGCGCGGGCTCAAAAATCTCCACCATTCATTTTGAAGAGATCGCGTCCCCGGCTGAAGGACAAACTGCGGTCCCGAGTACTAGCGGCGCTCCCGACCACGACGAAGCTTATGTTCAGGACGCCGCAGTTCATGAGTTAATGGGGTCCAGTGAGGATGAAAATGCTGAATTGCCTCGGAAGGATATCTGGATGCCCGCAAAAAAGCAGAAGAAGAAGAGGAAAATTGCGAGCCAAACCATGACAGTTGGTGAGGCCGCCGCGGCCGCCACCCAGCCGAAGAGCTCTCGACCTGGCAATCCTGAAGCTATGCGAGAGTTTGGGATCATGACGGCGTATGAGAAGGATGTTGATAAGAAATGGTCCCGACTGTGCAAGGGCAGCGATCTCAATATGACCATTAATAGCATATTCGGAATCGACACCAGTGTGTATCGGCTTTCTTTTTTTGATTATGAGAAAGAGTCCGACAAATTTAAGCCCGGGGACCACAAGGATTACGTAAGTGCGCGCCACTCCGAGGACACCCTTATCCTCCACTTCCATCATTTGCATGCGGGTGCGAGACCGCTTTTCGATCCTTTCTTTGTGAAGATCTGCAGGAGATGCAGGCGCTTCCCTCGATTTTGCCGTCGGGGCTATTATCCGCTTGATGGCTTTCACGAGTTATGTGCCGGATTACGGAGATCGAGCCGACGTTAACTTTATGGGCAATTTTATTCCTTCGTGGGACGCCTATTCTGGACAAATCTCCCGAGGGCTTAAGACTCCTCGCCTACTATTCCCGCTTCCCAATAAGTTTCACAAGTGGGGCGCTGGTACCGAAAGTCGAGTCGAAGGTAGGTTGGCCTTTTTCTAGGCGAAGTCCGCGGAGGCAAATCCACGCTTTTAATTCTTGACCCCGTGAGTGAGTGGCGCTATGTAAAGGGGTCGATGACGTTAATTCAGTCGGACGGGGCGGCGCCATCTCGGAGAAATGTTTCTTGGGTTGAACTTCTTGATCTGGCCGAGCCTTTTGTATGTATGGCGGGCCTAGTGGGCAGGGGAATGCGCGCGCCTTGGTACGAATGGGTCTGAGAGCCGCGATCGGACTGGATTGGGGATTGTCATATCAACAAATGTTTTCCCTCCGAGTGTCCGAATGTGGGGGCGATCCTATAATTAGGCCGCTTTGTAACTTTCTTTGTCCACTTATATTTATTTGTAAATGCTCATTTTGTTTTGTTGGGTTCTAAACCGCTTTCCTTTTGTAGGTATGGATCCAAATGCTCGCAGGGCTCACCGAAACAAGCTTAATGCGGAGGCAGACAAGGCAGCCAATGCTCGACATGAGGCTCAAGAAAGCTCTAGGAGAGTGCCCCGAATCGTGGATGCCTCGATTGTCGCCGAGACACATAACCCGGAGGCTGCGACCTCTTACGCGCTCTTGTTGCGAGCCCAGTCGGTGGTGCCTCGAAAAGACTCATCCCCGCTAAAGAGTCGCACGCGGCGTAAAGCGACCTCAATCGAGAGAAGGCGAAGGATGATCGCCCACCCAAACGGTCCGCTCCCAGTCCGGTGCATCTTGAAGAGGTTGAAATTCCGGTGGAGAAGAGCGCGCCCACTGAGACACTGCCACAAAAAACTTTGCCTCGAGGTCACTCTGGGAAAGAGGCCCTATGGTTGGATCCGAGCTTTACCCAGGATCTTGACCTATCCAAAGCTCGACGGGTTGGTGAAGCAATTGCTGATGTGATTCCTCTTGGGCCGATCCCTTTCGACTATCCTGATCATGTTCAAGTGGAGATTGGTCGGGGCATTCTAGCCCGCTTCGCGGCTCAAGATAATACTCCGCCTCAGGATGAGATCGCCGAAATCAGAGATTTGAGCGGCCAGTTTGGGATTGCAGCTTCTATGGTAAGACCACCTCTTTCTTTTCTTCAATTTTTCTCTCTTTTTTTTTTTTTTTTTTGCTAACTCCCCCTTGCTTTTCCCAGCTCGGCGCTCGCTTGAATAGGGTGCTCGAGGCCGCTGAGAGGCGCGAGGCAGAGATGATAAAGGTGACGGCGCAGCTAGGGGCGACTGACCAGGCAAGAATTACTGCCGAAAAGAAAGCTAGGCACCTTGGTCAAGCGAGGTGGAAAAGATGAAATCAACCTGGAGGAGCACTCTAAATTGGATCTTGAAATCAAGGAGAAAGTTTCCACCTTGACCAAGGATTTTATGGGGCGCAGGAGGAGATCGCTAAGCCGAGGATGAACTCGCCGAGGCGGATCTGATTGCTAAAGAGGCTGCATGAGAGAGCTGCAGAGGAAGTCACAAGAGAGCTGCCGAGGCCGTGAGAGAGGCCAAGTGCAGGGCCGTCGCCGCCTACAAGAATTCGGGATGACTTCCTTGACCTCATGGAGCATAGCTTTGATCGGGGTTTTAGTCACTTAGCTCGTTGCATACGGTGGCCGACCGAGGCAGGGGAGCACATTACTCTGCGCAGATATGGTGCGGTGGGTGAACATGCACCAAGGTCATCTGATTTAGTGGTTTTTCACCCGGAGATTCCTATGCCGGTGAGCTTATTACCTCGATTGGATCGAACGGCTTTCGGCCGTGGCGAGCCTGTTTGGGATCCCGCTCTCTGTTAATCCCGTGAACTTTGAGGCGTTGAAGAAGCCGCCGTCCTCGAAAGCAAGGCGATGAGTTCATCAAAGACCCCACCTACCCTCATGATCTCTAGATTTTGGATTTTCTCTGCGAGCCCTTTGAAAATTTGATTTGTAACTTTGACTATTTATCTTTGTGATTTGACTGAATCTTGAGTTGTAATATCTTGACAATCTACTTTCTGCATTTTTCAATTTATAAAACTTGATTTTTCCTGTCCCTGATTCGTGTTGACTATCTGGCGGCCTTTTCGCGAGGCTGTGACAGGTTATTTTATTTTCTTTGTGTGCTGTCCTCTTGATTCGTGCGAGGTCTGTTCAATAATTTGATGGCGTCAAGCAGTCATGAAACGTCGTCGTCTCATTCTAACCGTAGTCGCTATGCGACGTCAATTTTTCAAAGCTTCAGCGGCCCTATGAGAGTGAGCAGTGCTTTGCCAGAAAACTGAGCCTCTCAGAGCAGCCTTTGACTGTGTCATTAACGCAGAGTTATGACCCCTAATGACTAGGTGTCAGTTGTAACTGTAGCCATAAATTTCGGTCTCTTATGGTAGTGCACGCTCCTGTTGCCTTGGTTTTCGGGGCAGTTTGCATATCTGGCCCTAGGATCCAGTTAATCCCAACCGTTGATTATGTCCCTTCTCTGGTATAAAAGGGGGTTACTTTGGAACTCATTCTACCTCTTGCCTCATACTGAATTTGCTTTCTTTCTCCCTCAATTGTTAATTATCCTCTTTATCGTTTATCCCCTATGTCTCATCCAGGGGAAAGCAGCCGGGTTCGGACATGGAAAGCTCGTCCTATCCGGGATGTTTCCCCCTTTTTCACCACTGCCTCCCCCTTAGCCAAGAATTATTTCTGGGATTATTTTGAGTGGCGTGATATTATGAGGGAGAGGGGTTTAAATGAACAACGAATAGAAGACGGCTCCATGCTGCGCGTTCGGCTTTCTGGCTGGTGGGAATTTATTGCTAAGCCTCTGGCAGCGGATAATGTTACCATGATACGGGAATTTTATTCCGTGTTGTCTGAGGTAGCCTCTGGCGGGGCAGTGAGTAGCATTTCTCTCCGGGGTGTCCCCGTTATCTTTACTCCGGAGAGGATTAACCAAGTTTTTAACATACCCGCTATAAATCCCTCCTCCCATTATGAGATCGCCTGGGACCTTGCAGATGAGGAAAATAGGCAGATTCGCCTAAGTATTGCAATGTGCGAGCTGTTCCCCGAGCATCAGCGGGTTTTGTCTTTGGGAGTGACTGCGTCCGACCTCTCTCGCAGCGACCGTGCGTGGAAGAAGTTTATAAATTCCCGCGCTCTTATCTTTGCCGATGCTGATGCTGTTAGTGAGAGCGAAGCGCTCCTTCTGCACGCCATTCGCGACCATCGAGTGGATATAGACTGGGGAGTGTTGATCCATCGCGAGGCACTAAGATATGCGTGCTCGGTGGGTCAAGCTCGCCGAGGTACAGGTCGCCGCATGCCTTTCGCGTCGCTGATAACCAAATTATGCAGTGGCGCCTGGGTTCCCTTCCATACTCTCGACCGATATGTTTGAAAAAACTTATCCGGTGGAGCCCTTTGCAAGCGTGGTGTCGTTTTTGGACCTCCACACATGTGATCGGAGGAAGGTAACCATCCTGCAGGTGATGGAAGTTTGTCCAGGCTTGATCGATATGTTTGAAAAAACTATTATTATATATATATATATTTATTTATTTTTTTTTTTTGGACGACGACGAAAAGACAAGAATGTAAATACCACTTGGAAGAACAGCTTTATTTGAATTAGCTTGTTACATATAGTATTTTTTCAGATTGTCTGCATGCCATGGCCTATTATACTCGCGGCCCTCCTTGTCACTTAGCGTGTACGTCCCCTTTTTTTATAACTCGCGAAATCCGTAGGGGGCCCTCCCAGTTTTCCGATAGCTTTCCTTTTTTCGCTTCATGGCCCGTGGCTTGTCTTTTTTGTAGAACGTAATCCCCGACGGCGAAGTGATGATTGCGAATACGTTTGTCGTGATGACGCCGCGCTGCTTATAATTGACTAGACGATCAGTATGCCTGGATGCGCCGCCTCTACTAGATCAAGCTCGAGTTTACGCACATTTGTATTATTGACCTCGTTGTAAAAACGACCAGGGCTTGGTAAGGCCATTTCACAGCGCCATAGCCTCGAGATCCATATGTTAAAGCAAAAGGAGTTTCCCTCATTGTGATTTTTTCGCGACGCCCCGAGTGCCCATAGAGCCGCTTAGAAGGTGATCCGCCGTGGTGGCCTGCTTTCTCACCAGGCTCTTCTTTAACACACTTAGGACTGTTTGTTGGCATTTTCGGCTTGCCCATTTCTTGCGGGTAGCACACGGATGATTGCCAATGTTTAACATTGTTCTCTTCACAAAATCGTCGAATTCGCCTCGAATTGAGGTCCGTGATCGGAAACCATCACTCTCGGAACACCAAATCTTGTCCATATTTGATCGAGCAAAAGTATGTTATGTCCCTGGTATTGGTTTTTACCAAGGCCTTAGCCTCGACCCATTTAGTAAAATAATCCACCGCGACGACCACGTATTCGCAACCCGAGCGAATTCTTCTTCAAAGGTCCGATGAGGTCGATCGCCCACATGTCGAAAGGCCAGGCGGCTACCACTATGCTTTGTTCGACCGAGGGTAGCCTGGGGATATCTTGGCGAACCTCCTGGCAAGCATCACATGCTTGGGTATAAGATTTGGCGTCTTTCGCTAATTTCGCCAATAATATCCGGTTAGAAGTACCTTCGTGCTAGTGTTCGATTGGCGGGATGGCCGCCGACATTCCCTCATGTAGTTACTGTTAGAATGCCCGTCTACTTCTCAGTCGTGACGATCGCGAAGGGGTTTCAAGAATGAATGACGGTAAAGCACATCGCCCATAATCATATATCTTGCGGCCCTTTTTACTAAGGCCTTAGCTTTGCAAGGATTTGGGAAGCTCCTAGCTCAATATAAGACTTCATGATGTCGACCCAACAAGTGTTCCGGGTTGGAAATTCTTGGGTTGGAAATCCATGATCTCGACAGGAGATGGCGGGCTCGATAGGTGTTCGACCATGATCTTTGGGATCGCACGACGACGTCTTCATTTGGTTAATTTGGATAAATAGTCTGCCCTATGATTGTCCTCTCGAGGGATGTTTTTGAATTGACAATATGCGAAGCTGCTTTCGAGTCTTTTGACGAGGTTAATATACCTCTGTAAAATTTCGCAATGAATGCCAAAGGACCCATTGATTTGATTAACCACCAACTGTGAGTCGCAAAATACTTGTATATTTTCGACTTTCATGGCTTTGGCGAGTTTCAACCCAGCAATGACGGCCTCGTATTCTGGCTGGTTATTAGAGGCGGTGAAATCGAATCTCGTGAGCCTCGCTCGATTTCTTCGATGTGCCCGGCTCTAACAGATTATTCCCGCGCCACACCCTTTGTGATTAGCGGCGCCATCGACGTAGAGTCGCAACAGCGGTGACTTGGCCACGATAGGCTCGTCCTCTGTGGTGACCTTATCCTGGTCGCATTTGGGAGCACACCGCTCTTTCGCCTCTTCGTTGAAGCTTGTTTTCGCTATGAAACTGGGAGAGCTGGGCCTTTATAGCCTTCCGAGGCTCATATCGGATATCGAACTCGATGAAGTTCGATGGCCCATCGGAGCGATCGACCGGACAGTGTCGGTTTGTGAAGAACCTGTCTTAGCGATGCATTTGATAAGACTACGATGGTGTGCGATGAAAAGTAAGCCCTTAATTTGCGGGCAGCTATAACAACACAATAAGCCAACTTTTCTATATTAAAATAACGACTTTCAACGGGGCTTAGAGCCTTGGAAACATAAAAAACTGGCTTCTGCGAGCCCTCCTCCTCTTTTACAAGTGCTGCGGCTACGGCCCTATCTGAGGCTGCCAAATACAAAAACAAAATATCCCCGAGCCTTGGGCTGGTTAACAACGGCGGTCTTGACAAGTATTCTTTGAGGTCTTTAAATGCCTGGGAGCATTCCGCTGTCCAAGAGAAGGTACCAGCCCCTTTCAAAATTTTGAAGAAAGGCAGACTTCTTTCTGCGGATTTTGAGACAAACCTACCCAGAGCTGTGATTCTGCCGTTAAGCCGCTGTACTTCTTTAATACTGGTGGGCTCGCTCATGTTGACTAGGGCCTCGATTTTCTCGGGATTTGCCTCGATCCCCCTTTGACTCACCATGAAGCCCAGAAATTTTCCTGCCTGGACCCCAAAAGTACATTTCGCAGGGTTTAGTTTCATTGAGTGGCCCCTTACATTGGCGAAGGTTTCGCGAAGGTCCACCAGGTGACCCTGGCGACTTGATTTTACGACCATATCATCAATGTAGGCTTCCATGTTCCTGCCTATTTGTGTGCTGAAAACTCGGTTTACCATTCTCTGATATGTCGAACCTGCGTTCTTCAGGCCGAAAGGCATCATCTCATAGTAATAGAGTCCACCGCGTACGAAGGCCGTCATTTTCCTTGTCTTCATCTGCCATTTTGACTTGGTGATAACCGGAATATGCGTCCAGAAAACTCAGTGTTTCGAATCCGGCGATCCCGTCGACCATTTTGTCAATCCGGGGCAGCGCATAAGGGTCTTTGGGGCAAGCTTTGTTCAAGTCTGTGAAGTCGACACACATCCGCCACTTGCCGTTGTGTTTCTTTACCATCACTACGTTTGCCAGCCATGTGGGATATTGGAGCTCCTTGATAATGCCTGCCGCTAGAAGTTTTTTGACTTCGCTTTTATTGCGATCTCTTTTTCGAGAGAATGGCGTGCTCTTTGTTTGTATTAGTGCAAGTTGGGGTCGGCATCTAGATAGTGCAAAGCGACCTCGACTCAACGCCTCTTATCTGTTACTTCCCATGCAAAGGCGCTCAAGTTGGCTTTAGAAGCCCGATCAATTCTTCCCTTTCTTCCTCGGTGGTCCTCGATCCTATTTTTATCTTTTGATCGGGATATTTGTCGCTTATTATAACCTCGATCAACTCGTCCTCGGCAGTTGAAGTCGGGCTCGTCCCGAACTTGCAATGTTTCCACCTCTACCGCTTTCTCCGGGATTTCTTTCATCATAGCGATCCGATCCGGAGCCGTGCTAAAACCATCGGTCCGGGGTCGCTTAGAATCGACCCTGCTTTTGGTCATATAGTCGAGAAAGCTCCAGGTCGGTGATGGCGACCCCAATCTCCTCCCCTACGTGAAATTTGACCCTTTGGTGGGAACGGACGCCACCATTTGAAATTTTTTCATGGCGGGATCCCCAAGATAATGTTGTAGTATGAGGGAAGATCAATAACTAAAAATGTGATTATCTCAGTTCTGCATGGCTCATAGTCGCCCAAAGTGACGTTGAGGTCGACCGTTCCCTTGACCCGCACGGTGTCGTTGGTAAAGCCCTCGAGCACCCCGAGGTAAGGTTTCAACTTAGCTTCTCAAATCCGATCTGTTTTAAGCAATCCCGAATAGATGACGTCGCGACCAGCCCTCGTGGTCGATCATTACTCTCTTGACTCCATGCTTGTCGTTTATTCCGATTTTGAGAACAAAGGGTACCTCCATGGGGCCTCGCTATGCCAATTCGCTTTTAGTGAACATGATTCCTTCGTTCTCCCCAATACTATCTTGCTTTTCAAAGCCGCGCGTATTGATCTGGTGTATCTGAGATTTCAGCCGACTGTTGCTGGGGATATCCCCGTGGATAACTTGGACCTCTTTCTGATAGACGCGCGGGGCGACCTTGGATCGGTACCAGTATTCCCATCTCGCTTATACTTAGTCGCTGGTCCCTCGCGGATTAACCTTTCTATTTCTCGCCTTAACGTGAAACATTCATCTGTGATGTGACCATGATCTTTGTGATAGTCACGATGCTTGGACTTGTCGCGATCGCCGGGATCGCCTCATAGGTTTGGGCTTGTCAAAGTGCTCATGGATTTCGAACAATATTTGAGATGCTTTGGTGTTGAGCGGGGTAAAATTGTCCTCGCTGAATTTATAAGGCTTTTTACCTCGCGGTCGTGGTTAGCATCTCGCCTTTTTCCTTCTTTTTTCCTCCTCGCGCTCTCTTTTCGTGAAGGCTGCTCGCTTTGGGCTTCGCCGCCGAGGACGGCGCTTGGCACGACTCCCATCATTCGAGCCCTTTCCAACATTTCCCGAGACCCGCTTTAGGGGCCGTAGAGTTGAACTCGATTTTCATTGGACCTTGGCGATCCTGTGAGGAAACATGTGACAACCGCATCATCCGGAATGTTTCTTGTTTGATCGTATATTCGACGTAAACGTTCGTAATATTCTTTTCGGATTCATGTCCTCCCATGCGAACTTCGTATAGGTCCTCTATAGTTTTCTTTGGTCTACTCGCCGATTCAAACTCTCTCGATTTAATTTCTCGGAGAGATCTTCCCACCTTTTATCGAGCCACGGGGAAGTCCACGTATCAAGAGGCGGCCCTATCTCCGCAAGCTTCCGACTAGGCGATGCACCGGCGGATTTATTTTGGGTCGCCAGGGTGATGTTGTTGGAAAGGTGTCCTAAACCCAATCGGTCGGACCGGATCCGACCGGTCGGGTCATTTACGCCTATTTAGTTCATGTAATAACTTTATTATGATTAATAAAAGCACTTATGTTATTATATATTGTTTGTCTTCATATTATTTGTTGTATATATATAGTAACGCCCCTAGTATCGATCTGTGATAGAGAAACCATGATAGTGATTATGGTTGATGAGATCTCTAATCACTATAACAAGGTTGGTACTTAAATGTCTCTAGTCTTACATATTATCAAATGGGACATTGATGATATAATCGGACTAGCACGTATTGGATGTCTTCTATCTTTTAGAAGGTAGTAGGATAGATCTCGCTCTATCGAAGTGTAGGGACACTTGGACCGTGATGCGTGGACGTGTATTAGAGAATGCGACGTTAGATCGACTCCACTTACATTAAGTGTCACACTATGTGGCGGTTGTGTAATTATCCTTTTGACCGAGTCTTCATGGCATCACGGTGTGGATTGTCATGCTTTGACACTATTGAGATTTCTCCTAACCACGGGGCGATCATGCGGTAGTGATTGGGTATGATATTGAAGCACGCGGAGTATACATGATTGGTCGTCCGGGAATCGCGCAGATCCTATGATTGGGATTGAATATCCGAAATGGCCTTCTTATAAGGAATGTCTAGCTCTCGAGAATCTTTGCAAAGTGGGAGTAAATGTGTTATTCGAGAGAGCATGATATCCAGATTGTAAGATACGATCGTCAATGTATTGACACTCGAGATACGATCGTATGGATATTATTATAGCGATAGGATTGTAAGTTACACGGTAATCGCTTCACATGAAAGGTAGTAGTCATTGCTTTTGACTCTTCCGATAATTGGGGTCACGGTGTGTTGCTAGACGCTATCCCGTGATCGTTAGGTATGAAGGGCATTTTAGTAAATTGCACTTTGTGTCTACGGCCAACATATTCGAAGCCTATCGGGTCACACACATATGAACATCGAGTCGGATTAAAATGCGGTTATAGTTGATAACCAAATAAGGAAAGTTTATCTCAGACTATAAAAAGGTTATAGTGGTAAATTAATATGGTGGTATTTATTTATTATGAATAAATAAAATACAAGATATTAATTATATATAAATTATATTAATTAAAGAATATTCCGGAAGTCAATCTTTTTGGGATATGGGCGCCACTTTTGAGTGTATGAGATACACTTGGATTGTGCACTTTAATTAATAAATATTGCCATAATATTAATATAGGATATTAATTGATTTTGGAAAAATAGATTTATGGTAATAAGATAATTATAATCAATATATGATATTGACAAAATATTATAATTAAAGAGATAAATCAATCTAATTGATTTTCCTTATTTTATTGGAAAAGGTTTTATTCTCCTCCACACTACATACTGGGCGCCACTTACTCTATAAAAGGAAGTGGGTGTCAAGCTCTTTTGTACAACACAATTGCAAGAGTTCATAATTCTTGTGTAAAAATAGAGAGCTCTCCATAGTGAGTTTGTGAGGAAGAAAAGGTCCGGTCTAGCGACCGGAGTTTTTCCGATAGCAATCCAAGGAGGATTCCGGTAGGGGTTCGTGTGGATTAGCGATAGAGGCCGGACGCGTGGGACGGCTTGCGCGATTGAACTACTCTCCGTTGGCGGTCAAAGCGACGATCTTGTAGATCATCTAAGGTATAACCGTCAAACTACTTAACGTGTTTATTGCATTAAACGAAGAACGATCTAGAAAAGGAAATCAAAATTTTAAATTCATTGCGTTAAACTAGTGATTTCCTAACGGTGGTATCGAGATGCAGACTTGAGCTTAAGCAATAAGCATAATTTAAATGCGTAGTATTTAATCGATAGATGCAAGATTTAAATCACTAAACGTTAAAAAAAAATTATTAGGTTCTTGGGGTCGGCCGATCGGCGGCGCCTCCTTGGCGGGCGGGGCGGCGGCGGGGCGGCGGTAACCCTAGGGTTGCCGTCCGTCGGCTCTCTCTCTTCCAATGGAGGAGATCAACCCTTTTCGCTTTTGTGATATTTTATTGTGCATAGATATCTCGCTTGTTTAGTTGTGTTATATGGCCAACCAATGGTTCAAATAGTTTGGACCATTGGGAAACCATATGGGACATTGGCCTTTCCAAATTTTGATTTGGAATAGACCTCAGCCCTTTCCAAATATTTGATTTGGAATAGGCCTTAAGCCTCAAAGCCACTTCCAAAATGTTGATTTTGGAAAGTGGCTGTGCCTAAACTAAAATGATTTGGCCTTTCCAAATATTTGATTTGGAATAGGCCAGCCCTTTCCAAATATTTGATTTTGAATAGGCTTAGTTTCAGCCACTTCCAAAATTTTGATTTTGGAAAGTGGCTGTGCCTAGACTAAAATAATTTGGCCTTTCCAAATATTTGATTTGGAATAGCTCTGGCCCTTTCCAAATATTTGATTTGGACAGGCTGAAGTTTCAAGCCACTTCCAAAATTTTGATTTTGGAAAGTGAAGGTGCCTAAGCTAAATTTAGTTTTGGAAAGGAAACAAATAGAGACTTTATAATTTTAATTTTATTTTAATAGTTCAAATTTAATTAAAATTGAAATCGATTTAAAATTAAATGTTAATTTTAATTTTCGTTAAGTCATATAATTAATTAAAAGTTATTTAATTATTTGACGTGATAAAATAAAAGACGCATGAGTAGTAGTAGTTAAAATTAGAATTTAATCTTTTTCATAAGATAAAATTGTATGGATTAGATGTGTAGATATAATGTGATTATATGGACCTCGATTGATCATGGACTCACTCAAATAGGATAGATGGGAATGTTTTCTTTATGTTGGTTTTGAAAAAAAAATTGTCCTAGGCCGTTATGAAGAACGTGACCTAGCTTACTTTTTGCATTTATCCCATTCCTCGAGTCCCCCGTGTGCGGCGGGTGTAATTAAATATTATGTAACAAGAATGGAGCAAGAAGTTCAAGACCAAGGAGAAATAAAGAACCCATTGGCGCACAAAGAATAAAGATCCTATTGGCGGTTGCGAGATACCCTTAGTTTGTGACCCGCGGTTTCGCTGGGCTTGTATTCAAACCGCACTCAGAAAAGTCCATGATCATACCGGTTATTTTATGCGCGGAATGTTGTGTATGTTTTACTTTATATGATATCGTAGTAATATGCACATAGTAGATGAGACCATAATTAAACCAAATTAATTAAGTGAATTAATTTAAAATTATTCCCACACAAAAATCGAGCCAAAATTGTCTCCCAATATTATAATGACGGTGAAGAGCCTTTGTTCGATCCAACCGATCGCCCACGCCGGGAGTTGACCTACCACGGGTATATCGTCATTATCGAGATATGATCGTTACGAGATCTCGTGAATATTTGGGTTACGACTCGACTAAGAATCTTTGCGGTGATTGGCCCACGCCAGGACCGTCTGATTTTAGAGACAAGGGTGGCTATCACATAGAGATGTGAATTGTCAAAGAGTTGACTAGTCAACCAATGGAAATCGAATAAGATTCGATCGGTAAATAGTACCCACCTTCGAAATTGACCCGTCGATCGCCCACGCCGGGATCGAGTCAACTAGATAGGATTCCATCCACTAAAGAATTAATTAAATTCTTGAAAGCCAATAGGAATAGTTGGTTAGTGGGAGTAAAACCTTATAAATTTCTTAGTGCAAATTTAGGTTTTTATACATGAGCTTTTACTTATTCTATCTTTTATTTATTGTTGTAGAAAATGTCAAACAAATTGAACCTTCGTTTTATCATCGATAACAACTTGACTTAAACTAATTTTCTCGATTGGGAAAGAAACCTCAAAATCGCTTTTGAGGCACGAGAAGATTGGCTATGTCTTGGACGAGGCCCTACCGGAAAAGCCCGCGGAGGGTTCGGGCCGCAGATGTTGTCGAGAAGTACAACAAGCAATCGTTTCGACAAGATCGATGCTACATGTATCATGCTTGCTTCTATGACACTGAATCGCAGAAACAAAGATGAGTCCATGGACGCCTACTCTATTATGGTCCACCTGAAGGAGCTTTATGCTTCTCGCCTCGTGATCGAGAGGTACGAGGTCTCAAGGCCCTGTTTAGTTGTAAGATGGCATCCGGGATCGCTGTGGGGTCACACGTGCTTAAAATGATCGGGTACATAGAGAGGCTTGGGAAGTCGGGCCACAAGTTGGAACGAGTTGAGTATTGACTTGATTCTCGCAATCTCTACCGACTCATTCTCGCAGCTTTGTGATGAACTATCACATGAACAAGATAGATTGCTCTCTAGCGGAGTTATTGAACATGTTGAAAAGCGCCAAAGGCATCGTAGGGAAGGGAAAGCAAGTGTTGCTGGTCACTTCAAGCAAGGGCAAGGCAAAAGCCCGAAAAAGTCCAAAAGCGAAGAAGGTCGCACCTAAGCCAACGCCTAAGATAGCAAAAGACAAATCCAAGGATGCTTGCTTCCATTGCGGTGAGACCGGACATTGGAGGAGAAACCGCAAGGGCTTCTTGAGTACCAAGAAGAAGCATCTCGATGCTTCGACTTGTGTATATTTATGATTGAGATCAACATTACTTCTTCTAAGTCTAACCACCGGGTATTAGAGCATGGTTGTGGTTCTCATATTTGTACGAATATGCAGCACTAAGAAGAACTAGAGATCTCAAGAAAGGAGAGGTGGACCTACGCGCTGGAAATGGAGCAAGTGTTCGCGCCGGCCGTAGGAGTTTATTTTCTTTCATTGCCCAGTGGGCTAGTACTAGAACTCAATAATCGTTATTTTGTTCCCGCCTACGAAGAGCATTATTTCTATTTCTCGCATTAGATGTTGATGGATTTTCTTTTACGCTTGAGAATAAATGTTGTTCTTTTCACGTGATGGAATCTTTTATGGTAATCGCATACTTAGCAATGGTCTTTACATATTAGATATGAATGTTGACGTACTTAATATAAATAACAAGAAAGCCAAAACAAATGACTTGAATGAATCCTACTTATGGCATTGTAGACTTGGCCATATAAATAAGAATCGCATTTCCAAACTCCTTAAAGATGGAATGTTGGATCAAATTCGACATTTAATCATTTGATACATGCGAAGCTTGTTTACTTGGCAAGATGACAAAGTCACCTTTTAGTGGCAAAGGGATAAGATCCAATGAATTGCTTGAGCTTATACATACCGATGTGTGTGGCCCAATGTCAATTCAAGCCAAAGGAGGATACTCTTTATTTTATCACTTTCATCGATGACCATTCTCGCTATGGTTATATATACTTAATGAAGTATAAATCAAGCCTTCAAAATTTCAAAGAATTCGTATGAAGTGGAGAAACAACTAGGTAAGGAAATCAAAACACTTCGATCCGATCGAGGCGGAGAATACCTAGATGGAGAGTTTCAAGATTATTTGAAGGAGAATGGGATTCTACTCGAATGGACTCTCTCCCGAACGCCACAGATGAATGGCGTGTTCGAGAGGAGGAACCGCACCTTGTTAGACATGGTGCGATCCATGATGAGCTATGCGCTTCTTCCAAAATCGTTTTGGGGTATGCTCTAGAAACCGTGATCCTATACATCGAACCGAGTTCCATCAAAGACGGTTGATTCTACACCATACGAGGTATGGGCCAAGAAGAAACCAAACCGCATATCTTAAACCTTGGGGTTGTCCAAATTTTATGTGAAGCGGATGATGCCCGACAAATTAGAGGCCGATCCGACAAATGTCTGCTTGTGGGATATCCTAGAGAAACTAGAGGATACCAATTTTACCACCCCGAGGAACAAAAGGTGTTTGTTGCCGTGGATCGCCACTTCGGAGAAAGAGTTTATTCTCGGATAGGGTCGGTGGGAGTAAGATTGATCTTGAAGAAATTCGAGAACCACTTACGGATAACAAATTGTTGATGGAAGTAGAGGAGACACCACATACAAATGTGGCGCCACCTCATCGTGAGACACAATTTCACCTCGAAGATCCACCAGGGAACGCCGTGGACCCGAAAGGTACACTGGCGTATATCTCATGGAAGATGAGGACCCTAGAACTTATGAGGAGGTGCTATTAAGGCACGACAAAGAGAAATGGCTCGAAGCCATGAATTTCCGAGATGGAATCC
The DNA here is from genome assembly GCA_026214975.1 of Gentiana macrophylla. Classification (NCBI taxonomy): domain Eukaryota; kingdom Viridiplantae; phylum Streptophyta; class Magnoliopsida; order Gentianales; family Gentianaceae; genus Gentiana; species Gentiana macrophylla. The sequence continues at coordinate 87,092,507 of CM047806.1, forward strand.
ATGAAGGACAACCAAGTTTGGAACTTAGTTGATCCGCCTGAGGGAATAGTTCCCATAGGGTGTAAATGGGTCTTTAAGAGAAAGACCGACATGGACGGTAACGTGACCACCTACAAGGCTAGGTTGGTGGCAAAAGGTTATAAGCAAAGACAAGGAGTTGACTATGATGAAACCTTCTCGCTTGATTGCCATGTTAAAATCCATTAGAATTTTGCTCGCTATTGCAAAGATACCATGATTACGTAAATCGGCAGATGGATGTGAAAACAGCTTTCCTTAACGGGAACCTCGTCTGAGGAAGTGTATATGACACAAACCGAGAGGTTTCACAACCAATGACGCCAGGATGGTGTGTAAACCGCAAAGATCCATTTATGGATTAAAGCAAGCTTCGAGTTGGAATCTTCGCTTGATGAGATAATCAAACAGCTTTGATTTCATCAAGAACGAAGATGAGCCCCTGTGTTTACAAGAAGGTTAGTGGGAGTGCCATTGTGTTCCTAGTGCTTTATGTGGATGACATAATCGCTTCATAGGGAATGATGTGCCTATGTTACAATCACCAAAGCTTGGTTATCCAAGAATTTTCTATGAAGGACTTGGGTGAGGCAAATTTATATTCTGGGGAATAAAGATCTATAGAGATAGATCTAAAAGGTTGCTTGGTCCGTCGTAATCCACCTACATAGACAAGATGTCAAGAGATTCAGCATGGAGCAACCCAAGAAAGGATTGCCGCCCATGTCACATGGGGTCTACCTGCCCAAGGAATGAGTCCTAAGACAGAGGAGGAAAGGGCACAAATGAGTAAAGTCCCTTATGCTTCGGCAATCGGGTCTATCATGTATGCCATGTTATGCACAAGACCGCACGCCTCGCACCTCTTAGTATGACTAGTAGGTACTCACCAATCCAGGTGATGGTCACTGGATTGTCGCCAAGAATATCCTTAAGTACTTGAGACGTACTCAGGGATATGTTCCTGGTTTTCGGGAATGATGATTTAGTATTACGAGGTTACACAGATGCCGCCTAAACCGACAAGGATGACTTTAAGTCACAACTGGATTTGTTTTCACGCTTAACGGCGGAGCAAATGAGTCGGAAGAGTTCCAAGCCAGTGAGACTATCGCGGACTCTACAACGGAAGCCGAATACATAGCAGCCTCGGAGGCGGCAAAAGGAAGCAGCTTGATGAAGAAGTTCACATCGAACTTGGTGTGGTCCCTCCATTGAAGGTCCAGCACTGCACTGCATCGTGATAATAATGGAGCGATATCTCACCAAAGGAACCAAGGTCTCATCGAAGTCCAAACATGTGCTACGGCGCTATCACTTGATTAGAGAGATAGTAGATAGAGGAGATGTAAAGATAGAGAAAGTCCACACGGATGATAACATAGCCGATCCGTTAACCAAGGCATTGTCTCAAGCTAAGCATGAGAAACATGTTCACTTGCACGGGCTTAGGTATATGGGTGATTGGCTTTAGGCCAAGTGGGAGATTGTTGGAAAGGTGTCCTAAACCCAATCGGGTCGGACCGGATCCGACCGGTTGGGTCATTTACGCCTATTTAGTTCATGTAATAACTTTATTATGATTAATAAAAGCACTTATGTTATTATATATTGTTTGTCTTCATATTATTTGTTGTATATATATAGTAACGCCCCTAGTATCGATCTGTGATAGAGAAACCATGATAGTGATTATGGTTGATGAGATCTCTAATCACTATAACAAGGTTGGTACTTAAATGTCTCTAGTCTTACATATTATCAAATGGGACATTGATGATATAATCGGACTAGCACGTATTGGATGTCTTCTATCTTTTAGAAGGTAGGGATAGATCTCGCTCATCGAAGTGTAGTGGACACTTGACCGTGACGTGGACGTGTATTAGAGAATGCGACGTTAGATCGACTCCACTTACATTAAGTGTCACACTATGTGGCGGTTGTGTAATTATCCTTTGACCGAGTCTTCATGGCATCACGGTGTGGATTGTCATGCTTTGACACTATTGAGATTTCTCCTAACCACGGGCGATCATGCGGTAGTGATTGGGTATGATATTGAAGCACGCGGAGTATACATGATTGGTCGTCCGGGAATCGCGTATCCTATGATTGGGATTGAATATCCGAAATGGCCTTCTTATAAGGAATGTCTAGCTCTCGAGAATCTTTGCAAAGTGGGAGTAAATGTGTTATTCCGAGAGAGCATGATATCCAGATTGTAAGATACGATCGTCAATGTATTGACACTCGAGATACGATCGTATGGATATTATTATAGCGATAGGATTGTAAGTTACACGGTAACTGCTTCACATGAAAGGTAGTAGTCATTGCTTTTGACTCTTCCGATAATTGGGGTCACGGTGTGTTGCTAGACGCTATCCCGTGATCGTTAGGTATGAAGGGCATTTTAGTAAATTGCACTTTGTGTCTACGGCCAACATATTCGAAGCCTATCGGGTCACACACATATGAACATCGAGTCGGATTAAAATGCGGTTATAGTTGATAACCAAATAAGGAAAGTTTATCTCTAGACTATAAAGGTTATAGTGGTAAATTAATATGGTGGTATTTATTTATTATGAATAAATAAAATACAAGATATTAATTATATATAAATTATATTAATTAAAGAATATTCCGAAGTCAATTTTGGGATATATGGGCGCCACTTTTGAGTGTATGAGATACACTTGGATTGTGCACTTTAATTAATAAATATTGCCATAATATTAATATAGGATATTAATTGATTTTGGAAAAATAGATTTATGGTAATAAGATAATTATAATCAATATATGATATTGACAAAATATTATAATTAAAGAGATAAATCAATCTAATTGATTTTCCTTATTTTATTGGAAAAAGGTTTTATTCTCCTCCACACTACACATGGGGCGCCACTTACTCTATAAAAAGGAAGTGGGTGTCAAGCTCTTTTGTACAACACAATTGCAAGAGTTCATAATTCTTGTGTAAAAATAGAGAGCTCTCCATAGTGAGTTTGTGAGGGAAGAAAAGGTCCGGTCTAGCAGCCGGAGTTTTTCCGATAGCAATCCAAGGAGGATTCCGGCGAGGGGTTCGTGTGGATTAGCGATAGAGGCCGGACGCGTGGACGGCTTGCGCATTGAACTACTCTCCGTTGGCGGTCAAAGCGACGATCTTGTAGATCATCTAAGGTATAACCGTCAAACTACTTAACGTGTTTATTGCATTAAACGAAGAACGATCTAGAAAAGGAAATCAAAATTTTAAATTCCGCTGCGTTAAACTAGTGATTTCCTAACAGATGCGTCCTTGGAAAGCGGTGAGCCAGTCGTTTGGGCAAGAATTTCCATTGTAGTAATTATAGCTGGGATAGCTAACTTTTTCGCGACCGGTAGGCAATGTTTCTGTAATTCTCTTGGCGAGCACGTCGATTCCTGAAATTGGAGCGGCTCTCTCGGCTGGCCTCGACTTTTTCAAGTCGGCGAGCTCGTTTTTCATTATCTCCATTTGTTCTGCCCATGCAGGGTCGAAACTGGGTGGCATAAATACCGTGTGTATTAGCCTTCTCTCGCTCGCGCTCGACTCGCGATCTTTCGACTCCTCCCGACGTGCCCTCTTTTCACGGATGATTATGCGGGCGTCCGGTGCGTCCCTGTCTCGTCGGAGAAGAGACCCTCCCTCGGGAAGGCTGAGACGACTTGGGGCCGAGGCCTTGTCCTTCTCACCCAACCTTTTGAGAGCCGAACCTTTTTCGTGCGATTTTTCCTCCTGATGATCGCGATCTGGGAGAACCGAAGTCTGAACAACGTTTTTCCTAGGTCCTTTGCGGCCTGAGGAGCGCACACTTTCTTCTATCTCGATCCCGTGAATCTGGCTCTGCCGACCCTTATTTACCGCCGCGGGAGCGATTTCACCTCTGGGGGGATTTGGGGGTCGTATCGACATTGGGGCTTGGCCCTTTGCTACCAGACGGGAATTGGCTAGGTACATAGTTTCCGATACCTCGCGTATTCCTTATTTCGCAATCTCCAGATCTTCTTGAAGATCCGGCTCTTTCTGGGGTTGATCTCGGCTATGTTGCGATCGAGATGATCCTCTCGATTTTCCCATCCAATGTCGCTACGACCTCTCTTGACTTAGCCTTCGATTTATCAAATTTCGGGCATCGCTAGGGCCAAAATTCCCTTTGTGATCCTTCCCATCCGCTATGCGTAATCTCTTGTGTCTCTATCGCGACGTCGCCTTGTATATGTGTTTGTACAACGCCTCGCAGGAGTTTGGGGTTCGATTGTTCTTTGCTTCCAGTCATAGGTTATGACTATGTTTGTGATCAGGACTTGCTTTGAGTCGGACTTCCGGCAACTGATATGTAATTTCTATATGATGGAGCCGGTCGTGGTCAGCTTTTTTTTTTTGTGTGTAGTTTTATGAATCGATGAAGCTTTTGGTTCCCGTAACGGAGCCAATCGATGATGTATAAATCGTCATGTGTGTCCTTACGGTGTATAGACGGTGGATATCTGATTGTATTTAAGGTGTGGTGATACTCCGTGGTGGTGGTATGGAGGAATGAGAATGGACTGAGCTTTTTCTTGCAAGTGTAGTGTGTATTTTTTATATATATCCTCCTTCTTGTTTACAATGACCACCCCTTATATAGAGGTGGGTAACTTAGGGAATAAGTAATCTATTAGATATTTTACTAATACCTAGGTTTAACTTAGATACTAAGCAAGACGAAATATCTTAGGTACAAGTGGGGAAAAGATCTGGATCAATCGGCGGCCATCTCTCTGAGATCGCAAGGAGCAAGCCTTTCCCGGCCTCGCCCCCTTCTTGATTTGCCTAGACGAGATTCCTAGGATCTGTTGCACTTGCCTGGGACCGCAAATGCTTTGGTCGCGGCGAGGTGAGACACAGTGGCCGCCCCTTTGGCGATTTCTCTTGTCATGTCGGAGGGTGGCCGCAGTGGGTTGTCTCTCACTGTTGAGGTGGTGGAATTATTTATACCCATCATTTGCCAATGCTTTTGAAAAGTATTTCTTGAAGAGTCAGTTCATCATCAGAACTCTCCAGATTTTCTTGACTTGCTTCAAAATGATCACTCACTGAGTGTTCATCCTCCGGCTCGGCTTCTTCCACTTCCATCCCCTCTTCCTCAGACGAAGTAATTCTGTATCCTTCCTCACCTTCCTCCAGGTAGGTGATTTCCTCTTGCTCCTTTTCTTCTTCTATTGGTGTGTCATCATTGATTGTCACAGGATTATTCAAGTTGCTGGTTCCAGGTCGAGAGATGTTTTCTCGTGCCTTCTGGGATCTGGTTCTTCTTCCCACTCCTGATCTACTGGTTTCAGTTTGTTTTCTTTTGCTCCCAGCAGTGGGTTTGAGTTTCATGGATGCCTTGATGTAAGTGAACATTGTCTTAGACTTGTGTGGTGATTGCAAATTGGTGGGTTGTACTTTCAATGCGTTGAATAGGTGCTGAAGAGGGAATCCATATGATTTCCTCTCCCAGAAATCACCCTTTTTCTGCAAACCCTTGCTTGGTGCCATAATTGATAAATCATTTTCCTTCCGAATCTGATCCTTCAATCGATTGAAAACAAATGTTGCCCAGTCAAATTTGATACCTTCGTAGATGATGGCCATCAGTCTGATCCTTACCTCAGTTAGGTTTTCCATTGACCCTTTCTCGCTTCGATATTCTTGGTGATGACAGTGCAAATTCAAGAAAGCGAAGTTTGAGCATTGATCCAGGCGATTGTATGTTTTCTTTGTTATACAGGGTTCTTGGCTATCTGAGCCCAGAATTTCTTGGTGTCAATCGTCACAGACTTGACATTAGCCGGACCTATTATGGGAAGTTGCAGATATCTGTTGAGTGTACCAGGCGTGATGACTATTTCTATTCCAAAGATTGAGCTTTTTATGCAATCGACTTCAGTCTTCTTTGTGATGGGAACAAACTTGGCATTTTTCCAAAATGCTATCAGATTTTCATAGCAGATTCCAGTTATTGGGGGGTTTAGGAAGGTCATCAGCCCCAAATTCGAACAGCAATCAACCAAGCGTTGAGCTTTGGCATCATTGTCACAGAACGAGAGATAGTGTTCAGGTTTGAAAAACGAACCAGTGATGATTGATTTTTCATAGTATTTTTTAGTGGGAGAGATTGTGGAGGATGAAGCCATTGATAAGTATTGATGATTAGACAAGAGTATTTCGAGTTTTCAGAGAGAAACAAAAGTAGGGTTTGTAATTTGTAAGATGATGTAAGGATTTCTGAAAATCTCTAAGTATCGTTTATATAGGATGATTTGGGCAGTGTGAACGTGCTTTGAATGTGGAAGGATTTTATGACATAATGGCGTGATTTTGTGTATGTAAATTGCGATATTCGAGTGTAATGGGGGAGTGGATTGAGGTAAGTAATGATAGAGCCCGGGAATCGAGGCGTTTATAATTTGAAAAATAATATGGTTACCTCCATGATCATAAGTTGATCTCCACGTGTGTAATCTTCCACAGAATAATCCTCCATAATTTCCTTATTCTCCACGTGTAATCAAAATTGATTTTGTTCACACTTTAATTTGTCCAAGTCTTTATTTCGGTGAAGTGCCTTGGCCGGTCACTTAGCCGATGCAGTGAATTCTTCATTGAGCTGCTCGATTTAACTGTTCCTAACAATCAGTTAAGTTAGCTTCGCTGGATACCAGTGCCTTACCTGCTACATCCCCTGTAACGGCAAAGGTTTAACCGATTGATGAAGTCACTTAGCCGATTACTCCAGCTTAGTCGCTCTTTGGTACCTAGTCAATTTCAATCATTCCTAACTCGATTCTTAACATGCTAAATCTTTCATAAGCGAGTGGTTTAGTAAAGATGTCACCAATTGATCTTGATGAGGTATGTATTTTAGAATGACATCTCCCTTTTCAACATGATCTCTCGATAAAGTGATGTCTCACATCAATGTGCTTTGTTCTTGAATGCGCAAAGATGGATTTTCAGTAATAGATATCGCACTTCTGTTATCACACATGATTGGTATTGTCTTCTCCTCCACTCCATAATCCCTTAGCTGTTGTCTAATCCAAAGCACTTGTGCACATCAACTGCCTGCTGCTATATATTCTGCTTCAGCTGTTGATGGAGTTTTGCTTTTTACTGAACCAAGAGACTAGTCTGGTGCCAAGCATTTGACATGTACTAGAGGTGATTTTTCTATCTATTTTGCATCTAGCATAGTCAGAGTCTGAATATGATATCAACTTAAGTCCTTCATCTTTTGGATACCAATTCCAACATTTATAGTGTTTTTCAAGTATTTGATTATTCTTTTGGCTGCTAGAAGATGTGATTCTTTTGGTTGAGCTTGAAATCTTGCACATACTCCTACTGCAAATGCTATATCAGGTCTGCTTGCAGTTAAGTATAGTAAGGATCCAATGATTCCTCTATACATTTTTTGGTCGACATCTTTTCTTGCTTCATCTTTTCCAAGAATGACTCTTGCACACATTGGTGTGTCTGCTGTGCCACTTGAATCCATCCCATACTAGTGTATTAAATCTCTTGTGTACTTGGCTTGACTAATGAAAATACCATCCTTCATTTGCTTTACTTGAAGGCCAAGGAAATAATTTAATTCTCCCATCATGCTCATCTGAAATTTGCTCTTCATCAGGTTTGCAAATTTCTCACATAGCTTTTCATCCTCAGATCCAAAGATGATGTCATCAACATAGATTTGCACTAGCAATGTGCTTGTTCCTTCCTCTAGTTTGAATAGAGTCTTATCTATAGTTCCCTTGTTGAATCCATTTTTTGATCAGAAATTGTGATAGTGTTTCATACCAAGCTCTAGGTGCCTGTTTGAGTCCATAGAGAGCTTTCTTGAGTTTGTATACTTTGTCTTCCTTTCCTTTGAGTTGGAAACCAAGAGGTTGTTCCACATATACTTCTTCTTCCAAAAGTCCATATAGAAATGCACTCTTGACGTCCATTTGATAGACTTTGAAGTCTTTGTATGCAGCAAAAGCTAGAAAGAGTCTGATTGCCTCCAATCTGGCTACTGGTGCAAATGTTTCATCATAATCTATTCCTTCTGCTTGAGAGTAGCCTTTTGCAACTAGCCTTGCTTTGTTTCTGACAACTGTTCATTGCTCATCCATTTTGTTTCTGAATACCCATTTTGTACCAATGATATTGGCCATATCTGGTGTGTCAATAAGTTCCCAGACTTCATTTCTTTCAAATTCATTTAGTTCTTCTTGCATGGCTGTGATCCAATCTGCATCTTGGATTGCGTCATCTATAGTCTTGGGTTCCACTTGTGATAGAAAACATTTTAGCATGTGCTCCAGTTGTCTTCTGGTTCTAACACCTGTGTGAATATCTCCAATGACTTGTTCTTCAGGATGATCTCTTAGCCAATTTAGATCAGGTTGTAGTTGTTCTTCATTTGGTGCTTCTATACCTTCATGGGGAGCATGTACTTCAAATTCTGGTGCTTCTTCTGTTGTATTGATATGTGGCTGCTCTTGATTTTCAATATGGTGATTCAGGATAGAAGCTGGTATGGTTGCATTTGTATAGATTTCCCTTTGTGCTGCTTCTTCTTCTTGATCTTGAAGATCTTTACCATTTGTATTTGGTTCATAAAAAACTACATGTATTGATTCTTCAATCACCAAGGTTCTTTTGTTGAGTACTCTGAATGCTTTGCTTGTGTCTGAGTATCCCATAAAGATTGCTTCATCAGCCTTTTCATCAAAGGTATGCAGCTGGTTCCTGTTCAAAACAAAACATTTCGATCCAAACATATGAAAGTATGAGATATTAGGTTTTCTACCATTCCATATTTCATATGGAGTCTTTCCATGATGTTTGTTGATGATTGATCTGTTTTGTGTATGGCATGCTGTGTTTGCTGCTTCAGCCCAAAATCTCTTTGGAAAGCATGCTTCAGCAATCATTGTTCTAACTGCTTCCTTGAGAGTTCTGTTTCTTCTTTCTGCTACACCATTTTGTTGTGGAGTTCCTGCTGCAGATAATTGATGCAGTACTCCATTTTCTTCACAATAGGTTCTGATAATTTCATTGAGAAATTCAGTTCCTCTATCTGATCTGATCTTGATGATCTTCAGTTCTTTTTCATTTTGGAGTCTTCTAAGCAAATCTGGCAGCTTTTTGAGTGTCTCTTTCTTCTTGTTCATGAATATGGTCCAAGTGTATTTTGAGAAGTCATCCACCACTACTAGAGTATATTTCTTACCACTTACACTTACTGGTGTGACTGGCCCAAACAGGTCCATGTGTAGCAGATGTAGAACTCTTGTTGTGGATTGATAGGGCTTTGACTTGAATGAACTTTTGATTTGTTTTCCTTTCTGACATGCATCACATAGACTTTCTTTCTTGAATGTGATCTCTGGCAGGCCTTCAACTAACTTGTTCTTTGATAGTTTGTTGATGGTCTTGAAATTTAAGTGATTTAATCTTTTGTGCCAAATCTAGCTGGTTGATTGTTTATTTTTGACAAGCAGACATGTTTCTGCCTTGCCTGTTTTCCAATCTACCACATACATGTTATCTTGTCTTCTTCCTGCAAAAACTACTGTGTTGGTTTGGCTGTGAATCACTTTGCATCCTTCCTTATTGAAATGTACACTGTAGCCTTTGTCACAGAATTGACTGATGCTCATCAGATTAAAGTTAAGTCCTCTAACATATGCTACATTTTGAATCTTCAAATTATTCTTGAGTAATGTGCCTTCCCCCTTAATCTTTCCAGGGTTTTCTTTGCCTCCAAATGTGACTTTGGGTCCATCAAAAGCTTTGAAGTCAGTGAGCCATCTCTTGTTTCCTGTCATGTGTCTGGAACATCCACTGTCTATGTACCAGACATCCTACAAAACAAATTAATTAAGTTTAGGTACCCAACACTGTTTGGGTCCATATCTCATACTTGATCATGCCTCCCATACCAAGTGTATACCCAAAATTTCTTCTTTTTGGATAATTGAAGTCATCAACTTCATATGTATAAGGCATGGCAGAATAGCTTCTAATATTTTTACTGAAGATATTCTGATGGTTTTCTCTACCTTTTGGTGCATGTGCATCCTTTTTCACTTTCCAATATGCAGTAGGAAACCTGTGTTGTTTCATGTGTCTAGGAACATATCTAGATTGATTTTTCTTAGACACATGATGCATATCACTCAGTGTTTTCTTCTTGTATTTTGGAGGTTCAACATTCCAATCATCCTCTGAAGGATAAAGTCTACCTTTACCTTTCAGAAATTTTTTGTTTTTGGTTGACTGGAATGAGGATTTAGTCTGCTGTTTCACTACACTGGGTTTTGACTTCACCGGTGCAGGATGATTTGTTGGAACTATGGTCTGTCCCTTTCTAACCTTTGGTCCATTGTTGGTCCTGAATTTAGAATTGTGTTGACCATTGTTCCTACTCTCATCCTGACTGTTGTAGCCAAGACCAGATCTGGATCCAAACCTTTTTGAGGGTTTGTAAGCTGGTGCCTTTTGGTGGTGCAGTGGTTACCTTTACTGGTGGGGAGATTTTCTTAACTGATCTGTCAATAACAGATGTATGATCATCTGCTTTTTGTTGATCATTTAAGTAGGTCTCCTTACTAGTTAATTCAGCTTTTGCTTTATCCAGTTCTTTCTTTAATCTTTTGTTTTCCTTTCTTAGATCCTTGCATTCCTTCTCCAGAATTTCATGATTCATTTCAATTTCATCAAATTTAGTCATGAGATTTTGGACTAGAGTCTCTTGTATCTAATAATGGGAATCGAGAAGATCGTTGATGTCGGATGTGGATGCATTAGATGAAGAGTGAGAGCTAGATGTTACCTCAGTTTCATTTGATTCTTTGGTCATTAGACATAAATCGGTTATCAATTTGTCATCTTCATCCTCATCTAATTCTTTGGTCATGAGACATAGACATGCCTTTTCATTGTCTGAGCTGTCTTCTTCATCACTATCATCTGAATCATTTTCAGATGATTCTTCATTCTTTTCACTGCTGGATTTAGCCTTGAGTGCCTTTTTTCTTTTTCTCTTTTCAAATGGCTTGTACTTCTTTTTATCATCTTTATCGTTTTCTTCAGGGCAATCAGCCTTGAAGTGGCCTTTCTTGTTGCAGTTGAAGCATCTGTATTCATCATCTTTCTTCTTCATGTCTTTGTTTGAGCTTGACCTCTTGTTTGATGATGAGTTTCCTTTGAATGGCTTCTTTTTGCTAAACCTGTCAAAACGTTTAACTAATAAAGCTACATGTTCTTTAATTTCATGTGTCTCTTTGCTGATACAATTGGCAAAGTTACTTTGCTGGGGTGCAACCAGTGCAGTGGCTCTTTGTGTCTCTACCGGAGCACCATCTTCACCGTTTAATTCGAATTCATGAGCTTTTAATTGTGACATCAGGGTCAGAGTGTCTGTGCTTGTAAGATTTGTTGTTCCTCTGATTACCGATGTTATTATCTACCATCTTTCAGGTAGTCCTCTCAAGATCTTCAAGCATACTTCTTTCTGAGGATATGTGTGTCCAAGTGCATTGCGAGTTCATCGATGATGCTAGAGAATCATTGTCCATTTGATCAATGGATTCACGGTCTTCATTTTGAAATTTTCAAATTTCTGTTTTGCAATGAATAATTTGTTTTCTTTAATCGCTTGAGATCCTTCATTTATCAATGATAGCTTGTCCCACATCTCCTTTCTTTGTTTTGCGTCTTTGATTCTCATGAACATGTTGCTATCTAGGGTCTTCAAAATCATGTCTTTTGCAACAAAGTCTAGATTTGCTCTTCTCCTGTCATCCTTGGTCCAATCTTTCTTAGGTTTGTCTATCTCCTTTCCTTGATCTGCTCCTGTGGATACCACAGTCATGATCATGATTGGTCCATCATTGATTACGTCCAGCATCTCCTCATGAGTTGCTGCAAGATGAGACATCATTCTTATTTTATATTCATCAAAATTATTAACATTGAAAACAGGTATTTTTGACATAAAGTTTGAGGAATCTATAAGCACAGGTAATAGATTTTTATGTGAATGAATAGAAAACTCAGATTTGAAAACTACTTTGAAAATATGTGATCTCCTTGTTACCAAAAATTAATCTGAACAGGTTCTGATACTTGGAACACTGCTCCGATACCAATTGTTTGTCCCAGAGAAGGGTGAAACTATAGTCAGAGGGGGGGGTGAATGACTATAGTTGTGTTTCAAAAACTTTTCTTATGTTTAAAAGCTTTTGGGCAGCGGATAAGTCCCTTCTTACTTTGTTGTTTTCAAATCAGTTTAGACAATCACAGATATAGGATATGCTCTAGACAATTTAAATAAATGCTGTAAAGTAAATTGCAGAAAGTAAATTGACACAAGGCTTATAGTGGTTCAGGGTGGTGTAATCCGTTAATCCACTCTTCTCCTGTGATGATTGGAGGAATTCACTATTGTTTTCACGGATACAATAGTATGATTGTCCTTGGCTTCCCAAGCTTCACAATCTACAAGACTATCACTCCTTGACTACAACAGCTTCAGTGATTCAGTCTCTTTCACTGCTCCTTGAGATCAAAATCCTTCAAATGACTATCACAAACACAACTCCTTCTCGATTGCTTCGATTCGATTGCTTGATTTGATGTGAATGAGATTCACAAACTTGCTTGATCAATCTCGGTCTTTGGATATAAAGTTGTAGTTACGATGTGCGAGTTGATCTCTAGATAAGTCCTTGTAAGTTCAGAGAAGGCTTTTCAACTTGACAGAGTTTCTGCTTGATTTTTCTTTTTTAGATCGTCGTTGTTGTGTTTTTTTGTTTGTTTGTCTGTCAATGCCTTCTATTTATAGCCTTGAATAACCTTGATTTTGAAATTCCGTCCGTTGGCTATATTAATGAGGGAATAATCCTTGATTTTATTCTTGATTCCCCCTTAATTGCATTCTCCTTGATTTCAGAGATCGGATTATTCCTTCAACCGTATAGCAGAGAATCTGTCCTTGATTGATCCTCTATTGATTGTGTATTTAATGCATGATCTTCTGAATCTTCAACATATATTAAATCTGATCTGGTAAGTGTTACTTCGCCGTTTTCTGAACGGTCGAGTGATCCTTTTGACTTAGCCGTTTTTGGATTTTCTTCATCGTTTCGTCGTTACTCAGCCGAAAGTCAGTTTACTCATCCGATTCACTGTTTCCTTCTTTGCTTCAGTTTAAGGAGAATCTTTGTACTTCACTGATCCTTGATTGGGGTGAGATCAGTGTACACCATATTTGAATATTAAGTTTCATCACTTGAAACATAACTTAGACTTATCCATGGTCATCACAGACTTCCTTGGGTATAAGTCAGACCATAATGTCTTCATTGTATATCTGCTGGTGCTTGGCTGGCTTCACTCTGCCGAATGTCTGTTTTTACTTTGCCGTCCTACCAACTAGTACAATACTTGTCTGACTCAACTTATACAACATGTCAGACTCTAAGTAAAGACTTATACAGAGAATTCTAACTTATTTCAGGCATGCTTTAACAGCTAGTATGGTCATCATCAAAACACAATAAAATGTTCCTAACAATGTTCTAGACAAGAATAAGAATCTTTGGTACCAAGATAGGTTGTGTTCCGAATGTCGAAGAATTAAGGCAAATAGTTATGGATGAGGCATATAGGATAGCTTTTGCAGTCTACCCGGGAGCTACCAAGATGTATATAGATTTGAAGGAGCGCTTTTGGTGGCCTTCAATAAAGCTAGAAATAGCAAATTTTGTGTCAGAATGCGATATGTGTCAGAAAGTGAAAGCTGAGCATAGGAAACCAGGAGGTATGCTAAAACCTTTAGACATCCCCGAGTGGAAGTGGGATAAACCATGGACTTCATTACTGGTTTGCCAAGAACAAAGAGTGGTCATGATATGATTTGGGTAATTGTTGATAGATTGGCAAAGTCAACCCATTTCATACCTACAAAAGTTGATATGTCATTGAAGAAGATGACCACACTATATTTGGATAATATAGTGAATCTATATGGAGTACCCATCTCAATAGTTTCAGATCGTGATAGTCGGTTCATTGGTCATTTTTGGAAGAGTTTGCAAAAGGCATTTGGAACAACTTTGGATTTGAGTACATCCTTTCATCCTCAAACAGATGGACAATCGGAAAGAACAAACCAAACACTTTAGGATTTGTTAAGAGCATGTGTTTTGGAAGTAGGTGGATCATGGGATGACAACCTACCCGTGGGTAAGTTTGCTATAACAACAGTTATCATTCAAGTTTGGGTATGCTGCCTTTTGAAGCTTTGTACGGTAGAAGATGTCGAACGCCGCTGTTTTGGGATGAAGTTGGGGAGAAGCAACTCACCGGGCCAGAATTGGTTGAGCAAGATAAGGAAAGGGTTTTGTTGGTGAAGAAGAACTTGAAGGCAGCTCAAGATTGTCAGAAAAGTTGGGCTGATGTTCGTAGAAGACCTTTGGAGTTTGATGTCGGTGATAGAGTTTACTTGAGAGCTTCACCAATGAAGAGAGTCAAACGGTTTGGACAAAAAAGAAAGCTAGTCCGAGGTATGTTGGACCTTTTGAGATCATCGAAAGAGTAGGACCTTTAGCTTACAAGTTAAAGTTGTCAGAGTCTATGTCAAGAGTTCACAGTGTGTTTCACGTTTCAAATTTGAAGAAGTGTTTGACAAAGTTAGATGTTGAAGCTACAGTTGATCTGGAAATTATTCAAGATAACCTCGCTTATGATGAGAAACCGGTTAAGATTTTTGATATAAAGGAGATGATGATCAAGAGGCGGATGATCCCTTTGGTGTTGGTGCAATGGAGAAATCACACACCAAACGAAGCAACTTGGGAAGTGGAAGATGATATGATCACCGAGTTCCCAGACTTTTTGGATTCACCAGGTATTTTCAAGTTTCGAGGACGAAACTCCTCTTAAGGGGGGAGGAATGTAATATTCCAATTTTCGGGAAGGGGTAGACGTGTCATTTTGCGAAAAGGAAATATTAGATTCATTCTATTTATGGAATAAAGAAATATAATTATATATTTGTATATATTTCGATAGGTATTTATGTATATAGTTGGGGCTATTTTGAAATTAAAAGTTAACTAAGGGGTTAAAAAGTATATAAGGGGATGGGAGTTATTTTTGGAGAAAATAACCCCCCATCATGGTTAGTAGTTGGCAAATCCTGAGTACTTTTCCCTGCAAAACTTGGAGAGTAAAAAGAAAAGAGCAAAGCTTCTTCTTCAAAGTTTTAAGTAATTACTTGGTTGTTTTTAGATTCAACTAGAGCATAAGCATCGTGAGGAAACGAGGATCGTGTTGATACAAATTTCATCAAGTTTTACCAAGGTATGACGTTTAGAAACCTTGATCCTAGCTAGTTCTTGACTTGGTTGTGGATCAAATAGGGTTTTGTGGGAGTTGAAGGTGTTGCTACAAGCTTTTCCTCAAGTTTTGCTGTGTTTTGTGCTTGAATCAGGTAAGAGATCTTCCTAATGTGTTTATTCATGTGTTAGAAATTTTGGTTATGAGTTTGAAGTTGTTTTGGTGTAAGAATTATGTGTTTTGATGCTTGGATCAATGTACTATGTTATGGTATATTAAAGTGCCTTGTTTTCCTGCTGTTTTTGTGTTAAAACTGATGAAGAACATGTTAGATGGGTTGTAGAATCGAAAGAAGTGTTACAATGCATGTCTAGGGCTTGAACAGACAGAATGCGTACGCATTGTCAAACAATGAGCATGCATTGTTTATTCAGAGGTGATCAGGATGTTTCTAGCATGTCGAATGCGCACGGATTCCAGGGAATGCGCATGCATTACTTCTTCAGGTTGTTTCAGAATGTTCACAGGACAGGCAATGCGTACGCATTGTTTGAACATCAACTTTCAGCATGTCACAGAACCAGGGAACGCGCACACATTCCTTTGAATGCGCACGCATTGCCCCTGTTTTTGGGGAAAATGATATTTTGAGCTATATGTTGAGTTAAGTGTTGATTCTTGTTATAATAACACTAAATAAAGATGAACAAGCCTTGAATGGGTTTCTGATGCATTTAGTTCCGGCACCGAATGTACTCTTAAAGGGAGTTGAAGTTCGGGACCGTTGGAAGGGCATGATAGGCTTGTGCTTTGTTGGATTAGTATCCTCCATTGTCTGTGTATGTGATAGGACGTTGTGTCTAGACATCTAAGAGAGGGAGTAGAGTTGGTTAAGGTGAGTTTTACCTTGAAAACACATAGGTGGTTAGTTAATGATTAATAATTACGTAATTGTGTAGTACAAGATTAAATACCATGCCATTCTTGGTTAGGCACAAGGCTATATCGCGATGTGTGGGCGGTCAGTAAAAGTGAATAACTCTACTGTCCTATAAACGGCTGAATGGTAGAGGGACTTCGCCAAACGCTTGCACTATCGGGTTAAACCCGTGGCTATCAGTGTGATCTATTGTTAGGTTGCAAATGATATCTCGTGGTGTATATACACCATGCGTAGTGCTCTTGAATACGGGTATAACAGAGACAAGTTATGTTAGAAACGTTTAGTCATGACATATTGATGGGAATGTAATGAACCCTAAATTAAGTCGGTTTCATAAAGTTAATCTCTTAAACGTAATTGATACTTTATATACTTGTTAATACAATAGCTTCTATCTTTTACAAAGTACCTTTGTACTTACCTCGAATGCATATTGTTTTGTGTATTTGGGGATGAAAAGGTGAACAGGTGGAACAAGACTTTGATGAGGATTTCGAGGATGACATATGATGTCGTTTGTTATGCTATGCAAGACTTTTATATTTATTATAAACAATGTTTTAGACTTTGTAGTATTTATTGTTTAAAGACATGTTGTACTTTCCTTTTGGAATTGTTGTAAGTTAACTATGTTGCTTTCTTTAGAATTCGTACGGTTGTAAGATGTATCGTTGGCTTTTATAACCTTTCTATCTTAGTAGTTGTGTTTCTATTCTTGTTTCAAAATAAAATTTTACCCGAGTCTTTTAACTTCCGCTAATGCTAAATGTTAAGGGTGATTTTATACGTTTTATAAGGATATATTTTGTAACAATTCTCTCCATATTCGTATGTTTCTCATAGAAATCGAGCTTTATATTGAAATATTGAGCAAATGAGTTTTAGAAGTATTAAAGTTCAAAATCGGGTTAATTATGTGATTTTATTGGATAAATATCTTTAGATGTAAGATGTTACATTTTGCATGGTTTTATCGTGATGTAGAGTACGCTTGCATGAGGTGAAAGGAGCTTAAAAGATGTTCAAGTGATGATTTGCATGGAAGGAAGAGATAGAGATGAAGTTGGAATGAAGATCAAGATTAATTTGGAAGAAAAGAGTGAACGCACGCCCAAGTCCCGTCCAAAGTGGACTGGCGTCCAAATAAGTGGACTGGCGTCCAGGAGGAGTTTTTGATTCGAGAGAGTTTAGACGCCATAGCAAACGGGCGCCCACTGCGTCTGCAATTCTTGGACGGCGCCCGATTGAGCAACGGGCGCCCACGGCCGACATGCTTGAAAACCGACCTATTTCTCCTATAAATAGCAGCCGCGATTTCAACCCTAAAACACACATTATTCGATCTCATTGATACACCATCATAAGAGGCAAACCACTGGCGGCCCTGGCCCCGTTGGGATTTGGGGTGGCAAGTCGATTAGGTTTTTATTTTGCTTTTATGTTTCTTCTTTGCGATGTACTCCATGCTTGTGGGTGCAATTGTTCAAACAATTTGAATCTTTTCTTGAGGTTTTATCTACTTTTATTTAAGTTTGTTTTATGATTTTATCTCAAAGTTGTATCTTTTCCTATGCGATTATTTGTTATGCGGCGTATATCGGAAGATGGTTGCTTATCGATGTTTGATTTTGATGGAAGTCATGTTAAACCTTAGATCACCATAGGAAAGATTGGATTTTTAACCTTGACATAACGGAAGTTGATAGGTTGATTATCTAGGTTGCTAGATTTGAATAAATCTTACACCTTGTTTTGATTGATAGACGAATTATCTACGGAAGTAGGATTCATACTTTGATTAGGTGAACCACATCTTTAGTTAATCATCACAAGATAACCTTAGATAGAGATAGAGGGTTTGAAGGATTGGATGATTTTGTTTGTTCATTGTTAATCTCCATGTTCATCTTCTTGTTTATTTCCTTTTATAGTTAGTAGTTTAGATTTAGTTTTTATCGCTTTTATCCTTCCACGGCTTTGGGTGACAATCCTCTGTCAGTTTATTTTATCTTTTTTAGTTTCGTTTTAGTAGTAACAACCTTAGGAAAATTAATGAACTAGATACCCCGATTCCCTGTGACCGACTCCGGTATTAATCGCTATACTACGATCCCTACACTTGGGGAAATACCGGATCTATAAATTTATTACTTGTTGTTTTGCATAGATAAAATCCGTGACACTAAACTCGATACGGCGTAGTAGAGGCTTACATATAATATTGATTTATTTAATATTATATGTGTTGAACGTTTCTTTTCCGGATATGGACTCTGTGTCTGGGAACGGGGCGTTACACTTCTCGATTGTGCCAAATTGGGAGTGACTAAGAAAATACCAGTCATGATGAGTGTTCGTTTTCCATTAGGATCCATTATAGCTCGTGGACGCGTTATCCCATTGGAGGGATGGAATGAGGAGTTCAACCCTGAGATAGAAGGGAAAGTCATCATAAATAAGCCATATGTCATCACAATTTATTCATGTTTGAACGTTTGGTGCAAGAATGGACAACCTATGGCGGGTTGAAACTGTTTTGTAAGATGGTGAATGGACTCGATCCATCAACATAAATGAAGGTGGACTTGGAAAGCTTTGATGTGGATTCTTACAAGTTCGCTCGTGGACAAGCTTTTTGTGTAGGGGATGGACTGATGTAGGGACATCTAAGCTAGCATTATATTTTATTATTGTTTTAAGTAGCTATTAGCAATGTGGGAATTTCTTTAAATGTTGGGTAACCTAATTGGGCTTCTTAGGGTATAAATAGGGTATAAATAGCTTAAGTTCTCTTAAAAGTTGATCATCTTGTAATCATAATTATCTCTAATTTTATGAATGAAAGCTTGGAGCTTGGATTAGCTCTTGTTATCGTTTCTTGATTTTATAGATCTACGCCATTTTTCTTCTTCTTCAAGCCAAATTCTCCCCCTCCTCTTCAACTCGTCAATATTCCTCCTCCTTCTTTCTCCAATCATTTATCAATTACCGTAACCACTTATTCTCCATTCAAACAGCAAATTAACCACCAAAAAAAGAAAAAATGATGTTCAACCAGCAAAAAGAACCTCCCTGATCTTACACAAAAGCAAAAAACTAGCATCATCATGTCAGAATCCCTGTTCTCCACTTCCACCGCAACAACCACTCCTCCACCCGCCGCTAACCTCCCCAGCTTCAATCCTTCCTCCACCATCCACATAAAAAAAATTACATGCTTTAATTATCATCTCTTGCGTCCCCCAATCTTACCATATTTTCGAGGACAAGGCGTATATGGTTACCTTGATCGCACCATCTTGCCGCCGCCTAAAAAATCTCCGCCGACGATGCATCTTATTCTCTGAACCCTAAATTTTATTTATGGCAGCAACATGACAATATAATTTTGAGTACCATCACGTCCTCCCATTCATGTAGGTGTATCATGCAACCACCTCAGCAGATATATGAGAGGCTCTCCAAAACTGCTTTGCCTCCCAAAGCCGTTCTCGGCTCATTCAACTTCGCATCACGTGAAAAGGATTACAAACTGTGGTTGAATATTTCTCTACTATCAAGCGCATCATGGACGAACTAGCCATGGCCAGTCACCCTCTTACAATGGATGACATAATTGCTTATTTGTTGGCTGGTCTTGGACCGCATTACGATTCTATGGGGACTTGTTGCATGCTTACAAATTACTTTAAGGGGGGTATACTCTATTTTACTCACCAAGGAATCATGGAAACTACATCATCAACCTGTTGATTTGCCACCCCCTGCTCCAATGCCGAAGACGGCTACCAATTCTTCCGCGTCTAATCCATCATCTAATAAGGGACACAGAAACTCATCATTCTGGGGGCGTGGGCGGGATCCATCGCCTTCACGTGGGCATGGCACAGGCCGAGGCCATCAATATCCACCTGGTCAGGATCCCACATGCCAAGTTTGTAATGAAATCTGGCATACAACCTAAGTGGCGTGAACCGGGAATGGTTAACACGACTTTAATTAATATGATCGTTGATTGAAGGTAAAATAGAAGAATAAAATGATAGATAAACGAGCACCTTGACCTCTAAGTAATTTATACTTAGCAATCTTGGTATGACCTTTACCCTTAGATAACTTGTATCTAAGGACTCCGGTATAGAACTGATGTGATCCAGCCCAAGCATTATTTGAAGACAATGAAGATGGGCTTGGTTAAATTACAATCATAGTGATTTATTTTGTTTATTTTAGTTTCGGTGTTTTATTGAATAAAACGGCCTTATGCCCGTGTCAAAAGTTGCCCATATGTTAGTATATTGGGTTAAGTGTTTATTTTTAGCAAATAAATGTCATTTGGGCTTATTAGTTGCAAGTTAGGCCCACTAGGAAATAAAGTGGCGAAAATTACTGAGTAATTTGTCCCACATTGCTTAGGAAGTTATTTGTCTCTTATTTTGTAGCCTATATAAAGGCATTCTACTTGTTCTTTTAGAAGACATCAATATACCTACATTGAGTGAAATATTATTTGATTAAGCATTGTCTTAATTGTGCACCTTGTGTGTGAGATTCTCTTGGATTGGAGGATCGCCCCCTTTGAGAACTTATCAACGTAAGTGAGCATTACGTTGTATGGCGTTCAACCGTAGTCTTGGTCTAAGGCGCGGATCGTAGCTCGTATTGACTACCTTCAATTTCTTCTGGGCAAAACAAAGGATTTGATTCGTAAGGATCACATCGGTTAGTATCGGAGCTCGATGAATTGACGGTAATCAAATATCCATTTTTCGCTTTTCGTTTTATTTTCGTTCTTCGTTGTTCATCAAATTGTGTTCTCCACATCCCCAGAATTTTTTTGTTTTTCCAGTTTTCGTGTTCTTCTTTTCGTCGTCAGTTTCCACTCCAAAAAAAAAAAAATCCAAAAAATTTTATGTTTTAGTTCTTTGTGTTATCTACAAGTTTCATTCTTTGTGTTTCTCTAAATTCTCAGTGGAATCGTTCAAAAGTGTCAACAAATAAATTTGTCAAAATCGTCAAATCCTGTGATCAGCTTCGTATTCTTGTGTTTTGACCCCTAATACATTCTCAAATCGAAAAGTGGTTAAGATAAAAGTTGTAGATCATTAAATTTCTTACAACTTTTCTCTTTTGTGATTTTCGAAAATTCTCCCTGAGTCCATTC
Source organism: Gentiana macrophylla (assembly GCA_026214975.1). Lineage (NCBI taxonomy): Eukaryota > Viridiplantae > Streptophyta > Magnoliopsida > Gentianales > Gentianaceae > Gentiana > Gentiana macrophylla. The sequence goes on from CM047806.1 coordinate 87,114,029, forward strand.
AAAAAATTGTTGAAAATTCTGCAGTTTAGATCTACAAACTGCCCGGAAAACCAATGCTTACCTTAAAATCCGTAAAATCTTCCATTTACGTCCAAAAATTCTGATATTTTGCGATTGAATAGTACACTTCCATATCTAAATTTTATCTCTTTTGTGCAACTTCAAATTCGTAATTTATCATGCCTGAAATCAGTTTTGTTGCCGTGTACAGCCAACAGCAAACATAAACTTGACAACCGCTCCGTGCACAACCTGTTGTTGCACAACCAGCTGCTATTGCTGCGGTACCTAGACTTCGACAACCGCTCCGTGTACTTCATGCTCCGAATAACCGTGATCATGCAGTTGGAAATGTTGACGAAGATGTGCTCATCCCGGATAATAATATGACACAGGTAAAGATGAAGCTTCCTAGTTTTGCGGGTTCCGGTAGTGCTTCGGTATATCTTGATTGGGAGAGTAAGCTAGACCAGATCTTTGCGTGTAACAATTATACTGAGGAGTTGACAGAGAAAGAATGTGAGGGTGTGGTGGATTTGAAAAGACCTGAAATTTTAGAAGAGTTGGTACAGAGTGTTGATGAGACAGTTCTCACGACTGAGGCTCATGTTGACCTTCCTGTTGCTGATGTTGTTGTTGTTACTACAGAGGCTGAATTGGTCGTTGAGGCTGACGTAAGTCCGATTGAGGTTGAAGTTCTCATGAATGAGGTACAAGATGATTCACTTTATTTTGATGGTGAAACTGTTGAAGCTGTGAACTCAGTTGACGTGATGGTGCTATTCAAAACGTTACGGTGTTTACACGATTATTCTGATCCGTTCCTCCTGAATTGTAATTCGTTGGATTTCGTTATTGCTAATTTTTATGTTGCTTCCATTTCATTATACGAGAGGAGGACAGATTCATTGTTCACTTTGTTCTATTTTGTTGGTGGTATTCAGTATATGGACCTACTGGCGTATGTTGGTCCAAGGTTTCTATTTGATCCAGGTGGTTTCAAGTATCCCTTTGATCTGAGGACAGATCCTTCCCAACTGGGAGGGAATGATGTGATCCAGCCCAAGCATTATTTGAAGACAATGAAGATGGGCTTGGTTAAATTACAATCATAGTGATTTATTTTGTTTATTTTAGTTTCGGTGTTTTATTGAATAAAACGGCCTTATGCCCGTGTCAAAAGTTGCCCATATGTTAGTATATTGGGTTAAGTGTTTATTTTTAGCAAATAAATGTCATTTGGGCTTATTAGTTGCAAGTTAGGCCCACTAGGAAATAAAGTGGCGAAAATTACTGAGTAATTTGTCCCACATTGCTTAGGAAGTTATTTGTCTCTTATTTTGTAGCCTATATAAAGGCATTCTACTTGTTCTTTTAGAAGACATCAATATACCTACATTGAGTGAAATATTATTTGATTAAGCATTGTCTTAATTGTGCACCTTGTGTGTGAGATTCTCTTGGATTGGAGGATCGCCCCCTTTGAGAACTTATCAACGTAAGTGAGCATTACGTTGTGGCGTTCCAACCGTAGTCTTGGTCTAAGGCGCGGATCGTAGCTCGTATTGACTACCTTCAATTTCTTCCTGGGCAAAACAAAGGATTTGATTCGTAAGGATCACATCAAGAACGCTCAAGACCTGCTTGGGATCTTGATAAGTTCGGGGATCGAATTCTCTGCACAAGAACCCTCAACACACTTTACAAGTGATAAATATAATTTCTTATAATTTCCAATCTGAATTTCAATTACAATACATGGCCCTATTTATAGGATAAAATGAGGATTCTAGGATACATTGATACGATAAAAAGTCTTCCTAAACGTAATAAAAAAGGCGTGTTCCAAGGAGCCTTTTTTGTCTTCAATGTAGCGTCGTAAACCAAAGAGACTTTCCGTAATCCAATAATACTTTTTATATCTTCAATTCATCTTCAAAACCAAGGAGACTTTCTAGGTTCAGTGTATTCAGTTTTTCCAAGCCTTGAAATCTCCAAGAAGGGGGGCCGCATCTAGATTCTGATTTTCAGCCAATATTTTATATTTTAATAACTTAAATAGACATAATATACATATTATTTATTAGAAAATATTATTCCAAAGTGACTCTTCATTCGAAAGTTTAGGCCGAATAGAATCACATCATCCCCTCCCGGTTGCAAAAGGATTCGTCCTCGAATCCACCTGGATCAAAAACGAATCTTGGGAACATACGTGATCACGCCCACATAGTGAATGTCAACCCGAAATTGTAAAGAGGTGAACAATGCAGTAATCACCCTCTTATACAATTGTGCAATTTTAATATGATACAGATTAGCAATTGGAAAATATAAAGGAACACAATGCAATAAAAATGGATCATAGTGAATATGTGTCGCTTATATTTCCGTTAATTGCTCAATCAACCCGGCTGATTTTGTAGTTTCTACACCATCCTCCACTTGCCCAAGCAAAGAAATTAACTGTTAGGGCATTTGGTTCAATCTCCACACATGCAATTTCCACCACATCACAAACATTTACAACTACCTCTTCCATGACAGCCTCAATAACTTGAATTTTAACTTCCCCATGGTCAATGAACTCCTTCTCCATGTCAACTACAACATTCAAAATTTCAAAATTCAACTCCTCAAAAATGCTGGTCTCTTCAAGAACTGGAGTAACTCTAGGCACCTCAATAATAGGAACAAATTGTTGTTCATATGCGGCCACTTGAACTTGACCGGATTGTTCCCACAAATTTTTTTCCTCTACAAAAGTATTTTGCAAGTCTTTTACTCCATCTTGATGTTACGCAAGAGAATCTCAATTTTCCTTTGTCTTTCATATTCTAATTCTTGTTGTCGCCTCAATTCTACTTGGCGAATTCTTCTCTCGTGTACTCTCATTTTTCTCAATATCTCATGGATCAGATATTCGTTCTCTTCTTGTATGTGCCTCAACATCCTCCACTCTTTTTTTTGAACTCGTTTCTTGTTTAAACAACTCATCCTCTTTTTTTTTGTAGAAAGAAGAAGAAAAAGGATATAATACCGTCAATCAATTAGCTCCGATACCAACTGACGTGAATTAGATGCTTTGATACCAACTGGCATGAACCCCGAATGGTTAATACGACTTTAATTAATAGGATCGTTGATTGAAGGTAAAATAGAAGAATAACAGGATAGATAAACGAGCACCTTGGCCTCTATGTAATTTATACTTAGCAATCTCGGTATGAACTTTACCCTTAGATAACTTGTACCTAAGAACTCTGATATAGAACGCTCAAGACTTGCTCGGGATCTTGAAAAGTTCGGGGAACGAATTCTCTACTCAAGAACTCTCAACACACTTTACAAGTGATAAATATAATTTCTTATATTTTCCAATCTGAATTTCAATTACAATAGATGGCCCTATTTATAGGATAAAATGAAGATTCTAGGATACATTGATACGATAAAATGTCTTCCTAAAAGTAATAAAAAAATGCGTGTTCGAAGGAGCCTTTTATGTCTTCAATGTAGCTTCGTAAACCAAAGAGACTTTCTGTAATCCGATAAAAAATTTTATATCTTCAATATCTTCAAAACCAAGGAGACTTTCTAGGTTCAGTGTATTCAGTTTTTCCAAGCCTTGAAATCTCCAAAAAGGGGGGGGGGCATCTAGATTCTGATTCTCAGCCAATATTTTATATTTTTATAACTTAACTAAGACATAATATATATACATATATTATATATTAAAAAATATTATCCCAAAGTGACTCTTCATTAGACAGTTTAGGCTGAATGGTATCGGAGCCTGCGGATTGTTGGTATTTCTAGTATCATTTTTGTTTTTACTTATAAAAAAAAGAATTGGATAGTCTGTGTTTCAATTTTTTAAGGGTCTTAGAAAATTCCATATTTCCTCAAAATTGGTGAACTTATTGAAAATTTCCTGTTCTACAACTTTCGTTCTTTGAGTTTTTCTGAATTTTGCATCATTTGGTCACAATCGCCACCGTAAGTCACTGTTACAAATCTGTTATAAATATTTTGTCATGTCACCTTGAATCAAGACCTTCTACACAAGAGTTGCAACAAGAAATATGGTTAGAATTCAAGCGTTGCGGGATAAATTGAAGAAGGAATATGAGTATAGGAAGCAAAAGTGGCGGGTAGTTGACCTATTATGGGCCAAGTATGATGAGGCCACACGGGTGGTAGCAGTTGAAACGAAAACATAATTAGACGCAGAAAAAGACAAAGACATCGTTAGTACTAGTGAGGAGGAGTTGCAAAATGAGGAGGGTGTGCATGTGGAAGAAGTATTTGAGCGTGATGAGGTATTTGTTGTGAACGAGGTGGTGCACATGGATGCGATAGTCGTGGATGGTTATGTTGAGGGTGATATTGAGCGGGATGAGTTGGATGATTCTTGTGATGTGCTGGGAACCGAGGCAAATGGCCCTCAAGTTGTTGATGCACAAGTGGAATTGTCTAAAGCGTCTACTAGGGAGAAAACGAAGATTCTATGTTATTAACTTCTTGTTCTAGCCTTGTTGAGTCTTCTTTGCAGGTACATGGAGATTATCTAACTGCGTAATGCTCGTTGCCTACGGCGGTTCTTGATCGTGACCACGTCATTAGTGGCAAACCGGAGCATACATATCATGATCTGTTTTTTGAGATTATTGACGCCCCTTCGCCTACAATTTGCTATCATTCTTATCTTTTTCCTTCACGGGCAGTTATCCACAGGTTTCTCAACTCAAAGTCCCACTATGTTGCTGATACAATTTTGATGCATCACTCCGCAACAAAGCATGCCGTTGATGAGAATATATTTCTTCGACTCATATTTGATCCCGGTGTTCGTTTGGTGATCTTTTGGCTTTGTGCAAGTTTTATCGGTGATGTAGCTCATTTTATGACGTCTTATTGATTCGAGGATGAATCCTTTCAAACCGGAAGGGAATGATGTGATCCAGTCCAAGCACGTTGAAGAAATACCAGTTAAAATCATCATTTGTGCACGTGGAATGGATTGAAGTCAGCCCGTTATATATATCATTCTCTAATCAGGGACGGACCCAGTGTATTGAGGGGGGGTGAACGGCCCCCACTCAACTTTTCATGTGAAGTTACTAGTATACCCCTCTAATAATATTAAAGATCCTGTATGTATATTATTTCAGACAAATTCTAGTGCAATTGTTTATTTAGTTCAACTGGTTAGAAGTATTATAACTATACATGAGGTCACTTGTTCAAAACCCGGTTGCTGCATGTTTTTTAACAATTTTTTTTTGAATTTGGCCCCCACTGAAAAAAATTCCTGGGTCCGTCATTCATATATATATTTTATATCTTAGTTAACTTATTAAATTATAAAATATTGGCTGAAAATCAGAAAATATGTGCGGCCCCCTTTCTTGGAGATTTCAAGACTTGGATAAACTATACACATTGAACCTAGAAAGTCTCCTTGGTTTTGAATATGCATTTAAGATATAAAAGGCTCCTTGGAACACGCCATTTTTATTTACTTTTAGAAAGACATTTTATCTTACCAATGTATCCTAGAATCCTCATTTTATCCTATAAATAGGGTCATCTATTGTAAATGAAATTCAGATTGGAAATTATAAGAAATTATATTTATCACTTGTAAAGCGTGTTGAGAGTTCTTGAGTAGAGAATTCGATCTCCGAGCTTATCAAGATCCCGAGTAGGTCTTGAGCGTTCTATACCAGAGTTCTTAGATACAAGTTATCTAAGGGTAAAGGTCATACCGAGATTGCTAAGTATAAATTACTTAGAGGTCAAGGTGCTCGTTTATTTATCTTTTTATTCTCTATTTTACCTTTAATCAACGATCCTATTAATTAAAGTCGTGTTAACCATTCCCGGTTCACACCACCTAGAGTGTTGGTAGCGCTTCAACACTACCTTCCATTATACTTCACCACAACAACATCATCCTCGCCTATCACAGGCCTTTAATGCTCAAGCTCCTAATCCGCATTACTTTCGATGGATTCCTGACACTAGTACCACACATCACATGACAAATGATCCTCGCTGCTTTCCTCACAGGTTGAACCTTATGATGGTCCAAATAAAATCCCCATTGGCGATGGCTCAGGTTTGACAATCACTCATACTGGTTCCTTTTTACTTTCCACCCCTTTTAACTCTTATGCTCTCTTTAATGTTCTTGTTGTCCCTTCTCTCACTAATAACCTTTTATCTATTCAAGAATCTGCCTATAATAATACTGTTTATTTATTGTTTCATAACACATATTTTTTCGTGAAGGATTACTCTAGCCATATCTATCATAGGGGCTTTTCTCAAGAATGGTCTTTATCACTTCTCCAACTCTTTCAACAACTACTGTACTCAAGCCTTAGTTTCTTGTCGCACCTCTTCCACTCAATGGCATCAACGTCATGGTCACTGTTCTCATCCCATCCTTTGTTATATTCTTCGTCAGCAAAACATTTTAATTTCCAAAAAAGCTTCAGGCACTGTCAATGAATCCTATCAGTTAGCTAAGAGTAATAGATTGCATTTACCTTTGTCGTATTTTACTTCATCTGCACCTTTAGACTTGGTTTATTCATATGTATAAGCCATTGTGCCGAACCTTTATTTATCGATTTCATTATTATGTCAGTTTTTGGATGATTATACTAAATTTATTTCGCTTTATCCTTTGAATTAAAATCTGATGCGGAGCAAACCTTTCACAATCTTAAAGAACTTATTGTGCGCTAATTTAATACTACTCTTAAGTCTCTCCAGTCTGATTGGGGAGGTGAGTATCGTCATTTAATTCAACACCTCACCTAATTAAGAATTGGCCATCGTCATGCTTGCCCTCACACATATGAACGAATGGGTGCCATTGAGCGTCATCATAATAAAATAATTAAGCTTGGTCTTTCCCTCCTTGCACAATTTAACATTCCCCTTCATTTTAGGGAAGATGCCTAATCTCAGCCACTTATATGATCAATTGCCTTCTTACTTCTATCCTTTCTCACAAAATCCCATATGAGAAGGTTCATGGTCATCTAGCTGATTACTCATTCCTTCATGTCTTAGGTTGTGCTTGATGGCATTATCTTCGGCCCTACAATGCCTACAAAAACCAATTTTTTTCCAAAACCTTTGTCTTCTTTATCTACAGTCATTCGCATCATGTCTATAAATGCATAGACCTCACCACTGGCTGAATCTACATTGCCCGTCATGCTATCTTTGATGATATTACATTTCCCTACCTTAAACGTTAAAATCATATCACGTATTCTGATCTCACGATTCAAATACCCATACATCTTTCTTCATCATCCTCAGCTCCTACTCCGATAACCAATCCTCCATCTCCCTCACCTACCCCCCAGCATATCCCTTACCAGCCCCTCCTTCATCTTCCTCAGGCACTCTTTCAGCCCCACCACCTTTCACCGAACCTTCCTCTCCACCTCCTCAGCACGTGGTTACTTGCTAAAAAAAATACCCTCAAACCCAAGCATCACTTGGATTTCATCCATTATCCACTTCCTAAAGGCTTCATTGCCTCGTCCTCCCCTCTTAAACCCACTTCCGACACTGAAGCCTCCTAACACTACGTTTGGCGTGATGCAATGCAAGAAGAAATCAATGCTCTGATCGTAATGACACTTGGGATCTTGTTCCCCCTCATCCTACTGATGAATTTTATTAGTAATAAACGGGTTTTTTTGATTTAAGTCTCATATGGAAGGTTAGGTTCAGAGTTATAAAGCTCAGTTAGTTGCTAAAGGATTTCATCAGAAAGAAGGCATTGATTACCATGAGACCTTCAGTCATGTGGTCAAGACTATCAATATTCGGCTTCTACTTACTCTCTCTCTCTCTCTCAGCAGTGGTCCATCCTCCAAGTAAACATTCAAAATGCATTTTTACATGGTTACCTCACGTATACTGTTTTTATATAGCAGCCTCTAGGTTTTGTGCATCCGGATTTCCCTCATCATGTATGCCATGTCAAGCATAGTCTCTATGGGTTACGTCAAGCAACTCGTGCTTGGTTTTCCCGACTTACTGATGTCCCGTTTGCCTATGGTCTTTCTTCCTCTGAGGCTGATACATCACTCTATGTATATTCTCATGGTGCGGGTCGTGTTTATCTTCTTATTTATGTCGACGACATTGTTATCACTGCCTCCTCCGATGCACTTATTTAGCATGTGCTCGATCATTTATCTAGTCATTTTCCGGTTCAGGACCTTGGTCCCCTTTCTTTTTTCATTGGCATTGACGTCCTCGCTGTTCCGGATGGTCTTTCTCACACTCAGCGGAAGTACATTTTACAGCTCTTTGAAAATGCACTACTACAAAATAGGCTTTTTAGGATATTTCTATCAGGACATTTTTTAAGAAATGTCCTAATATGTGGCTGATGGGGCGCTTGAATGGAATGTCGGTGGGATAACTAATAAAATGAAGTAATTATGTTTTTTTCTTATTATGTAAAATCTGTAACGGGACGTTTTCGATCGCAAATGATTAAAATATAAAATAAAAAAATAGAGGCGCCAACTCTTTTTACCCTAATTCCTTAGCGGGTAAAGGAAATCAGATGCCCGCCTCCCCCAAATTTTTTTCGTTCTTCACTTTCCTCTCCTTTCACTAGATCTTCAGCACCATCATGGCAAAAACTCACCCCAAAATCGACGGGTCCATCGTTCTTCCACACCAAACCCATCTTCACTTGTTGTGATGATTCCTAATCGAGGGCTGTGATATCAATTTAATTTTCTCGAGAAACTGATATCAGTTTTCAGATGTGATTTCTGAGTGATGTGGAAGAAGTTTAGTCACCAGCCATCGAGCTTCACGGGTATTTTTTTTCTAGCAGCAAGTTCTATAATTTACAAAGTTTAGATCAGAGTTTGTGTAAAATACTTTTAAGCTTTGTCAAGTTATTCATTTGGTTTTCAGCTCTCTTCTGGCTTTGAGTTTAAATCTATATGGTTAGCCTGTATGATTGAAGTTCTGAGTTTTGCTTCTTAGTTTTTTTATTCTATTTTTGTTTTCGAATGTGCATGTAGAGCCATAACAAATACAAAGAAGGGCTCTCAAGTCCTTGAGCTTCTCAAGTGAAACAATTAGTCTTTCTTGCTTGCTTTGGTTTTTTTTTTTGGTTTTGGCTTGACCTTTTTTCTTTATTGTTTTTTTGGAGAGCCAAATGGCCAAGACTGTAGTTTGTTAGCTAATTGATTAATCCCATTTGTGGATTTGCGAATCAGTTGTGTTGCCATGCCAAAAGTGTCCGTGAATCTAAGAAGATGGAAATGGGAATGTAATGTTAGAAGGAAAATAAGTTTGGTGGACTCTTTTGGGATAGAAAAACTGATTCGGGGGACAAAAAATGAGATTAAGCAGGTAGTTTTGTGGATTGATCTTAGCTATTGTTTTTTGGTCTTTGACCGCGTGCAAAACACTTACTAGCAATAGGACTAGGTCTATCGTAGAAGGTACTGGCGAGTCAAGGTCGATCTCACAGAGACTCATAAGAATGTCTAATTATCAAGATTGAACTTGTCACGATAATGGTCTACGACCAACTATAATATAGACAGTAGTAAAATTGGAAACAATCAACTAGCAAGATTATGCAAGTTCAACAAAGCAAACTAGAGTTTCTAATGTATTAGTTCAATTATGAGTAATTAGTTATTCTCCCCACACATGCAACAGTCATCCCCATTGGTGAATTTATTCATTGTTCAGCTATGGGTACAACTCCTAACCCTATCTACTCTGACAATGGAAGTAGACAATCTATACGCAAGCTACCTTCCCTAATTTGTCCGTAATAGCCCATACGCATAAAGAACTAGAGCTGCGGATATTGAGCGCTAACTCATACCGCAAACCCGCCTAGACAGCTGTCGACATTGACCATCACGTTCCTAGGGTCCATCAAGATAATGTCCTAATTAACTCTTCACTAACAGTCCTTCATGTTAATTTATGATAACATGCAAATAGTTGATCAGGCTAAAAAACATGTAAATTAAATCTATCGATCAACGTAGCTGGCGCCGATTATCATGAATTAATAATTTACTAGGTATTCAAATCTAGCGATATAGACCGTCGCAGATCTGAAGAACGCAACTACTATCTCATGATTTCTTCACCAACGAATCAGATCTATAACACATAGGGTAAAATAAACTAACTACTACATAATAAAACTAAATAAGCAATTAAAACATACTAGTCGAATATAACGACGATAGATCTACATCTTGGAAAAGATAGAAAATTATACCCTCGAAGACGAGCATAGATCTCCTTCGGATCTCTCCCTGCGGCGACTCCATCGTCTCTCCGACCAGAACTCATAAAATAAATAAAATAAAGAACTAAGAACTTTTATTGCATAATATTCGTCTTGATTGTACACTTGTGTTCTGAGGCGAAGCCTCTTATTTATAGCTATCTAAACCGACTTAGGAACTACTAGTTCGACCCCTCGTCCAAGAAAACGCCTTTCAGAAGCTTCTGGGACCTCGGTAAGTCGGCACCACCCCTCGGGTTACCGAGGGTAATTTTGTCTTTTTTCTTCCACCGACTTAACTTGGATGCTTCTAAAATACCTTAGGCCCATTCTTTTCGTTCAGTCCACTCCAGATTCGTCCATCATGCTCAGCCCAATATTCCGTATCTTGAAAATCATCAAAGAACGCACGAAATAATATCGAAATAGGGAAAATAAATGCTAAGTGCAGATTCCTAGACTCACGAACCCGACATATGATATTCAATGTAAATGGTTCATATTTATAGGTCGGAACAACTATTTTTAGCTCATAATGGAAAGAATATTGATGCCGTAGGATAGACTATTTTAACCGTCATCAACTATCCCCCACTAGCCTTCTGCTCATCCACGAGCAGAGTATCGAGGCGGAATGTACCTCCAAGAACAACCCCCATCAACTACCACATATTCAATAAAGATTTTCGGCAGAAACATACATTAAGCCACAATCCATAATCTCCCCTTTAATCACTACTAACCACGCATCAATGTGTCGTGTGATGAATCAGTCGTGATAGTGCGTTCATGAGAAGAATCAAGTTGTATTAACCACACAATCTTAACTTGCTTGCACATACACTCGCACATCTTGCTTTCACACTTGGTTACACAACATGGTACCATAATTGGGTCGGACGGACTCGGGGACCGAGCGTCGCTTTTAAGTCCTCGTTTGTTTCTTTTCATGCGAGGGTCGTGCCCTTTTTACACGAGTTCACTTCCCTCACTGACTTTATTGCATATCTTTTTGTTATTTTTTTCGTATTCTTTTTTCCGGCAGATTTCCTCACTTTTTTCTCTTTCTCTCACAAGTCCGTTTGTCCCGTCACCTTTCGTCATCCAAGTTACTTTCCTTGTCTTACAACAATTTGTTAAAGTATATAAGCAGACAAATAATGATTCCCGGTTAAAACAATTCATCATATAATCTTAAACACTTCTCACTCAGATTATGTGCTCAAATATTGATTGCAATGATAGAATAATAATTTGTAAGTTACTACATGCAACACAACATATGCTCATTCTTCCATACTAAATTGAATATGCTATAGATCACTTCAAATTGAACTTGGGCTCCTTTTCTACCGATTTCTTACTCAAAAACGTGAAAATAGCAAGCTAAAAACAGTGTTAAATTTTCAAAAATATTCCATTCTTTGACTAACCAGCTAAGACGCCTACCCCCCACTTATTATAGACATTATCCCCAATGACTAATAATAAAGAAAAGAAAATGTACTTAGCTCTGGAAATTGCGGCTGAGTCAAACGAATCCCGGAGCGTAATCGTTAGCTCCTAGGTTATTTCTCTTTCAAGTTGTTACTTGCTTTCCAAAATTCTTCCAAAAACTGTGAGTAACATGCGAAGGGCAACAAGAAAATAAGGTGGCGGTAATTGTGCATACCAGAGGAATGCGCAAAAACAGTTTAAGCCACTTTATTCTTTCATCGGATTAAGCAAGACGCGAAACATTTTAAGAGGGTATCACATGAGAATCGTGAAGGAAAAAAACCACATATATCTCTAGCCAGGTGACTGAAGATATATGTGATGAAAAAAACCTTGCGATTGTCATGCTACTTTATTGACTCAAAATAAAATAAACAAAAGCAATAAATAAGGGTTTAGAAATAGTTCTGAGTTTATAGTCGTTAGCTCGACTGTCCTAATCGGGCTTCTTTATTGAAATTCCTGCTCCTCTAACGCAAAGACATTCAATTCAGGGTTATATGTGTGCTCTAGGTAACGTTTCAGCCTGTGGCCGTTAACTGTGAAAGTTTGCCCAGAGTGTTCATGTCTAACTTCACATGCACCGGAATTGTAGACTTTTGTGACTACATGTGGTCCATACCATCTAGACTTCAAATTTCCCGGAAAAAGACGAAGATGTGAGTTGTACACCAGCACTTTATCTCCTACTTCAAATGTGCGGTTCAGAATCTTCTTATCATGCAGGCGTTTCGTTCTTTCCTTGTAAATCTTTGCATTCTCATATGCTTGAAGTCTAAACTCTTCCAATCTATTCAACTCTAGCATTCTCTTTTCACCGGCTAAATCCTCATCCATTTTTAGAAATCTCGTAGCCCACATCGCTCGGTGCTCGAGTCCTACCGGTAAATGACATGCTTTACCAAACACTATCATATATGGTGACATCCCAATCGTGCTCCTATAAGCTATTCTGTATGCCCAAAGAGCGTCATCTAATTTCAAAGACCAATCCTTCCTTGTGGGATTCACAGTCTTTTCTAAAATTCTCTTAATCTCTCTGTTCGTGACTTCTACTTGTCCACTCGTCTGGGGGTGCTATGCTGCTGCAATCCTATGTCTAACCCCATATCTTATCATCAACTTCTCAAATAACCTATTTCAGAAATGACTCCCTCCGTCACTAATTATGGTTCTGGACACACCAAACCTCGTCAAAATATTTTTCGTAAGAAACCTCGGGACAACCCTGGCATCATTAGTAGGTGAAGCTACTGCTTCCACATATTTGGAAACATAATCGACTGCTACCAGGATGTAACGATTTGATTCTGACGATGTGAATGGCCCAACAAAATCAATTTCCCAAACATCAAATAACTCCACTTCTAAGATGCTCTGCAGTGGCATCTCATTCCACTTAGAAATATTACCGGTCATTTGACAGGAATGACAGGATCTTGTAAACTCGTAAGTAGATTTATGAATTGTTGGCCAGTAGAATCCACACTGCAGTACCTTTGCTGCTGTCTTGTCTGGCCCATAGTGACCTCCAGCTTCTCTAGCATGACACATGTGCAAAATACTTGGAATCTCATCATCATGGACGCATCTCCTAAGAATGGCATCAGGGCACAATTTGTATAGGTAGGGATCATCCCAATGATAATACTTCAGATATGTGAAAAACTTCTTCTTATCTGCATTATTGAATTCTGGTGGTAGGTACTTTCCTGCTAAGTAATTCATCATATTGGCAAACCAATGGTATACCTCACCCACTCTTGATGTATGATATCGGGTCTAAGATTCAACTCGAGCTACCACTGAGACGGCAAAAAGTTGTTCATCAGGAAAGCTTTCCCTGATCTCAGTCGGTTGCTCTTCTTCCAGCAAAGTTAATATTGACAGGTGATCAGCCACCTGGTTCTCAGATCCCTTTTTATCTTTGATTTCCACGTCAACCTCTTGTAGGATTAGAATCCATCTCAATAATCTTGGCTTGGAGTATTGCTTGGTTAGAATGTATTTCAAAGCTACATGGTCAGTGAATACCGTGACTTTCGATCCTATTAGATAAGGTCGAAACTTGTCAAACGCAAATATGATAGCTAAGAGTTCCTTCTCTGTAGTCGCATAATTCCTCTGGTCACTGTTAAGGGTACGACTAGCGTAATAAATAGGCTTAAAGATTTTATCCTCCCTTTGTCCTGTGGTGCTCTCCAATCGCCGTGTCGCTAGCATCACACATAAGCTCAAAGGTTTATTCCAATCGGGGCTACGAGGTGGGAGGTTATAAGCATTTGCTTTAATGTGCTGAATGCTTTCTTGCACTCTTCTCCAAATACGAAAGGTACATCCTTTGCAAGCAATTCAGTCAAAGGTCTAGAAACTTTAGAGAAGTCCTTGATAAACCTCCTATAAAATCCCGCGTGGCCAAGAAAGGCTCGCAACGTCTTCAAGTTCGTTGGAGGGGGTAACTTCTCAATCACCTCTATCTTTGCTCTATCAATTTCCATTCATTTCTTTGAAATTTTATGACCCAACACTATTCCTTCTGTAACCATGAAATGGCATTTTTCCCCGTTAAGTACAAGGAATTGGTCTCTTTACATCTTTTCAACACTTTACTCAAATTATCCAAGCATTTGTCAAAGCTATCTCCAAATACAGAGAAATCATCCATGAAAATCTCTAGAAAATCCTCCACCATGTCCGTAAATAATGACATCATGCACCTTTGGAATATCGCTGGTGCATTACATAACCCAAAGGGCATGCGATTGTATGCAAAAGTTCCATATGGACATCTGAAAGTTGTTTTCTCACGGTCCTCGGGGGAAATATGGATCTGATAGTAACCAGAATATCCATCTAAGAAACATTACAACGCATGACCGCTTAATCTTTCCAACATTTGATCAATGAATAGTAGGGAAAATGATCTTTACGAGTTGCATCATTCAGTTTCCTGAAGTCAATGCAGACTCGATGTCCAGTAATTAATCTCACAGGGATTAGCTCATCAAACTTATTAGGTTGGACAATGAATCCTCCTTTCTTGGGTACCACATGAATCAGGCTTACCCACTCACTGTCTGCAATTGGGAAAATGATTCCCATCTTTAACATCTTTATGATCTCTTCTTTAACAACATCCTTCAGTTGTGGTGTCAACCTCCTTTGAGGGTGTGCTACCACTTTCTTCTCAGGGTCTACAGAGATCTTATGCATGCACACTGATGGGCTTATTCCTCTAATATCTGCAATCGTCAACCCAAACGCTCCCTTATGCTCTCTCAGTACTCTTAAAAGTTTCTCCTCCTCTAAAGATGCTAATGACGCTGAAATTATAAGGGGGAGAGTATCATCTTATAAGTATATGTACTTCAAGTGAGAAGGCAAAGGTTTTAACGTTAAGTTTCGTGGTGGATATTCTAACAATGATCTTAACAGCTTACCAGTAAATTGTAAGTCAAAGAACTTGTGCCATGAAGGTCTATGAATAGTTCCTCCTAAATCCACAGAGGATATAGGCTCTATTTCTCACACTTGACCTTCACTACACCCAGGCCAGGTTTCCTCATAACTTTCCTCATCCTTCTAGAGCAAAGTCTCTGCTACTTCAGGGTCTAGTGCCACTTGCTGATATAATTCCAAAACAAGCTCGTCTATGGCATTTAGCATGTAGCATGCTTCTCCTTCATCTTTAGCATATCTCATTGAATTCATCACATTGAATACTACCTTGTCCTCATTCACTCTCAGAATCAGCTCACCCTTATTAACATCTATCAATGTTTTGCTCGTAGCTAGGAAAGGTCTTCCTAAGATCAATGGAACATCGTGGTTAGCTTCCATGTCTAGCACCACAACGCCTATAGGGAATACAAACTTATCAACTTTCACCAAAACATCCTCCACCACTCCACAAGGTTGCTTCATTGACCTATCTGTTAATTGAAGGGTTATAGATGTTTCATTTAACTCCTTCATGCCTAATTTATGAAAGATGGAGAATGGCATCAGACTGACACTGGGTCCAAGATCACACAATGCTTTGTTCAGGCATACTCCTCCAATTGTGCATGGTATGAGGAAGCTCCCAGGATCTTTACACTTGGGAGGCAGTTTGCGTTGCAAAACTACTGAGCATTCCTCGTTAAGGCATATAGTCTCAAGGTCTAACAATTTCCTTTTGGTAGAAATTGCTTGTTTCAAGAATTTCGCATACTCTGGCATTCCAGCCAGAGCTTCTACCAAAGGTATATTTACTTGCAACTTTTTAAACATCTCGATAAACTTTTTATAACGCGCATCATCCTTATTCGGCTTATATTTCCTAGGGGGATAGGGTAAAGTAGCAGGATTAATAGTTACAGTTCATGAAGACTTACCTACTGACTGTTGCTGCTCTGCCTGCTTGTCTGCTGAGTTTTTAGACTCCCGGTTTACCGGAGTAGTGTCCCGGGTTACCGGCCCTTCTTTTTCTCCAGATTCTATTGCGTTTTGCTGCTGACTGATTTCTGATTCTACCTGGATAGTTGGTATAACAGGTCGAGGCAGTTCCTTTCCACTTCTACTCATGATTGCATTTACGTCCTTCGGATTCTTCTCAGTATTACTTGGTAATCCTCCCGGAGGATGAGCTAAAACTTGTTGAAATCTGCCCCACTTGGTGCGACAGATTCTGTACTAAGGCTTCTTGATTTGTCGTATCATTCTTCTGACAATATGTGGTGAAGTTTGTATTCAGTTCAGTCATGGATTTCATAAGTTGATTGACCGTATCCATGGCTACTTCCCAACTACCGACTTATTGAATTGAGGCCTGAATCCACCAGTTTGTCTCGGTCTCTCTCCCCCATTTGAATCACTTTGTCGAAAACCCCCAGCAGGGTCACTCAGTCTAAAACCAGGGTGGTCGTGAGAACCTGGGCGATATCCGCCCCCATAAGGATTTCTTTGCCTCCCTATATAGTTCACGTCCTCAGTGTTGGCTGGTTCAGTCTCTTGAACTTTCTCAACCTTGGCTATGCGATCTTGCATGCCATCTATCTTCTCATTCATCGCCATTAGCTGGTATAAGATCTTTTGAGAAGTATCTTCCTCAAATACGCCTTCAGCTACTTAGGCCGTTTCAACTTGATGCGTTCCCCATTGACTTGTAAGCGCAATTTGCTCTAATTTCTCTTCAGCTTCTTCAGGTGATAGAAACGCAAAACATCCGTTGCTTGATGCATCAACTCTCATTTGTTCACTTGGCCGCAATCCGTGATAAAAACTATGCATTCGTACGGTCAAAGTGATATCATGATGATGACGTCTCCTCTGTGCTTCCTTAAATCTTTCCCATGCTTCTTCAAAGGTTTTAGTGGGTTTTTTCTTGAAATTCATAATTTCTTGTCTCACCTGTAGTGACTTCCCTGGTGGGCAGTACTTATTCATAAACTTCTGCAATAGATCGGTCCAAGTTTGAATCGATCCTGGTGCTAGAGACAATAACCATATCTTCTCTTTATCTTTCAGAGTGAATGGAAACAATTTCAGCTTGATATTGTCTCCTGGTACTCCTGCTGGCTTGACCGTGCTGACTATTTCCAGAAAGTTGGTGACGTGTACACTAGGATCTTCGTTCATTACTTCGTGAAAGGTAGTGTAGTTAGTCACCATTTGTATAACATTCGGTTTAGGGTGAAATACCTCAGCCGCATCCTCAGGTTGAACAATTACTGGCACGAATTGCTCAATCGTTGGCATTGCATAGCTCTGTAGAGTTCTCCTATCTGCTTGTACCACAACTCCTGCTCCATTCTGTCCGTTCTGTGCCATGTTGAATTCTGTATCTTCTTCTTCTCTCTCGTTGTGATCTCCTTCGTGTGAAACCACATCATCCGCCAGCCTAACAGATTTCTCTCAAGTTTCCTTTCTCTTTTGTCTAGCAAATTTTTCAATCTCAGGTATGAATCTCTCGAGTTTGGCTGCTGAACTTCGTGTAACGTACTACAAGACACAAAAAGGAAATAAAAAGGTTAGTGACTTGCCTCGGCGGTTGTTAAACATGCCTGGTAGACTCAAAAATACAGACTCTGAACTAACAGAAACGATTCTGGAAAAATTGGAACCTCCGGTTTACAGTAGGTAACCTCCGGTATACCGGTGGTATTTTTTTTCCAGATTTTTACAAAAGCGACATTGTATGACTACAGTAAAAACAGACAATAAAGAAGACTCAATTAAACAGACTCAAATATATACAGCAAACTCAATCTTAAACAAAAAGTATTCTTGACACAAGTCCCCGGCAACGGCGCCAAAAATCTTGATCGCGTGTAAAGCACTTACTAGCAATAGGACTAGGTCTATCGTAGCAGAGTACTGGCGACTCCAGGTCGATCCCACAGAGACTCATAAGAACGTCTAATTATCAAGATTGAACTTGTCATGATAACAGTCTACGACCAACTATAATGTAGACAATAGTAAAATTGGTAACAATCAACTAGCAAGATTATGCAAGTTCAACGAAGCAAACTAGAGTTTCTAATGTATTAGTTCAATTATGAGTAATTAGTTATTCCCCCCACACATGCAACAATCCTCCCCATTGGTGAATTTATTCATCGTTCAGCTACGGGTACAACTCTTAACCCTATCTACTCCGACAATGGCAGTAGACAATCTATACGCAAGCTACCCTCCTTAATTTGTCTGTAATAGCCTATACGCATAAAGAACTAGAGCTGCCGATATTGAGCGCTAACTCATACCGCAAACCCGCCTAGACAGCTGTCGACATTGACCAGCACGTTCCTAGGGTCCATCAAGATAATGTCCTAATTAACACTACACTAACAGTCACTCATGTTAATTTACAATAACATGCAAATAGTTGATCCGGCTAAAAACATGTAAATTAAATCTATCGATCAACGTAGCTGGCGCCGATTATCATTAATTAGTGATTTACTAGGTATTCAGATCTAGCGATAGAGACGGTCGCAGATCTGAAAACGCAACTACTATCTCTTGATTTCTTCACCAACGAATCAGATCTATAACACATGGGATAAAATAAACTAACTACTACATAAATAAACTAAATAAGCAATTAAAACATACTAGTCGAATATAACGACAATAGATCTACATATTGGAAAAGACAGAAAATCATACCCTCGAAGACGAGCATAGATCTCCTTCGGATCTCTCCCTAGGCGGCGACTCCATCGTCTCTTTGACCAGAACTCATAAAATAAATAAAATAAAGAACTAAGAACTTTTATTGCATAATGTGTCTTGAAAATTGTACACTTGTGTTCTGAGGCGAAGCCTCTTATTTATAGCTATCTAAACCGACTTAGGAACTACTAGTACGACCCTTCGTCCAAGAAAACGCGTTTCGGAAGCTTCTGGGACCTCGGTAAGTCGGCACCGCCCTTCGGGTAACCGAGGGTAATTTTGTCTTTTTTCTTCCACCGACTTAACTTGGATGCTTCTAGAATACCCTAGGCCCATTCTTTTCATTTAGTCCACTCCAGATTCGTCCATCATGCTCAGCCCAATATTCCGTATCCTGAAAATCATCAAATAACGCACGATCGAAATAGGGAAAATAAATGCTAAGTGCAGATTTCTCGACTCACGAACCCGACATATGATATTCAACGTAAATGGTTCATATTTATAGGTCGAAACAACTATTTCTAGCTCATAATGGATAGAATATTGATGCCGTAGGATAGACTATTTTAACCGTCATCTGTCTTGCTTTCTTGTCATTCATAAATACAGATGCCTCAACCATAAACAAGGCGGACTTCTATAATAACTTTGGCTCTGTGGCTG
Source organism: Gentiana macrophylla (assembly GCA_026214975.1). NCBI lineage: Eukaryota > Viridiplantae > Streptophyta > Magnoliopsida > Gentianales > Gentianaceae > Gentiana > Gentiana macrophylla. The sequence continues at coordinate 87,133,674 of CM047806.1, forward strand.
CTGCTGTATATTTTGTTTGCCGTGTCATTTTCTATTTCATTTTGTTTGGTTTGACAATGGAGTCTATCTGGGTGCTTTTACTAGATGACTTTGTGAAGCAGTTAATTCATTTTATTTATTCACCAAAGGAATACTGCTAGATTAGCATTATCCTCATGCCTGAAAACATCGTTGAAAGAAATGCAACCTTGACAACTATATAAGGTCTTTGAGCCTCTTGTAGAGCTTAACCTCATTGTTCCCATTGTTTTTGGATGCATGCATATGTTGTTTGTTGACATCCTGGCTTATAGAAATGCCTAATGCTCAATAATTGATCTCTATTTCTATAAGATCAGTAGGTACTGGATTAACAGCGCACGTCATTACTGCTAGTGCAGGGGAGGTATTCTCTTACATCTATTTACCTATTAATTTTTAATAACATGTTCTGTCTGCTGTTATAAATTTATGTCTGTTAGTACAGGGGAACAATGTCACTGTTTTGACTTCTATTTTCTGGTTATGTTTTTTTAGTATATGTTGAGTTTCCTAACTCAGTAAGCTAAGATTTTGTTTAGTATATGTTGAGTTGCCTTTTTGTTCACATTGAGCTTACGTATCCTGCATTGTGATTTTGTATTTGTGCTATCTTTGTGAATCTTTGAGTCAGTGAATGCATCTACTTGGTGGATTTGATAATCTAAAGTTTTGGCTTGGAAGAAATAAAATTGTATGTATAGTTTTGTTAAATAATTTTGTACACTTGTTCTTGAAGTACATTTTCAAAAGAAGTTGTTGATATGACTTAAAAATAATTTTATGCAGCTAGGAACTCGCATATTAGTTTCCATCTGATTGATTTCGACCTCACATGCTATTTGAAGTAAAGGGTGTGCCCTGTGCTACTATTGTCTATGATTGGACTAGGCTCTGTGTGTGGTGTGGTGTGGTGTGGTAATGGTAATTGTAATTGTAATAGTGACTTGATGATGGCTGATGGAGGTGTGTGTTATCCTAGTAAATTGTGGTTGCTTTTGGATTTGCGTGGAGAACAACACATCAAAGTGAACATCTTGTGATAAACTATTAATAAACAAAGTTTGCATCTGATCTTTTACTTCTGTGCCTTTGCTCTTTTGTTTTAAGGTGATGTGGAAATTTTGGCTGCATTTTTTTCTTCAAAAATTGATTACGTTAATATGTGCATATGTCTTAAGAAACAGACTTACTGAGTGTGAAGTTGAACTGCGAGGGTATAACTGTCTAAGTGTGATACCTTTACTTTAATAACTAAAAAATTATAAAACTTAGGCGTTCTATCTTATTTTTTGTGAAATGGACTTTCAATCTTTTCTTGGTAGCTTAGTGGTTTCTTTATGCATTTTCTTTTTTTATTCTGAAATGTCTAGTGCTAGGAAATAAATGTCCACATGATGAGCCTTACATTCTCGCATCACAAGCTTCCCAAGTGTTTTATGTGGAAGACCCAACTGAAAAGGATTTGAAAGTGGTTATAACCACATCCTCAAGATCTGTATATAAGATGTATTCTGCACATGATGTTGATACATATCTTCAAGGTGGAATTGATGACCCAATCACCCAACTAGCAATGATGGAGATGAAGGGTTTAGTGAAGTACGCGAGGGTGTTCGTGGAGTTGAAATAAATGTTGAAGAAACTTGATATGCACCTCACTTAGCAGGTCTATATTTTTCGTATTTTTATCTGTACAATTTTGTAGATTTCGTGCCCTGTGATCGCATTTTTTATTGGTTTGCTACTCGCTGCATTGCATTTGCTACTGAGTTTTCCCCTTTTTCAGATGCGTTTCTACTGCTGTCATCTCATTTGTTGACTTTTCCCGAACTAAAACTGATTTTCGTTTTTAGGTTGGTTTGGTTGTCTATGACTCGCAAGTTCCTATTGGGGCCACTCCAGAGTACATGGCTGGTCATTATATGGTAGTGTTTTATGCTTAGGTTTTAATCAGATTATGTACATTGCTTTCAGGGGATACACTTGGTTCTTTTATATATGTTCCATGTTAAGTGATGAAGAAGCAGGTGCAGATTCAAGGCACAAAGATATGTTTGTGTATTTTTCTTATTAATGGACATATGTTCAAATTTGGTTAAGTATTTTAGTGTGATAATTATTGTTATATTGTTTTTCATAATGAAACTTTGTGAGGTGCGTTTATTGTAGTCTAAAATATGATTAGAGCGTGTGTGTGTATGTATGTATATATATATATATATATATATATATATATATATATAGACATGAATGTATTAATTTTTTTTATATTAAGAATTCCTGATGAGGCGTTTTGGAACGCCTTAATAGGGTTCGGTTGACCGTTACATTTTGAGCATGTTATGACATTTTAAACCGCCTCATCTAGACTCAATAAGGGCGCTTGAACTTGAATCAATACCACCTATTAAGGGCGTTTCGAAACGCCCCATCAGGGTGTGGTAAGGCGTTCGAAACGCCTCATCAGGGTTGTGTTAGGGCGTTTATGTCTATTATGACGTCGACAGAAAGGGCGTTCCATGGAAACGCCCCTAAATGGAATATGCCCCTAGATGACTACTTCCAAACCATGCACTACTCCTATGGATACCAATTGAAAACTTCAGCAACATGGTAGTCCCATGTTCGTAAATCCCATTATATCGCACTATTATTGAGGCCTTTAATAGCTTAACCTTACAAGGCCCGACAATGTCGTCGTTCTTCATCGGATTAGCAAATTCATGCATTCTCCCACTGATGCTCATTGGATGGAAGTCAAAGTGTTTGTCCCAGAGAAGGGTGAAGATATAGTCAGGGTGGAGAATGACCATATCAGGAGTTTAAAAACTTCTCTTGATGAAAAGCTTTTGTGCAGTGGATTAAAACCTTTTAGTCTAATATTTTCAAAGTAGTTAAAACACACACACTCAAATGAAAATTGCAGAAAGTAAGTGCTAAAATGTAATGTGCAGAAAGTAAATAAGACATAAAATTTATAGTGGTTCAGGGTGGTATAATCCCTTAATCCACTCTTCTCCTGTGATGATTGGAGGAATTCACTATTATTTTCACCACTACAATAGTAAATTGTCCTTCACTACAAAAGTTTTACAATCTGCAGACTATCACACCTTGGCAACTGATTCTTCAGTGATTGAGTCTCTTTCACTGCTCATTGGGAACAAATCCTTCAACAGCTTATCACAAAGATCACAACTCCTTATAAGATTCTTGTGATTCAATTTCTTGAGATGTGAGTGAATTTGATGTATTCACAAAACTGGTCATGTTCAGACTTGCATAATTCTGGTGAATATCTAAATAATTTCGAACTTGAATTTATGGATGCATTCTTTTAAGATCGAAGAGGAGGCTTGTGAAATTGGCAGAGATTTAGCACATAGGAATGCTAAATAATCTTGTTGTTTTTCCTTTCTGTCAATACCTTCTATTTATAGCCATGAATCCCTTGATTATGAATTTCCCGTCCGTTGGCTAATTAATGTAGAGAATAATCCTTGATTAGTCTTGATTTGATTCTACATGATTTCAATGATCCGGATTTTCATCAAACATTCATCATGAAATCTGTCCTTGATTACTTAAGCATAAATGTTGTAATCCTCATATTTATCACGTTGCATAATTCCTTTGTAACACTTGGCTACTTTACTTTGCTGTCTATATGGGAACTTCTCATACTTTGATTACTTGACTGTTGACGGAGGTCGAATAAGCACCTCGCCATGTGTCATCCCCACATGAACATAGTAATAAATGCAGACAGAGAAGATGCGAACATTTTGGGTAAAGAGCCCCACTTTAACCTAAAGGCAGACCTAAACCCCAAGTGGGAGGTCGGCCTGGCTAGCTTCTCTGCCCACCGCAGGTCGGTTAGGACGCAACGGAGCTCAGCCAGCGCTGTTCAGGCCACAGCAGCCTAAGGGACTCGACACATGTTGGCCTGAGTATCCCTCAGGTGAGATAGCCCACATGCATAATATAACAGATATAATGGAAAGAATCCTCAGCAATAAAGGCTCTGATATTAAATTTAAACTACCGTGATTATCTCCTAAAATCAAGGGATTGACACGGTTTAATATAATCCTTAAGGAGAAAGAAACATAGTCCATCTGGGACACAGCCCATGCAGGCCTCGGGAAGAAGGTCCTCCATATAACCAATCTCAAGAACTATGAACGGACTTGATTCCTGATTCATACACAGGATACGTAGGCAACTTAGGATACAACATCTCAGGATTAGTCTAAATCACAACAAACCACCCCCCGTTCTCTTAATTTTCTAGTTTTTGGATTTTGTTCAAATAGTCATTAGGTTAAACTGGCCCCGGAGTTATATTCAGATGAGATCCAACATCATCAATTGGTGCTAGAAGGAGGGCCTTTCTACTGACAATTTTATTCAATACACGGTATCATCATCATGCTGTCCAAGACATGCAAACAAAAAGCCCCGGAAGCTGCCCAAAATGGTCAAAATGATAATGACGGAGAAGATATGGCCTCCAACACCGGTGGCCAATCTCAAGATTAGGAGGAAAGTGCATTCCGTTCTACCCAGCAAGCATTGGTAGAACTGCTGGTGGCTATGGATACTTCCACCCAACATGAAATCCTCCAGGAAGCCAACTTAGGATGAGGATCTAGGGAAGGAGGAGGAACATGAGCTGGAAACACAGCAACTCCTGAGCCCAAGCAAAGCAAGCAAGATGATCATTTATCCACGGCCAATCAGAGAAAGAAATTTGTTGATCCTCGAGCACTGGACGCAGCTAGAGACGTCATATTGGGAAAAATATCTACATATCCTTCCCTCATATCACTATTCATAGAGGAGGTGGAAAACTACCCTTGACCAACGAGGTTTAAAGTTCCCAAGTTGAGGCCTTATGATGGAACCAAGGATCCCCAAGATCACCTTTTCCAATATTTGATTCACATGAACCTTGAATGGGCTCCAAACTAGATGAACTGCAAGGATTTAACTGCTTACTCATGGGCACGGCCCACAGGTGGTTCATGAAAATCCCAGCAAGATCGATCTCCAACTTTGAGACACTAGGATAAATGTTTGTTAACACATTTATCATGGCTAAGACATTCAAGAGGAATGCAACACACCTACTTACTCTCAAGAAAAAGATGGACGAGACGGAGCTGCAGTACTTGAAATGATTTAACGAAGAATCTCCGTAGGTCCGGGATGCAGATGAGTATATTCTGATCACTTCCTTTGTAGCAGGACTACGAGAAGGGAAGATGTACGCCAAGCTGAATAGAAAATTCCTCAAATCAATAGATGAATGCATAGAGATGGCATAGAAGCACTGCCAGGGTGAAGAGGCCAATCGCCTGTAGAGAGAAGCAGAAAGAGGTGCTTCGAAGAAAAAAATGACAGAGGAACGGTCTGACAGGAAAAGGCAGCCGGTCTGGGACCGTATGACAACCCCTATAACAGATCGGTTAGGAAAGAAGGGAGCTTTGAAGGACAGGGACTTCAACTCTCTGAACGGATCACACGAGTAGGTTCTTGCAATTATGGAAAGGAAAGGCCTAGCTCGAGTCCCACCACTGATGAGAGGTCCTCCAGAGAGGAGATACCAGAGAAAATTTTATGCCTACCACAAAGATGTTTGGCACAATTTAGAAAGCTACAGAGAACTCAAGAGAGACATCGACACTACTATTATGGAATGAAAGTTAGATGAGGTCGTAGATCGAGCTCAAAATGTTGAACCACGAGGTCATCAAAACTTCAACGTAGAAACTACAATCAAGATCGTGGTAGGCAGGATAAACCCTAAAGAAGAAAGGACCGATCTCCAGACGGTGATCGACAGTTCGATAACCACCCCATCAATACCATTAACACTATTATGGGTGGCCCCAGCAGCGATTTTGAGGATGTAAGCAAAAAGGATGGCCGGTCTACAATTCATTCGGTATCATACAGAAGTCAGAGGCCGGTTCGCGAGGTGACCTATGGTCCCAGAGACCCACTCCTTCTGGTCAACAATGATGGCCTAGTCATTGAGGCCGTGGTGCACAAGAATCTGGTTAAGAGGATTTGCATAGACACATGAAGTGCCGTCAACATCCTCTACTATTCAGCCTTCCAGTCCATGAGGCTGAAGGATGCAGAGCTGATACCTGTCTCAGCACCGATGTTCGGCTTTGCATGTCCTCCAGTTCATCCTATGGGAATGATCAAAATTGCAACAACATTTCGATCTGAACAAAAGAGCAAGATCCTTATGGTTAATTACGTGGTGGTCAAAGCTTCTTCTGCATACAACATTATCTTGGGAAGGCTTGCACTGATTGATCTCCGTGCTGTGATTTTCTCAACTCACATCAGTGCCGTACTGTAAAAGGGACGGCAGAAATCAAAGGGGACATGGAGGAAGCCAGAAGCTTCTACACAGCCACTATGAAAAGCATGTGTGTGGCTTTATTCTAAGAGGCTCGGCAGGTTTTGAATAGCTATGATTTGTTTTTATTCTTGTAATTTTATTACATTTTTCTCAATTTGACAATGTTTCAATAAGTTGTACTCAGTGCATGCTCCGTTTTCATTATTTTAATGATATTTTTTTTTTCCATTATGCATGGGTTAAATTAAGTTTGCAGGACAAACATACACGCACAAAGTTTGCAAAGGACAAGCTCATTAAGTCAGCAAACTTTTGACAACTGAGCTCCACAGGTCAGACTCAACAAACTTATGAATTCGGCAGAGACTAAGCTCCACAGGTCGGACTCAGCAAAATCGTTAAGAGGCAAACTTATGCCGATTGAGCTCCGTAGCTCAAACTCAACAAACTCGTTAAGTCAGCAATGTTCTGACAACTGAGCTCCGAAGGTCAGACTCAACAAACTTGTTAAGTCAACAAAATTCTTACTAATGAGCTCCACAGGTCAGACTCAGGAAACTCTTTAAGTCCGCAAACTTCTGACTATTGAGCCTCCGCAGGTCAGACTCAGCAAAATTGTTAAGTCAGCAGGACTGACTATTGAGCCTCCGTAGGTCGGACTCTGCAAAATCGCTAAGTCAGCAGGCCTGACTACTGAGCCTCCGTAGGTCGGACTCACCAAAAATGTTAAGTTTGCAGGACAAAATCGAACTGAAATCTACAGGACAGACTCATCAAGATTGGCAAAATCCAAACTCACTAAGTCTGCTAAGCAGAAATGGACAGAAACTCAGCAAAAATATAAGTATGCCATCCTAAACTTGAAGTTAATGCGTGGCATACTGGGGGCAAGGTACCCTACCATCATCAAAGCAAAATACTTAAATTGAAAATGTATGCTTAAAGAAATGCTCAAATTAAAGTGCTTAAAGAAAGTACTAAACAAAAAACCGCTTATATTATAAATTATGCAGGTTACAATCTTCACTTGAAATAAAATTTCAAAACAAAAAATTACAAGTCCACAAGGCCTAATGATCTAAGAACCGGTGGCTAGACTTTTTTGTGGCTCTGAGGAAGCGGGATCCGAAGTAGGAGCTGCTGAAAAAGGTGGCTCCGACCCAGTAGAAACTCTAGGTGGAGCCGCAGCATGGTGAGAGTACTTCGACACAATGTCCACACCCTCCTTGATGTCTTTCAAGCAGCTATCATAGACCGTACTCATGACGGGCTTATAAAAAGCCTTGCTGGGAAGAGTGTCCATGACGAAGTCAACAACCTGACCTTTCGCCTCGTCCATACCCAAAGTATAGCCGTGGTTCAGGATCGGGGTGAGCAGGAGCTTCAGAGCCTGAGAGAATTCCCCCAAAGCTTTGTACCTTTGAATGGCCTCAGCAACCTAAACTGGAACAGCAGCTTCAAGTTCGTCCTTCTCCGCTCGGAGCTGGGCCATGGCCTGCTCCATCCCTTCCTTCTCCTAAAAAACTTTGACCTCCATGGACTTGAGTTCAACTTCCTGAGCTTAAAGTTGTGTTTGAAGAGCCTTGACCTCCTTATCTTTGTACTCAACCAAGCCTTTCAGCTTTTCCCTAGTTAATCGCTGCTCGGAAACCTTTCTCTTCAGATCTTCAGGGGTAGCTGAAGACTCGCCTGGCCTCTTGAAAACCTCTTGGCCAACCCAGGTCTCCTATATAATAGAACAGAAAAAATGAAAAACGCTACCAATGTATAGTGTAAAGCACAAATAAAGAGAAGAAATACTTACCAACTTTATGACATTAGCATCGGCTTCGGCCAACTCCACATCGGTCATCTTTGAAAACCGCTCCTTCTCAGAAGCGGCACCTTCCCCCTGACCGGACTGTACTTCAGCTTCTTCAAGAAGAGCTCCAAACCTGGTCCCCTTTATAGGACTACCCTATCAAGGGTTTACATAAACCTTAGTTCGGCCCTTCTTTTGAAGATACAGACCTTTTTATTTTCCTCCTTCTGGATCAGATAAATCTAAAGTAGTCAGACCAACCTCCTCCGGAACAGAGCGGGAGGAAGACTCAACTGCTACAGCAGCGTCCAAGTTTGTGCCTAATGGTTGGGTAAGAGGAGGCTACATACACACAGTCCTGTCAACATCAAGGCTCTGCTCAGACTGACTTACCTCAACCTCATCTTCCTCGGCACCGGCTAGTAGATCAGCGAAATCTGCCACTTCAAACAAGCAAAACAAGACAAAAGTTAGTGAAAAACAAAGACAAGTACAAAACGAATGCATGAAGTAAAACAAGGGAAGCCCTACGAGTATCCCTCTCTTCATCACTAAGGGCCATATGAAGACTGGGGCCGGCATCAGTTAACCGAGCAGCGTTGATCAGCTCAGACGTGTACACCTTGACATCCAGGAAAATTCCCGATACCATGATGCCTTTTATGAAGTCCTCGCTTACAGAAGTGGGGAAAATGCCTTTAGGAATCTTCTCAGAGTTCCAGTGTCTCAGCTTAGATTATCCGTCGTGACAAACGTAGAAAAACCTCTCATTCCATCGCTTATAAGAGGATTTACCTTTGGATAGAATAGGGATGTCATTCCGGGGGTCAGATGGAGGGGAAAGTAATACTATCTGGGAGAGTCCTTCACACTCTTGTGCTGATAAAAGGATCTGAACAAGTTCACAGAGAACTTGATCCCGAGCATTCGGCACCAGATAGCAAACCCTATGATGGCCCTAACCCTATTGCGGGCTATTTGGGCAGTACCTAGCCTATAATAGCGCAATACAGCCAAGTAGGCCGGGCAGAGAGGAAACCTCAGTCTGGCTTCAAGTTGTTCCTTTTAAATTGCACAATTGCCCTCCGGCAGCTGGTGTGCAAAATTATGAGGCTCCGTAGGGAGTTGAGGAGCATATCTCATCCTGTCCACCCCAAACTTGTCACAAAGATCATCAATTCCATCCTTAGAAAGAATGGTATTCACACCGTCGCTACCTATGATTACCTCATCAGCCATCTGGATTTCTAAAGTTATGCCAAAAACTCCGATAAAACCGTCTATTGATCAACAAGAAACGGGATTGAATAGAGAAAGAATGCAAGTGAAAGGGAAGAATGACTTACTTTTAAAGTAATTGGAGATTGTGTGAGAAGGAAGAGCAACCATCAATAATATCGGTCTTCTGATTTAATAGCAATGTAACGAAACGAATGATATGACGGGGGTTGTAAATGTTAGAAAATCTACACAGGAATGTAGCGGAATTTAAAATTTATTTCCTTTTTTACCAAGATCGACTTCGTTTAAAACAATAAACACGTTATGTAGTAGACAATGAATACCTTGTTTGATCTATAAGATCGATGCTTTGACCGTCTAAGGAGAGTACTCGTGTGCGCAAGCCGTCCACATGTCCGGCCTCTATCAATATCCACACGAGCACCTCACCCGAATCCTCTCTGGATAGCTACTAGAAAAACCCGGTTACTAGACCACCCTTTTCTCTCTCTCAAAAACTCTCAAGAAGACTCTCTAATGTTTATAATGGAGGTGGCGCCCCATAAGCCTTTTAATGGCCTTGGAGAAGAGTTTTGAGTGGAGTAGGGAGAAATAAAATATTTTACAAGTAAAATAAGGAAAATAGATATTCTAGATTTATGTATATATATTGTCAATATCTAATATTGAATATATCTTTATTATATTACTATAAATATATGTGTATATATCACATACATATACTACGCATATATCTATATACATCAATACATATATTACACATGTGCACATGTACATCACATATATACATACATAACACACGCGTATTTTATATCCATTTATTAATATCTAATATTAATACATAATAATATAATATTATTATTAATTAATTTGCAAAATCCATGTGTATCATATACACATCATATGCGCCCCCATATAGTCAATAACTGGCTTCCGGAATATTCTTAATTAATCAACATATTTAATATCTTGTATTTAATTTATTCATAATAAATAAATACCACCATATTAATTTACCACTATAACACTTTATAGTCGAGATAAACTTTCTTTATTTGGTTATCACTATAACCGCATTTTAATCAGGCTAGATGTTTTTATGTGTATGACCCGATAGGCTACTGAATATGTTGGCCGTAGACACAATGTTCATTTACTTAAATACCCTTCATACCTAACGATCACAAAATAGCGTCTAGCAACACATTGTGACCCCCAATCATCGGAAGAGTCAAAAGCGATGACTACTACCTTTCATTTGAAATAGGTACCGTGTAAATAGAATCTTATCGCTGTTACAATATCCATATGGTCGTATCTCGAGTGTCATTACATTAATGACCGCATCTTATAATCTAGACATCATGCTCTCTCGAAGTAACTCATTTACTCCCACTTTGCAAAGATTCACGAGAGCTATACATTCCATATAACCCTTCGAGTATTATTCCTACTATTAGGATACGCGATTTTTGAACGAGCAACATGAATCCTACGCATGCTTCAGTATCACAATCACTACCGCATGATCGCCTCATGGCTAAGGGAAACCTTAATAGCGTCAAAGTATGACTATCCACACCGCGATTTCATGAAGACTCCGGTCTCAGGATAATTACACAGCCGCCACATAATGCGACACTTAGTGAAGTAAGTGGGTCAATCTAACGTACACATTCTCTAATACACGTCCACTTATAGTCCAAGTGTCCCTACACTTTGATTGACAAGATCTATCCCTATCTTCACAAGATAGAAGACATCTAATATGTGCTAGTCGAACTGTACTATTAATGTCCTATTTAATAGTACATATGACTGAAAACATTTAAGTATCAAACCTTTTAAAGTGAGCCAAGATCTCATCAACCATAATCACCATTATGATTTCTTTTTCACAGTTTGACACTAGGGTCATTGTCATATATACAATATCATAATTGGTTCGCTAAACGAAAATATAATTACAGAAAAGCCATTTAATATATGTATAAATATAAAGAAATAGTAGACATGATCCGACCCGGTCGGATCCGGTTCAACCCGATTGGGTTTAGCACACTATTTTAACAATCTCTGTTAAGAACATTTTGTTGTGTTGATGATGGCCATACTAGCTGTTATAGCAAGCCTGAAATAAGTCTAAATGAGTTAGTAATATTTGTATAATACTTTACTTAGAGTGTAACATGTTGTATAAGTTCAGTCAAACAAGCATTGTACTAGACTGGTAGGACAGGTAAGTGAAATAAAGACCAGAGAACCAACTGAGCGAAGGCAGCCAATTACCAGCAGAGTAAAGTGAAGACTTATGGACCGACTTATAACCAGGGAAGTCTGTGTTGACCTTGGATAAGTCTATGATACATATTACAAGTGATGAAATCTATTTTAAATATGGTGTACACTGATCTCACACAAAATAAGGATCAGTGAAGTGAAGCTCTATCAGCTGTACTAAAATCGATTAAGAAACACAAGCAGAAAGGAAGCAATAGACTGATAGCAGCCCATAATAGTGACTAGCAGATAAGTTAAATAGTCACATGACCGGCCAAGCAACAGCTGAGCAAACCAACAACAAAGTCAAGTATATTGTTTACACTTGAATCCGAACGTGGAAAATATGTTAATCAAGCAATTACTGTAAAATCAATCAATGACGGATTTTATGAAGGACGTTTGAAGAAAATCCGGATAACTGAAATCAAGGAAGAATCAAGGATTATTCTCCGCATTAATTAGCCAACGGACCAAAATTCAAAATCAAGAATCATGGCTATAAATAGAAGGCATTGACAGACAAAAAATAGAAGAGAATAGACGATATACGACTGATCATCATGAATTCTAAGTACTAACTCTATGAAATCATTTAGCCTTCATATTGATCTACATTGTCAAATCCAGAAAAGATCAACTTAGAATCAAAGCTTCAACTGAGATTGATCAAAGACTTGTGAATTCAATTCACATATGTTTGTAGTAATTGAATCAGATTGTCTGAGAAGGAATTGCAACCCAGTGTGATAGCTGTTGAAGGATTTGTTCTCAACGAGCAGTGTGTGAAGAATGAGTCACTGAAGCTTCTATATCCAAGGAGTGATAGTCTTGAGATTGTGAAGCTTGTGCAGAAATCATACTGTTGTATTGGTGAAAGACAATAGTGAATTCCTCCAATCATCACAGAAGAGGAGTGGATTAAGGGGTTACACCTCCCTGAACCTCTATAAACTTTGTGGCATTTACTTACAGCATTTACTTTCTGTATTTACATTCACTACTTTATTTATATGCTTGTGATTGCTTAAGTTGATTGAAAATACGTTTTAAAAGAGTTTTAATATTCCGCTGCATAAAGGCTTTTCATCAGAAAAGTTTTTGTTACCCCTAAAGTTTAAAGTTTTTAAACTCCAAATATAGTCATTCACCCCCCCCCCCTCTGACTCTATTTCACCCTTCTCTGGGACCAACAATTGGTATCGGAGCAGTGTTCTTTTGTATCAGAAATGTTCAGATCTGATTTCTGGTAACAAGTAGATCACTATTTTTAAAAAGTATTTTCAAAAAGGTTTCAAGTACCCCTTTTCATAATCTTATTATGGAGTCTTCAAATTTTATGTCTAAAATTCATATTTTCAATGTTAATAATTTTGATGAATACAAAATAAAAATGTTGTCTCATCCTGAAGCAACTCATGAGGAGATGCTTGATGTAATCAATGATGGTCTTATCAAAATCATGACCATAGAGACCACAGGCCTAGATCAAGGGAAACCTATTGAAAACCCAAAGAAGGACTGGACCAAAAATGAAAGAAAGAGAGCAAATCTTGTTTTGTTGCAAAAGATATGATCATGAAAACTCTTGACAGTAATATGCTTATGAGGATCAAAGACTGCAAAACAACAAAAGAAATGTGGGACAAATTGGCACTTGTCAATGAAGGATCGGAGGCAATCAAAGAAAACAAATTATCTGTTGCCAAACAGAAGTTTGAAAATTTCAAAATGAAGGCATGTGGATCCATTGATCCAATGGATAATATATTTTCAAGTATCAACAGTGAGCTACAGCAACTTGGGCACACATATTCACAAAAAGAAGTTTTCCTAAGATTCTTAGAGGTCTACTAGAAATATGGAAGATCATTACATCAGTACTCAAAGTCATATTTGTTCTTGCCAACATTCATACTCTAACATTAATGTCACAACTGAAACACATGAATTTGAATTAAACAATGAGAATGGTGCACCAGTAGAGCTACATATGGCCAGTGCACTGGTGGCACCCAAACAAAACAAAGCAGATGACTCAACCAGCAAACAGACTCAAGAACTAAAAGAGCAGATTTCCCTACTGATTAAAATATTTGACAGATTCAATAAAAGGCAGCACAAAGGGAGTTCCTCATCCAAAAACAAGACTTCATATAGCAAAGATTTCAAGAATAAATTGTTGAATAGGTGTCCTATACCCAATCGGGTTGGACAGGATCCAACCAGGTCGGGTCATTTACAGTCTATATAAGTTCATGTAATAACTTTATTATGATTAATAAAAGCACTTTTGTTATTATATACTTTGTTTTTTTATTAGAATAATTATGATATTGTGTATATGATAATGTTCGGATGGTTTTGCATCATTAAACAAAAACAATTTATAAACCCTAACCTACATGCAAAACTAACTCCTAACCGACCGAATATCAGGTAATTGCTAGTAAAGCGGGATAAGTAAGGGGTCGATCCACAGGGAATTGGGTTGTTGAATCTAATCTTATTAATTCCTTTCAGTTGTTACTTACGAAAACAAATAAACGAAAGAACAAACATAAAAACACATAGAAAAATAAACATAAGCTAAGAATAATAAAAACGACCTAAACTAAAGATACATGGGATTAAACATCACACAAACTAAGTGATTTCAGTCCAAGTTCATCTCATGATTTTAATTCAATATTGTGGTTTCACCTTTACACGAGATACAAACTCCTAATTCCTTAGTGAATCGGTTTCTCAAGCTATGAACTCCTAATCTCTTAGTGAATTCAATTATCGATCTCTCCTCTCTCGAATGTTGAGACCAATTTCCATACAAAACGAAGGTGTAGATTCAAGTTAACTCTCGTATTTTAGAATCTAGCAACCTAGATAATTAACCAATTAATTTGTCACGAATTAACGATTAAAGATCCTATCTTTCTATGGTGATCTAGCCTAACAACGATTCTCATCAACGTTAGTCAACAATTAGCAACCAATCTCTCGATCTAGGTCACACAATAGCATCATAAATCATAGAAAGATACAAAACGAATCAAAGATCGTAAAAATAAACAAAGGATTGAATAAATTAGAAGATAAACTCACTTAGTTTGGTACAATGGATGATCTCCATGAATCAACAAATGAAAATAAACGCATCCTAATCTAACCCGGGTCACCCGAGCACAAGGCTCGGGTGACCGGCCTTGGGAACCTTAGAAGGTGCGGCTGCTGCTTGATATATGCGGCTGCTGTGTTATATATGAATTCCTTAGGGTTGAGATATGCGGCTGTATATATAGAAATCTGAGGCGGTTTAGCCTAAGTCGGCCGTGGACGCTCGTTCAAAAAGGGTGGACGCCCGTCCATTCTGGACGCAACTTTAGACGCACGTTCAAGGCAAGTCTGAACTCTCTGAATTGAATTTTCACTGGACGCCCGTCTGCGGCATAGTGGACGCCTTGATTCAATTTGGATCAACACTTGATTTCTTTCCTTATATCTTTTATTCTTCCATAAATCTGATTGATTCCTTTCCACTCGAATTTATCTCTTTAAAAATCATCTTTTCCATCAACAATGTGTATCTACAATGTAGGAAAAACATACCAAAGCGTAACGATATTCCAAAATAATATAAAATCACAATTTAAGCACATAATGCGTTACGTTTTGCAATTTAACTATTGAAAACACCACTTGCTCAATATTTCAATTATAAAGCTCGATTTCTTTGAAAAACATCCATATATGGGGGAAATTGATATAAAACATATCCTTATAAAACGTATAAAATCACCCTTAACAACTCCCCCAGACTTAAACCTTGCTCGTCCCGAGCAAAACAAAACAAGATAAAGGCTCGAGAAAAGATAGACATCTCAGCACATATAACACATATTCAATAACTTAGAGGTTCACCCCGGTGTGTGTGCAAAGCCATAACAAACTTCCACTAAGTCCAAACTTGAAAATTTCAAAGCAAACTAGCTAATACCCCCCTCGTAGACTAGCATTAAATGACACTCATAAGATTTACCCTACAAACGTAAAATATCCCGAAAGGATGATCGAATATATCTAGGCCTTTCGAAATACTCAGAGGATAATCCTACAGCATATCTATCAGTTTATACTGGGGATAAGATAGACGATAACTTAGTCTTATATTCATTTCATACCACTTCTTTAGTTGATTTAACTATTTCTCTTTTAAACGCACATCAGAATGAGCTCTTGCCCTGTCATAGCAGAATAGGATATTCGAGATATACCCTACCTTACTCCAATCATAAGGCAGCTTCTTCCAACTGTCGTGAGCTTTTGGTCATCATAGTGGTATAGGACATACGTGGTACACCCTATTGCACTCAAATCATTGACTAGCTTCCGACACACCCAATTACTTCATATATTTACTCAACTTTTTCATTTGACATTAAGTTACGTGTTACTTATCACATTCAAACCTTCAGATATTCACAGTATGACATACTTTGGATCTAAATACAAACTATCATAAGTCTCAAGATATATACGTAGCACTAAGCACATGGCTTATAAGAAAATCAGAAATCACTCGTCGAAAAGGGGTATAACTTTATAAATTAGCTCATCGTTCACTATGGCTCGTGAAAAATAATATCGGGTGAAACAACTAACTTACCAAACATACAGTATACAGCATCAATGACTATATTAAACGAACAAAGATATGCATTGCCGACTCGGGACAAAACAAAAACTTGAAAATTTTAGCTCATTTTACATAGAAATATAATAGTATGGCAAATGAATGTAGATACATAACCATTTCCCTCCCCCACACTTAAATCACAACATGTCCTCATGTTGTGCAGAATTAAAGAAAAGATAAAAGAACTTAGCTGATCTGGTAATGATATGAAGATAGGCTGAAGAAGGATAGATAATCGATCCGCGTTTCCGAGGCACGAGATGTCATAGGTACTCCTTTCCAGATTCACTTCCAAGGCCAGCTTAACAAAAACAACTAAAAATGTACCTGCACCACTTGAAAAACATGGCAGTATCTCGGGGACACGGGGGAATATAACATATCGCTAAAATATAATGAAAGACAAGAAATAAGCACATGATATAATTGCTCAGATGGAAAAATCACCACACAGGGAAAGTACAGGACACCTAAGCGTCAATTATAAAGCCACAGAAGCTTTACAATACAAATATGGACCACATGTGCATACAGAAATAAGGATAGAGGACACTACAAAGTAGCAGGGCTAGGTGCACTAAAAAGAAAAATAAAAATAAATAAGAAAAACAGAATAAAATACAATGCAACTAAATGATATGCAATTACACTAAAAAGGCAAAAAGAAAAGAAAATAAACTAGCCCAACTTATTCCATAGATGTCTCCCTAATCTAAGCAAGGTCAAGAATATAAACGTCTACCAGATAACGCCACAGAAGCGCAACAAAATTCGATTATGCAAAGCCACAGAAACTTGCCATGTGAAGTGTAGACGTGCCTTAAGACTCATCAAAGGTGATAGCATTATGGAAAACCAACAGTTAGCTATACTAAACATATATAACTCATAAGCCAAAGATAGTAGCAACGGAAAACGGCGGTAGCTACCCATATGAGTTACAAAAATAACAAGAAAACACATAAGTCTCAAAGCTCACGGGATTCATCACAACGATATGTAGCATACGAAACCGACATTAGCTACTAAATAACAATAAGAACAGTTATAGCATACGAGAACCGACATTAACTATAACATGCATAGATGAATCATGTATATAAAAGTTAATCAATTATTTAACATGGATCGGTAGATGGAAAGATGTAAACATGCAAGTTCAGAACATCTACGTAAAAATAATTAGCCACAGAAGCTCATATGAAAGTATCCACATCAAATAAAGCATTAAAAATCAAATCAAGAAAAATTGGAACCTGAACGTGCGTTCAACATACCAAACGGGCGTTCGCCTGGAATTTATGAACTGGACGGGCGTCTGGATTAAACCGGACGCTCGTCTAGTTGCCCTAAGACTTAACAGAACAGGTGCATGTTGGATGGACGGACGTCCACTCACTATGGACGCACGTCTGGAAACCACAAAGAGTGGCCGGGCGTTCACAGAGAGCAGACTCCCGTCTGGTCTTAGCATTAAGCACAAAACGAGACACCTGAGCAACCTCAGAAACCCTAGATATGACATCAAAAACCCTAGATACTCAAGAAACCCTAGAAGTCCTTTATTTATTTAGTTAAAACAGAAAACAGAAAACGATGAAAGGGGGAAAAACGTGTTGAAATCTTCTGAGCCCAAAATGGAAGGGAAAACAGTGGATTTTGACCTCGAAAACGGCACTGAACAGCCGTAGGCGTTCACCACGTCGTCGGCGTCCGAACGAGCTTTCCGAATTGGGGTCCTGCGTTCCAAACGGACACTCGAGCCGAAAGTTATGGCCAAAATACTAACAAGTGCTAAAACGATCCCTTTTATCCAAAAGTTCGATCGTACAAAACGTGGAGTCAGATAATTCAACCTCAGATATCCCCGAATCAAACTAGGTTACACTTCACGTTTAACAAGTCGAGTAAAAAAAAACTTTTTGCACATTCTTAACCCTACGGTCATCGAAACACGGCAAAAATAAAAAAAAAACCTCAATTTATTTAACGCTACTTTTATTGAACGACAATAAATCGTAACAAAATAGAAAAATTAACTCAATTAGATTCAACAAAACACCGATTCCCCGGCAACGGCGCCACTTTGTTCGGATGGTTTTGCATCATTAAACAAAAACAATTTATAAACCCTAACCTACATGCAAAACTAACTCCTAATCGACCGAATATCGGGTAATTGCTAGTAAAGCGGGATAAGTAAGGGGTCGATCCACAGGGAATTGGGTTGTTGAATCTAATCTTATTAATTCCTTTCAGTTGTTACTTACGAAAACAAATAAACGAAAGAACAAACATAAAAACACATAGAAAAATAAACATAAGCTAAGAATAATAAAAACGACCTAAACTAAAGATACATGGGATTAAACATTACACAAACTAAGTGATTTCAGTCCAAGTTCATCTCATGATTTTAATTCAATATTGTGGTTTCACCTTTACACGAGATACAAACTCTTAATTCCTTAGTGAATCGGTTTCTCAAGCTATGAACTCCTAATCTCTTAGTGAATTCAATTATCGATCTCTCCTCTCTCGAATGTTGAGACCAATTTCCATACAAAACGAAGGTGTAGATTCGAGTTAACTCTCGTATTTTAGAATCTAGCAACCTAGATAATTAACCAATTAATTTGTCACGAATTAATGATTAAAGATCCTATCTTTCTATGGTGATCTAGCCTAACAACGATTCTCATCAACGTTAGACAACAATTAGCAACCAATCTCTCGATCTAGGTCACACAATAGCATCATAAATCATAGAAAGATACAAAACGAATCAAAGATCGTAAAAATAAACAAAGGATTGAATAAATTAGAAGATAAACTCACTTAGTTTGGTACAATGGATAATCTCCATGAATCAACAAACGAAAATAAACGCATCATAATCTAACCCGGATCACCCGAGCACAAGGCTCGGGTGACCGGCCTTGGGAACCTCGGAACAGTGCAATTGCTTTGCTTGATATATCGCATTTCTTTGTGTTATATATGAATTCCTTAGGGTTGAGATATGCGGCTGTATATATAGAAATCTGAGGCGGTTTAGCCTAAGTCGGCCTGGGACGCTCGTTCAAAAGGGTGGGCCTTTGTCCATTACGGGACGCAACCAGGCGCGCACGTTCAAGGCAAGTCTGAACTCTACGAATTGAATTTCTCACTGGGCCCGCCTGGCATAGTGGGCGCTTGATTCAATTTGGATCAACACTTGATTTCTTTCCTTATATCTTTTATTCTTCCATAAATCTGATTGATTCCTTTCCACTCGAATTTATCTCTTTAAAAATCATCTTTTCCATCAACAATGTGTATCTACAATGTAGGAAAAACATACCAAAGCGTAACGATATTCCAAAATAATATAAAATCACAATTTAAGCACATAATGCGTTACGTTTTGCAATTTAACTATTGAAAACACCACTTGCTCAATATTTCAATTATAAAGCTCGATTTCTATGAAAAACATCCATATATGGGGGAAATTGATATAAAACATATCCTTATAAAACGTATAAAATCACCCTTAACAGATAACGTCCTTAGTATTAAACTGTGATAGAGAAGCCTTGATAGTGACTATTGTTGATGAGATCTCTAATCACTTTAATGAATTTGATACTTCAGTGTCTCTAGGCTGATGTACTGTTGAACATGGCATTGATACTACGAATAGACTAGCACGTATTAGACGTCTTATGTCTTTAAGGGCAGAGATAGATCCCATCTATCGAAGTGTAGTGACACTTGGACTGTACGTGGATGTGTATTAGAGAATGCATACGTTAGACCGACCCACTTACACTATTCAGTGTCACACTATGTGACGATTGTGTAATTATCCTTAGGACCGGAGTCTGCATGGCATCACGGTGTGGATTGTCATGCTTTGACACTATTGATGTTTCCTTTAAGAACGGGTCGATCATTTGGTAGTGATTGGGCATGCTGAAGCATGTGAAGTATACATGTTAGGTCGTCTGGGAATCACGTACCCTGTGAGTAGTAGTGAATATACGAAAGGGCTTTCCCATAGGGAATGTCTAGTTCTCGTGAATCTTTGTAAAGTCGGAGTAAATGAGTTATTCCAAGAGAGCTTGATATCTAGATTATGGGATACGATCAAGATACGATCGTATGGATATTCCTACAGGGATATGATCCTATTTACACGCTAACCGACGTTCAGTTGATGGGGGTAGAGCAGGTGAGGTGGCATGAGTCCCTGCTCCAAACACAGTAGCACCTCAAAGATCCACTAGGGAACGCCATGAACCCAAAAGGTACATGGGTGTATACCTCATGGAAGACGAGGACCCTAAACTTACGAGGAGGTGTTAATGAGGCCTGACAAAGAGAAATGGCTAGAAGCCATGAATTCTGAAATGGAGTCCATGAAAGACTACCAAGTTTGGAACTTAGTTGATTCAACTGAAGGAATGGTTCTTATAGGGTGCAAATGGGTCTTTAAGAGAAAGACCGACATGGATGGTAACATAGTCACCTACAAGGCTAGGTTAGTGGCAAAAGGTTATAAGAAAAGACAAGGTATTGACTATGACAAAACCTTTTCGTCTATTGCCATGTTAAAGTCCATTAGAATTCTGCTTGCTATTGCAGCATACCATGATTACGAAATCTAGCAGATGGATGTGAAAACAGCTTTCCTTAACGGGAATATGTCTGAGGAAGTGTATATGACACAACCTGAGGGTTTCACAACCAATGACGCTAGGATGGTGTGCAAATTGCAAAGGTCCATTTATGGATTGAAGAAAGCTTCTTGAAGTTGGAATCTTCGCTTTGATGAGACAATCAAACAGTTTGATTTTATCAAGAATGAAGATGAGCCTTGTGTTACAAGAAAGTTAGTGGGAGTGCCGTCATTTTCTTGGTGCTTTATGTAGACGACTGTTTAGGGTCAAATTGTATGATTTATATATATATATTTTATATCAAATTTCCCCATATTCTTATGATTTGTATAGAAATCGAGCCTTATATTGAAATATTGAGCAAATGAGTTTTAAAGATAATAAATTGCAAAAGTGGCTGATTTATGTGTTTTTATCGTTGGTTTTATGTTTATTTGGATGTTGTCACACTTTGCAATATTTTGGATATCTTGTAGATGCATATATTCGGTCTAAAAGAGGTGTTTAGAGGGTTAGAAGAAGATGTCACAAGTTTATGAGTTCAACGGAGCAAATTTTCCTAAGTACTTAAATCGTTACATATTTTCGACGGAGATTTGACCCAGCTTAGAGGCATTTTCAGGGGAGGACTTCTTCATGAAAATTTTAGATCTTTGAAAGAGCTTTCCAACGCACTTTGAATTACGTCAATCGGACTTCTACAACTCAAATGGTGGTCAAGTGGGTAATCAATTTGGGTAAGTGGAAAATCCGAAAACGAACTCGTAATATGACGGGCTAATCAAAAAGGCGTTTTCTGAAGAAGAGTCCTTAATGAAAGTTGTAGAGTTTTCCGAGAGCTTTTTTATGACGTTCGGATCATAATTTTTGGAGGTCTACAACTCAAGATATGAATTTTAGAAGTTTCATTCCTAAAAAAAGAATTATTCAACCGACTTAAACACTGTAGCAGCCGACATACTCCAAATCCTAATTGGAAAAGGATTTAATAGCAGCCGCCTCTCATATCTATTTAAATGGCAGCAAATCAAACCCTAATAACACAATTCATACAGCCGCATTATTCACAGTAAAGCAGCGGCAACTTGAGAGCTTCAAGGCCGGTCACCCGAGCCTTGTGCTCGGGTGATCCGGGTTAGATTAGGATGTCGTTTTTCTTCCGTTTTCGATTCATGAGTTCATTCATGTACCAAACTACGTGAGTTTATTTATTTAATTTATTCAGTCCTTGTTCGTTTTTTATGATCTTTAATTGATTTTGTATCTTTCTTTGATTATGATGCTATTATGTGAATTAGATCGAGAGATCAGTTTGCTATTGATGTTTACAACATACGGAAGTTGCGTAGACTAGATCACCAAAGAAAGATAGGATTTTTAATCATTAATGATGACAAATTAATTGATTAATTATCTAGGTTGTTAGATTCTAAAATACGAGAGTTAACCTGAATCTACACCTTCGTTTTGTATGGAATATCGGTCTCAACATTCGAGAGAGGAGAGATTGATAAATTGAATTCACTACGAGAGTAGGATTTCATAGCTTGAGAATACAGATTCACTAAGAGATTAGGGGTTTGTGTCTCGTGTAAAGGTGAAACCACAATTTGAATTAAAATCATGAGATGAACTAGGATTGAAATCACTTGGTTTGTGCATTGTTTGATCCCATGTATCTTTAGTTTAGTTTAGGTTGTGTTATTTTATTTCTTAGGTTAGATTTATTTTAGTTGCTCTTTCGTTTATTTTATTTGTTCTTTCGTTTATTCGTTTTTCCTAAGTAACAATTGAAAGGAATTAGTGAAATTAGATTCAACATCCCGATTCCCTGTGGATCGACCCTGTACTTACCCTACTATGCTATCAACTACCCGGTATTCGGCCGGTTAGGAGGTAGTTTTGCATGGTAGTATAGGTTTTATAAATTTTCTTTTGTTTTAATGATGCAAAATCTCCCCAACAAAAGTGGCGCCGTTGCCGGGGAATCGGTGCTTTGTTGAATTTAATTGAGTTAATTCTTCGATTTTGTTACGATTTATTTTTCGTTCAATAAAAGTAGCGATAAATAAGTTGAGAGTTTTTATTTTTGCCGTGTTTCGATGACCGTAGGGTTAAGAATGTGCAAAAAGGTTTTTACTCAACTTATGAAGCGTGAATTATGTGTTTAGTTGTTACCTAGTCTAACCCGTGTGCTAAAATTTATCTGTGTTTGTTATGCGTGCTCACATGATGCGTTGTGCTTATGAGATTTAGGGTTTCTGTGTCTCTCTGCATTATGCGTGCAAATTCGTTGTATGGACGGCGTTCAAGTAAGTGAACGCCCGTCCGATTCATAAGTTGCGGTGAAGCGACGTCCGGGTTTTAGGGCGCTCGTCCGTCCGAAGTTTCGACTCGCTCGATTTGGAGATCCAGGCGAAGCGTCTGTTTTGTTGGACGACCGTCCGAGGGAGAAATCATCAAGTGAAGCGGCCGCCTGGTATTACGAGCGTTCGTCGTGCTGTCTTCATGGCGACGGCGTCACGAAAAGGGTTGAACGTTCGTCGATCTTTGTGCTTCAAGGTGAGCGTTCGTTTGAGTTAATGAACGCATGATCCAGGTTCGATTTTTTTCCTTGATTTTATTTTCAATGCTTTTATTTGATGTGGATTTCTTTCATTAGAGCTTCGTGGCATTTGCGTTTACATAGATGTCACGAACTTATATGTTTTACCTTTCCATCTATGAATCCATGTTAGATAATTGATCAATTCCTTATATATGATTCATCTAGGCATGTTATAGTTATTGTCGGTTCTCGTACGCTATAACTGGCCTTATTGTTAATTAGTAGCTAATGTCGGTTTCCGTATGCTACATATCGTTATGATGAATCTTTTAAGCTTTGAGACTTATGTGCTTCCTTGTTATTTTTATAACTCATTTGGGTAGTAACTGTCGGTTTTCCGTTGCTACGATGGAAACCTTATGAGTTATATTTGTTGAGTATAGCTAACTGTTGGTTTTCCATAATGCTATCACCTTTGATGAGTCTTAAAGCGCGTCTACACTGCATATAATGAATAGTACTGTCGTTTATCGTAACCTATCGTTATTTGGTAGACGTTTATTATATACATGTCGTGTTGCAAATGAGTGGGCTAGTTTTCTTTCTTTTATTTTCTTTTATTTTTGCATATCACTTAGATGCATATCATTTAGCTGCATATCATCTAGTTGCATTGTTTTTCGATTTTTCTTTTATTTTTCTTGAGCGTAGTTAAGCGTCGGTTTCGTAATACTACCTCGTTTTATTTTGTTTTTCGGACGGGCCGTAGTCACCGTAGAGTTGTCAGGGTCAACTTGCTCGGCTGAGCACTGTCGGAATTTATTTTTATTTATTTTATTTCTAGGATTGCATATCATGTAGGCTGCATTCTAGTATATTTTCATGTAGTTACACCTAGCCTACTATTTTGTAATGTTCCATGTATATGTTCCATCTTTCTATGAGCTTAATCTGAAGAATCTCTATAACTTCTTTTCCATGTGTTTTACATGTATAATCCTTTTTCCCCGTCACTACAACATTTTTGGCTTTTGACGGCACAAAATAAATGCCGGGAGATAGAAATTAGGCGCCGGGAAAAGCAATCCCGACACATAAAACGGCAGACATTTATGTGTCGTCAATACTGGCGTCAGCAATGTTGGTGGCATTTTTTTGTTCTGTCGGGAAGCTTTTGTGGCACTAATATGACACTTATATAAAGTGTTGTTTTTTTATTTATGGCATTTTACTGGCACATTTTTAATGTATCGGTGTTTCTTTGTCATTTGTTTTACGACACACAATGATTTTGAGCGAAAATAATTTCTTGACAATTTGTGGTAGTTTCTATCGTCGTTTGTTTCTCTTGCAAGCAGACATCTTTGGTTATATAATTTGTTAGTCATAAATTTAATAACCAGATTTATGGTGATATTCTCTTAGCTTTACTAAATTATTGACCACTTTTACGTTTACTAATGTATGAATTGTGTAAAATACTAGTATGCAAAGATTTTTAGAAGGTAACAAAATATTATATAATTATATGTATCGACAAGGTGCTTTGATAAAAGCGTGAGTTACCAAATTTTGTTCAACAACATGCTATCAAAAAAAAGCGAGCAGAGCAAACAACATAACTCGAGTTAATGTTAGAAAACAAAACCAACATAAAAACACTAACACTTTGGATGAAAGTGACAAAATTCACAACACAAAAGAAAATTTGAAACACCAAAAAGTTCAAACCAACAAGCTCCCAAAGAGACCTCTGCCGAATTTTAATTGCAAGAGAGTACATCCATAAAAATACGTGTAGCAGAGCAGGAGCTTCAAGTAGGAGCTAGGAAGCATATAGCATTTTAGGAAAAGAAAAGCTTTCAGCTTTGTATTCCAACCGGGATCTCTCAATAAGCAAAGTAAATGATTGTCAACCTAGAAAACAAGATTCAAAACCCAAAGTGTAGAGAGATTTGCATTAGTGAAGCGAAACTTACTTCTTAATGACACCAAACTATAATCCTAACAAATCAAAAAACCAAGACTAAAAAACATAAACATCTGAATCACAAAACCTAGATTAAATGCATGTGTTATTTGCAATCAATAAATAAGATCCCCTTGACATCAATATTTCACTATTAATCAACAAAAATTACCTCTATTAAGCAAAGAGAACATCACATTCAAGGTAGTACTTAGCATGATTCCAAAAGAGTTTCAGAGGCTCCTTAAAAGTTGTAAGGCCGATGACGAAGCTGTAGATGGAAACATGGGCTTCATTGTATTTGTCTTATTCAAAGCGCAATAAGTTTTGTCACATCGAAGTTTGCATGAAAGAAGTAGAGAATAAACACTAAATGCACCAAAACACCCGGTTAAAATGTATCTAAATTAAACAATCAAAGACACAAATGTTATGGAGTCAAGTATTTGCTCGTCAAGAGGAAATGAACCGTAAGTTCATATAAGGTGGATATTCACATTATTAAACAAAGCAACATGATACTACTTTGTATAGTGGGCCAAACCAAAGATGCAGTGACAATTTGAGATGGCAAATTGAACCATAAACACCTTGTAACACTTTTCTTTTGTGCTAACCCTTCCTATAAGAAAACGCACAACTACAATCAATGAAAACGAAAATATTAAATTGAGGCACTTGACAACCAAGACTAAAATTTAAATAAAAGAAATCAAATTGAAAGCTTTCTACCCTAGTCATCCTTTGAAGTTCTGAAAGATGGAAAAAAGTACAATAAATAATCCAACTTTCCTAAGCATGACATTTGATTTAGTCTGTCATGATTCTTACATCAATTCTCTGATTTATCTTCCGTTTCAAATATACTCTCAAACCAATGGTTCTTTTTGGCTTGCAAAACATTGAAAAAAGGCAACTATTTCTTTGGCTCGGTTCAACAAGTACCTTTTGACAATGCAATGTCTGTTTTTTTTCTCTTTTAAATGCCTGGAATAGTTTCATTTTTAGTACAGGGTAATATTTGGTATATTTCTTGTTTCTTCTATTTCAAACAGAGAAATGAAAATTCCATACAACATAACAAAAGAAAGAAAATAATAGAGTCACCTGTCCACTTTCACAACCATGGTTTATTGAATTGGAATTCCTCGATCCCATATCTCTTCATCATTATTGCTCTCAAACCGGAATCTTCAATGGGAGATGATTTCTCAGCGATGGCAAAGGATTAATAATCAACAATTCCTTTGTTCATCTAAAAGCTTCCATCTTTAACAATTCCAAAATAAATAAACTAAAAATGCGACGCTATATATTCTATCAAGTCAAAAAGAACTCGATTACAGTTGATTAATCTTCACAATTTTGGCATGGATTAAATAATTCAAATGGCATAACCCTAATGCAATTCCTCCCTAAGAACCGGATTAATCAAAGGTAAAATCAATTTAGGTCAAAAGAACTCACCGTGATACAAGTGCGGCGCAATTTCGACCTTTTAGATCGTGATTAGTCTTTGAGTGACAACGACAAACAACGATGAAGGGGAGGGGCGTAAGAGGAGGGGATGAAATAGTCTATGCAATTTGTGTTTTTCTTTTTCTCGTGGATTTGACCAATTTTAGAGTATGAAACATAAATGGTTGGAATTAATTTTTTATGGAAAAATGGAATTTTCGTGAAAATATAATTTTAACGAAGAAAATATATCCTTCTTTTAAACATTTTTGAGGAAATATTGGTGGGAATGGTTACGCGTAAACCTTTTTTTTATACAGGAAGCTACCGCTTTAACTTGAATTTTATATATAAATTTGGGACAAAGGTAATTAAACAAAATTATGTGGATATTATAGTATTCTTCGGTGTCTTTACGAAAAAGATTACCGTTGTATACACCTACGTGTGTCTTGTTTGTGTCTAATTAAAACTCTTTTATATGGTTCGAACCCCGTTAGGGGCCTGAAAAAAAAATCTTTTATATGAAGGCATAGGTATTATTTTCTATAAAAGCATTTTAAACTTCATAACAAATATAGAATCTATTAGAAAACGCGTCTAATATTTTGCGAGAATCATACAAAAACATCACAAATATTTTGTTTTTTTGTCGTGTTAAGTCGCAATCTAAAAAAAGTCACACATATGACGGCTTATATTCATAATGCTATGGCATAGCCGGAAAAAATTCAACATATTTAAGAATACCGGAAAAGTAACTTACTTTTTCCGGCATAACATAAAAGTGCCTCAAAGAATGCCACACATTAGTGACATAAAAAATAATTGCCGGTTAATTGTCATAAGTTTCTGGCATAAAATAATTTGTCGTAAGAATGTCATATTTTATGGCAATTAACTACTAATGCCGGTAAATTTACGGCAATTATCAAAACGCCGGAAATAAAGTGTCGTCAAAAGCCTACTTTGTTGTAGTGCGTAGACTCTTTTTTGCACTGATCAAGTCTGCAGGATATTTTTGATAGCTATTGTGCACTTTCACGATGAATTCAGTTTACCTGTGATGCTCCACGATCTCTTGAGCTATCGGCAATTTTGGTTTTACCGATTTTTCGGAATTGCCAAAGCATCCAATCACTAAGTTCTCTAATTTATTATTTCGTATAACTTGAGGACAAGTTGCAATCTAAGTGTGGGGAAGGGATAGATGATTTATGTGTCTACTTTCGTTTGCTCATATTTTTAGTATTTCTATGAAAAGTGCTTAATTGTGCTTAATTTTCAAATTTTTTGTTATATCCCGAGTAGACAAAGGCATATCTTTGCTTGAGTTTATATCATTTTTGCTATATTCTGTATATTTAGTAATTTTAGTTGTTTCACCCGACACTCTTTTCACATGCCATAGTAAATGATGAGCTAAATGTTGAAAGCCTACCCCATTTTAGTTGGAGATTTTTGATGATTATAGCATGTTTCTTTGCTTATGTACAATTCTTGAAAAGTTTAGTAGTTTGTATTCTAGGATTAAAGTATGACATCTTGTGAATATCTGTAAGTTTGAATGTGATAAGTGAAGCGTGATTAAGTCTTTGCAATAGTAATAAATTGTTACCTTGAGGTGTTATGCTCGATTGGTGCGTGCTACTAGAAAATAATCTTTTCCACACCCGACCAGAAATCTCTAAGTAAACATAATTGTAATTGTGTGTCGGAAGTTGGTTTATGATTTGGGTGAGGTAGGGTGTACCACGTATGTCCTATTCCACTATGATGACCAAAAGCTCACGACAGATCCGGTTTATAGTTGCCTTATGATTGGAGTAAGGTAGGGATTATCTTGAAATGTCTATTCTCGCTATGAGGCAAAAGCTTATTTTGATGTGTGTTAGAAAAATGTGAAAAAGTGAAAATATTGAAATACATTATTATGAATAAGTAAGGACTTAGTTATTGTTAATCTTATACCCAGTATAAACTGAAGGATATGTTGTAGGGATTATCCTCTGAGTCTGTCGAGAAATGTTTTAGATATTCTCTACTATTTCTTTTTGGGATATGTATGTTTTGTAAAGTGCACATTATAATTTTTGAATATTTCTAACTTAGATGGGAAACCGGGCTAGTTTTGGTTTGAATAACTTTCAAATTGTGGAACTTAGTGGAAGTTTATTATGGCTATGCACACACTACACGGGTGAACTTCTAAGTTATTGAATATACTTCATATTTGTATGGATGTTTATTTGTCTCGAGCTTGACTTTGTTTTGTTTTGCTCGGGACGAGCAAAAAGCTAAGTGTGGGGGTGTTGTTTAGGGTCAAATTGTATGATTTATATATATATATATTTTATATCAATTTTCCCCATATTCTTATGATTTGTATAGAAATCGAGCCTTATATTGAAATATTGAGCAAATGAGTTTTAAAGATAATAAATTGCAAAAGTGGCTGATTTATGTGTTTTTATCGTTGGTTTTATGTTTATTTGGATGTTGTCACACTTTGCAATATTTTGGATATCTTGTAGATGCATATATTCGGTCTAAAAGAGGTGTTTAGAGGGTTAGAAGAAGATGTCACAAGTTTACGAGTTCAACGGAGCAAATTTTCCTAAGTACTTAAATCGTTACATATTTTCGACGGAGATTTGACCCAGCTTAGAGGCATTTTCAGGGGAGGACTTCTTCATGAAAATTTTAGATCTTTGAAAGAGCTTTCCAACGCACTTTGAATTACGTCAATCGGACTTCTACAACTCAAATGGTGGTCAAGTGGGTAATCAATTTGGGTAAGTGGAAAAAAAAACGACTCGTAATGTCGACGGGCTAATCAAAAGGCGTTTTCTGAAGAAGAGTCCTTAATGAAAGTTGTAGAGTTTTCCGAGAGCTTTTTTATGACGTTCGGATCATAATTTTTGGAGGTCTACAACTCAAGATATGAATTTTAGAAGTTTCATTCCTAAAAAAAGAATTATTCAACCGACTTAAACACTGTAGCAGCCGACATACTCCAAATCCTTATTGGAAAAGGATTTAATAGCAGCCGCCTCTCATATCTATTTAAATGGCAGCAAATCAAACCCTAATAACACAATTCATACAGCCGCATTATTCACAGTAAAGCAGCGGCAACTTGAGAGCTTCAAGGCCGGTCACCCGAGCCTTGTGCTCGGGTGATCCGGGTTAGATTAGGATGTCGTTTTTCTTCCGTTTTCGATTCATGAGTTCATTCATGTACCAAACTACGTGAGTTTATTTATTTAATTTATTCAGTCCTTGTTCGTTTTTTATGATCTTTAATTGATTTTGTATCTTTCTTTGATTATGATGCTATTATGTGAATTAGATCGAGAGATCAGTTTGCTATTGATGTTTACAACATACGGAAGTTGCGTAGACTAGATCACCAAAGAAAGATAGGATTTTTAACCATTAATGATGACAAATTAATTGATTAATTATCTAGGTTGTTAGATTCTAAAATACGAGAGTTAACCTGAATCTACACCTTCGTTTTGTATGGAATATCGGTCTCAACATTCGAGAGAGGAGAGATTGATAAATTGAATTCACTACGAGAGTAGGATTTCATAGCTTGAGAATCTGATTCACTAAGAGATTAGGGGTTTGTGTCTCGTGTAATGGTGAAACCACAATTTGAATTAAAATCATGAGATGAACTAGGATTGAAATCACTTGGTTTGTGCATTGTTTGATCCCATGTATCTTTAGTTTAGTTTAGGTTGTGTTATTTTATTTCGTAGGTTAGATTTATTTTAGTTGCTCTTTCGTTTATTTTATTTGTTCTTTCGTTTATTCGTTTTCCTAAGTAACAATTGAAAGGAATTAGTGAAATTAGATTCAACATCCACGATTCCTGTGGATCGACCCTGTACTTACCCTACTATGCTATCAACTACCCGGTATTCGGCCGGTTAGGAGGTAGTTTTGCATGGTAGTATAGGTTTTATAAATTTTCTTTTGTTTTAATGATGCAAAATCTCCCCAACAACGACATACTGCTAATAGGGAATGATGTGCCCATGTTACAGTCGGTCAAGGCTTGGTTATCCAAGAACTTCTCTATGAAGGACTTAGAGAAGCAGCTTATATTTTGGGGACTAATATCTACAGATATAAGTCTAAAAGGTTGCTTGGTCTGTCACAATCCACCTATATAGACAAGATGCTGAAAAGGTTCAACATGGAGCAATGCAAGAGAGGGTTTCTGCCCATGTCACATGGGGTCTACCTGTCAAAGGAAATATGTCCTATGACAGAGAAGGAAAAGGCACGTATGTCCAAGATCCCATATGCTTCGGCTATACGGTCTATCATGTATGCCATGTTGTGCACAAGGCCAGATGTTTTGTACCCTCTTAGAATGACTAGTAGGTACCAGGAGAATCCAAGTGATGGTCACTGGATTGCTGTTAAGAATATCCTCAAGTACATGAGACGTACAAGGTATATGTTCTTAGTCTTTGGGAGCAATGATTTGGTATTACGAGGTTACACAGATGCCAGTTTTCAAACTGATAGGGATGACTTAAAG
This sequence comes from Gentiana macrophylla, assembly GCA_026214975.1. Classification (NCBI taxonomy): domain Eukaryota; kingdom Viridiplantae; phylum Streptophyta; class Magnoliopsida; order Gentianales; family Gentianaceae; genus Gentiana; species Gentiana macrophylla. The sequence goes on from CM047806.1 coordinate 87,165,293, forward strand.
TCACAATCTAGATTTGTTTTCACACTTAACGGCGGCGAAGTTAGCTGGAAGAGTTCCAAGAATGAGACTACTGTAGATTCTACAACGGAAACCGAGTAAATAGTAGCCTCGTAGGCGGCAAAGGAAGCAGTTTGGATGAAGAAGTTCATTACTGAACTTGGTGTGGTTTCCTCCGTTAAAGGTCCAGTTCCGCTGTTTTGTGACAACAATGGGACAATTGCTTAGTCAAAGGAACCAAGGTCTCATCAGAAGTCCAAACATGTATTACAGCGCTATCACCTGATTAGAGAGATAGTTGATAGAGGAGATGTAAAGATAGAGAAAGTCCACACGGATGATAACATAGCTGATCCGTTGACCAAGGCATTGTCACAGGCTAAACATGAGAAACATGTTCACATGTATGGGCTTATGCATATAGGTGATTGGATTTAGGCCAAGTGGGAGATTGTTGAATAAGTGTCCTAAACCCTATCGGGTTGGACTTGATCCGACCGGGTCGGGTCATTTACAGTCTATTTAAGTTCATGTAATAACTTTATTATGATTAATAAAAGCACTATTGTTATTATATACTTTGTTTATTTATTAGACCAATTAAAATATTGTGTATATGATAACGTCCTTAGTATTAAACTGTGATAGAGAAACCATGACCATGATAGTGATTATGGTTGATGAGATCTCTAATCACTTTAATAAGTTTGATACTTGAATGTCTCTAGGTTGATGTACTGTTGAACAGGGCATTGATAGTACGAACAGACTAGCACGTATTAGATGTCTTCTGTCTTTAAGGGCAGGTATAGATCTCGTCTATCAAAAGTAGCGACACTTGGACTGTACGTGGATGTGTTTTAGAGAATGCGTATGTTAGACTAACCCACTTACACTGTAAAGTGTCACACTATGTGACGGTTGTGTAATTATTCTTAGGACCGGAGTCTGCATAGCATCATGGTGTGGATTGTCATGCTTAGACACTATTGAGGTTTCCCTTAACCACGGGGTGATCATGCGGTAGTGATTGGGTATGATACAGAAGCATGCGGAGTATACATGTTAGGTCGTTTGAGAATCACGTACCCTATGAGTAGGAGTGAATATCCGAAAGGGTCTTCCTATAAGGAATGTCTAGTTCTCATGAATCTTTGTAAAGTGGGAGTAAATGAGTTATTCCAAGAGAGCTTGATATCTAGATTATGGGATACAATCAAGATACGATCGTATGGATATTACTACAGTGATAGGATTCTATTTACACGCTGACTCTTCCGATGATTGGGGGTCATGGATGTGTTGCAAGACGCTATCCATGATCGTTAGAGGTGAAGGGCATTTTCGTAATTGCGCCTTATGCCTACAGCCAACATATTCAAAAGCCTATCGGGTCACACACATGTGAATATCGAGTCAGCTTAAAATGCGGTTATAGTTGATGACCAAATAAGGAATGTTTTATCTCAATACTATAAAGGTTATAGTGATAAATTAATATGATGGTTTTTATTTATTATGAATAAATAGTATACATGATATTAATTATGATGATTAATTAAATATATGTATTTAGATATATATTTCGAAATTTTTATGTGTATATGATATATATGTATTTTGTGAACTAGTCATAACATTATATTAATTCAGGAAAATCCCAAATCCCAATATTTGGGGATAGGGGCGCAATTTAATTAATGAGATTACCGTAATATAATATTGGATATTAATTGATTTTTGCAAAATAGAATTATGGTAATAAGATAAAGATATTCAATATAAGATATTGGCAATATATAGATTTATTTAATATAAGATATTAAAATAAAAGAGATAAATCAATCATAGAGATTTTCCTTATTTTATTAAGAAAAGGTTTTTCTTTCTCATCAATCTACTAGAAGCTTTTCCTAATCAGATTAGAAGCCAATAGGGGCGCAGGATACTCCTATAAAAGGGAGGATTGACTAGCTCTTTTATACATCATTATTCCAAGAGCTAATTGTTCTTGAAAAATAAGAGAGATTCTTGGAGAGAGTATTGTGAGGAAGAAAAAGGTACCTAGCAGTCGCGTTTTTCTAGTAGCAATCCAGGAGGATTCCGGTGAGGTGTTCGTGTGTATAACTGGTAGAGGCCGGACGTTTGGACGGCTTGCGCGCATCTACATCTACCGGACGGTCAAAGCTTCGATCTTTAAGATCAAGAAAGGTATAATCTTTGTCCTCCTTGTTATATGTTTATTGTTTAAATGTAATCGATCCTTGGATCAGAAATAAAATTTTAATTGTTAATCGTTTGATTTCCTAACAAAAATATGATGAACTCAGAAGCTTCAACGGCAAGAAGAAGGGACACTTCAAAGCTGATGGTCCAGATAAGAAAGACAAAGATGAGGAAAAGAAAAGATACAAGTTGACTGATAAAAGGAAGAGAAAAAAGGCATTAAAGGCTGAAACCAACAGTGAAGAGAGTGATGCAGCAGAGTCATCTGATAATGACTCAGACGCCGGTGAAGGCACCAGCTCAGACAATGATAAGGCATGTCTATGTCTGATCGCGTGTAAGTAACTAACGTCGATATTACTAGCAAGAATACTAGGTACATCGTAGTACAGTAAATGCGAGTCAAGGTCGATCCCTCAAAGACAATGCAACTTATACGTATAAACGATTCTAACCTAATTAAGAAGCAACATATAGGAGGTCATCGACCAACAATAACGTAAAATAAAACAAACATGGTATACTTCTCCCTCTCCTCACCGATCTACTAACTTGGATTAGTTAATCGTTATGTTTACTTCCCCACATAATTTCCTTATATTAATCGTGAGCTTTTAATGATTATTATCATATTTATCAGCTACGGGTGCAATTCCTACTTATATCTACTCCGACACTGGCAATAGACAATCTATACGCAAGCTACCCTCCTTAATTGGTCCGTAATAGCTCATACGCATAAAGAACTACAACTGCCGATATTGAGAGTTACCTCATACCGCTAACCCGCCTAGACAGCTGTTGACACTGACCAACACGTTCCTAGGGTCCATCAAGACCATGTCCTAATTAACACTTCACTTGCGGTCCTTCATGTTAATTTACGAATTACGAATACTAGATTGGCCAGACCTATTACTCGTTTTAATTATTACTGCCGATCAATGTAGTTGTAGTGAATCCCAGTTTAGGTTTTCTAAAATATGCCTCGGTAAACCGGTATGGACCGCCGGTTTACCGGGGGCGGCTTTTCCTAATTTCTGGATCTACATTGATCAATACGATTAAAATAAGTAAATTATGGGGTTGTTAAACATGCAGATTAAGTAAGACACATAAATACGAACAGATCTACCATATTGAATACAATAAAGGAACGTTCAAAGCTTCATACCTTCAACAATGGAGATCTAGCTCGATCTACTCAAGCTAGAGATGGTGGAAGAAGGGAGGAAACCAAAAACTACTCTCCAAAGCTCAAGAAAACTTTATTGCATAATAATAATTGTAATATATTCAAAGATATTCAAGATGTATGAATCATATGAATTGTATGAAAGCTCTCAGTATATGCGGCTTTATATAGATACAATGGCCGACTTAAGACTCTTTAAAACCCTAACCGACTTAGACAATGCGGCAGAATGAATTTCGTGTTCCATAAGACGCCGGTTTACCGGGCCTGACCCTCGGGTTACCGGGCCTTCTATTCTACTTTTTCTTCAGCAGGCTTCTTCTTAGACTTCAATCACTCAGCCCAATGCATTCCTTTTGGTCCAGATCCGTTCTCCAATGCTCCAGATTCGGTACATCCCATAAAACACGCAAAATGAGACAAAATAGTACCAAAACATTGGGAAAATAACGTAGATACAGAATCATGATCCTAGAAACACTCACATAGCATTTAACATATATATATCCTAAGTAATAACGAGCCTATCTATCCTCTCTTGAGCAGAATTCGGGGTGAATATAGGTATAAATATCGGTACCATATAGAGCGTCATCAACTACCCCCCACTTAGCTTTTGCTCATCCCGAGCAAAAAGGCGAAAAGAAAACAACATCCCTGATCAATGTACAAGTTAATTAAAAACAACTATGCCTTACAAAGTCAAGATCAAGATCATGCCACTTGTATCCATCAGTAACACATTAAACACTATTCATGTCATGAGCCAATGTGTGTGTGCAATAACTTTCACAACCGCTTAGAAATGCAGACAATCTCACATTACGTCAACCCGTAGTCGAACTAACCAGTCTCGAATGTGTATTTATTAATTAATTGAGCAGGCAAGGCGGATCAAGAACCGAGCAGATATCACTCTTAGGCTCACGTTTATCGGTCTATGCAAAAGTCGCGCGTCTTACGCTCCATCGACTAAGATATTGCCAAAGAGAATATAGATGTATATATTTCAATGCACTTCTCTTTCTTGGCGGGTGAACTCTCATTGATTTAACTATCCTCACGGCCCCACTCATGATAAACTACCAAATCCGAAATTCCAATGCCTTTCTAAGCGTAAGTGAAACATGATTCGTGATAAAGTCAGGGTCAACTCTAGTCAAAGCAATATCCCATCGACTACACACTAAGGGAAGTGAGTCATACGTGCTTAAAATGGTGGCTCATAACAGAATATAAGCTTAATACGCCACAACTTCAAAAGTGGACACTTTCTCTTACTCGTGCAAAGTAAAACAAAGATGAAGTCAATTAACTCGAAAAAATCAAAGATATTCTAATTTTTCGAAATTCTGTCGAAATGAATCAAAATCTAAGTGGTGAATCGGGCATCAAAGACAATCAAAACAAACACGCAATTCATAGAATATAATGCTAAAAAGCTAAGTGACGTTCATCTACCCCCCCACTTAATCGAAACATTGTCCCTAATGTGTAAGATGAGAAAATGAAAAACGGAAAGGAACTTAGCTTCGGTTAAGAGCGGAACCATAGAAGAAATGGATCATCGTATAATTCATCAGGCTCATGTAAGGAGTCCATGAAGAACCTGCGTTATGTATCTCAAGAAAAATAAGAAGAATAGTGGTGACAAAAAAAAATGTATAACAAAAATGCGGCAGTAAAAGAGAAAATAAATAACTCCAAAACAGTTTAAGCCGACAAAATCATTATAAAAAATTTATTCTACTACATCAACTAAGTAGGAAAAGAACAATAAAATAAAAACAAGAAAAATGGAAACCAACAATAAAAAGAAATAAAAGCTAGTCCTCATCGGAATCGCCCTCCCAGTCGACTCCATGCTCAAAACCGGGAGGTGGTGCAGAGCTCGAGGCGGCGGGGGCGGAAGATGATGCTCTACGATTTGGGGCAGTCCTAGGTGGTGGGGTAGCGGAAGAAATTCCAAAGAAGTCAATAATCATATCCATCTTGCTATGTAGACTCGCAATTTCTCGTGGGTGCTCCTCAAGCAAGGCTCTCTGAGTCTTCGGTGCACCATGCACCGGAGTATGCTCTCTCTCTACTCTAACCCGTCTGAACTCTCGAAAGTGACTGTGAACTGAGCTGAGGCTCAGGATCTTCCCAGTCATCACTCACAAGCATCTTCACCTCGGCCTCTAGAGCAAACATATCAATCATCGGCCCATAAGGTAGCAGCTCTCGCTTAGAAGTGGCGGCAAGCTCATGAATACGGCTATGCATCAACAGACCGATGTTGATCGGGGCGCCCGTCTCTAGATAAAACATCAACTTTGCCCTCGAAGTGGTGACAGAAACAGTGTGCTTCGTCGGAAGAAGGCGAGCACAGACGAATCGGTTTACCATCTTCTGGTCCTAAGATAGATCGTTCTCAAGGAAGATGGTGGGGGCTCCTGCGGGATTGCGCTTCTATTGCACCCCTAAGAACTCAGCAACCATGTCCATCCTCTCAAGATCAGCAATGTTGCTCGAGGATGTGTACTCATCCGGGCCCACTGGTGGATTTCTAACCCCAAAATGCTCATTGATCAACTCAATTGAAAATTCAACTTTGACACCGCAAACCATAAAAATGTGGCACCAGAGTTATGCGAGACGTAAGCATAGAATTCCCTTACCACCGTGGCGTTGAACCTTGCCGGTGCCTCAGCCATATCCAATAAATCTTGTACTTGTAAGGCACCCGGCAAAATCATCCCGCAGTCGTCCAAATCTACCCCTCGTTCTCAAACCACTGGTCTCGCGTTCCAATGGCCTCGGAACGACTCGTAAATAGTTAGAGAATGGAACTGTGGAGCCCCGTCGATTAACGGATTCGCATCTCCATACACTGTCTGATAACCACTTGGACGAACAGCTGACCTTTGATGCTTAGGACCCATCCTGAATGAGTATAGAAATAGACGCTGAAGCTGATTCTAGAAAATAACCCTCGGTAAACCGGAGGTAAGGTTCCGTTTACCGGCTTGAAAATTTCTGATTTTCTTTCTGGACTGTGCCTCAGATGATGGAAGAAGAAGAATGGCGACACCTCAACTTGTAGAGTGATAGCAATACAACTCAAAGAACAGGGGGTAGGAAATGGTGTTTAGGGTTTGGAAAATGGAAGGAAATTGGCTTGGTTAAGGTGGCTATTTGGTGGTGATATGGTGGTGATGGTGGCCGGATTTGAGAAGAAGAAGAAGAAATGGAAGAAATTTGATGAATGAAAGAGATAAAAATGATAAGAATGGTGATAATGGTGATGAAGGTGTGGTTTAAATAGGAAGAATGGAATGAATGTGGATGGTTTAGTGGGATAATGGGTAGAGAATTTATTAGGGTGTGGGATTTGAGGAGGTGATTGATGGGATTGAGGTGGAGTTATGGTGGAGTGTGGGAAAAGATGAAGAATTTGAAATGAAGGGGAAGATAGGACGGTTTCTGCTGACTGATCACAACTGGCGCAACGTGGGTCCTCCACGTGTCTCTAAAAATTCATCTTTACACTCTGACGTTCAGAAATCTGAAAATAAAGCCTCGGTAACCCGGAGGTTACCCTCGAGAAACCGGGGGTATTTTTCCCTAGATTATTCTATCTGCCTTCTCTACACAGTGTACTCAACCTCTTTGCTCAGTTCTGACCTCAAATTGACTACCATTTTATTCTCCAATTGTTATTTCCGACTCAAAACCTAACCTAATTCACTAGAATCCACAACGAGGTAAAAAGAAACCTTTCCACAACCATTCGGTTTCAACCCTAAGTTTGTGGTTGGATGAAAAAAAGCTCGTCCCTTCATCTGGCTACTTTTATTCAATCCTAATCTACCTAAGGGTTTGAAGAGATAGTTCTGAGTTTACAGTCGTCAGCTTGACTTTCTTCAAATCTTTGATCAATCAAGGGTTGGAGCCTTCACTTGCCAAACTTTCGCTCCAGAGGTTTGCACATTTAAGGAACCTTTTTGAGCTCTCTTCCTAGCATGCCTCTCTCTCTAAGCTTGTGTGCTAGGTCTGCCTATGCGTCGAGATTTAGACTTTAAGCCCAAGGACTCCACCCTTTCTACTTTTAGCTCGACTTGTTCGCTATGCAACACAGAAGGACTGGCTTCCGTGAGCATCCTGTCGTGGTCCTGATCTTCTTTCTCTCTAAGCATTAATAATATAAACTCCTGCTCAACGGTTTCTATGACAACCTCTCTATGTTTATGCCCTTCGATCTCCAAAATCTCTACCTTCCCTGAAACATACGTCATCTTACAACTCTCCGGTCGGTTTTCTAGGGATTCTAGGATCCTAAAAGATACAACATCATTATTCATCCTAAGAGTAATCTCCCCTTATCAAAATCCATAACCGCCCTACTCATTGCTAAGAAAGGTCATCCTAATCTTCAGGTACATCTATGACCATAAATTCGATTGGATACGTGAATCCTCCTGCCCTAATTGTGCACTTTCTAAGCAAACCAGCATGCATATCTCTGGTTTTGTCTATGAAGGTCATGGTTCTGGTTTGATTTATCACGACCAGATGTTTGATCTTTTGACAGAGGGTAAAAGAAAGAATATTGCAACTCGAGCCAGAGGCACAGAGACCTAATCCTACGGATATTCTCTTAACAGAAATTGGGAGTCTGGACGTGCCAGGGTCTCCTAACTTCACCACGGTGTCTGAGTCTGGGTGATCCTCAGGCTCAGAAAACATCGTGTCCGGATCCTCTTCAGGATCATCATAATATGAAGATGATATATATCAATTAATTCGCAAGGAAACTCACCTGGGCGATATGTGATGTACTCCTTCTGGTCATCTTCAGGCTCTTGCTTGATCGCTTTCTCCTCTTTCTGCAACCATTGCTTTACCGCTTCATAATGCTCTCGTGCTTCAGTTCCGGGATACATGGAAATTGGTGTGATGTTCAAGATTGTTCTAGGCATATTGTTCGACTTGTGTGTGCTCTTTCAACTCTGAATCGATCAAATTTCTGAAGTGTTCTGATCAATCTGCAAAAAGACAAAGTAAAACAAAGAAAAGGTTAGCAACTTCCGCTTCAGCTGGGTGTGATCCCAACTGTTGTGGTCCTACTAACTAAAATCAACAGGGAATAACACATAATAACAGGAAATGTTCAGAAATCGATTTTTCAGGACTCGGTAACTCGGAGGTTACCTTCGGGATACCGGCCTTGAATTTTCTAATTCTGGCAGTTTAACATGTGCAAGATTGATACTGAACGAATCAAGACTCAAAATAAAATAAAATAACATAAAAACGACTTCTTAATCAGAATTAAAATTTTTATATTTATAAATTGGCCATTGTCCCTAGCAACGGCGCCAAAAATCTTGATCGCGTGTAAGTCACTAACGCCGATATTACTGGCAAGAATACTAGGTACATCGTAGTATAGTAAATGTGAGTCAAGGTCGATCCCTCAGAGACAATGCAACTTATACGTATAAACGATTCTAACCTAATTAGGAAGCAACATATAGGCGGTCATCGACCAACAATAACGTAAAATAAAACAAACATGGTATACCTCTCCCTCTCCTCACCGATCTACTAACTTGGATTAGTTAATCGTTATGTTTACTTCCCCACATTATTTACTTATATTAATCACGAGCTTTTAATGATTATTATCATATTTATCAGCTACGGGTGCAATTCCTACTCCTATCTACTCCGACACTGGCAATAGACAATCTATACGCAAGCTACCCTCCTTAACTGGTCCGTAATAGCCCATACGCATAAAGAACTACAACTGCCGATATTGAGAGTTACCTCACATCGCTAACCCGCTGAGACAATTTATCGACATCGATCAAAGACGTTCCTATGGTCAATCAAGACCATGTCCTAATTAACACTTCACTTGCGGTCCTTCATGTTAATTTACGAATTACGAATACTAGATTGGCCAGACCTATTACTCGTTTTAATTATTACTGCCGAACAATGTAGCTGTAGTGAATCCCAGTTTAGGTTTTCTAAAATATGCCTCGGTAAACCGGTATAGAATTCCGGTTTACCGTGGATGGCTTTTCCTAATTTCTGGATCTACATTTCTCAATACGATTAAAATAAGTAAATTATGGGGTTGTTAAACATGCAGATTAAGTAAGACACATAAATACGAACATATCTACCATATTGAAGACAATAAAGGAACGTTCAAAGCTTCATACCTACAACATTGGAGATCTAGCTCGATCTACTCAGGCTAGAGATGGCGGAAGAAAGGAGGAAACCAAAAACAACTCTCCAAAGCTCAAGAAAACTTTATTACATAATAATAATTGTAATATATTCAAAGATATTCAAGATGTATGAATCATATGAATTGTATGAAAGCTCTCAGTATATGCGGATTTATATAGATACAATGGCCGACTTAAGACTCTCTAAAACCCTAACCGACTTAGACAATGCGGTAGAATGAATTTCGTGTTCCACAAGACGCCGGTTTACCGGGCCTGACCCTCAGGTTACCGGGCCTTCTATTCTCCTTTTTCTTCAGCAGGCTTCTTCTTGGACTTCAATCACTCATCCCAATGCATTCCTTTTGGTCCAGATCCGTTCTCCAATGCTCCAGATTTGGTACATCCTATAAAACATGCAAAACGATACAAAACAGTACCAAAATATCGGGAAAATAACGTAGATACAGAATCATGATCCTGGAAACACTCACATAGAATTTAACATATATTCTAAGTAATAACGAGCCTATCTATCCTCTCTTGAGCAGAATTCAGGATAAATATAGGTATAAATATTGGTACCATATAGAGTGTCATCAATGTCTAATGGCAAAAGTAGTTGAAGAAACAGAGGTACTATCTAGGGCATCTTCATCTAATGCATTTAAATCTGACACTGTACAATCTACCAGTTTCCCTCTAGATTCTACGAGTTTGATTCAAATCTCATGTGTAGATTTGAAGAAATTTAATCAAATCATGAAATTCTGGAACAAGAATGTAAGAATCTAAGAAAGTAAAATGAGAGACTAAAAAGTGAACTAGATATGCAAAAATCTCACTTAACTAGTAAGGAAGTTACTTAGATGTTCAACAAACAGCAGATGGTCAAACATCTGATGTTGACTGACCAGGAAAGGAAACTACCTCACCAGCAGAGATGATTTCCGCACCAGCGTACAAACCTGCAAAAAAGTTTGGATCCAGATCTGGTTTTGGTTACAATAGTCAATATAAGGGAAGAAACAATGGTCAACACAAGAATGAACCAAAGACCAAAGTTGGTCCTAAATTCAGAAAAGACAGACCAATGTATCAGCTGCCCATCCTATACCAGCAAAGCCATAGACCAATGCAATGAAACAACAAAGTAAATCATCTTACCAGACTACTAAAGGCAAGGGCATACTGAAAGGTAAGGGCAGACATTACCCTTCAGAAGATGATTGGAATGTTGCACCCCCAATCTACAAAAGGAGACCAATTCATAAACGATCCTTTGGATTCAGGAGATACCAGAATAAGACTGGCCCTAGATACAAAAGACAATATGAGAATAGGTCACCTCATGTATATTGGAGAGTGAAACAAGATGTTGAAATGTCAAAAAGCAAGAAAGTGTATGAGAATACTTTTAGTAAATCTGTTAGAAGTTATTCTGCCATGCTTATACGTATGAAGTTGATGATTTCGACCCCCCAAGAAGAAAATAATTTGGATATGCACTTGGAGTAGGAGGTATGACTGCTAACAAATATGGACCCAAACAGTGTTGGGTACCTAAAATTATCTAACTTTTCTTGTAGGATGTCTGGTATATAGACAGTGGATGTTCCAGACACATGAATGGCAATAAAGGATGGTTGACTGAATTCAATTCTTTTGTTGGACCCAAAGTCACCTTTGGAGGCAAAGAAAACCCTGGCAAGATTTAGGAGGAAGGAACCATGTTGAAGAACAACTTAAAGATTTAGAATGTAGCTTATGTCAAGGATTAACTTCAATCTACTAAGCCTCAGTCAATTCTGTGACTAAGGCTACAATGTGCATTTCAGCAAAGAATGATGCAAGGTGATTCATAAACAAACCAATACACTAGCAGGAAAAAGAGAAGACAACATGTATGTTGTGGATTGGAATACATAAAAAATAGAGACATGTTTGCTTGTCAAGAACAAACAGTCACCCAGCTGGATATGGCACAGAAGACTCATACACCTGAATTTCAAGACAATCAACAAGTTATCAAGGAACAAACTTGTAGAAGGCCTACCTGAGATCATATTCAAGAAAGAAAGTCTATGTGATACTTGCCAAAAAGTAAAACAAATCCAAAGCTCATTCAAATCAAAGCCACATCAATCAACAACAAGAATTCTTCAACTATTGCATATGGACCTATTTGGACCTGTCACACCAGTAAGTGTAAGTGGCAAAAAGTACACTCTAGTTGTGGTGGATGACTTTTTCAAATACACCATGACCATTTTCATGAACAAGAGGAGAGAAACACTCAAGAAACTATCTGATCTACTAAGAAGAATACAAAATGAGAAGGAATTACAGATTATCAAGATAAGATCAGACAGAGGCACAGAATTCCTAAATGAAGTGATCAGAACTTACTATGTAGAAAATGGAGTACTACATCAATTTTCAACAGCATGAACTCCACAGCAAAATGGAGTACCAAAAAGAAGAAACAGAAATTTAAAGAAATCTATTAGAACAATGATAGCAGAAGCAAGCTTACCAATGAGATTTTGGGCTGGAGCAGCAAATACAGAATGCTACACTCCGAACAGATCAATTATCAAAAAATTTCAGACCCGAACACTATCTCTATTTATGCAAAAATGATCCTCAGGCGCAACATCTGGAAGATGGTTGAACAAATATAGGGTTGATGACCTTTCTCAACTCTCTAATCATTAAGATTTGCTATGAAATCCTCATCGCATTCTAGAAAAATTATAAATTTATGACCAGAATACTGACTGGAGATGGAAGCATTGGAGTAAACAAGATTGTCTGCACCGTAAATAGAAAAGAGCTAGATATTACAACAGATCTACTCTATTAGCATCTAAGGCTTCCCCATACTGGAAGCTCAAAGGCATAGCACGTAATTCAGGATACGGATGCCCTATGGCAAGAAGTCAGGAAGAATGCTAATGCACAAAAAATGAAGTTCAACTATTTTAGGATTGAGCTCAAGAAACCTTTCAATGAGTTCAGTTCCGTAATTGGGAAAATTTTAGAAGGAAAACTGGGAGCCTTGGACAAGATGACTACGGTACGTATGAGATTAATAGGAATCATTTACAATAATCTTGAGTTCGATTGGGCAACCTAAGTTTTCAGAAGAATCAGAGAGCAAATGATTGGAGAAACTGATGGTAAAACAAAGGGAATAAAGAAAGGACAACAAAAACCCAGAATTTTATAGGTGAGGAAATCCTATGGGACCCCTCTTCATTATTTGCTGAAGTGTCTGAATGTCCCTACTGTGGCCCTTCACAAACTGCATGATTCTAGGGTAATGTTTACCTACGTCAAACAACAAAAAGCAACAGGAGTTCAAAAGAGGAAGAGATAAAATACAAGTACATCAGCACAGAGGAAGAAACAAAAATCCAAGGCTCAGAAAAATTTGGACAGAGAATCCTTTAGAAACCAGATAGATGAAGAAGAAGATCAACCAGGGGAATGGGAAGGTGGAATAATGGTGATAGAACAAATGAGGAAATCAGGGAACAAGAGGAAGATATCCCTGAGATGGAAATTGATGAAAGGGTTGGAAAGTATTTGGACATGTAATTGGGCAACTCCAAAATCCAATTGACAGACTACACAGATATGTTTGATGAGGAAGAGTGGTTCTTCTCATTTCTGGGTGTCACTACACTATGTGGCATTCTTCATGAAAGGTACTTATGGGACTTGGTAAGAACAGCAAATGAAAGGCTCTTGAACTCCGAAAGTGAAGCCAATGATGAAGAAGATGATGATAGTAATGATGATGATCAGGATGATGGTGACAATGGTAATGATAAAGGAGCAGATGATATAGTTGATGATGATCTAACTCTAAATGCTCTTCTACAGAAGATAGGAACAGCAAAGCAAACGACACCAGCTCAACATAATGAGCAGCACAATGAGGAAGCTGAAGGCAATATACCAACTGAGTCAAGTCAACCATCACCCAACCATCAATCATCAACAGAAGTCCCTCCTGTGAAACTCTGTTAACACATCAGTTGATCCAACAGAAGTGTTAAACACCAGATCAGCTGTTGTAACACCAGTCAAGACGATCACCAGCACAGAGAAATAGGGAATGATAATGAGTCCTACTCAAGCTATCTCAACCACTCAAGTACTTGAAGAAGTGGTAGGTGAGGATGAGAGACAAGCACAGAAAGAACCTGCACTGGCATCCATTCCACTGACACAATAGGAGCCAGTACATCAAACTGAACCTGAACCAGTCCAGACACCACCAGTTGACATAAGGCATGCCATATCTCAAATACCAACTGGTATGTGTGATGAATATTTTCAATCAGCAGTTGATGCTATGGTGGATGAGCTAGAAAAGCAAGCGCTATCTCTGAGAAATCTATAAGCAGCAATAATGTACTTGCCCATTGGCGAGGAGGATACTATAATCGTTGGTCGCATTACCGAAGAGGTTAAGAATGACATACATGATACCATAATGCTCTACTGTCCTGTGAGCAAACACTCGAACGTGAGATTAAAGGGTCACCCAACGAATGGACGAGAAGCGTCTGTTCGGCTTTATCCTTTAACTAATTTTATGTAATAAAGAATCGTTCTACTGGTATTTCTATGCTCGATCTCTACTACCCTTTTTTCGAGTGACTGACGTACCTCGCGATGAATTAGAGTGGCTTTCTATAGAACTGATTTGAAGCTGTGTCTACTTACATCAACACGCAAAATAATGTTATCAGGCCGTAGACCACACTCACAACTCAGATGAACACAAACCTCACAAACTAATCACAAGTCTCAGACAGCATGTTACAAATGAATTGGTTGATTTCACCAGGGCCATGGCAAATCGACTCAATCCCATGATAGAAAAATTGAAAGCCCATGATGAAAGGTTTTCTTCAATAGATAGAAAATTGGATAGTCTTCTCTCTACTTCAAAGACTACAAACAATATCCTACTCCAACTCCTTAGAGATGATGTCAAAAAGGGGGAAGGAAAGGATAAGTCTGAAGAATCTACCGTTAGACCACCACACTTTACAGATGAACAGCTCAGAGCAAGAGACAGAGAAGTGAGAATCAGGACTGAAGCTGAAGAACAATAAAAAAAGAGCTTTGGATGAAAGGGAAAGAACCAGAAATGAGCCTTGTATTGGTCTACCATTTCCAATTAAAAGAAGAGATGATGACAGGGACAGATCAAGAAATCAGCAAAGATCTGGATTTGGCAAACAACAGAAAAGCAGTCATCATCAAAGAAGCACCTCCAGCAAATATCAAAGTCATTCAGGAGGAAGCACAAGCAGTTCTAGTCACAGAAGACACTCGGAAAGCCACAGAAGAAGCTCCACCAGTCATAGATATAAAGAGACTCATGATGAAGAAGTTGACAGAGAGTCAGGGGATTTCTTTCAACTCTCTGACTCTTTATATCCTAACATGACTCAGGATGAGGCATGGTTAGACTGGCTGTATAAGCATGCAGAGAGACTACAACCATATATACATGGCCAAGTTGAATGTTGAGATAAAAAGAATGTACCTATCTCAAAGAAGAGCACAAGCTGAGGGGAAATTAAATACAAAACAGAGAAGATCAATTGATGCCCTAGAGTTATAATAATTTCAGAAGACCTTACATAGAAATGGATAGAATAATTTAAGAACATGGGCAAATAATTCAAACCTATGACTGGAAAATCGGAAGAAGAACAATGGCAAATGCTCAAGCAATTAAAACTCATTGATGAACAGATTATTGAAGCCAAGAAAAGGCTAGAGGAGTATTTTTGTTGACCACAAGCGCATGAAACCATACCAGACTTCAACCTACTTTTTAACAAAAGATGATTTGGAAATCAATCTAGGGAATCTGCCTTAGCTTAATGGATTTGGAAGTTTCCAGAAGTGGACTTCAAGGACATAACGGGCATTCACACTACAAAGTTTAAGAAGTACAAGGACAGTCTGAGAAACTTGTACTTGTAATAAAGTTTATGCCCTTTATGGATGAATAAAATCTTTATGCCCTTTATGGATGAATAAAATTTTTGAATTTTATTCTTGTTATTATATAAAGTCTTTGCACTTATATTCAGGCTTATGAGGGTTTTGGCATCATCAAAATGGGGAAATTGTTAGGAACATTTTGTTGTTTTGATGATGGTCATACTAGCTGTTATAGCGAGCCTGAAATAAGTCTAAAAGAGTTAGTAATATTTGTATAAGACTTTACTTAGAGTCTGACATGTTGTATAAGTTCAGTCAGACAAGCATTGTACTAGACTGGTTGGACAGCTCAATGAAATGAAGACCACAGAACCAACTGAGCGAAGACAACCAAATACCAGCAGAGTAAAGTGAAGACTTATTGACTGACTTATAATCAGGGAAGTTTGTGATGACCTTAGATAAGTCTAAAATACATATTACAAGTGATGAAATCTATTTTAAATATGTTGTACTATCTCACACAAAATAATGATCAGTGAAGTGAAGCTCTATCAGCGGTACTAAAATCAGTTAAGAAACACAAGCAGAAAAGAAGCAACAGACTGATAGCAGCCCATAGTAGCCCAGTGACCAGCAGATAAGTGAAGTAGTCATTGGACCGGCCAAGAAACAGCCGAACAAACCAACAGCAAAGTCAAGTATAATTTATACACTTGAATCAGAACGTGGAAAATATGGAAATCAAGCAATTAATGCAGAATCAATCAAGGACGGATTTTATGAAGGACGTTTAAAGAAAATCCGGATCACTGGAATCAAGAAGAATGAAATCAAGGAAGAATCAAGGATCATTCTCGGCATTAAATAGCCAACAGACCGAAATTTAAAAGCATGAAATCATGGCTATAAATAGAAGGCATTGACAGACAAAAAATAGAAGGGAATAGATGATATACGACTAATCATCAAGAATTCTAAGTACTAAAACCTGGTCATATCATCTAGCCTTCATATTGATCTACTTTGTCAAATCCAGAAAAGATCAACTCAGAATCAAAGCTTCAAGTCCATATCAAGTATTGTGATTGATCAAAGGCTTGTGAATTCAATTCATATCTGTTTGCAACAATTGAATCTGATTGTCTAAGAAGGACTTGCAACCCTGTGTGATAGCTGCAGAAGGATTTGTTCTCAAGGAGCAGTGTGTGAAGACTGAGTCACTGAATCTTTTGTAGCCAAGGAGTGATAGTCTTGAGATTGTGAAGCTTGTGTAGCCAAGGACAATCATACTATTGTATTGGTGAAAGACAATTGTGAATTCCTCCAATCATCACATGAGAATAGATTACACAACCCTGAACCACTATAAACTTTGTGTCATTTACTTACAGCATTTACTTTTTGCATTTACATTCAGTACTTTATTTATATTCTTGTGATTGCTTAAGTAGTTTGAAAATACGTTTTAGAAAGGTTTTAATATTCCGCTGCACAAAGGATTTTCATCAGAAAAATTTTTTAACTCCTGAAGTTTGAAGTTTTTAAACTCCCAATATAGTCATTCACCCCCTCCCTTTCTGACTATATTTCACCCTTCTCTGGGACCAACAATCTCTCACTTGGCCTAAAGCCAATCACTCGTACACACAAGACCAAGTTGATACACAAGAATCTCATGCAATACTCATAACAAACCCTAAGCGTGAATGGATCACTATCCGTGGGGACTCATACTATTCTCATATCATGCTCCAAATGATCAAGTCAAAAGGAACCGCCTCAACACACACATGAATCTCTGACAAGGCCCTGGTCCTTGCTTCAAGCAATGAATCCACCACTATATCAGCTATACAATAAAGGTGAAAGAACCATACAAGGTTCCGGAATGAACCACTTAGATCCATGTACTGCTCCCGCTGCGCCTCTATGGCAATATTGTGTTTTTGCCCAGTTGTACAATCTACAGTGATCACTAGCTAAGAACATTTCCAGCTCACTGTATCACTTAAACAAAGTGACCGCAAACCCAGACTGTAGCTCCCACTATCTTCATAAGACTTTGGGTATACATCTGTATATTTACTTTTATTCGATTCCAAGTTTCAAATAAACTAGGAAACCATCGTTAACAACTTTAAGGATGTTCTCGACATTTACCAGAATCACTTTCATACTTCCATAAGTATCATTCTTCACCTCATCTTCAGGAATGATGTCCTATCATAGATTGATACCAAGAAAGCTAGCAGTATTTCATGTCGTGATCTATGCCAAACTCTTTTAGCATCCTGTTTATTAGGGTGAACTTGATAATTAAGCAGTATCTAAATCTATCACTATAGATTTTTATTTCTAAAATAAGAACTGCCAATCCAATAGCTTTCGTAAAGACCTTGAACCACCAAACATTAATTGACTGTAACATGGGGTAATAACTCTCGAGAAGGATATGCAACCTACTAATCCTCTTGCACATTAGGCATATCTTTCTTCTTGATGGAATAAAACTCTTTTGATCTATCAAAGCAAAGAACTTATACAGAGGAACTCGTTTGCGTCCATAAATGGATCTCATAAGCTTACACATTATCATCTATGAACATCAAGCCATTGGCCCAATGTTTTCAACACTATCATATAGCCATGATATGAGGCTAAGCACTACCTGAATAGATTTAAAGCATGGCTGGTAGCATAAAGGTGATTACAAGGTCTACACCCTACAGCCTTTAGCCATCAACTCTACTTTAACTAATAATCGTATTACCTTCCATGTTAGTCTTTCATAAAGACACACTTCACCTTTAAGAGACATTCATTTCAGGTTAATCAGACTAGGTTCATGACCCGGTCGTCATACATGGAATTTTCTTCAAATTCTATGGCTCCAAGCCATATCACTAAATCTTGCCTACCATGCATTCTTGCATAAGTCACGATATCTTCATTCTTCAAGATGAACATACAAGGAGCCTTTTCAGGCATGCGGTTATCTGTAGACTCACAGAATACTTGTGTGCACGGAGCAGTGTCCTGCACCTTATCACTATGTGGCGCCTACTCATGTTCTAATGGTTGAATATCTCGTTGTGGTTCTCAAACTCTTTTGAGATCTAATTTACTCCCACTGTTTCTCTTGGATGAAACACTTCCTCTAGAAGATAGCATGTTTGGAGACAAACATTTTTGCTCCGTGGGTAAGTAAATAATATCTAGCGTATTTGTAAGATATTTTACAAAGTTGCATATGTCATACTAGGCTCCAAGCCTTTCAGACATTGCCTGCTTGATAGAAGCACGATAACCCAAAATCATCGGTTAAGATCGATTTGACGCCATCTTCTTCCATATATGATATATGGAATTTATTCAACCTTCATTCTTTGGAACTCGGTTAAGTATATGTTTTAAATAATGGAACTATCCTAAAACAAGTAAGGGATACTCTATATGTCTTAGTTCGCATCTTGATCGTATAAAGTGTTATTTCCGTTTTAGAAACAAAATCTAATTGCGTATCCCCAAAATGGTATCCTTTAAGGGAGAATCCGATTCCTTTTCAGACAATTTCTGGAACACCCTTCATGTATTAATTACTCCAGTTCAATTGAAGATTGATTCTTAAATTGTTTACCAATCTCATATTCGTACTAGTCCAAACCTTTCAGACTTTCCGAAATTCGTACTTCACTAAGTATGTTCGACTATTTCTAAAACAACCAAAGAGAGTAATAAACAATAATGTTATTCGTGGCATTTATTGTCACAACCCAACAAACATCAGTATGTTTAGGCTTTAGGAAATTTTTTAGATTTTATACTCTTTTCATAAAAGGGTATTTTAGTCATATTTAGATAAGATACTTATTACCCACATGATTCACAATCACATGGTGTAGACATCATCAGAATGACATTTGTCCACACGTTACTCTTCCACATAGACTATGTCTAGAACAACCACAAAACATCAAGGATAACAGCCATACAAATATTTGGTTGAGATTTCATCACCTATATCAACTATATAGTGACACCAATCTAGTATGTTAGATCTAGTGACTATTCAACTTTATCGGAATAACGTTTATTCCTTACAATTGAATTTGTCCATTAAATCCTTACATGCAACTGAAATCGTACGTGTTCTTCATAAGAACCGGAACACAATAACATTTATTTAGTTCTTTAACTAGTTTACTAGATTCAGAATACAATATAACAAATGTTGCAACGTTTGCTTCATTTTCCGTATCTTAGAATATTTTGTCCTCAATCTTTCTAATTCAATCATATTCGTAAGATATCATATATCTAAGAGTTGACTTGGATAGATTTATCTCTCAACTTGCTTGCTTATAATAGAGACTTTGATAAGTTCTCTCATTAAAGCACATGCCCTAATCTTTCCTTTCAATCCTTTACGCACTCATGAATATTTCTTAGTTCAGTCTTCGTAAGATTTAAGAAAAATGACAAAAGCTATGTCTTTAATTTTCTTTCATAAAGAAAATCCAAAGTTTGTTAGATAGTTTATATAACATTTTAATCATATTCAAAACATGAACTATTTAATTAACTATTTAATTAACCTTCAAGCAATAGTTAAAGAATTAAGTCGATACTCAAAGTATACAATTTTGAAAACAACATTTCAAAAATTCGTCGTGGTCATTCACATTCAACGCATCTAATGATTGAATTAAATGTCATCGTATGACAGAATGACCCATTGGATATTGTCGTATCCAATATGTGATTAATTCGTTGAACCTCATTTTAAGTGATTTAATCATATCACGAGCTTCTGTTTTTCATTAATAATTAAAGTCTTGGAGCACTCCACCAAATACGTAGTCTCCTTGTCTATAACTACTATAACGAAGTTGCTCTTGTCATTGCTTCTTTGAAAAGGATTAAAATTACTTAACCTTATTTGAGAATGTTTCTCAAAAGATAACAGTCATTAATTTGGTTTTATGCATCGAGAAATAAAAACATAAATAAAAGTTCACTAAAACTACAACATAAAAGTAAAGCTAAAAGAGTGTTTTTGTCTATACATGCAAAATCAAAAATGACCTTTTGGTTTATGATTTGTCCCCTAGTCAAATAATCCCAATTGACTTTCAAGAATTTTCCAAAATTCTTTAGTGGCCAAGATCCCATTTAGTTACTCCGATTCCCGACGAGGTCCGATCAACCAGAATAATTCGAAGAGTAGGTAAACATTTACCAATCACATCTCTATGTGACTCTTGATATCCCCTGGATATGGCCTAGTGGTGAGGAGCGGGGTGTTGTAATAACAGCCGGACCCTAAGCTGGAGGTCAGCGGTTCGATTCCCGTAAAAGGGGTTGATTTCCGATTGATAACACCCTTCAGTGATGGGGAACTAGCAAAGCCCCTGACTCTAAGCTCTAGGTTACCTGATTAACATCTCCCCACATTCCTGTGGGATCGGGGGTGGGGGACCCTTAATGTTGGGGTTCAACATTTTTCTATGTGACTCTTGATAGTTGACTAATCAACTCTTTGACAGTACAAATCTCTATGTGGTAGTCAACCCCTTGCCTCTAGAATAAGGCGGTCCTGACGAGAGTCAATCACCGCAATATTCTAGTCAAGTCATGACCCAATATTCACGAGATCCCGACGAGGGTCGATCAGTTGGATGTGAACAAGAGCTCTTCACCGTCGCTATTATATTGAGAGACAATATTTCAACATGATTTTTGTTGTGGAAGTATTTTTGTTAATTAATTCACTTAATTAATTTTAATTACGGTCTCATCAATTATATCTATCTATATCGATATAAATCCGACACATTCATCAAGATCGCTCATAGTCATGCATCTATCGTATTATATAAAATAAATGCATGCAGAAATTAAATAAATGCGTAAAATAACTGGTATGATAATGGACTTTTCCTATGTGCGGTTTCGAATACAAACTGACGAAACCGCGGGTCACATATCTAAGGGTAGCTGCAACCACCAACAGGATCTCTATGTTGTCTTTCTTTGGCCTTCGTCTTTTGCTCCATTCTTGTTACATAAAATAATATCTAATAAAATAAATACAGCCGCCGCACACGGGGGGAGCTAACGGGAATGGGATAAATGCAGAAATAAACTAGGTCACGTTATTCCTAACGACCTAGGACAAATTTTGAACCAATAGAAAAATAAATCATTAACATCTATCCTATAGGTCGAGTCCATAATCAATCAGAGTCCATATAATCATATTATATCTAGCATATCTAATCCATAAAAAACATCTTATGGAAAAGATAAATACTAAAATTATCAACTTCGTCTTAATTAATCGATTAACTTTTAATCAATTAAATAATTTTATCTAATTAATTAACTAACTAAATTTTAATTAATTAAATGATTAATCAAAATGAAATTAACGATTAATTTCAAAATGATTTCTATATTAATTTAATTAATTAGAACTATTTATAAAATCAAAAAAAAAAATGTGTCCCTTTTGTTTCCTTTCCTTTTGATTCTTAAGCAAAGAGATGTTTTTGGTTTCCAAAACAAATAGACATCTTCCTAGGTCTTTTCCAAAATAAAAATATTGGAAAAAGGCTTAGGTCAATGGCCTAGGTTAACCTTAGGTCCACAATTGTGGACGATTGGTCAAAAACTATAAACCAACTCTTCCACTCAACAAATTTAGTGCTGCCACATGGCATCCCAATGGTCAAAATTAAACTATTTGAACCATTGATTAGTCACATGTCATTAACTAAACAAAGAGAGATATCAATGTACTATTAAAATCCACAAAACAACAAAACACGAAATCGAGGTCCACCACGCACGACCGGCCAATGCCGGAAACCCCTAGGGGCGCCGACGCCGGCGGCGGTAACATGGCGAGGAGCCGCCACTTCGTCCGAGCCCTTACCTGAGCAAACGCTTCTCTTTTTTTCGTTTCACAAATTTAAATCATGCATCTATTAATTACTACGCAATTTGTTTAATGCTTATTGCTTGAGTTCGAAGTTCGCTCTGATACCAATGTTAGGAAATCTACATTGTAACGCAGCGGAATTTAAAATTTATTTCTTTTTTTACAAAGATCGACTTCGTTTAAAACAATAAACATGTTAAGTAGTAGACGGTGAATACCTTGTTTGATCTATAAGATCGATGCTTTGACCGTCTAAGGAGAGTAGTCGTGTGCGCAAGCCGTCCACGTGTCCGGCCTCTATCAATATCCACACGAGCACCTCGCCGGAATCCTCTCTAGATAGCTACTAGAAAAACCCGGTTGCTAGACTAACCTTTTCTCTCTCTCAAAAACTCTTAAGAAGACTCTCTAATATTTTCTAGTAAAATATTTCTCTTGCAATTGTGATGTACAAAAAAACTAGATACCCGCCTCCTATTTATAATGGAGGTGGCGCCCCAGATGCCCTTTAATTGCCTTGGAGAAGAGTCTTGAGTGGAGTAGGGAGAAATAAGACATTTTATTAGTAAAATAAGGAAAATAGATAATCTGGATTTATCTCATTAATTATTTTCCTTCATATTATATATGATAAATATTCAATATCTTATATCAAATATTTCCAAAAATATATATATTGTAAATATCTAATATTAAATATATCTTTATTATATTACCATAAATATATGTTAATTATATATGTGTATATATCACATATATATATATACTACACATATATCTATATACATCAATACATATATTACCCATGTGCGCATGTACATCACATATATACATACATAACACACGCATATTTTATATCCATTTATTAATATCTAAAATTAATACATAATAATATAATACTAGGATTAATTAATTTACAAAATCCCTGTGTATCATATACACATCATATGCGCCCCATATAACCAATAACTGGCTTTCGGAATATTCTTAATTAATCAATATAATTAATATTTGGTATTTAATTTATTCATAATAAATAAATACCACCATATTAATTTACCACTATAACACTTTATAGTTGAGATAAACTTTCCTTATTTTATTATCACTATAACCGCATTTTAATCCGGCTAGATGTTCTTATTGAAGGATGTAAGAGCTCAGATCTAAATAAATTAGATCTTTTCGCAGCGGATGGATCACGATCTATGAACTACATATCATAAATAAAGGATCTAAACTTCCTACAAGGGGGTTTAGATCTACTTACCAATAGCCGGATGAGTAGCCTTGATCTTCCAAAGTGTGTCTCCAAACGGCGGTTGGTGGACACCGAACCTTGGAATCAGAACCTCCTCGATATGCAACCAAGAAAGACTTTAAGTTTTTCTTCTCCTGAGACTAAGACAAGAAACGAATTATTGTCTCCTTTTTGCTACTATAGGGCGCAGAATATGTGTGTTTAGGGCTCGAGGAGAACTCTCTTTTTATAGCCAAAACCCAAGAGAGAAACCGATACCCAATCGGTAATACAAAATAAAAGAGATAATTCAAAAATATTATTATCCAATAAAAATAAGTGATAATTATAATCTTATAATAAGAAAATATAATTATCCTTAAAGTTACGAGATAAATAATAAATAAATTACTTTCTTCTATTTATCCAATTATTCAACAGATAAATAATTAATTTACACAATATGTCATTATCCAAGAAAACTAATTTCTTGGAAAATCCAACATCTATGGCGCCACCTTAGAGCCCACCAGGCCCACAGAAAATGTCTTTTCTGTGTATCATATTATTTAGGCCAACTAAATAACATTTCGCATATCAATTAATTAGCCCATCCAATTATTCATCACTGAGGCCCAATAACAAGAAAACACTCGTATTATAGGAGCCACGTTGGGGACCATGGACCTATAACCAGTAGCTCCAATAATTAAGTAAAATATTTATCGAATAGAATATTCTTACTTAAAGTATTAATTCCGGGATTACACCACCATAAACCCGAAACTGAACACTACCAACTATAGATATATACTTACACTCAACCCTTCGAGTAAATAAGCGTCCATTGATATAATCACTACATACGGACTAACCCTCCATAGACTGTCCATTCTGAGTGCGAAGTCTCCGTGAACACGACTCATAATATCTTATCCTTATTTACCATTAACCCCTAGTGATCGGTTAGTTCACATATCTGACTAGTAGCTAATTAGTCTAAATATGAACTCGGCTGATCGGTCATTTTCTTAGGGCTAACAAATAAGGGGACTGTCTCTCTACTTCCCGCAGGAAGGAATGGATTCCATGTCTGTGAAAACCAGAACTACTCACTCATCAGGGAATAGTGCCAACGAGAAGTGACTTGGATCACATATCAAAGTGATCCGTAATTAACACATCAAACACAACCCCGAGACAAGCAAAGATCATGTGATCACCTCGTGATTAAGGTCAATCCATATATGATCATCTAATGATTTAATAAGATTTCAGACATGTAATTATATCAAGAAATACAGATTAAATCGGTCCACCCTATATGAATGCCATCATATATAAATGCCCCACTTAGGTACCTTCTACCGACAATCCGGATAAGACTATCACACCCTAAGGTGTTTCAGGCGCATTATTGGTGTTTTAATCACGAGACCCTATACTCGATTAAGTTCACCACGGACTATCGATTTAAGTATATCACCACTAACTCAATCCTCACGTGAATGTCATACACTGAGTTAAGCGGTTACATACTGATATACTTAGGGTTTGCAGCAGTGTATTACTTACAAGAACAAAGCAAGTAATAAGGTGAGATAAATTCTGTTATCCATTAACAAAAACAATTACACAAATTGTCTTTCGGGCGCTACACCTAACACTTATGTGTGTGACCCGATAGGCTTCCGAATATGTTGTCCGTAGACACAAAGTGCATTTACTAAAATACCCTTCATACCTAACGATCACGAAATAGCGTGTGGAAACACATCGTGACCCCCAATCATCGGAAGAGTCAAAAGCGATAACTACTACCTTTCATGTGAAACAGTTACCGTGTAAATAGAATCTTATCGCTGTTACAATAACCACACGGTCATATCTCGAGTGTCAATACATTAACCGCATCTTATAATCTGAACATCATGCTCTCACGAAGTAACTCATTTACTCCCACTATGCAAAGATTCACGAGAGCTAGACATTCCTTTTAAGAAGCCTCTTTCAAATATTTACTCCTACTATTAGGATACGTAATTTCCAGACGAGCAACATGAATCATACTCATGATTCAGTATCACACCCAATCACTACCGCATGATCACCCCATGGCTGAGGGAAACCTCAATAGTGTCAAAGTTTGACAATCCACACCGTGATGTCATGAAGACTCCGGGCTCAGGATAATTACACAACCGCCACATAGTGCAACACTTAATAAAGTAAGTGGGTCAGTCTAACATACACATTCTCTAATACACGTCCACGTACAGTCCAAGTGTCCCTACACTTTGATAGACGGGATCTATCCCTATCTTTACAAGATAGAAGACATATAATACGTGCTAGTCGAACTGTACTTTTAATGTCCCATTTAATAGTACATACGACTAGACATATTTAAGTATCAAACCTTTTAAAGTGAGTCGACATCTCATCAACCATAATCACCATTATGATTTCCCTTTCACGGTTTGACACTAGGGACGTTATCATATATACAATATCATAACTGCTTCACTAAACGAACATATATATTATAACAGAAAAGCCATTTAATATATGTATAAACATAAAGAAATAGTACAAAATGATCTGACCAGGTCGGATCCAGGTCCAACCCGAATGGGTTTAGGACACTATTTCAACAATAAACCCCAAAAACGTTCTTGGAAACCGTCCTCACTTCAGACAGGTGAATGCAAACGCCTCGAGTCCCGGGACAGTTATGACAGTGTCATAATTGCATCCCTGCCACCTAGAAGGTAAGATGTTAAAAAGTCTACAAGTCTAGATGACCGAGGCGAGCTACATCCTTAACAGATCTAAATTGGATTCCATAGCTCATTTAGATTTGGAGGGCTTATGACGGAGGTCGGATTAGCACCTCGCCACGTGTCATCCTCACATGAACATAGTAATAAATGCAGACAGAAAAGATGCGAACATTTTGGGCCAAGAGCCCCACTTTAGCCTAAGGGCAGACCTAAACCCCAGGTGGGAGGTCGTCCTAGCTACTTCTCCGCCCACCATAGGTCGGTTAGGGCACAACGGAGCTTAGCCAGCACTGTTCAGGCCACAGTAGCCTAAGGGACTCAATGCATGTCGGCCTCAGTATCCCTTAGGTGAGATAGCCCATGTGCATAATATAACAGATAAATATGGAAATAATCCTCAACCATAAAGGCTCTGATCTTACATTTAAACGTCCATGATTATCTCCTATAATCAATGGATTGACACGGTCTAATCTAATCCTTAGGGAGCAAGAAACATAGTCCATCTTAGACACGGGCCATGCACCCTTGGGCATAAAGTAATCAACATAATCACAAGAACTACGAACAGAGTTGATTCCTGATTCCTACACAGGATACGTAAGCATCTTGGGATACAATATCTAAGGCTTAGTCTAAATCACAACAAACCACCCCCCGTTCTCTTATTTTTCTAGTTTTTTGGATCTTTTTTCAAATTGTCACTAGGTTAAACAGACCCCGGATTATATTCAGATGAGATCTAGCATCATCAACTGTTGCTACTCTGATGTTCCTTCTCAGCTGGTACTTATCAACCGATAGAGATATTATTTCACTGATCTTTATTTTGGGTGAGATCAGTGTACACCATATTTAAGAAAATTAAGTTCCATCACTTGTATTACATCTTAGACTTACCCAAGGTCATCACAAACTTCCTTTGTTGTAAGTCGGTCTATAAGCCTTCACCTCACTGTGTTGGTGCCTTGGCTATATTTACTCAGCTGGTCTTTTGTTCTTCAGTGAGCTGCCCTACCAGACTAGTACAATGCTTGTCTCACTTAACTTATACAAATGTTAGATACAAATTATTAAAAACTTCAAATTCTTTAAATTTTCCTTGTATCTCTTGAACTTGGTAATTTGAATCTCTCCCATGTCTTTGAAGTCAACTTCAGGAAATTCTCATTTCCAATATTCCAGAGCAGTTGAGTGGGTAAGACTCATAAAGACCTTCTTTTTGAATAGAAAATTAAAGTCTGGCATTGCCTCATGAGCTTGTGGCTCCCCAAAATATTCCATTTTTCTGGATTTTCCTTCAGCAATGTGTGGATCTGCCAGTTTTAAGTCCTTGTACAATGTCCACTACTCCAACGTTGTTATTATGGACAATGGTTTGAAGAGTTTAACCAAATTATTTAACTTCAACTATCCCTCTGCTAATAAGTGAGCAGGCCCTTGTGCTGTTATATGCACTGATTGACTTCCTTTTCTAGTGGAGCCACCGCTCCTTTCGCTGGCTTGTTCTCGAAATTTGGTGTCAGTGTTTCTTTGATCTGTATAATGTCTTTTCAACTCATTATACATCTTGGCCATGTCAAACCTCAGCTCTTTTTCATGATGACCTAGCCACTGTGCCCAACCTTCATCTTGAGTTTGCCTTGGATAAATCCTGTCAGACTTTTACAAAAACTCTCTAACAACCCTGACCACTTCAGCATCTCTTTCCTTTTTATCCTAAAGGTGTTTGTGCTTTATTTAGATCCTCCACTAGAATATCTACCACCAGAGTGTCTGCCAACAACACTACTTCTGGAGTGGCTTTGACCACTTCCTCTGCTGGTGTTAGATTCTCTTTGCTGTTGTACAAATCCAGGCCTTTGATGGTTGCATGATCTGTCTCGGTCATAATCTCTTCTTTGTTCATCTGTGAGATGTGGTCAGTTTCTTGTTTCTTCAAGCTTATTTCCTTTCCCCTATTTGGTAGCATCAAAAGAAATTTGTAGCATGATGCTGTTAGTTGTTTCTGTTGCAACAATGAGACAATCCAGTTTAGACTCAATTGAAGTTAGCCTCTACCCTTATGCATTTACTCTGTGTATAACTGGGTCCATCTTGGTGCCAATGGCTGCTCCCATACTCTTATTCTTCAATGAGATATGCTTCTTCAGATGTATGTACCTATTTGTCAAGTTTGTGTTAATCTCAACAATGAGCTTTGTTTGCTACTTGATCACCTAATTCTGCCTGTTAATATAGTCAGAGACAGCTTCAAATCTATTACTCAAGGAAGAGCTTTCATTCCTTAGAGAACCTTGCAGGTTTCTTAGGCTCAAAGCTTTCTTTTCCAACTCATCCACCAGAGCATCCACAACAGTTTGAAATGATTAATCAGAAACACCAGTTGGAATTTGAGATAATGCTTGCCTTATATCAACTGGTGGTGCCTGTGTTTTCTCTGATGTTACCTGTGCTGGAAATTATAAAGGTGCATGTGCAGGTGTTGTCTCGGCTGGTTGACTGGCTGCTGGCTGAGTGATCCCTGCCTCACCTACTCCTTCTTCAAGTACCAAGGTAGCAGAGTGAGTTTGGAGTGGACATTCTTGTATTCCCCTTTGCTCTGTGCTAGGGAAGTTCTTTGTTGGTGTTCCACCAGCCGATCCAGAGTCTATCACTAGTGTTGAATCTGCTGGTCTGTCAGATGTATCATATGAGACTTGTTGAGTGTCCTCAGTTGCTATACAAACCAATTTGTTTCTATATAATTGTCTCAAGAAAGCACCGCCTCAGCGGTGGAGTGTTCTCACTAGTGCACTCATCGCTGCTTTTCTTTGCGATCACGCACCACCTGACTCAAAAAGTGTTAAGTTATCATCATCAGCTGCTCCTTTTTTTTACCATTATCACCACCTCCATCATGATTATCATCATCTCCATCAACATCACCATCATCATTGTCATTATCATCTTCATCCTCTTCTCCAGAATGCAATAACCTTGATTTTGCTTTAGTTACCAGATCCCATATCTGTCTCTCGTCCATGAGACCAATAAGACGGGTTATGCCCATGAATGAGAAGAACCATTATTCTTCTCCAAACATTCTGTGAGAAGTGAAGAATTGGGCATGTGAATCACCCAATTTCCAATCCAAATACTCACCAACTCTATCATTTATATCCCTCTCAGGGATCTCCTGAATTCCATCAGCTAGTTCAGTCATACCATCTCATCCTTCAAGTTCAATTTCTGGTACTTCTTCTTCCATTTCCTCAACATTTTCCAGTCCTTCTTCAATTTCCCATTCCAAATCGGACTGGGAAGTGGTTTTCTTCTTCCTTTGTTTGGTGCCATCGGTATCTATTGATTTTATCTTCTACGCCCTCTTCCCTTTCTTTGTATAGGTGAACATCACCTTAGCATTGTGTAAATTATGCATTTGGATAGGGGCTACCTTTAACTGCTGTAGGAGGTAGTGAAGAGGAATCCCATAGGATTTCTTCACCCAGAATATGCCAGTTTTCTGTTGGCCTTTCTTTGCTACTTTGTTTGTTGCAGCAGTTTCACCTTCAATTTGTTCTTTGATTCTGGTAAATGATTGCCATCAGTCTAGTCCTGAATTCTGGCATGGCATTCAAAGCTCCCAGCTTTCCCTCAGTGCATTTGCCTATCAGCAAGCTGAATTCCTCGAAAGGTATATCTAATGCAGTTCTCAAACAATTGAACTTTTTTGTTATTAGGGGTAGCAGCCTTCCCAATCTCCGACCATAATGCATAAATATCCATAGCCACATTTTCTAATCTTGTTAGGCCATTTCTGGAAAGTTTGAGATGTTTGTTGAGTTGATTGGTGATTATTACCAATTTCAGGCCATTAACATTAGTTGTGATCTTGTCAGGGATCAATTGACCATCATCAGTAATACGTCCTTCCATAAATTTTGCATTCTTCCAGAGAGAGATGATAGTTTCATAGCAGATTACCTTGATGGGTGGGTTAAGGAAAGTCATTAACCCTAGATTGGTACACCCATCAACCAATCTTTGGGCTTGTGCATCATTGTTGCACAGCTCCAAAGTGTGCCGGTGTTGAAAAAATGAACTAGTAGAAATCGTGTTCTCATACTGACTTGCAGAAGAACGTTTGAAGAAGATGAGGCCATTTTGAGACTTGGAAAATTTTGCGAGAGAAAACCTATTAAATTTCTGGAAATTTTGGCTTGAATAATATGCGAGTGTAAAGAGTTGTGAGAATGATGAAGTGTTGTTTATATAATGGACTTTTTTTAGTGTGAATAGAGATAAATATGGAGGGATTTAGTGGGATAAATGTGTGATTCTTTCTATATAAATCATGGTAATTTAGGATAGTGGAGGAGTGGATCGAGAGAGTAATGATAATTACCGAGATTCGAGGCGTTGCCATTTCTTCCATGATTTTCTAACTTTAACTCCCATATTTTAATCCATGTGTCTGATTAAAATATTTTCATGTGTGTAGTCTCTGATCACGTGTAAGTCACTAACATCGATATTACTAGCAAGAATACTAGGTACATCGTAGTATAGTAAATGCGAGTCAAGGTCGATCCCACAGAGACGATGCAACTTTAATTATAAACGATTCTAACCGAATTAAGAAGCAACATAGAGGCGGTCATTGACCAACAATAACATGAAAAAAACATGGATTTCTCTCCTTTTTCTCACCGATCTACTAACTTGGTTTAGTTAATCATTACGTTTACTTCTCTACACAATTTCCTTAAATCAATCGTGAGCTTTAGTTTTAATTATCATCATCATTATCAGCTACGAGTGCAGCTCCTACTCCTATCTACTCCAACAATGGTAGTAGACAATCTATACAAGAGCTACCCTCCTTAATTGGTCCGTAATAGCCTATACGCATAAAGAACTAGAATTGCCGATATCGAGCGCTAACTCATACCGCTAACCCGCCTAGACAGTTGTCGACATTGATCAGCACGTTCCTAGGGTCCATTCTAGACTATGTCCAAACTTAGCACTTCACTATTCATATTTCATGCCAGTTTACGATTACAATAAGCAGATTGGCCAGATCTAACCTATAGCTAATTAAACATGTCGATCAGCGTAGCTGTAGTGAATCCCAGTTTTAGGTTTTTAAAATATTGCCTCGGTAAACCGGTATAGACCGCCGGTTTACCGGGGTCAGCTTTTCCTATCCCTGGATCTACATTGCTCAATTACGATTATTCTAAGTAAATTATGGGGTCTTTAAACATGCAAATTAACTAAAACATATAAATACGAACAGATTTACCATATTGAAGACAAAAGGAACGTTCAGAGCTTCATACCTTCAACATGGAGATCTAGCTCGATCTACTCTAGCAAGAGATGATGGAAGAAGAGAGAAAACCGAAATAACTCTTTCAAAGCTTGAATAACTTTATTTCATCAAAATTGTATAATGTAATTGAATATAATTGATAAGATATTAACCATATGAAAGCTTTCAGTATATGCAGCCTTATATAGATACAATAGCCGACTTAAGACTCTCTAAAACCCTAACCGACCTAGATAATGCGGCAGAATCAATTTCGTGTCAAAAAGTCACCGGTTTACCGGCCCTAGCCCTCGGTAAACCGGGCCGAATTTTCACCTTTTTCTTCAACAGGCTTCTTCTTGGACTTTAATCACTTGGCCCAATATACTTCTTTTGGTCCAGATCCATTCTCCAATGCTCCAAATTCGGTACATCCTATAAAACAAGCAAAACGAGACAAAACAGTACCAAATCTTCGGCAAAATGACATAGATGCAGAGTTACAATCCTGGAAACACTCACCAAGCATTTAACATATATTCCACATAATAACGAGCCTATCTATCCTCTCTTGAGCAGAATTCGGGGTGAATAAAGGTATAATTATTGGTTCCATTTAGAGCATTATCAACTACACCCCACTTAGCTTTTGACCGTCCCGAGCAAAAATGTGAAAAGAAAACAACACTCTGATCAATACGCAAGTTAATTAAAAATAACTATGCTTTACTAAGTCAAGATCAAGATCATGCCACTCATATCCATCAGTAACGCATTAGTAATGCAGACAATCATACATTACACCAACCCGTAGTCGAACTAACCAGTCTCGAACATGTTATTTATTAATTAATTGAGCTGGCAAGGCGGATCAAGAACCGAGTATATATGACTCTTAGGCTCACTTTTATCGGTCTATGCAAAAGTCGTGCGTCTTACGCTCCATCGACTAAGATATTAGCCAAAGAGAATATAGATGTATATATTTCAATGCACTTCTCTATCTTGGTGGGTGAACTCTCATTGATTTAGCTATCCTCACGGTCTCACTCTTGATAAACTACCAAATCCAAAATTCCTGTGCCTTTATAAGCGTTGGGGAAACATGATTCATGATGAAGCCAGGGTCAACTCTAGTCAAAGAAATATGCTATCGACTACACACCAAGGGAAGTGAGTTCTACGTGCTTAAAATGGTGGCTCATAACAGAATATGCGCTTAATACGCCACTACTTCAGAAGTGGGAACTCCTTTAACTCGTACAAAGTAAAACAAAATTGAAGTCAATTAACACGAAAAGATCAAAGATATCATAATTTTTTGAAATTCTGTCGAAATGAATCAAATTCTAAATGGTGAATCGTGCATCAAAGAGAATCAAGATATCACGCAATTCACAGAATATAATGCTAAGAAGTTAAGTGACGTCCCTTACCCCCCACTTAATCGAAATATTGTCCCCAATGTGTAAGATGAAGAATGAAAAATGAAAATGAACTTAGCTTCGGTTAAGGGTGGAACCAAAGAAGAAGTGGATAGTCGTATAAATCAACAGGCTCATGTAAGTAGTCCGCAAAGAATCTGTGCTAAGTAACTCAAACAAACCAAGAAGAAAAGTGGTGAGAAGAAACTGTATAATAAAAGTGCGGCAGTAAAAGAGAAAATAAATAACTCCAAAACAAATTAAGCCGACAAAATGATTATATGAATATGATTCTGCTACATCAACTAGATAGGAAAAGAAAAATAATAAAAATAAAAATGGAAAACAACATTAAAAAGAAATAAAAAATAGTCCTCATCCGAATAACCCTCCCAGTCATCTCTAGACTCAAAACCGGGAGGTGGACCAGAACTGGAGGCAGCAGCGGCTGAAGAAGAGGCTCGGTGATGTGGGGCAGTCCTAGGTGGTGGGGTCGCAGGAGGTATGCCAATGAAGTCTATAATCCTATCCATCTTGCGATGCAGACTCGCAATCTCTCTCGAGTGCTCCTCAAGCATAGCTCTCTGAGTCCGGGGTGCTCCGAGGACCGGAGTACACTCCTCTACCGGCTCTCGACCGTCTGTGCTGGGTGCTTTCGAATCGATCGTGAAATCGATCTTCGGCTCAGGATCTTCCCAATCATCACTGACGAGAATATTGACCTCATCCTCCAAAGCAAACATATAAATCATCGGCCCATATGGTAACAGCTCGCGCTCAGATGCGGCAGCAAGCTCGTGAATACGGCTATGCATCAGAATACCGATGTTGACTGGAGATCCCTGCTCCAGATAGAACATCAACTCCGCCCTCTTGCTGATGACAGAGGCCGTGTGCTTGGTCGGTAGGAGGCGGGCACAAACAAATCTATTAACCATCTTCCGGTCCCAGGATAATTCGTTCTTTAGGAAGATGGTGGGGCCTCCCAAGGGGTTGCGCTTCCATTGCACCCCATAAAACTCAGCTATCATGTCCATCCT
Source organism: Gentiana macrophylla (assembly GCA_026214975.1). Classification (NCBI taxonomy): domain Eukaryota; kingdom Viridiplantae; phylum Streptophyta; class Magnoliopsida; order Gentianales; family Gentianaceae; genus Gentiana; species Gentiana macrophylla. The sequence continues at coordinate 87,199,652 of CM047806.1, forward strand.
CTCCAAATCTTCAATGTTGCTTGAGGATGTGTACTCATCCGGGCCCACCGGGGGATGTCTAACCCCAAAATGAGCATTGATCTGCTCAATCAAAAAATCAACCTTAACACCGTGAACCATAGCATATGTGGCTCTGGGGTTATATGAAACATAAGCATAGAATTCCCTTACCACCGTGGAGTTGAACCGAGTCGGTGAGTCCGCCATGTCCAAAATGTCTTGTGCTTGAAGGGCTTCGGGTAAGATCGATCCGTAATCGGCTAAATCCACCCCTCGTTCTCGAGCCACAGGTCTTACGTTCCAATGCCCTCGGAACGACTCATAGATTTCCAAAGAATGGAATCGCTAAACCCTATCGATCAAGGGATTAGCATCTCCATAGACACTCTGATAGCAACTGGGACGAACAGCTGAACGGCTAAGCTTTGGACCCATCCTGGATAAAAATACAACCTGGTACTGAAGCTGATTCTGAAAAACTTCCCTCGGTAAACCGGCAAGTAGGTCCGATTTACCGGCCTGATTTTTTCAGAATTTCATTCTGGATAGTTCCTATAATGATAGAAGATAAAGAACTGAAGCACCTCTTTTGCACAGCCGCACTAGACAGCAACACGGGTGAAGGAAATGGTTGTTTTGGTTGGTGAAAATGGAAGAAATGTTTGGTTTTGTTGGTGGTTGGGTGGTGATAGTGTGGTGATGGTGGCCGAATTATATGAAGAAGGAAGAATTTTGGTGATTTAAGAAGAAGATAGTAGATGGAATGAAGATAATGGTGGTAGAAGAGGTGGTTTAAATAGGAAAAATGATGGAAGGTGGAAGGATTTAGTGGGATAGTGGGTAGAGGAGTAATTAGGGTGAGGGATTTGAGGGGGTGATTGATGGGATTGAGGTGGAGTTATGGTAGAGTGTGGGAAAGGATGAAAATTTTGAAAAGAGGGGAAAAGGTGGCGGTTTCTGCTGACTAGTAATGCCTGATGCAACGTGTGTCCTCCACGTGCCTCTAAAAATTCTGCTTTATAAACTGACATCCAGAAATATAAAAATCAAGCTTCGGTAATGCGGAGGTAACCTAGGGTTTACCGGGGGTACTTTTCCCCAGATTTCTCTGTCTGCCTTTTCTGCACTCTATACTCAACCTCTCTGCTCAATTCTGATCTCAAATTGACTATCATTTTACTCTTTCCATTGCTATTTCAGACTTAAAACCTAACCTACTTCACTAGAATCTGTAACGAGTAAAAGAACCTTTCCACAACCATCGGTTTCAAGCCTAAGGGAGCAGTAGGATCAAAAAAAGCTCGTCCCTTCATCTAGCTACTTTTATTCATTCCTAATCTACCTAAGAGTTTAAAGAAATAGTTCTGAGTTTATAGTCGCCAACTCGATTTTCTTCAGATTTCCGATCATTCCGGGTTTGGAGCTTTAACTCGCCAAACTTTCGCTCCAGAGGTTTGTACCTTTCTAGAACCTTTTTGAGCTCTCTTCCTAGCATGCCTCTCTCTCTTAGCTTGCATACTAGGTCTGCCTCTTTGTCGAGAAGCGTTCACTACGCAACACGGAACGACTAGCTTCTGTGAGCATCTTGTCTTGGTCCTTCTCTTCTCTTTCTCTCAGCATTAGTCTCATGAACTCCTGCTCAATGGTTTCTATGACAACCTCTCTATGCTTATGCCCTTCTATTTCCATAATTTCCACCTTTCCTGAAGCATATGTCATCTTACAACTTTCCGGTTTATTCTCTATGGGTTCTAAGATCTTAAAAGATACAGCATCATTATTCATCCTCAAAGTAAACTCCCTATTATCAAAGTCCATGACTGCCCTACTTGTCGCTAAGAAAGGTCTTTCTCACAAAACTGGGGCACTTGGGTCCTCTGGTACGTCTATAACAGTGAAATCGATTGGATAACTGAACCCTCCTGTCTCAATCGTGCACTTCCTAAGCAGACCGGCAGGCATATCTCTAGTTCTATCAACGAAGGTCATGGTCCTGGTTTGAATCATAACGACCGGAAGCTTAATATTTTGATTGAGGGAAAAAGGTAGAATGTTGCAACTCGATCGAGAGTCATGAGACCTATCTTACTGATATACCATAAACAAAAATTGGGAGTCGGAACGTGCCAGGGTCTCCTAACTTCACCACAGTGTCTGAGTCTGGGTAATCCTCAGGCTCAGAGAACATCGTGTCAGGATCCTCTTAAGGATCATCAGAATCATAATCCGAAGACGATATTTCAATTAACTCACAAGGGAACTCACCTAGACGATACATACTATACTCCTTTAAGTTCTCTTCAGGCTCATGCTTGACTGCTTCTTTCTCTTTTTCCAACCGCTTCTTTATAGCTTCATACTGCTCTCTTGCTTCAGATCCAGTGTTCATGGAAATCGGTGTGATGTTCAATATTGTCCTAGGCATATTGCTCGACTTGTTTGCTCTTTTTCAACTCTGGTTTGATCGAATTTCTGAAGTGTTCTGATCTTCCTGCGAAAAGACAAAATAAAACAAAGAAAAAGGTTAACAACTTCCGCTTCAGTTGGGTGTGAGCCCAACTGTTGCGGACCTACTAACTAAAATCAACAGGGACTAACACAGAATCACAGGGGTTGTTTAGATATTTAATTTTCAGGACTCGGGAACCCGGGGGTTAGCCCCGGTAAACTGGCCTTAAAATTTCTCTTTCGGGCAGTTTAACATATGCAGGGTTAATATAGAACGACTCAAGACTCAAAATAAAATAAAATAAAATAAAAACGACTTCTTAATCAGAATTAAAACTTTTATATTTAAAATTGGCCATTGTCCCCGGCAACGGCGCCAAAAAATCTTGATCGCGTGTAAGTCACTAACGTCGATATTACTAGCAAGAATACTAGGTACATCGTATTATAGTAAATGCGAGTCAAGTTCGATCCCACAGAGACGATGCAACTTTAATTATAAACGATTCTAACCTAATTAAGAAGCAACATAGAGGCGGTCATTGACCAACAATAACATGAAACAAACATGGTATTTCTTTCCTTCTTCTCACCGATCTACTAACTTGGTTTAGTTAATCGTTACGTTTACTTCCCCACATAATTTCCTTAAATCAATCGCGAGCTTTAGTTTTAATTATCATCATCATTATCAGCTACGGGTGTAACTCCTACTCATATCTACTCCGACAATGGTAGTAGACAATCTATACGCAAGCTACCCTCCTTAATTGGTCCGTAATAGCCCATACGCATAAAGAACTAGAATTGCCAATATCAAGCGCTAACTCATACCACTAACCCGCCTAGACAGCTGTTGACATTGATCAGCACGTTTCTAGGGTCCATTCTAGACTATGTCCAAACTTAGCACTTCACTATTCGTATTTCATGCCAATTTACGATTACAATAAGCAGATTGGCCAGATCTAACCTACTGTTAATTAAACCTGTCGATCAACGTAGTTGTAGTGAATCCCAGTTTTAGGTTTTCGAAATATTGCCTCGGTAAACCGGTATAGACCGTCGGTTTACCGGGGTCAGCTTATCCTATCCCTGGATCTACATTGCTCAATTACGATTATTCTAAGTAAATTATGGGGTCTTTAAACATGCAGATTAACTAAAACACATAAATACGAACAGATCTACCACATTGATGACAAAAAGGAACATTCAAAGCTTCATACTTTCAACAATGGAGATCTAGCTCGATCTACTCAAGCTAGAGATGATGGAAGAAGAGAGAAAACCGAAAATAACTCCTTCAAAGCTTGAATAACTTTATTTCATCAAAATTGTATAATGTAATTGAATATAATTGATAAGATATTAATCATATGAAAGCTTTCAGTATATGCGGCCTTATACAGATATAATAGCCGACTTAAGACTCTAAAACCCTAACCGACATATATAATACGGCAGAATCAATTTCGTGTCAAATAAGTCACCGGTTTACCGGCCTTAGCCCTTGGTAAACCGGGCCGACTATTCTCCTTTTTCTTCAACAGGCTTCTTCTTGGACTTTAATCACTTGGCCCAATATACTTCTTTTGGTCCAGATCCATTCTCCAATGCTCCAGATTCGGTACATCCTATAAACACACAAAATGAGACAAAACAGTACCAAATCTTCGGGAAAATGACATAGATGCAGAATTACGATCCTGGAAACACTCACCTAGCATTTAACATATATTCCACATAATAACGAGCCTATCTATCCTCTCTTGAGCAGAATTCGATGTGAATAAAGGTATAATTATTGGTACCATTTAGAGCGTTGTCAGTCTCCAATAATAAATACTCCATAATTCTCTGGTTTTCCATATGTATAAATACTTTATTCATTTCACACATCCTTCGCTGTGTGACTTCACTATCAAGTAGTTTGCTGATTCTCTTACTAAGTTGGGCTTTTTTCACTGAGTTGTTCATCAAAAAAATTGTTCCTAACAACCGGTCAAGTGGACTTCGCTGATCTAGTGGATGGCCTGCCAAGTGAGCTCACCCATCATGGCAAAGGTCATCCCCACGGTGAAGTCACTCAGCTGGTTACTCCGGTTAGCTGCTCATTTTAACTTAGTCCAATTCAAGCATTCCTAAATCAGTTCTCAATATTCGAATTCTTTCATGACTAAGTGGTTTAGTACATATGTCAGCTAGTTGTTCTCTGTGGATATGTATTCCAAGATTACATCACCTTTTTCAACATGGTCTCTAATAAAGTGGTGCTCACATCAATGTGTTTTGTTCTTGAATGAAGTACTGGATTTTCTGTGATTGATATTGCACTTGTGTTATCACACATAATGGGAATCATCTTCTCCTCTACTCCATAATCTCTTAGCTGCCATCTTATACAAAGTACTTGTGCACAACAGCTACCTGCTTATATATATTATGTCTCAACTGTTGAAGTAGATATAGAGTTGTGCTTTTTACTGTACCATGATACTAGTCTACTGCCTAGCATCTGACAAGTCCCAGAATTACTTTTTCTATCAAATTTGCATCCTGCATAATTTGAATCAGAGTAGGATAGCAACTTGAATCCTCCATCTCTGGATACAAAATCCCCACATTCATTGTGTGCTTCAGGTATTTGATAATTCTCTTAGCTGCTAGTAGATGAGGTTCGTTTTGTTGAGATGGAATCTTGCACACATCCGACTATAAATGCTATATCTGGTCTGCTAGCAGATAAGTAGTGTAGTGATCCAATTATACCACTGTAAAGTTTCTGGTCAACATCCTTTCCATTTTCATTTTTTCCAAGGATAACTCTTGCACACATTGGTGTTCCTAATATTCCACTGGGGTCCATACCATATTTGTTTATCAGATCCTTGGTGTATTTGGCTTGATTTATAAAGATTCCATCTTTCATATGTTTCACTTGTAATCCAAGGAAGTAGTTGAGTTCTCCCATCATACTCATCTGGAATTTTCTCTTCATCAAATTTTCTAACTTTTCACATAACTTTTCATCTTCTGATCCAAATATTATATCATCCACATATATTGGGACTAATAAAGTGCTTGATCCATCTTTCAATTTGAATAGAGTCTTGTCTATTGCGCCTTTGCTGAATCCATTACTAATCAAGAATTGAGATAGTGAAGCTCTGGGTGCTTCTTTTAGTCCATACTGTGCTTTCTTGAGTTTGTACACTTTATCTTACTTTCCTTTGATCTAGAATCCAGGGTATTGCTCCACATATACTTCTTCTTCTAGTAGTCCATTTAGGAATGCACTTTTCACATCCATTTGGTAGACATTGATGACTTTGTGAGCTGCAAATGCCAGGAACAGCCTGATTGCTTCTAATCTTGCTACCGGTTCAAATGTTTCATCATAATCTATGCATTCTGCTTGTGAGTAACCTTTCGCTACAAGTCTTGCCTTGTTTCTGACAATTTCTCCTTGTTCATACATTTTGTTTCTGAATACCCATTTGGTTCCGATGATATTTGCCAAGTTTGGTCTATCCACAAGTTCCCAAACTTCATTTCTTTCAAATTCATTGAGTCATTATTGCATTGAAGTTATCCAATCAGCATCTTGGATTGGATCATCTATTGTCTTAGGTTCAACCTGTGACAGAAAACAAGTTAGAATTCTTTCCAATTGCCTTCTGGTTCATACACCTGTATTTACATCTCCAGTAACTTGTTCAACTAGATGATATGTGAGCTTGTTGATATCAGGTTGGGGTTGTGTCTGAGCCGGTGTCTCTATTGTATCAGCTGGTGTCTCCACTGGTGCATCTTCTTGTTCTTCAGCTGAGTGATCTAGTGCAGTAGCTGGTACTTCTTCTTCTATGTAAGCTGGTTCAGAAACTTGTTTTTGTGTCACTTAATCTTCTGGAGTGTGTATATCTTCACCCGGTTTTCGGCTCATCAAACACTACATGAATTGATTCTTCAATCACCAATGTTCTTTTGTTTAGTACTCTGAAAGCTTTGCTTGTGTCTGAGTATTCCATAAAGATTGCCTCTTCAGCTTTTTCATCAAAAGTACTTAGATGATTCATTTTTAAGACAAAACATTTTGCTCCATACATATGTAAGTGAGATATGTTTGGTCTTCTATCATTCCATATTTCATAGGATGTTTTACCATTGTATTTGTTGATGATTTATCTATTTTCTGTATAGCATGTTGTGTTTGTTGCTTCTGCCAAAAACCTCTTTGGTAAACTTGCTTCTGCTATCATTGATCTGACAGCCTCTTTTAGGGTTCTGTTTTTTCTTTCTGCTACTCTATTTTGTTGGGAGTTCCTGCTGCAGATAGTTGGTGTGTCACTCCATTTTCTTCACAGTAACTACTAATTGCTTCATTTAGAAATTATGTTCCTTTGTCTTCTTAATAGATCTGGAAGTTTGTTGACTATCTTTTTCTTCTTGTTCAAGAATATAGTCCAAATTTGGAGAAGTCATCTACCACCACTAATGTTTACTCCTTGCCACTTACACTTACTGGTGTAACTGGACCAAATAAATCCATGTGTAGAAGTTGTAGAATTCTTGTTTTTTGACTGGTGTGGCTTTGACTTGAATGAGCTTTTTATTTTCTTACCTTTTTTACATGCATCACACAAGCTCCCCTTTTTGAATTTTAAATCAGGTAAGCCTTCCACAAGTTTGCTTTTTCATAGTTTGTTGATTGTCTTGAATTTCAGATGATTGAGTCTTCTGTGCCAGATCCAACTAGGTGATTGCTTGTGCTTTACTAGTAGACATGTTTCTACTTTTGTTGTTTTCCAATCCACAACATACATGTTGTCTTCACTTTTTCCTATAAGTACAACTGTGTTAGTTTGCTTGTGGATCACTGATAGCAAACTACTTAACCGCTAACTTTCACCGACAGAGTATCGGGTCAACGGGAGTATAGTGGTCACAAGGTCGAATCCACAAGGAGTAATGTCTAAGTACCAATGCTGACGTAGAACTTAGTTCAGGCCAAAATGATGGTGGAAGATATTTTACTAATACAGAAATAAAGATTATACTAACAAGTTTACTTCTAAGTATTAAAGGGTATAGCCGAACTATGATCCCACGAGTTACTTTTACCCCTTAAGAAGGACTTAACATGGAGCGTCTCTTAACCGACCTACCTATCCAATGTAGTTTAACGACATCCACGGGTGCCAACTCCTAATTCTAGTGATTAGACTGAACAACTCGATCTAACAACCCTATGTGAAGTTAATTAATTCTCCCTTTAGAAAACTGATTAACCTAACATGATTACGCTCTAGAGTCGCTTGAACAATGATGACAAACCTCTGTATTGGAAACGGTCCTAACAACTAGGCTGAATCTACGCAACGATCCCAAAACCCCTTTTCCCACATCTCACCGCAAAATGCATCTATAAGTTCGATTGTGTGAGTGAACTAGGTAGCTACTCTAATTCAAAGCTGTTATAATAAGTTTTAGGACGTGGATTAATCGTTTAAACATGATATTACGCACTACACAACTCCCTATCTCATCCTCCTCAGGGTTTTCACTCGCTTTCACATAATTTTCGGCTACAAAACGGATTATCTACTCATGATTATGCTAGAAACGGAATTAAAAGCAGAAATTAAACTAAGGACAATAAATAAAAGAGAAATCATTATCATAAAAACTGCCGGAAAACTGATCCACAAAATATCGAAGTAAAAAGCAATCTAAAAGTTGAATCTTTGGAATTGTAATGGAAAACTAATCTATAGAAAGTGTTTAGAATCAACGGGTGTTATCTAGAGAATCAATGGATCAAAATATAATCAACCTACACTAAAACCGCAGAGAAATCGCCCAAAAAGTATTAAAGTCGACAAAGGTTGTCAAAGTGCTGAATGAGCTGTGTATTTATAGTGTAGGGTTGATTTTTGCTGCTGTCGAGGGCAAACGAGCATTTGCCTTATGGTGAACGCTCATTCGCCTGGTGATCCTGATGACATTTAGGGTTTGTTCTTCAATGAACGAGCGTCTATGCTTCCTTGAACGCTCGTTTGTCCTATATGAGCTTTCTTGAATTCGAGTTGAACCCATCCAAACGCTCGTTTGAGGGTAATTTGACGCTCGTTCGTCATTTAAGCCAACTTCCTGTATCAAATGCCAATTTGACAAACACGCGTTTGTATGTGGCCAAACACGCATTTGTATGTGGCCAAACGCTCGTTTGTATGGTAACATATTCCTCAGCCTGAGCTTGCCGCAAACGAACGTTCACCTAAGGGAAAACGCTCATTTGGCCTAAATCCACTCCAAACTTGCATTTTCTCCACTTTTATGCTATGTTCGTGCTTCACGTTCTCAATCCAAAACATCGCCTTCTAGGTCCTCGAGTCACCTAAGTCCTTCAATAACATATACGAACAAACACCACGCGTAATTCCGCAAGACAAAAGTGCTTGGAAAAGAGATAAATATCATTAAAAAGGTGGAGTTTACTATCGATGTGACAGTTTTACCCCCATGCGTATAACTCATGATATTACTCTTAAACAGGTGTAGAACTACCCAAAACATGTCAATAAAGTGATAAACGGAGGTTAAACCGCACACCAAAGTACAGTAAAGTTGACTTCCATCAATCACTTTGCAACTTTCTTTGCTGAAATGCGCATTGTATCCTTTGTCACAGAATTGACTTATGCTGAGGAGATTGAAGTTTAATCCCCTTACATATGCCACATTCTGAATCTGCAAATTGTTTTTCAACATTTTGCCTTCCCCTTAATCTTTCCAGGCTTTTTCGCCTCCAAAAGAGACTTTAGGACCATCAAAAGCCTTGAAATCAATCAACCAATCTTTTCTTCCAGTCATGTGTCTGGAACATCCACTATCTACGTACCAGATATCCTACAAAACAAATTAAGCATTTTTAGGTACCCAACACTGTTTAAGTCCATGCCTGTTAGCAGTCATGCCTCCTACCCCAAGGGTATATCCAAAGGATCTCCTTCTTTGAGGGTTGAAATCATCAACCTCATAGGTATCAGGCATGGCAGAATAGCTTCTAATTGTTTTACTAAATGTATTCTGACACATTCTCTTTCCTTTTCGTGTTATTGTATCTTGTTTCACTCTCTAATAGACATGAGGTGACCTATTCTCACATTGTCTTTTATATCCAGGACCATGCCTTTGTTGGTGTTTCCTAAGTATATTTGACTTTTTATGAGCTGGCCGCCTCTTATATACTGGAGGTGGAACATTCCAATCATCTACTGAAGGGTAAAGTCTCCCCTACCTTTCAGTATGCATTTGCCTTTAGTAGGTTGGTGGTAAGATGATTTACTCTGTTGTTTCACTGCACTAGCCTTTGACTTCACTGGTGCAGTATGAGTAATTGACTCAATGGCATGTTCTTTTTCTAAATTTGGGACCAGTTTTGGTCTTTAGTTCAGTTCTGTGTTGACCATTATGTCTTCCCTCATCTTCACTATTATAGCCAAGACCAGATCAGGATCCAAACCTTTTTGGAGGTTTGAAAGTCGGTACATTAACTGCCTCAGCTGGTGCAGAAATCTTCTATATTGGTAAATATGTTTCTTTAGCTGGTCTGTCAACACCAGATAACTGATCATCTGATGTTTGTTGAACCGGTAAGTGGTTTTCTTTACTAGCTGAGTCATGTTTTTCTTATCCAGTTCCTTTTTTAATCTTTTATTTTTCTTCCTTAGATTATCGCATTCTTGCTCCAGAATTTCATGATTCGTTTGAATTTCCTCAAATTGGCTCATGAGATTTTCGATTAGGTTTGTAGAATCAAGAGGGGAAATAGAGGATTGTGCAGTGTCAGAAGTAGATGCACTTGAGGTGGATGCACTAGATAGTTCCTCTGTTTCTTCAATTTCTATTGCCATCAGACATAGGTATGCTTTGTCATTTTCTAAGATAGAGGTGCTTCCACTGGCAGCTGAGTCACTATCAGATGACTCTACTGTGCTACTGTCTTCACTGCTACTCTCATCGTTCAGTGCTTTTCTACTCTTTTTCTTGTCACTTTGGTGCCTCTTCTTGTCTGATGATCTGTGCCTCCTCTTTTCTTCATATTTTACCTTCTTTTCTTCTGGACAATAATCTTTTAATGTCCCTTCTTCTTACAATTGAAGCATCTTACTTTATCATCTGTCTTTTTGAAGTCTTTGTTGGAGGAAGACTTGTGTTTCGATGAAGAACTTCCTTTGCACTGTTTTTTTTTAAATCTGTCAAATTTTCTGATCAACAAAGCAACCTACTCCTTCAGCTCATGTGTCTCCTTGTTAGCTGAGTCAACTGGTTTACTCTGCTGGGGTGCAATCAGTGCACTGGCCTTGTGTGCCTCTGCTAGTGCACCATCTTCATTATTTAGCTCAAATTCATGAGCTTTCAGCTGTGACATCAGTGTCAGAGTATCAGTATTTCCAAGATCCAATGTGCCTTTGAGCACATATGAGATGATCTTCCATCTTTATGGAAAACTTCTTAGGATTTTCAAGCACACTTCTTTATGTGGATATGAGTGCCCAAGCTGTTGCAACTCACTGATGATACTTGAGAATCTGAGGGCCATTTGATCAATGGATTCTCTAGTTTTAATTTTGAAATTCTCAAACTTCTGTTTGGCCACAGACAGTTTGTTTTCTTTGATTGCAACAAATCCTTCATTTATGAGTGCTTGCTTGTCCCACGTTTCTTTTGCAGACTTGCAGTCTTTGACTCGCATGAACATATTGCTATCCAAAGTCTTCATTGTCATATATTTTGCTACATAATCCAGATTTGCCCTTTTCTTGCATCTTTTGTCTAATCCTTTTTAGGTTTTTCGATTGAAGCTCCTTGATTCGGACCTGCTAACTCTGTTGTCATGATTTTGATAGGACCATCATTGATCACATCCAGCATTTCTTCATGTGTGGATGCAAGATGGAATAACATCCTTATTTTATATTCTTCGAAGTTGTTAACATTAAATACAGGAATCTTAGACATAAAACTTGAGGACTCCATTGTGAAATAAATATAAATAAATAAATAAATTATATATATATATATATATATATATATATATATATATATATATATATATATATATATATATATATATAAGCTTTTGAAAATACTCTTTAAAAGTGAGTGATCTCTTTGTTACTGAAATGATATATCGAATGAGTTCGATACAAAGAACACTGCTCCGATACCAATTGTTTGTCTAGAGAAGGGTGAAGCTATAGTCAGAGAGGGGTGAACGACTATAACAGGAGTTTGAAAACTTTTCTTGATGAAAAGCTTTTGTGCAACAGATTAAAACCCTTCAGTCTAGTATTTTCAAATTAGTTAAAACACACATTCAAATTTAAATGGCAGAAAGTAAGTGCTGAAATGAAAAGTGCATAAAGTAAATAAGACACAAAATTTATAGTGGTTCAGGGTGGTGTAATCCCTTTGAGGAATTCGTTGTTGTTTTCACCAGTACAATAGTAAGATTGTCCATGCTGGATATACAGAAACCCGAATCCGGATCCGATCCATAATTGGATCGTCAGATCTGATTCACAGCACCGATCGAGACGCTCGATCATGCACAACGGAAGCTACAAATAAATTTGCATGCGATTTTACCACGATATGATCCACGTAAATAACCAACATAACTATAAGAAGGTTTACCAAAAGGAGAGGGAGAAATAGTCGACCAAGGGAGAAGCCGCAGTCTTCCGGATTGTATCTCCTAGCGACGACTGGTGGATGTCGATCCTCGTAGTAGAAACTCCTTGAATATGCTCCAAGAAAAACTCTAGTTTTTCTTCTTCCCAATGGCTAAGACAAGAAAACAAAATTTCTCTCTTTTTATTCCAAATAGGCGTCGTATTTTTTCATCAAAATGGCGTTGGATGTTCCAATTTTGTGTTGGGTGAAACTCTCTTTTTAATAGGAAAATCACTAATAATTTGAGAACTTATCTTTTACTCACAAATTTATCTTTTCCTTTTAGGAAAATAAAAAAATTTATCCAATAGGAAAACAAATTTTCAATTTATCCAATAAGAAAACTAATTTCTTATTTATAATTATTAAACACATAATAAATTACATTATCCACATTATAATAAATTAGGAGAAAATTTCTCTTCCCAAAACCAAAAAATGTGGCGCCATTTTCATTTCCATTTGGGATAATAGAAAATATCTTTTCTATATTACATATTATTACCAAATAAATAATATCCGCATATTCATTAAATAGACCAACTATTTAATTTATTCTCGAGGTTCCACAAAACGAGAAAACACTCGCGTGTTAGGAGCCAACCCGGGGACCATGTGTTAGGTGTAGTGCCCGAAAGACAATTTTGTAATTATTTTATTTAAATAAATGACAGAATTATATATTCATTTTATTATTTGCATTTATGCTTATATTATACACTGCTGAAAACCCTAAGTATATCGGTAGTAATCACATAACTCAGTGTATGGTATACACACGAGGATTGAGTTAGTGATGATATGCTTAAAACTAGTTAGTCCGTGGTAAATTTAATCAGAGTATGGGTCTCATGATTAATATACCAATAATGCACCCAGAACACTTAACGGTGTGATCGTCTTATCCGGACCGTTGGTATAGGGTACCTAGTGGGGCATTTATATATGATGTCTATCATATAGGACTGGACCGATTTGATTTGAATTCTCGATATAATTCTGTGATCGAGAAATCTTATCGAATCACAAGATGATCATTTATGGATTAATCTCAATCCTTATGTGATCATAGTCTACTGCTTGGTTCAAAGTAGCGTTTGATGTGTTAGTTAAGGATAACTTGGATACATGTGATCTGAACACTTCTCGTTGGCTCTATTCCGGAATGAGTGAGTAGTCTGTGACTTCACAGATATGGAATCCATTCCTTCCTGCGGGAAGTAGACAGACAGTTCCATTATTTGTTAATCCTAGAAACTGATCGATGGGCCTAGTTCATATTATATTAGTTATGAACTAATTGATCACTATGGGGTTAATGGTAAATAAGGATAAGATGTTTTGAGAAGGGTTTACGGAAACATCCCGAATCAAAACGAACGGTCTATGGAGGATTTATCCGTATGTAATGATTATATCAATGGACGCTTATCGACTCAGTGATTAGAGTGTAAGTATATATCTATAATCGATAGAGTTCGGTTTCGGGTTTATGGTGGCGTAATCCCGGAATTAATAGATTGAATAAGAATTGTTATGTTCGATGAATAATTTTATATAATTTATTGTAGCTACTGGTTATAGGTCCATGGTCCCCCAATATGGGTCCTAACATGCATATGTTTCTTGACGTTGGGCCTCAATAATAATTAAGTAGTTGGACTATATAATTGATGTGCGATTTATTATTTGTTGGACTAAATAATAAAATACATGGAAAAGATATTTTTCGTGGACTCGGCCCATTATGTGAAATTTCGTGTGAAACCTAATTTTCTAGTATTGGGGGCGTGATTTTGTCTTGGTAATTATTAAGGAATTAGCTTTCTTGATAATTTATAAGACATGTGATTAATTTTTTATTTGTTAAATAATTAATTAAGGAAAATATATTAGATTGATCCTTAAATATTCTATATTTATTCTAGATTATTCTAGGAGTATCTTTTATGGAAAAGGATTATTATAATTGATTTTGTATTAATTATTAAATCCTTGGAGGACAAGGATTTCTCTCCTATATAAAGAGAGTTCTCTTAAGCCTTTTCTAACAACACAATACACGCATCATACACTTAGTAATGGCTTAGAATTTTCGGCCAATAGCTAGGGTTTAGAGTTGGGAAAATCTTCGGGATTTTCCAGGTAGCATATCAAGGAGGTCAAGCATCAAGGATCAACATCCACCGGTTGTTGCTTGGAGATACACATCGGAAGATCGTGGCATCTCAACTATTCGGATCTTGGCTTCTCAATCTTGGAGTTCATCCTATTTGATTGGTAAGTAGATCCCACCTTCTTGTAGGTAGATCTTAAATTATGTAGTTTAATTTTATATGATCGTGATCCTCTTGTTTATTCTGCTGCGTAATTGGGTGGATCTAGATCCATCCGGCGATATTACATCCAACACCATGGACCTATAACCAGTAGCTACAATAAATTGAATAAAATATCATCGAACAGAACATTCTATTCAACTAATTAATTCCGGAATTACGCCACCATAAATCCTAAACTGAACTCTATCGATTATAGATATAACTTATTCTCAAAACGTCGAGTCGATAAGTGTCCATTGATAAAATCATTACATACAGACTAACCCTCCATAGACTATCCGTAATGAAGCGGGATTATTTCCCTAAACCTTCTTCAATACATCTTATCCTTATTTACCATTAACCCACTAGTGATCAATTAGTTCATAACCAATACGAACTCCACGGATCGATCAGTTTCTAGGATTAACAAATAAGGGGATTGTCTTTCTACTTCCCGTAGGAAGGAATGGATTCCATATCTGTGAGACACACACTCCTCACTCATTCCAGAATAGTGCCAACGTGAAAGTGATTCGGACCACGCCTCTTAGCGTTCCTTAACGAACACATCAAACCCTATCCTGAAACAAGCAGGAGTCTGTAATCACTTCAGGATTAAGGTTAATCCATATATGATCATCTTGTGATTTAATAAGATTTCTCAATCACGGAATTATATGAGAAACTCTGATTAAATCGGTTCAGTCCTATATGTCCTATATGACTACATCTTATATAAATGCCCCACTTAGACAACCAATGTCGACGGTCCGGATAAGACGGTCACACCATAAATGTTCTGGGCGTATTAATGGTGGTTTAATCAATCGACCCCATATTTTGATTAACTTCACCACGGACTTGTCAGGTTTTATGCCCGAAAGACAATTTGTAATTGTTTTATTTAAATAAATGACGGAATTTGTTTCATCTTATTTATTCGCATTAATTGCCAATATTAATACACTACAGAAAACCCTAAGTATATTGATTATGTAATCACATAACTCTGTGTATGGCTATACACACGAGGATTGAGTTTGTGAAATATACTTAAAATTAACTTAGCCCGTAGAGTTTATTAATCTGAGTACGGGTCTCTAGATTAATTTGCTAATAATGCACCCAGAACACTTTAGGTGTGACAGTTTTATCCGGACTGTCGGTAATAGGGTACCTAATAGGGCATTTATATATGATGATAATCATATAGAAATTTGGACCGATTTGATTTGAGTTCTCGATATAATTCCGTAATCGAAGTCTTATCGAATCACAAGATGATCATATATGGATTAATCTCAATCTCGAGGTGATCATGCATAACCGCTTACACTAGGGTAGGGTTTGATGTGTTAGTAAGGATCACTTCTTAGTATATGGTCCAACACTTCTCGTTGGCTCTATTCCAGGATGAGTGAGTAGTCTGTGTTATCACAGATATGGAATCCATTCCTTCCCTCGGGAAGTAGACTGACGAGTTCACTTATTTGTTAACCCTAGAAAATCGATCGATGGGCCGATTCATATTATATTAGTTATGAACTAATTGATCACTAGGGGGTTAATGGTAAATAAGGATAATATGTTTCGAGAAGGGTTTACGGAGATATCCCGAATCGAAGTGAACAGTCTATGAAGGATTTATCCGTATGTAATGATTATATCAGTGGACACATTATGACTCATAGTTGAGTGTAAGTTTATATCTATATTCATTAGAGTTCGGTTTCGGGTTTATGGTGGTGTAATCCCGGAATTAATAGATTGAATATAATTGTTTGGTCTAACAAATAATTTTATTTAATTTAGTGTAGCTACTGAATATGGGTCCATGGTCCCCGACGTGGCTCCTAATATAGCATATATGTTTTCTCGTCGTTTCACCTCAATTATAATTAAATAGTTGGATTGGACTATTTAATTGATATGTGGATTAATTGTTTAGGTTGACTAGATAATTAAATACATTAAAAGAATTTTTTCGTAGACTCGGCCCAATTTAATGGAAAAATGCGTGTGGCCAATTGTCTAATAGGTGTGGCCGCATTTTCCTTATTATTATTATTAGGAAATTTGTTTTCTTGATAATATAATACATGTGATTAAATTATTTATTTGTTAAATAATTTAAGGAAAAGAAAATCTTTTGTATATCCTAATTAATTTGGGAATATTCTAGATTTATCTTTTTAAGGAAAAAGGGATTAATATAATTGATTTTGTATTAATTAATTAATCATTGGAGGACAAGGTTTACTCTCCTATATAAAGAGAGTTCTCCCAAGCCAAATCACATACATATTTTCGAAATATTGGGAGCAAAATAGCTTAGAATTTTCGGCTATTTTGCTTAGGGTTTGAGTTTTAGAAAACTTCGGGTTTTCTAAGGTAGCATATCGAGGAGGTCCGGCGGCTTGAAACACCATCCACCTGGTGTTGCTTGGAGACACACGTTGGAAGACCGTGGCTTCTCATCTAGCTTGGATCTTGGATTGGCCTTTGTTCTTGGAGTATTTGCACCATAAAAAGGTTGGTAATCTAAACCCCCTCGTAGGTTTATATCTATTATTTTATGTATTTTGGTTGACTGGATCTAGATCTATTACTTAGATACTGAGTTCACTGACTACCTAAATGAACATGGGATCTGTTCCCAACGTTCTGCGCCTAGGACACCTCAGCAAAATGGCGTTCCTGAAAGGAGAAATAGAACATTTATTGACATGGTCAGATCAATGATGAGCTACGCCTCGCTGCTAATATCATTTTAGGGTTATGCTCTAGAAGCAACGGTATACATACTCAATGTCGTACCGTCAAAGTCTGTCGATAAGACACCCTTGGAATTGTGGAATGGACGTCGCGAAAGCATGCGTCACTTCCGAATTTGGGGTTGTCCTGCACATATACTGGTTACAAGACTACGAAACTACAAAAGCGTACAAAAGTATGTCTGTTTGTTGGTTACCCCAAGGGAACACGTGGAGGTCTGTTTTACGATCCGGAAGATAACAAGGTGATAGTTTCCACTAACGCCACGTTTTTGGAGGATCAGTATATGACAGACTTCAAGCCTCGAAGTAAAGTCGTACTTGAGGAGTTGTTTTCTGACGAGGTCAGACCACAAGTGCCACATAGTGTCACAATAGATAACACTACGAATGCAACAGTCACCCCTAATCCTACTCCACCTAGATGTACTGAGAGAGTGGTTCGGCCACCTAATCGGTATGGACAATCGGAGGCGAACGTAGCCGTCTCTGATGGTGTGGAAGATGATCTTGTGTCTTTTCGCAAGGCTATGGATGATCGTGACAAGGATCAATGGGTTGACGCGATGAATCAAGAGATAGAGTCTATGTACTCTAACTCTATCTGGAAACTTGTAGATTGCCCCGAAGGAGTAAAACCCACAGGGAGCAAGTGGCTCTACAAGAGGAAGCGAGGAGTTGATGGTAAGGTGCAAACCTTTAAAGCACGGCTTGTAGCTAAGGGCTACACACAGAGAGAGGGTATAGACTACGAAGAGACCTTCTCCCCTGTGGCCATGCTTAAATCCATCCGGATCCTCCTTTCTATTGATGTATGCCTAGATTATGAAATCTGGCAAATGGATGTCAAGACAGCGTTTCTTAACGGTTTTCTCGACGAGGAAATCTATATGCAGCAACCAGAAGGACACATCGAGGAAGGCCAAGAGCACAAAGTGTGCAAGTTGCTGAGATCCATTTATGGGTTGAAGCAAGCATCTCGGTCTTGGAATCATAGATTTGATGACACCATTAAGTCATATGATTTCGAACAAAATCCTGATGAACCTTGTGTATACAAGAAAGTCATTAAGGATAAGGTTGCGTTTCTAGTGTTGTACGTAGATGACATTCTCCTAATTGGAAACGATAAGGGGATGTTGTCGGACGTTAAAATTTGGTTGGCCAGCCAATTCCAAATGAAAGATTTGGGAGAGGCGAATTATGTTCTCGGGATCCAATTAATACGGGATCGTAAGAACAAGATGTTAGCTCTTTCACAACCCACTTACATTCATAAGGTGATGGCTAGATATAGCATGACGGACGCAAAGAGGGGTTACCTACCAACTAGTCACGGCGTCCATCTCTTTAAGACTCAGAGTCCTCAGACTCCTGAGGAAACAGAGGCTATGGAAAGAGTGCCTTATGCTTCGGCGGTAGGTAGTCTAATGTACGCTATGTTGTGTCTGTTATGGCGCTGGACTCGTCAATCATTATCAGTCTAATCCGGGCAATGAGCACTGGATTTCAGTAAAGAACCTCTTAAAGTATTTGAAGAGGACTAGGAATTATATGCTGGTATATTCGGGTGCAAACCTGGATGTAGAGGGGTACATTGACTCTGACTTCCAGTCAGATCAAGATGATTTCAAATCTACCTGAGGCTCAGTGTTTACCATTGGTGGCGGTGCAGTCATTTGGAGAAGCGTCAAGCAATCCAGCACGGCTGATTCTACTATGGAAGCTGATTACATAGCGGCCTCGAGGCGACTAAGGAAGCGATTTGGCTCAAAAAGTTCCTGAGTGGTTTAGGGGTCTCTCCAAATCACAACAATCCGATCACTCTCTATTGTGACAACAATGGGGCTGTATCAAATTCGAAGGAACCCCGTAGTCACCGCAAGTTGAAGCATATTGAGCGAAAGTACCATTTAATCAGAGAGATTGTACAAAGATGAGACATTTCCGTCAAGAAAATCGCCTCTGCTGACAACCCCGCTGATCCTTTCACCAAGACATTGCCGTTAGAAGTCTTCAACCGGCACTTGGAGACTATTGGTATTAGGGACATGACTTATTTTCTTTAGAGCAAGTGGGAGTTGTATTGCTGTAATATAGATATAGGGTGTGCTCTAAAACAATTAATCCACTTGGCTTTCGTGCCAGTGGGAGATTGTTAGGTTTTATGCCCGAAAGACAATTTGTAATTGTTTTATTTAAATAAATGACAGAATTTGTTTCATCTTATTTATTCGCATTAATTGCCAATATTAATACACTACAGAAAACCCTAATTATATTGATTATGTAATCACATAACTCAGTGTACGACTATACACACGAGGATTGAGTTTGTGAAATATACTTAAAATTAACTTAGTCCGTAGCGTTTATTAATCTGAGTACGGGTCTCTAGATTAATTTGCTAATAATGCGCCCAAAACACTTTAGGTGTGACAGTCTTATCCGGACTGTCGGTAATAGGGTACCTAATGGGGCATTTATATATGATGATAATCATATAGGGCTGGACCGATTTGATTTGAGTTCTCGATATATTTCCGTAATCGAGAAGTCTTATCGAATCACAAGATGATCATATATGGATTAATCTCAATCCTGAGGTGATCACAGACAACTGCTAAGACTAGGGTAGGGTTTGATGTGTTAGTAAGGATCACTTCTTAGTATGTGGTCCAACACTTCTCGTTGGCTCTATTCCAGGATGAGTGAGTAGTCTGTGCTATCACAGATATGGAATCAATACCTTCCCTCGGGAAGTAGACATACAGTTCCCTTATTTGTTAACCCTAGAAACTGATCGACGGTCTCAGTTCATATTATATTAGTTATGAACTAATTGATCACTAGGGGTTAATGGTAAATAAGGATAATATGTTTCTAGAAGGGTTTACGGAGATATTCCGAATCGAAGTGAACAGCCTATGGAGGATTTATCCGTATGTAATGATTATATCAGTGGACACCTTATGACTCATAGTTGAGTGTAAGTTTATATCTATATTCAGCAGAGTTCAATTTTGGGTTTAATGGTGGTGTAATCCCGGAATTAATAGATTGAATATAATTGTTCGGTCTCACGAATAATTTTATTTAATTTATTGTAGCTACTGAATATGGGTCCATGGTCCCCGACGTGGCTCCTAATATAGCATATATGTTTTCTCGTCGTTTCACCTCAATTATAATTAAATAGTTGGATTGGACTATTTAATTGATATGTGGATTAATTGTTTAGTTGGACTATATAATTAAATACATGAAAAGAATTTTTTCGAAGACTCGGGCCAATTTAATGGAAAAATGCATGTGGCCTATTTTCTAATAGGTGTGGCGCATTTTCCTTATTATTATTATTAGGAAATTTGTTTTCTTGATAATTATAATACATGTGATTAAATTATTTAATTATTTGTTAAATAATTTAAGGAAAATAAAATCTTTTGTATATCCTAATTAATTTGGGAATATTCTAGATTTATCTTTTTAAGGAAAAAGGATTAATATGATTGATTTTGTATGAATTAATTAATCATTGGAGGACAAGGATTACTCTCTTATATAAAGAGAGTTCTCCCAAGCCAAATCACATACATATTTTCGAAATATTGGGAGCAAAATAGCTTAGAATTTTCGGCTATTTTGCTTAGGGTTTGAGTTTTAGAAAACTTCGGGTTTTCTAAGGTAGCATATCGAGGAGGTCCGGCGGCTTGAAACACCATCCACCTGGTGTTGCTTGGAGACACACGTTGGAAGACTGTGGCTTCTCATCTAGCTTGGATCTTGGATTGGCCTTTGTTCTTGGAGTATTTGCACCATAAAAAGGTTGGTAATCTAAACCCCCTCGTAGGTTTAGATCTATTATTTTATGTATTTTGGTTGACTAGATCTAGATCTTATACTTTCCGCTGCGTAATCGGGTGGATCTATGATCCACCCGGCGATATTACATCCTACAGGACTAACATTTGAAGTGTATCACCATAAACTTAATCCTCATGTGTGACACACACTTAGTTATATGGATACATATGATACGACTTGAGGTTTTCAGTAGTGTATTACTTATAAGCACGAATCAAATAATAAGATGAGAATAAATCTATCATTTATTAATCATAAAAAAATTACATAAATTGTCTTTCGGGCGTTACTTCCAACAGTCCTTCGCTACAAAAGTTTCACAAACTACAGACTATCACTCCTTGGAGACTGATGCTTCAGTGATTGAGTCTCTTTCACTGCTCTTTGGGAACAAATCCTTCAATAGCTTATCACAATGATCACAACACCTTCTCAGATTCCTCTGATTCAGTTGCTTGAGATAGGTGTGAATTTGATGTATTTAAAAAACTGATCAACTTCAGACTTCGATAATTCTGATGAAGATCTAAATAATTCCGAACTTAAATTTCTGGATGTATTCTTTTAAGATCAAAGAGAAGGCTTGTGAAATTGACAGAGATTTAGCACTTAGGAATTCTGAATAATGTTATTGTTTTTCCTTTCTGTCAATGTCTTCTATTTATAGCCATGAATCCCTTGATTTTAAATTTCACATCCGCTTGCTAATCAATGTAGATAATAATGAGAAATTGTCTTGATTTGATTCTCCATGATTTCAGTGATCTGGATTTTCTTCAAACGTTCATCATAAAATCCGTCCTTGATTGATTCTGCTTTATATGAAGTAATCCTCATATTTATCACGCTGCAGAATTCCATTTTCAACTTAGTGACTTAGCTGACTAGTCTTTTACTCAGCTGCTATTGATTCACTGATCTACTTCAGTATTACTTAGCTGCCTTGCTGTAACTTCACTAGTCAAGTGACTGCTTCACTTGGCTGCGAGATTTCTGAACACCTTGCTACTTTACTTTGATGTCTGTATAGCAACTTCTCATACTTTGATCACTTGACTGTTGCTACTCAGTTGTTCCTTCTTAGCTGGTACTTATTAGCTGAATGAGATATTATTTAACTAATCTTTATTTTGGGTGAGATCAATGTACACCATATTTATGAAAATTAAGTTTCATCACTTGTATTACATCTTAGACTTACCTAAGGTCGTCACAGACTTCTTTGGTTGTAAGTCAGTCCATAAGTCTTCACTTCACTGTGTTGGTGCCTTGGCTATCTTTAATCAGTTGGTCTTATATTCTTCACTGAGCTGCCCTACCAGACAAGTACAGTGCTTGTCTGACTGGACTTATACAAATGTCAGACTTCTAAGTAAAACTTATACATTCAATTCTAACTTATTTCAGGCTTGCTATAACAGCTTGCATAGCCATCATCAAAACTATAAAATGTTTCTAACATAAACGCATATTAAGCTACCTCAAGCACTCCATATATGATGGTCTTCACATCTTTTGCAATAGTTCACTCACATTGAATGTCTTTATTGATGCTGACTGGGCCTCAGACTCCAATGACCGCCGTTCGGTTGATGCTTACTGCATCTTTCTTGGTCAAAACTTGATTACTTGGTGTTCAAAGAAACAACAAACAATATCCAAAAGTAGTATGAAGGTCGAATATAAGTCTTTGTCCAACACTGCTGCAGAAATTCAATGGATTTGTGCTCTCCTCAAAGATATGTGTGTTCCTCTCCAGGATACCCCGCTGTTGTGGTGTGTTAATATTGGGGTCACGTACTTGGCTGTGAATCCCATTTTCCATGCTCGCACCAAGCACATTGAAAGTGACTTTCATCATGTTTGCAAACTTGTGGCCTATTAGAAGCTATGCATTTCCTTCCTCTCCTCGAAGGATCAATTAGCTGATTACTCAATAAACCAATTGGCCACCCTCGCTTTCAGCAGCTGAAAACCAATCCATTCCTCAAGAATTGCGGGAGTGTGTTGAGAATACTCTAGAAACCTGAGAAGTTTGTACATAATAGCTAGGCATTATTATATGGTATTATCCCTGATGTATTCTTATTCATTAATTTACAAACATTAGATATTTTGTACAATGCTTCACAATTCAATCAATGAAAATATGTTCAGAGTTAAATTAATAATACACAAGCAATTATTAATTTTCTCTATTTGTTTATTTATGTCTACATTAGCAGTATTAGTTTTTCGTTTTTTTTTTAAATTAACGATGTCTTTTGAATGTGGAAAGAGTATGTCTTGAAATATGATAAGATGTTTTCACATAGATTAAGAAAATGATTACGTGAAATTAACTTTGATGGTAAAAATCTAAAATACCCTTTGACTCTCATTAAGGAGATATTTATAAAGTAGGTGGATGTATAATTAATTAGGGGTAAAAGGAAGAAAGATTTAATTAATACTTTCTTGGTATTCTAAATAGATTTAATTATCGGATAAATTCAAAAAAATTAGGGGGAATGAGCCACAAGGACAAAAAAATTAATAAATGAGTCTGGAATGACAAAAGTAACATTTTCATGATTATAAAGAACAAAAATCACAATTGTTACTTTAAAATTGTTAATTCACGTGTTAATATTACTTTGTGTTTCACAATTGTTACTTCATATTTACTCTATTCCACATTTGTTACTTCATAAATGTTAATTTTGTCCTTATTAAATCACAGTTTCCTTCAATCCCGATTTTTTGATAATTTTGTCATTCTGGACAAAAATCTAAAAAATTTAACCAATATACATATTGAAACGGAGATAGTACTGTACAAAGCATTACGACCCATGTATTTCTGTATTTGATTGATAAGAAGCAAAGTACATGAGAATAACTCAATTACAAAAGGGAAAATGGAAACCAAATTACGTGAAAAGTACAAGAAAAAAGTATTGCGTAATGCTATCGAAGATGTCTTAAGGGAGAGAATACTAGACTTTATTAAGTAATAGCACATTATTTAACAATGTAGAGTTTTTTTTTTTTTTTTTTTGAAAATTCAAAAGAGTTTGTAATTAAGACGGAAATCATTGAGACTTGTAGTGTATCATAGTTTGGTATTTTGTAGGTTGTAACCATATTGAAGCCAGCGACGTCGTGTCTTAAAAGATCGTCCAAATAATAAAAGTAGTATAAAATCTCATGTATTGATTATTAGTCTCCAAGAATTTAATCCGAAATTGAGTCGAGACTTGGAGTGCAGATTGGTACCATTCCAATACCGGGAAATCTTTGATCTTCACAATCGCAGTCTTCTACAGCAGGATCGTTGATAAAATCACATGAGCGATTTCCATCACATCGAGTTTCATTGTCACATTCTGGAGCAGGTGGTTCTAGGCCGGCATCATTTTTAAGCATTTTCCTAACCGTTATTGTCATGCGAACCACTTCCGGCACTGCAAAAGTATAATACAATAATTTCTTGAAATTAATTTGTTTTTTTGGTAGTGATCGATACATTCATTTCATATATATAGAGGTTAACTCCATGGGTACTGTACTACATTCGTCCCAAAATATAAGTCGTCGTATACTTTTATATTTATTTTACAATATAAGTCATTATACTTTATCAATGCAACATTTATTACTATTTTCTCTATCTTACCCCTAATTTATTTTCAATCCAAATACTTTTTATTATTCAACAACAATTGCATTAATAATAGTCAATGTGCATTTTAGACATTGATTTTCAAATTTATGATATTCAACTACATTCTTAATCTGTATGAAAACTCCTACGATCATCATAGGCGAATCTACATTGAAGTAAATGAGGTCCGCGGACCCCGTTATAAAGAATACTCTATATTTTACCTATAGAAAAATATTTCGGTTCCTTTGAAAAAAATATTTACTTTATAAAATATTTACAGACCCCGTTGAACTTAATTTCTAGATCCGCCTATGTCTACCATAACTTATATTTTGAAACAAATTTAATACATAATTATAACCATTAATGAGCCCATAGAAAAATGGAAAATGATAAATACACAGAAAAACTTCACACCTCATCCCTCGAAAATGCAAATGTATGGTCCATGTTTTTTATTTTTTTTAGAGAGATTGAGGAAAAAGTCCTTTTTTAATTACAAAATGAATAAATAGGACACACTCCTTTTTTTTAGTTGTAAAAAGGACAAACATTTTCAGACGGACAAAACTAACCCTCTTTAAAAGGGACGCGCGTATAAACATTTGATTCATGTTACAAAATGAATAAACATTTGCTTCATGTTTGTTTGTTTTTTTTTTCAAACAACCGTAACTTTTGATTTATAACTCCGATCATCGAAATTTTTTCACCAAAATTCATGTTTTTTTTTTCTCTTCAATTTGAGCCCAAATACGATACCCTTCCGACGGATATTTTGAAAGGCGAAAAAAAATTTGTATTAACCGGAGCGTTTGTTCTTATAAACGACCGTAACTTTTGATTTAGAACACCGATCATCAAAATTGTTTCACCAAAGTTCATTTTTTTTTTAATCTTCATTTCGAGACCGCGTTTGATACCTTTTCGACGTAGTATTTGAAAGCCGAATTTAATCGCAAAGATAACACAAGATCGATGATCGAATGATGATCGATGTCGTGATCGAGGCTCATTTAAGGCTTAATTCAAGTGACTACTTCAAGACACACATATTTGGCTCATTTAAGGCTTAATTCAAGTGATTAACTATTAAGTCTATGTCAAGTTTATGTGGTTTTGATTGATAAAAGGAATATCATAGAGTAACTTGATTAAGGTGTGGGGTTTATAACATGCTTGAGTTTAGTAGTTAATCACTTGAATTAAGACTAAAAAGCACATCGAGACTAAAAGGTAATACATAGAAGAACAATACAACAGACTATAGATTTAGTACAATAGGTACACCAGACTAAAAGGTAATACATAGAAGATCAATACAAGTCTGAAATAGTCTGAACTATCAGCCAAATTATAAGAAGGATATTCAAGTTCAAAGAACTAAATTATCATGCCCGGAATTCACAAGGTCCTGAATTACAAGTTCAGTAAGCTTATGAACTAGGCCTCTATATTACATGATGATACAATGTAGATCAAAAACCTCAGCACGCCAAGGCACTCAGTAAGCCTATGAACTAGGCCTATCTATTGCATTAAGGCACACAGATCGGCAGATGATCGATGACGCGATGTCGATGTCGTGATGTCGCCAGACGCAGATGTCGATGATCGAGGCTCAAAAGACTCTCCTTTCGCTTTTTTGTTGCAAGGTCTATGTCCCCAAGTCCTTGATATGAACTGAATGTCTTCTTACAGTTCAAGCACTCATATTTACTTCTTTTCGGAGCATGTTTCGATACTACTTTTTCTTTAGGATCATTTCTTTTAGGCCTCTTCTTATTCTTAGGTTCAATCATAGGCATTTCTTGCAGCTTTAACGTTGTGTGCAGCAGCACCAGCAGTTACAAAAACAGGCTTGGGAATCCCAGTTTCACCTAAAAGCAATAAATTTTGAAATTAATGGTCAGTTCATCAATGGTAGAAATAGTAACATTGGAAAATGATATAACAAAATTCAGGAACTCTTAATACTATTATTATTTTTGTTCAAAGTGAATTGAAATAGAAACTCAAGGCTCATACCATATATGGCTCGTATAAGGCTCATATAAGGCACACAATATCACTAACAGTATCATATAAGGCGCATGAGATCGAGAATGATGATCGATGATCGATGATCGTGCTCATTTAAGGCTTAATTCAAGTGACTACTTCAAGGCACACATATCCGCTCATTTAAGGCTTAATCCAAGGGACACAATATCATATCTCGCTCATATAAGGCTCATATAAGGCACACAATATGAGTAACAATATCATATAATGCACACACTATCAGTATCAGTATCACTGTACATATTATATGCTCATTAAGAACAATGAAACAAATAGAGAAATCTTTGCATATTAAGAATACTTGGAGGGGGAGGGGGGGGGAGAACGTAAGATTTTCAAATGAAAACTATCATCATATCATCCTCACCAAAATCTTTTTACAAATCCATAAAATTAGATCACCCTAAAAACAAGTAAAAACTAAATAAGTGAGATTGGAAATCCAGTTTATTCAATTAAACCTGGCAATGAGAAAATGAAAAACTCAACAAAAAATTGCAAAAGTGGCCAAGCCACATTGCTCTACCTTGTAACATGATCCACTTTTGAAATTCATTAGCAGAAAAGGAAACCTCATCATAGTACACTTGGTACATGAACGAATAAATTGATCAACATCATCATATCTAGTTGATGGATGCCAAAATGAATTTTCCAAAAGAACATACATTTGCAGCCAAATTACTGTAAACATCTTTTAGAATTGGTAATAATACTGCCAGTATGAAAACAGTAACGGAGAGATACATGTCACCCGTGGATTCCTCTCTCGAAAAAAATAAATAAATAAAGAAGAGGAAGCAGCAGTTTCACCCGTTGATTCGAAGGCCCTCATCATCTTAGTAGAACTGTGATCGAATTCAAGAATCGAGACTCTTCTGTTGAGAAATTCTTTGCAAATCTACGATTTGTTCTTCAAATGTAAATTTACGATCACATCGGTGTCGATTTTGATACATTGTAGCGATATGCTAATCATCAATTCATCATCAATTTTTAATAGAGTATACAACATAATATTGCATACAAAGAGTTTTTGCAATCGAAACCTCCAAAATGGTGGATAATTCATTAAAAATAGCATGATTTGAACCGAACCCATCTGTGGGCACTTGCAACATCATTCTAGAGTTTCAATTGCACTTTATAGCATAATCTTAATATGATGATGATTATGGAAGGCGAAAACAAACAGAATTCGATTTTCCGATTTTTCTACCAAATGATGATGGTAAGTATTACCTTTTATGATGAGCGATGCCATTACGGTAAGTATTACCTTTTGTGAAGGTCATGTTGTTCTCAGCATTCGCGGGAAGAAAGCTATTTTAACTTCTTAGCAGCTTTTGATAAGAGCTTCTATGGAAGCAGGGTCGGTCTTCATCGAGGCGCGCCCAATTCGATCTCTTTCAAGCCAGGAAGACTCCGCCATCTTTTCTACGCTTTTGAAAACCAAATGGCGCGCTCTTTGTTGTCGTTCTCGATCAGCACCACCAAGCCGCCCGAATCTTCATTCTTCGATTTTCACGTAGTAATATAAAACCCGGCCGTCGGAAATAAGAAGAAGGAAAATTTGTGAAGGAATGCAAATTAGATCCAGTGTAATAGATGAATAAGCAGTATATTCGTCTCAGGTGGAATTTATTTGTCTTAATGCAACTAAAAATGGAAGTTCTGGATTAGCATTTAATTAAGAGGAAAAAAGTGGACTATACACTAATTTTTCCTACAAAATAAACAGAAATTAATTTCACACAAAATAAAAATATTAAAACCCCGACATTAAAATTTTATATATATATATATATATATATATATATATATATATATATATATATATATATATATATATTCTCACCAATTTAAAAAGAGTGAAGAGACTAAAATCCACATTTAATACAAAATATATAAACATGATACACTATTTAAATATGTTGAAAAAATGACAAAATAATAATGACAGGACAAATATACCATTTATATTAAAAATAAAAATAAGAAACACACGCTCCACCAAAAAAATGCGTGCAAACGCTAACAGCATATTTAGTCCATCTTTATTCGTTGTTTAGTCGGACCTCTACATTTTTTCTTTTTTCTTTTTTTTATTTTCAGGAAACAAATTCAGGAAAAGAATTAAAAATAAAAATAAGAAACACACGCTCCACCAAAAAAATGCGTGCAAACGCTAACAGCATATTTAGTCCATCTTTATTCGTTGTTTAGTCGGACCTCTACATTTTTTCTTTTTTCTTTTTTTTTATTTTCAGGAAACAAATTCAGGAAAAGAAATTGAATATCATGTTTTTTAAACAGTCATTATTTTTTATTTAGACATCCGATCATTAAAAAAATTCACCGTAATTCCTATTTTTTGTCCTTTTTTTATATTTCTCATGTGATATTTTTCGACATAATTTTTGAAACCCGAAAAGACATTTGTGCCAACCGTGATTATCACATCATTTGCAGTAACACCTTCACAATCACACACTCACAACAATAACACCATTTATTAACATGCAATACACGGTGACAGTAACATCTTATGTATACAGTAACACGTGTGACTCATAGTGACACCCTCACAATCACTCATGTTTTATTAACAGTAGATAGTAACAGTAACACCTGTGACTCACCATGACACCCTCAGAATGACTCACAGTGACCCTCAGTTCACATTTTACTAACAATACATAGTGACATTAACACCTTACGTGTACAATAACACTTTTCATTAATAATGCACAGTGATAGTAACACCTTATGTATACAATAGCACTCTCACAGTAACACATTTTATTGACAATACACAAAAACACCATGACAATAACACATTTTATTAACAATACACATTAACACCTTATGGTCACAATAACACCCCCAAAAACTAGTGTATTTTACAGTAACACATTCAATCACAATAACACACCAAAAACTAGTGTATTTTTCGGTAACACCTTCAATCACAGTAACACCCCAAAAAACTAGTATATTTTACAGTAACACCTTCAATCATAGTGACGCCCAAAAAACTAGTGCCTTTAGAGTAACACCCCAAAAAACTAGTATATTTTACAATAACACCTTCAATTACAGTGACACCCTAAAAAACTATTGTCCTCGAAGTAGCACCCAAAAAAACTATTTTTGTATTTTACAGTAAACCTTCAATCATAGTGACACCTTGAAAAACTAGTGTCCTCACAGTTACACACCAATAAACTAGTGTATTTTACAGTAACACCTTCAATCACAGTGACACCCACTAAAACAAGTGTATTATACAATAACACCCCAAAAAACTAGTGTATTATATAGTAACATCTTCAATCATAGTGACACCCCAAAAAACTAGTGCATCACGGTAACACCTTAGAAAACTATTGTATTTTACAGTAACACTTTCAATCACAGTGACACCCTAAAAAACAAGTGACCTCACAATAATACCCTCAATCCACACAGTAACATCCAAAAAACTTGTTTTCTCACAGTGACACCTCAAAAAATCCCATCATTCCAATAAAAATACACAACAAAACCCTAGGAAAAAATTCCAATCATTCTAGTGAAACCACCATAACTAGTAGGTAGACAAAGCAGGGTCTGAAACATGGAAGGATACCAAGCACCAGGCTCACTATGACACACAACAATAGTCTCATTCGATCTGCATTCGTTTACACCCGCAGTAACTCTGGTGAATCTTAACCAAAATACAATGTCAAGTAAACCTATTTTTTTACATGAATTGAATAACTATTACATTAAAATTAGAACACTAATTTACTCCATTCAATTTCAACCATGGTTTGCTGCACTTAAATTAACTCATATCATCATTTTGTATAAGGCTTAAGATGGTACTTTTCAAATTCAGAACCGAAAGTAGTCGATTCTTCATCGAGATTTTTCTTCAACCTTCGCCATATTCTCAGAATATCCGCTTGAATCAACCCTTGATACAACGTCATACACGTAATCTATTATGGTAAATACAATTTCTCTATCATCTCCACAAACAATTCACTACGCCATCGAGTTGGAGGGAGGATTTGGTGGCGTGAAATGGGATGTGGTGGTTAAGGAGGATTTGGGAGATTAAATCAGTGTCGTTTGAAGGCTGAAACGCATGTAGCTTGCGTTTTCCGATGGTGAGGGAAGTGCATGGTCGAGAATAATCATCGTCGGTGTCAAAAAATGTAGATAGGGAAGAAGATAGGAAATTTGGCCGGAAAGTGAATGGAGTGGCGTGTTTAAAGATAGTACTAAGGGCATTTTTAGTCCAGTTAATTTTATATTGTCCTTATTGCAACTAAATAAATATGACAGGATTAAAACTTAATAAACACATAAAGTGGATTTAAATTTAATTTCTCCTTTAAAATGATTACGAATTTAGCATCGAAAAAATAAGAAATATACGGATAAAAATTCAAAATTTACTGTAAAATAAAAATACAACTTTTCAGAAATAAAAAAAATACGCGAAGATTCGACTAATGAAAGACGGTGGTGTTTTTTTATTTCCTTCTGAAAAACGAAAGATTTTATTGAAAGCCGGATTACAATTTACACCGGTGAAAGTTACAGACAAAACCGGATCATGCCAGACGAAACCATGACAACATCCGACAAAACATCAAGAACGTTACAGACTAAAACATGAAACAAAGAAACACAAAACAGCAACTACTCATTAACTCCAATTTCACCGGAACAATCGGCTAGATAATTAAATTTTTTTATATAAGAACGAAGATAAGAGTAGGAGGAAGAAGAGGGAGGATATGGCTAATGTTAAGTACAAATTCAATTCAAAAGAGAGTGTTGGTCCCTTGAAAAGGCTTTGGTTAAGTTTAGACGGGGGGTGAATAAACTTAACACTTAAAACTTTTGGAGTTAACAAACTAAGAAACTTCAAAGAACTGCGATACCTCGAGAGTCTGGCGACACCTCGGTAGCCTCTTGATACACAGAATTCATCGACAAATGGTGAGTTCTTGAATTTGTGCAAATGGAATTATATCAAAAGTTAAGCCTTATTACTTGTTGTTAAATATGATACTAAGTATTAGATACTCAAGAGTGTATGTTTGTGAGTTCGATTGCTAGATTCGAGAGGGTTGATGTATATAATAAACTAAATGCAGAATGTAAGTGCGAGAAAGTAAGTAGGCAGATTTTATAGTGGTTCCAGGTGGTGTAATCCAGTCCGTCCGCTCTTCTCCTGTGATGTTGGAGGTAATTCACTAGGGATCTTTGATGTAGATGTTACAAAGATTCCTAAGTTGCTTGTCCTTCACCAATAACTATGGCTTCACAAACTGAACACTTGGAGCAGTAGGATTGTTGCTCCAAAGTCTTCCACTTGGTCCTTGAAGGGTAGGATTGCCTCTTCACCATTGACTCCACCACAAACAACGATCTTTCACACAAAAGTGCTTCACTGTCTTCAGCAGATTCTTTGTAGAATAAAGAATGAATCAAGTAAATGATTCGGTTGCAGCAGCTTGATTAGGATGATATAAATAGCATCTTGCAGTCTTCAAGTGTGTAAACTTGATGTAACTTGAATACAGAATACACTTGAAGATTTTCTCTGGATCAGTAGTCTTACGCTCAGTATGTTCAGCAGGGTGCTTTTCCTGATAAAATGCAGCTCAGAATTATCTCTTGTATTTCCTTAATTTTCATCATCTTTTTCTGAGTTGGAAGTCCTCTATTTATAGGTAGGAGTCCATGTGACTTGTATTTGAAATTTAAATATAGCCGTTTCTGGTTTTGTCCCATTTGACTTGCTTTCTATCACTATTCATAGGATGACATTGTCGTAATCCTTTTGATGAATACTGATCTCATCCACCCTTTGACTTAAAACCATTGGATAAAGTCCTGAATCATCCCAACGTCTTTTTAATCTCAGCCATTGGTTTGTTTAATAAATCAGAGGTAGTTGGCTTTCCTTATCCATGTAATCTTCCAATGTAATCTTGAATTAATCGAGGTATATATATCAGCAGGTTCATCAGTCTGCTGAAATACCTATCAGTCTGCTGAACTATAATTTGCTGTGTTTAAAACACAATGCAGTAGACTTCTTTTATCTAACTTTTATTTGTGAAGTTAGATTACACCTTTTCGCAAATAACTGAGTTCCAATCACCATCCAACTTAAGGAATTTAGACCTTGTACACAAGGTATATGTAATCAGTTTAGGTCATCACAGACTTGCCTAAAATCTGATTCCATATCCTTGACTTTAATTACTAAGTTTGATCTCTTAGCCTTCATTAATCGAGTTTGAGACCTCGGCCGCCTTCGTCTTCAAAGAGGTTCCGACTAGTCTATCGACCTATCTACCCTCTTGATATAGACCGGTCTCATCGATATAAATTAGCTGACCATTACAGTGCTTGTTTGATCAAACCTATTCAAAGATCAAACTCTAATAAACATATACATTTGATCTAGACATCTTTTTGCCTTTGCACTATAACAGTTAGTCTGGCACTCATCACTAAAACTCAGAAATAAGTCCAACAATTTCCCCCTTTTTGGTGATGATGCCAATACCCTCACCTAACAGCAAAGCAAAAAGATTGAAAACAAAGACAGAACAAATTTAGTCATCTTTCATTATAATCATTTGTTCAAATAATTACAGTCTAGAATCAGCAAAGATAAAACAAATAAAGCATGCTGATCTACTGTCTTCTTTCTCTTTCTTCTCTTGCTTTTTCAAATTGTTCTTGATAAGCTCTTATTTCAATGATCATCTCTCTCATCCAGTCATTTTCAATTAGAGAGAAGTCAATGTGAGGATTAACTAGTTTCCACCAGTGCCATGCTTCAGGTAGAGTTAGATTTATCTGATGTACCCTGAAGCCTAACCTCATATAAACTTCCTTGAACTCATTCAGTGATTCCTTTGCATTTGTGGTAGGCAAACTCCTTTCACCTCTACCACCTCTTCCATCTCTTCCGCCTCTTCCACCTTTTCTTGAAGCCCTCATGGCTTTAACTCTTGCTTCCCAAAATTTCAGTCCCAAAAATGAGTTTAGACCTTCATGAAAGCCCTTGTCATGATAAGGTCTTCTTCTGTTGTTGTATACATTCTTGTATTGTTTGAGAAGTTCATCAGTAAGTGGAAGTCTGCCAGGTGCAGGTTCTCTAAATGCATTAGTATCAGCTTCCCATCTCTTCTTGGCAAAAATTCTTGCAGCCTCTTTTGCAACTACTGTTTGACCCTCTTCCCCCTTATTGACATCATCAACAAACCGGGACAGCAGGCCATGCACACTTTCCTAAGTGACTACTAGGTTGTTCAGTTGACTTTCAATGATTTCAGTCCTAGTATAAATTGCTGTGATCCTTCCATCCATTGTTTGCTCCAGCAGGTTATCCTTTCAAAGTGATTTTAGGATCCAATACAAAGAAAGTTATGGTGCAAAGAAGAGCTCAAGAGAGTCTATGTACTTCAGCAAGATTATCCAACTTTTTATGAATGGATTCAAGTTGATTTTTCAAAAATTTCTCCTTCAGTGTATTGCCCTGTTTGATTCCCCTCACATCTTGTGTTAGATCAGCAATGGCATACTGATTGGATGTGTAATTTGAAGCAGCTGTCTCAATAGATCTTCTATTGTTATCCACTAGCTTCATCAGTTCTTCAAATCTTTGTTCATGTCTATCCAGTTGAGTTCTTAACTGTTGCATGTCATTCCTGACAGTCCTCAACTCATTCAAAACTTCTACTGGCACTCCACCAGCCATTCTTCCATCAGTAGCTCCATCAGCAGGCTCTTCTACACTATATTGTTGCCTCTGATTGATGATCACCACAGCAAAACTCATATCCCTTCCAGCAGGGTGAGGTCCTTGGTACTTCTCCAAGATAGGATCAATAGCAGGTTCTTCATTCACTGGTTCATCATCAGTAGATCCTTCAATTTGAAATTCTTCATCACTGTAATCATAGTCCAGCAGCTGTTCTTCCTCATCAACAACAGCAGCCTGCTGACTATCTTTTCCTACAGTGGCCTTGTCTCCAACAGGCTCTACTACAGCAGCCTGATCCAAAACAACATTAGGGGTTTCCTCCAAACCCAAAGTTTGTTCCAGCCTTTGTCCAGGTGTTGTTTGTAACCCAGCAGCCTGTACCTCCTCTTCAGTTCTTTGTTCTGGTACAATTTGTGCCACAACAACTTGATCAGGGAATATATCCATGTTTTCTTTTTGAAATTCCCCCACATCAGTGATCCTCCTTAGATAATTTGTAGATTTGGTTAAGGCATCCTCAGTGTCAATCCAGTCTTGACATTGAATTGATTCCTCTGAACTGGCACTAGGTTCACTGTGGTCAGTAACCCTCTCATCATCCAAATCTACATTTTGCTGATCTTCAGGGTGTTCAGTAGGTTCAACAACAAACATATCATCAATCTCACCAACCATCTTGTTTGCACCAATCTCTATTCCCTCATTGATTTGTGCCTCAATATCATCTATGGTGAGATTTTCCAAATCCTCATCCATTTTTCCAGCCTGTTGTCTCTCAGTAGACTGACCAGCATCAGTGGACTGCTCCACTCTTGGTTCATTAATCATTGCAGTCCTACTGGTTCCTCCTGGACCTGATGGATAATTACCACCAGAATCAGATGATGATGATGAATCATCATTGCCATCTCTGGGGTCTCTAAACTTGATACCCTCTTCTTTCTGTTGATCTTCAAAAATATCCATCAATCTTGATTGCAGCATAGTGGTATCAACTAGATCCAACAAATTCTCCACTCCCAACTTTTCAAAAGCCCATTCTTCAAAGTCATCACAGGTTCTGCAGTAAAGAGGCTTTTGTCTCTTGTAAAATCCAAACTTCCATTGAAAATAATCACCACTTGCTGAAGTTTGGGATCAACAAATTCCTCCTTCTTCTTCTTTTCATGCCTCTCAAATGGCATAGTTGGCCTTCTGGGAGCTGTTTCAGTAGCTTGCTGACCTCCAAAGGTCCCAACAAGCAAACTTAGGGTTTCTTCCACAGATGCCTCTAGGTCAGTAGGTTGCTCAGGTTGTACATTTGTTCCTACTACCTCCATCTGTACCACACTTTCTTCCCTCTGACTTATATGCTCATCAGCAGGGTTAACAGTAGACTGTTCTTCCCCGAACTATTACAAGAATCGCAGGTCTTGTACCAACTTCTCCATTTCCACGGTGGTGTAGACTCAAGAGTTCATGTGGTTCTTCAACAAGTTGCTCAACAACAACTGGGGCGATTCGAAGGCTCGGTGACCTTAGCAGTGAGGATTCTCTAACTTCAACAAGAGTTCGGTTCACGTAGTCTGCTTTGTGACTCTCCAAAGAGTTGCTCAATAACAACCTCTGCATCCTCATTAGGCTTGATAATTGTTAATGGTACAGCATTAATAGCCTCTCCTTGTACTTCCACTTCTTTTACTGCTTCTTCTTCTCTTTGAGCCTCCAAAATTTTCAATTGTTTCCCCTTTTCATGTTTCTTTTTATGGATAATTTCTTTCATTCTCTTGAAAAGTGGCTCAT
Source organism: Gentiana macrophylla (assembly GCA_026214975.1). NCBI lineage: Eukaryota > Viridiplantae > Streptophyta > Magnoliopsida > Gentianales > Gentianaceae > Gentiana > Gentiana macrophylla. Next base: position 87,236,093 of record CM047806.1, read on the forward strand.
CTTCAATTTCAATCACAGTAGACTTCCTCTTTCTATTGGCTTCTTTCTGTTGCTCCTTCAAAATTTCGGCAACAGTCTTCTTCTCAACTACAGCAGGGTCAGTAGCTTCAACATCAATTGGACCCTCAGCAGACTCAGCAGTCTGTGTTGTTTGCTTTCTTGTTCTTTTAGGCTTTAACATTTCTGTTATCTTCCTTGTTTCAGTAGCCTTTCTTTTCTCAGTACCCTTCTTTGGTGCAGCAGGTTTGACAGTTTTCTTAGTAGTTTGCTTGACCTGCTCACCACCAGCATCACCATCATCTCTACCATTATCACTATCAGCAGCCTCAACAACACCTTCTTCATCATCATCCAGACCAGGGATATGATAATCAATCTCTTTCTTGTATCTGGATTGGTTTATATTCTCAGGTGCAACATCAGGAATTTCCAAATGATTCAACAGGGCCTGAACCATTAATCTAAGGGTAAGGCCTTGGATTTCCTTTTTCCTTCTCTTTCTTCTTTTGCAACATTCTTCATGTAATGGATAAAGTATCCAGCCCAATCAAATTTCATACTTCTGCAAATAATCATCAGCAGCTCTATCATGGGTCCTGATGGAGTATCCATACTTCCAACGAGGCCTGAGATATTCTTAGAAATGATTTTGCTCAGCAGGTTGTACTCAAATCCAATATGTTTTACACAGATGTCTGGTATTGATTTGATGGTTTCATTGGTCTTGATTTTGTCAACAAAATCCATCTTGGACAATCCCATTTCCTCAGGATTTACTGGAGCATCTATTACTTCTTCAAAACCGAAAACTTCCCTCAGTATGTTTGATGAAATTTCAATTTCTTGGGCATTTACAGTTGTTTTGAATGCTTATCTTCCTTCTTCTGTTACTATGTTCCTCCAAAAGCTGACAACATTTGTGTATGAGATTGTTTCCAATCTTAAGTTAAGTACATTCTCCAAGCCTTCATATCTCCTTATTCTTCGACCAATGTTGATTGCTAGTTCAGTTTGGTTAGCATCAACAACAAAGCCTCTTACACTTTGGCTTGTTCCAATCTGGACATCAACCTTTTCCGCCATTGATATAAGAAAAAGATGAAGAAAAGAACTTCTCAAATCTGTATTCACACAGTGTAAATACAGAGAATATCAATCTGAGATTTTGTAGTAGCCTCTGTGTAATAGTCTGTGTATATATAGGCAAATGCAGTTGAAACGGTCAGAACGTGTACTGTTACATTTAACCATGATTAATTTGAGTGAATGCTAACTTGACACGTGGCCCATTACTTTTCATAACGTATTATAACCGTTAGATCGTGTAACTGTGGTTATAAAGGATAGAATAAATATCCCGCCAATTGCTTTTTGACTTTAGAAAGTTTGACTGAATAACGTATTCTTCAGATACTTGTCATCGCGAGGGTTGGCTCAAGACTGGCCGACAAAGATGCTTCAAAGACTCTCACCGATGAGTGTAACTCACGATCTTTGATTCCTTCTTATTTTGTTCAATTGATAATACAAGATGAAGTTTAATACCAATGACTGATCTGTCAAAGTAGCTCACCCAACATGACAAAGACCAATCCCCTTGGCAACCTCATTTGCTCAATTGTCCAAACATAAGTACATGGAATTGTTGATACCAATGACTAATCTGCTAAGTGAGCTCACCCAACATAGCAAAGACTAATCCCCTTGGTGAATTCCAGTACACTGCTGATTATCAGTCAACTTTAATAATTCCAAGTTCAGTCCTTAGTTTAGCAAATCTTTCACTATCCAGTGGTTTAGTGAATATATCAGCAAGTTGATCTTCAGTAGGGATGTATAGAACCACCACATCTTTCTTTTCAACATGATCTCTTATAAAATGATGTCTCACATCAATATGCTTGGTTCTTGAGTGCAAAACAGGATTTTCTGTGATGGCAATTGCACTTGTGTTGTCACACATGATTGGAATTTCTTTTTCTTCAATTCCATAATCCCTTAATTGTTGTCTTAGCCAAAGTACTTGTGCACAAAGAAACTTCAAAGAACAATATATTCACCAAGAGTGGAAGTTGATATAGAATTTTGTTTTTCTTTGAACCAGAAACCAGTCTATTTCCCATTAACTGACAGGTTCCTGTGGTGCTTTTTCTATCAATCTTTCATCCAGCATAATCAGAATCTGAGTATGATATAACTTTGAAGCTTCCATCCTTGGAGTATCATATCCCTACTCCCAAAGTCTCTTTGAGATACTTGAGAACTCTTTTGACTGCACCTAAGTGAATTTCTTTAGGTTTGAATTGAAATCTTGCACAAACACCTACAGCAAAGGATATATCAGGTCTGCTGGCAGTAAGGTACAGCAGACTGCCTATCATCCTTCTGTATAAAGTCTGATCAACATCTTTTCCTTCTTTATCTTCATCCAATCTGATATTTGTACTCATAGGAGTTGATATCTTGGTGCTATTTTCCATACCAAACTTCTTCAGCAGCTCTTTGGTGTACTTGGTTTGATGAATGAAGATTCCATCTTTCATCTGTTTAACTTGCAATCCCAAAAAGTAGTTCATTTCTCCCATCATACTCATTTGGAATTTACTCTTCATTAGATTTGCAAATTTCTCACATAGCAATTCATTTTCAGAACCAAAGATGATGTCATCAACATAAATCTGTACCAGCAGGGTGCTGTCCTTCTCATTGATTCTGAAAGGAGTCTTATCAATGGTGCCTTTTGTAAAACCATTGTCCACCAAGAATTGAGATAGAGTATCATACCATGCTCTTGGTGCTTGTTTCAAGCCATGAAGTGCTTTATTGAGTCTATACACTTTATCTTCTTGATCTTTAACTTCAAATCCAGGAGGTTGCTGAACATACACTTCCTCCTCTAGAATGCCATTCAATAATGCACTCTTGACATCCATTTGATATACCTTGAAGTTTTTATATGCAGCATGTGCCAAGAATAATCTGATAGCTTCCAATCTTGCAACAGGTGCATAAGTTTCATCAAAATCTATTCCTTCTTCTTGAGAATAGCCTTTTGCAACTAGTCTGGCCTTATTCCTTACAATGGTACTAGATTCATCCAGTTTGTTTCTGTATACCCATTTAGTACCAATGATATTTGCATGACTAGGCCTTTCAACTAGTGTCCAAACTTGATTTCTTTCAAATTCATTCAATTCTTCTCGCATAGCAATTATCCAATCTGGATCTGAAATTGCTTCTTCGACAACATTAGGTTCAACTTGAGATAGAAAACAAGTAAACATTGCTTCTCATTATCTTCTAGTCCTCACACCTTGCTGCACATTGCCAATAACTTGTTCAGCAGGGTGATTCCTTAACCATTGTGGATTACGGTTAGATTGATTTTGAGGAACCTCATCTTCGTAGGTCTCATTGTTTCTTCAAAGGGGTTCAATAGATCCTTGAGCGCCTCGGTTGTTGCATCGATAGTATTACCAAGCAGGTGTTCAAGAGGGCGAATCGAAATCTTTAAGTCATTAAATCTTTCCAAAACTTCAACACAATCTGGATCAGTGACTTGTAGATTCTCAGCAGGTTCACAAGCTTCATCTTCCATACCAGTGAACTTAGGTTCATCAAACATAACATGGATTGTTTCTTCATGTTTTAATGACCTCTTGTTCAGTACCCTGAATGCCTTGCTGACTGAAGAATATCCCAAGAAAATTCCTTCATCTGATTTTGGTTGGAATCTCTTCAAATGTTCCTTATGATTCAAGATAAAACACTTGCTTCCAAATGGATGGAAATAGGATATGTTAGGTTTTCTTCCATTCCAAATCTCATAAGGTGTCTTGACATCTTCTTGTTTATCAAGTTCATTTTGTGTATAGCATGTTTGTATTAATCGCTTGACCCAATATCTTTCGGTAGCAATGCTTCACAAATCATAGTTCTTCCCGCTTCTTTTAGAGTCCTGTTTAGTCTTTCAAAGAAACCCCATTTTTCTTTGAGGTGTACAAACAGTGTGACAAGTTGATGTAGTACACCATTCTATTCACAGATATTCTCTTATAACTTTATTGAGAAACTCAGTACTTTGTCCGATCCGATTTTTACTCTTTGTTAAACTTTTCTCATTCTGTAATCTCTTCAAAAGTTCAGGCATCTTTTGAAGTGTTTCACTTGTCTTGTTCATAAATACCACCCAAGTGTACCTTGAATAATCATCCACAACCACTAAGGTGTATTTCTTTCCTGTAACACTTGTTGGTGTAACTGGTCCAAATAGATCCATATGCATCAGCTCCAAGACTCTATTAGTTGATTGCTTAGTCTTTGATTTGAAGCTTCACTTAGTTTGTTTACCTTTCTGACATGCATCACATATAGTATCCTTTTTGAATGTGATTTCAGGTAAACCAATCACCAGTTTCTTCTTCACCAACTGATTGATGTCATCAAAATTCAGATGATTCAGCTTCTTGTGCCATAGCCAATTAAGTTCTGATTTGGTATGCACAATTAGACATGTTTCTGGAACTGCAGTAGACCAATCCACAACATACATGTTTTGTTGTCTTCTACCAACCAATACAACTTGATCACCTCTTTCACTAATGATAGTACATGTGTTTTTGTCAAAAGTGACCTTGTATCCCATGTCATAGAACTGTCCAGTGCTAGCAAGTTGTAGTCCAGTCCTTCCACCTATGTAACATTCTTGATTGTAAGTCCATTCCTCACAAGTGTGCCATAACCTCTTGTGTATCCAGGTGTATTCTTGTTGCCAAAATTCACCCTTGGACCATCCTTTGCCACATAGTTTGACAAACAGTGCTTATTCTTTGTCATATGTCAAGAACATCCACTGTCAAAGTACCAGACACCCTACAAAACAAAGTTAATACATTTTAGGTACCCCAAACCTGTTTGGGTCCATAATGGTCGATGGTAAGCATGACCCACAGGATGTTTCCATAAGGTCTTCTCCTAAAAGTGTCATACTTTGGTTCATACATGTATTCCACACATCCATATGTTCTAACAGTTGGTTGTGTAGGATTCACATATGTTTTCTGGCCTTTTGGTTTATAATGCTGTTTGAGGTGATTCTTGTTGTTAGAAGCATTGGTATAACCATTGGATTCTTCATCTGTTAGAATCTCTGTAATATGAGTCCACGAGGCTTTGTATAATTCCTCTGCTGATCCCTCTGATGATTCCATTGCTTAGGTTTTACCCTAGCAGCATGGTTATTCTTACTGTTTCTAATAGCAGGTGCAGGAATATTCCAATCATCATCAGTAGGGAACAGTCTACCTTTCCCCCTGAGATAAGTATCCCTAGAATGATTAACATTTTTGGGTTTAGGATTCTTATCCTTGGAATATTTCTGGTTTTTACCTTTCTGTGGTCCAGCACACTTGGTAACAGGTCTGCTATCAGTAGGTCTAGAAGGCACATCAGTCCTATTTTTGGATTTATTCTTTTTATTAGGAGCTGTTGACTTCTGATTTTGCTTCCTTGAAGCTTTCTCAGTAGGTTTTACTACCTCAGCAACCTTACTAGGAGTTGGATCTTGTGCAGGCACAAACTTAGGACCAATTCTGGTACTAGGTTCAGTAGCCTTACTGGATCCACTCTTGTTAGATTGTTGAGTTCCAAATCCAAACCCTGTTCTATCACCATAAGGCTTTCCAGATTTGTATGCAGTAAAGGAATAAGATGGATCTGCAGATTCAGAAGCTACTGGATGTTCAGCAGGTTTATACTGATTCTGTCCAACATCTTTTTCCTTACCTTTGAGAACCCTTAATTCAGCATTCAATCTTTCAACTTCTACTTGAAGAGCTTCTTTTTCAGCCTTCACAATCTCATAACTAGATTTTATTTTCCTCAGTTGATTGAGGATGGCATCCAAAGCTTCTTCATTGTAAGAGTTTCTAGGATTTGAACCACAAGTTGATTCACAATCACTTCCAGTAGGAGTGTTAATTGATACAGTATTGTATACCTCCTCTGTTTCATCCATATTAGCCATTAATGCATAATCTTCCATTTCTAAGCAACCAATCTTTGTGTCATCCGATTCATTTCCTTTTGATTCCACTTCATACCCTCGATTCATCTTCAGAACCATAGCCTTCTTTCCATGTCTTCTTTGTTGGCTCTTGGTCTTCAGTAGGTCTGGACAATCAGGTCTAAAATGTCCAGGCTTCTTGCAATTGAATCAAAGATAATCAGGCTCCTTACTTTGTTTTAACTCAGGACAGTCAGGTTGGAAATGTCCTGGTTTCTTGCATTGGAAACACAAGTAATCATTGTCTTTCCTCGAATCATCTTTCTTCTTTTCACCGAATTTCTTAGTGAAATTCCTTGGAAGCTTTTTCAGTCTTCATCATCCCGATTTTCTTGCTCGGTAGGGCAATCTGCTCTTGCATTTCATCCAAACAGATCATCTTGAGCTCTGATGTCTCTTCTTGATGTTTAGCGACCAATGCAGCTTGTCTTTGGTTCTTCTTTTTGATGGTAGGAACCAATCTCTTCTTTGAATTCATAAGCTTTAGGATTTGAGAATAATTTGAAGGTATCCTCTTCATGTAACTTCCTCATTTCTTCTATTGCGTTGACTTTCATCTCCCAAACTTCTTTGTCGTAATGCTTCCAAGATTTTTGTGTTTATTTCTTCTTTTGAATAACTTACACTCAGCAGGGTAAGTTCATCCAGGATAGCATTGAATCTTGACTCCATTTACTCAATGGTTTCATTTGGTAGCATTTTGAACTTTTGAAACCTCTTTTTGGCCACACTGGTTTTATTCTTCTTGATTGCATCAGTGCCTTCACTGATCAACTGTATCTTGTCCCAAAGTTCCTTTGCAGTTTTGCAATCTTTAACCTTCATGTACATATTCCTATCCAAGGTTCTATAAATGATATCAATAGCAATATTGTTGAGGTTTGCCCTCTTTCTATCTTCAGCATTCCATTCTCTTTTTGGTTTTGGAATGTACTCTGTCACATCACCCACTGTTACTAACTTGGTAATCTCCAGTGGTCCATCTGTCAGCACATCCATCATTTCATCATGAGTTGCAGCAAGGTAAGCCAGCATTCGACGTTTATATTCATCAAATCTATCTAGAGAGCACATCAGCATAGTTCTAGCATACTGGTTGTTATCCATGATGCAAGTCTTTGAAAATCAGTAATTTGAAAAAGTTTTCAAAGTATTTTCACAAGCACAACAAGTAGGATTACTTCAGAACAGAAGCACTGCTCCGATACCAATTGTTGGTTCCTTGAAAAGGCTTTGGTTAAGTTTAGAGGGGGGGTGAATAAACTTAACACTTAAAACATTTGGAGTTAACAAACTCAAAGAACTTCAGTGACTGTTGATACCTCGGTAGTCTGCCGACACCTCGATAACTTCGATACACACGAGTCTCTTGGACAGTTGAGTTTTGAATTTGTGCAAATGAATTATATCAAAAGTTAAGCCTTATTACTTGTTGTTAAATATGATACTAAGTATTAGATACTCATTAGTGTATGTGTGTGAGTTCGATTTGCTAGATTCAAGCAGGTTGATGTATATAATAAACTAAATGCGAGAATGTAAGTCTGAGAAAGTAAGTAGGCGAGATTTTATAGTGGTTCCAGGTGGTGTAATCCTGTCAGTCCACTCTTCTCCTGTGATGTTGGAGGTAATTCACTAGAGATCTTTGATATAGATGTTACAAAGATTCCTAAGTTGCTTGTCCTTCACCAATAACTATGGCTTCACAAACTGAACACTTGGAACAGGTAGGATTGCTGCTCCAAAGTATTCCACTGGTCCTTGAAGGGTAGGATTGCCTCTTCACCAGCTCCACCACATACAACAGTCTTTCACACAAAAGTGCTTCACTGTCTTCAGCAGATTCTTTGTAGAATAAAGAATGAATCAAGTAAATGATTCAGTTGCAGCAGCTTGATTAGGATGATATAATCAGCATCTTGCAGTCTTCAAGTGTGTAAACTTGATGTAGCTTGAATACAGAATACAATTGAAGATTTTCTCTGGATCAGTAGTCTTAAGCTCAGTATGTTCAGCAGGGTGCATTTCTTGATAAAATGCAGCTCAGAATTATCTCTTGTATTTCCTTATTTTTCATCATCTTTTTCTGAGTTGGAAGTCCTCTATTTATAGGTAGGAGTCCATGTGACTTGTATTTGAAATTTAAATATAGCCGTTTCTGGTTTTGTCCCATTTGACTTGCTTTCATCACTATTCATAGGATCGACATTGTCGTAATCCTTTTGATGAATAATGATCTCATCCACCCTTTGACTTAAAACCATTGGATAAAGTCTGAATCATCCCAACGTCTTTTAATCTCGACCATTGATTTGTTTAATAAATCGAGGTAGTTGGCTTTCTTATCCATGTAATCTTCCAATGTAATCTTGAATTAATCGAGGTATATATATCATGAGTTCATCGATCTCTTTGAAATACCTATCGATCATTTGAACTATATTTTGCTGTGTTTAAAACACAATGCAGCAGACTTCTTTTATCTAACTTTTATTTGTGAAGTTAGATTACACCTTTTTGCAAATAACTGAGTTCCAATCACCATCCAACTTAAGAACTTAGACCTTGTACACAAGGTATATGTAATCAGTTTAGGTCATCACAGACTTGCCTAAAATCTGATTCCATATCCTTGACTTTAATTACTAAGTTTGTTCCCTTAGCCTTCATTAACTGAGTTTGAGACCTCAGCCTTCAGTCTTCAGCAGGTTCTTGACTAGTCTACTGACCTATCTACCCTACTGATATAGACCAGTCTGCTGATATAAATTAGCTGACCATTACAGTGCTTGTTTGATCAAACCTATTCAAAGATCAAACTCTAATAAACCTATACATTTGATCTAGACATCTTTTTGCCTTTGCACTATAACAGTTAGTCTGGCACTCATCACTAAAACTTAGAAATAAGTCCAACAGAGAGCATTGCATAACTGTGTCCACTAGATTGAAAGTGGTACGCATAAATTTTCCCATTTAAAAATAGGCGGATTCTATTGGGAACGCACTTTTACTCCGCGGAAGGCGATAACTAACGGTACCACAAAAATTACTTCGCGTAACGCGTTTATTATTTCGAATATAATTTTTACTTTACGGACCGCAAAATTACTCATCGAACGCATACTTTTACAAACTACAATTACATCCCTAATTAAAAAAAAACCACAAACTAATCCAAACACATTTTTTCATCCAAATATCAAAATACATTCATCCATTCATCTTCATCTTCATCATTTACACCTTTCTTCTTCATCCATGCTTCTTCTCCATCACTCTCTTCCTAAATTCATCAAACTAATTGCTACCATAATCGAAAAGGATGAATCTTTAATCAACTTCACCTTCAAAACAACATTGTAGTGAAGAAATTCGTGGAGACTCCATTGACAAAGCTTCAAGTTCAAGCCATAATGAAGAACACAAAATGGTACTTTTTTTTGAAGCTTTTAAATCACTAATTTCATGTTTAATACTTGAAAACTATGAATAGGTAACCATTTTATGCTTTGGACACCTTGATATAGCACATATAAGCCGAAAAAATGTGAATTTTTGTGTTTTCCGATCACAATTTCCGTACCGGCATTCATTGACGTTGGAAAACGCTGCTACCTACCATTTATAGAAACACGTCAATGACAGTGACGTGAAGAAAGCACTATTAACGCCAGGATGGCTGGCGTTTAAACATACAGAGGCTTTGTTAAGCAAAATGCTATCAAAGGTGACGTTACAATTGCACTATTAACGCCGGCATGATTGTCGTTCACACATACAGTGACTTTGTTTAGGTTTCAGCGGTAACGTTGATCCGTTTGACGTTAGAGCGGCATTTGTAACGTCATTCTAGCCTCCGTTAATGGCACAGTGAAGACATGCTTCTGTTTTAGGGATAACGTTGATCCGTTTGACGTTAGTTTTGCATATGTAACGCCGTCTTGGATGACGTTGAATGTTTTTTTTCTTAGATAGTTTTTGTTTAGGGTTTAGGGTTTAGGGTTTAGGGTTTAGGGTTTAGGGTTCAAGTAAACCTCATTTAAGGGTTTAGGGTTTAAGTAAATCTCATTTAGGGTTTAAGTAAACCTCATTTAGTTTAGGGTTTAGGTTTTTTTAGTTTAAGTAAACCTCATTTAAAGTGTATTTCCCTCAAATTGTGATATTTTTCCATGTTGGTTTTTTCCTTAGGAACAATGTGATGAGGCAAATACTCACAAGAGTAAGAAACCAATTGTTTATGATCCCCAGCGTGCACATGATATAGAGTATATTGAGGTAAGTAGTATTTAGTTGAAAACATTTTTTTTATTTAATACTTTCGTTTGTTTAATAATGTCAACTTTTTAATAATATTAATTTGCATTTTGAACAGAATTTAATTAATGTAATGATTGAAGAGGATCAAGCTTCTTTGCTAGGTTCTCATGAGAACACGCATGAGTCTACGATAGAACCTGAACAACTTTCAATCGACATGCCTTCACTATTTATAACCGACAAGGTATGTACTTTGACGTACCTTTATTACAAATATTGAATTTCAGATTGAACTTTTTTTCATTACATTATGTAAATATTACAGATTTTCGATACGCATGAAGATGTTACCAAATATCTTAAGGAGCTTGCACGAACAAATGGCGTAGTGTTGATAAAGAAAAACTCAGATTTTTCTGGCAAGCGGACTCCCTTCATACTATACCAATGTAGAGGGAAGGAGCACAAAAAGACCATTACAAAGGGGGGACGTATGAGAAAAAAGAGGGCGGTGTTGGAAAAACAAGGCAAGGGCGTCATCGACAAAAAAATGCGGTTGTCCTTTCAAGATAAAAACTACTCAGGATAGAGTGAAAGGTGTATGGTCCGTACATGTATTAAATGGGATTCATAATCAAGTAACTGTGAAGTACGATGAGGGTCATGCATACCTTGGAAGATTAGAAAAAGATCAAATTGACGAAGTTAGACGAATGACTGAGAACGATATTTTACCCAAAAACATAGCAAGGGAGTTGAGATCTAAATATAGCCAAAATTGTACATCAATGAAAACATTGTACAACATTCGTTCGAGGCTAAAAAAGGAAGTACGGGAGGGGCGGTCTGTGATGCAACAAGTATACAAGTTGGCGGATGAAAGCAAATCGTTTGTTCATTGTAGACAAGCCGATGATGTCGTGACAGATATTTTTTGGGTACATACCCATAGTTTGTCTCTTGTTCGATGTTTCCCCTCCGTAATGCTGATGGATTCTACGTACAAGACGAATAGGTACAAGATGCCGTTGTTACAGATTGTCGTTGTTACTTCTACGAACATGTCCTTTTCAATTGGATTTGCACTTTTAAGTGAAGAAAAGAAAGACACTTACACATGGGCTCTTAATATTCTTCGACAAGCAATAGGCGATCAAAGTGAGCGTACTTGTTGTATAGTGACGGATAGAGAAGAGGCGTTAATGAATGCAGTACGTGTTGTTTTTCCAAATGCAAAGAGTATCTTATGTAAGTGGCACATTCAGAAAGGTCTTGTTGCGAACTTGAAGAAAAAAGATACCACGGCTGAGGAATGGAATAATATCATGAATTTATGGAGTGTTGTTATTCAATCAACCACAGAGAAAGAGTACAATGACCGGTTGAAGGAATGTGAAGAGGCTTTTGGTGAAAGAGGAATGAGTTACATCACAAGTACATGGTTGGATCCACACAAAGAGTTATTTGTTTCTACGTGGACAGACTCTGTGTTTCACTTAGGCAACACTTCAACATTGAGGGTGGAAGGAATGCATTCTGTGTTTAAGAATTGGCTATCAAACGGCCTTGGTGACTTAGTGACGGGTTGGGAAGCCGGAGTTAAAATGGTAGAGCAGGAGATTAAGAACATAAAAAAATCTTTTGAATTATCTCTATTCATGGATCCCAAATTATTCAGAGACGAGCCAATGTTGAAAGAGCTTATACATCATGTATCCATATACGCATTGGAGTTGTTAGTTGATGAGTTGAAGAAAAAAAATGGTGAAGGTGATTCGAAAAGGGATTGTGGTTGTAATATTCGAAAGACACACGGGTTGCCATGTACACACGAGTTAGCACGGTTTAAAAAGAAACCAGGATTCATTCCTCTCTCATCCGTTGATGTTCATTGGAAGACGCTTGATATCGAGGGTCCACCGCCAAACGATTCAGAGTTAGACCACGTGCATGTCTTGAATGCATTGACAGAGAAAATCTTAACGGCCACCCCATGGGAGAAGCATAGGTTGCTTATGAAGATACGTGAAATATGTCAACCGGTAACTTCTTCGGCGGATGAACCTAAGACCAAACGTACCAATCGAGGACGGCCTAAAGGATCCGGTAACAAGAGAAAGATTAATGAAGATATTTCTACAAAAAGGGCTTTAAATCTACATGAGCATATTGAAGAAGAGTTAAAGCGAGTTGAAAAAGAAGCGATTCCTCAGGCAAAAAAGAAAAAATCCAATGTAAGTACGAGGTCGAGTTCCAGAAGAATCACCAAAGCGGATTTAAAATGGTAAATCGGACACGTTCCGGTGTCGGTCCGCTCACGTTTCTAATGTCGTTGATGTTGATGCGGATGGAAATTGTGGTTTTAGAGCCATAGCATACGCAATGGGTCTTCAAGAAACGAATTGGAGTCGGGTGAGAAAAGAGGTGAAAGATGAAATGGTATTGAACAAGGATCACTACATGGCTTTATGTAAGGGGCACGATTATGTGTATGAGAAATGCTTAACTTCAATAGATCATCAGGAAGGACCGTGTAGAGAAGAGAAATACTTTCAAAGCTTCTTAGGATGGGCTATTTGCAATGTCTATGATTGTGTATTGAGCATTTTGTCTCTTACGTTTGGAAATCAAACATTTCTTCCAAGTTTGAAAAAACCTTCTGTCTGGCCCCCAAAACATATATGGTTGGTTCAAGTTGACGGGATTCATTTTGCGTATGCGGAGATGAAAGACAGTTGTCCGGTGCCTAAGGTTCCTAAGGTTTGGCATGATGTTCGTTCGGCGGAAGCAAGTTCTTGGCACGATAAATTACGCCATCGGCTTGGTCTATGGGTGGAATCAAGTTCATGTCTGGATGATTCAACGAAATACCATCCCGTACTTCTAGATTGATTATGATGTAGTTGACCTACTTTTTTGGTGTTCCGATTACTATTTTGGTGTTCCAAAGTCGGAACAAATTGGTATATAGATTACCAAAATTTTTGTTTTACCGCTTCAGGTTTATTTTGTTGAAAGTGGACAAAAAAGGTTTAGATTACATGACTAGTGAATTTGTGGTACTTAGTGCTCTTTCATAAAGGGATGGGGTGATCCATTAGCCTTATCTTTAATGGTGTATCTATTTTGCTCTTTCATAGAGTTGATTATTCTCGTGCTCTCTATTTTGCTCTTATTTTGCTCTATTTTGCTCTTGTCTATTTTGCTCTATTTGTATTGGTGATGCAATGTGTTACTGTTCTAATGGTTATATGGAGAATTTGTATTGTTGGTGCTTTTGAGTCTCTCAGTGTGGCTGACGTTACGAAGAACAGAGATCTTAAGTCTCTGGACCTAATAACGTCAGCCCGGGTGACGTTAATAGTGCCATAACAACGCCAATATTGCTGACGTTACGAAGAACAGAGATGTTAAGTCTCTGGACTCCATAACGTCCGCATGTGTAACGTTAATGGTGCCAAAACAACGTCAGGTGTGCTGACGTTACGAAGAACAGAGATCTTGAGTCTCTGGACTTCAGTACGTCAGCCCCTTCGACGTTAATAGTGCCATAACAACGCCAGTTGTGCTGACGTTACGAAGAACAGATATCTTAAGTCTCTGGCCTTCATAACGTCATCCCATGTGACGTAAAACGGGTAAACACATTGTCAATGTGGTTGACGTCAACTCTGAGATGAATATTTTAGTATTTGTATTGTTGCAGAAAGAATGTTACACACATCAAATCATTTCATATTTTTATAATTTGTGCAATCATGCATTTTCAAGAGAGACTTAGTAAGCAAAGATTGTTTTAAATTCTTATTAGAGTTTTATAGACCTTATTTTCTTGCTATATATATGTGAGTTGTTTGAAGAATCAGAGACACATTCAAACTTAGTTCAATTCTTGATTTTCATCTTTCATAAATTCTCGCAAGAATTGATGTGCACCGGTTCAAAGACTGAATCTTGCACCTTGGAATTCAACATGAAAGGGGAATTATCAGCTGAAGATGATATCATTGGTTTCCTATCTGAAATAGTGCAAAAAGGCTGTGATGCAAATGAACTGAGTATTTGGTATGGAAAGAGAATTAATTCAAAGAAGACGTGATTTGCTGAGAGAACTCCTTTGTTGATAGCTGCCATGTATAGAAGCATCAAGGTTTTGAAGTATATTATCAAAACTGTGAAATTCGACGTGAACAAAGCATATGGCTTAGATAGAGTCACTGCTCTTCATTGTGCTGCATCTGGTGGATCAGAATTTGCTGTCGAAATCGTTGAGATTTTGATTGAAGCTGGAGCTGATACAGATTGTGGAAGATTTTATTGACCAGAAAACAACTGGTATCAGGTTGGATCTCTTTTTATTGCACAACTGCATAATGAACAAGTTTATGAACAAAAGCAACAAAAGTCAGAGGCAGACATTGGATTATTTTAGCCACAAGAGGAAGAATCTGATCCGTTATGACCAACGCAATCAAATGCTTTCATCAATAACATTACCTAAATTTGAAAATCATTAAGATGAATTGGGAACATTTTCGAAGTTTTTCAAATAATGCACATTATGAATACTACACTTTAAAACATTCATACTTGTCCAATAAAACCATCACTTGTTCAATTGTTCATCCAACATAAAACAACATAATTCAACATAACAAAATAACACCAACAAGTCACAAGTTTAAGGATAGAAATAATAGAAATTCAAGTCTAAAGGATAGAAATTCAAGTCACAAGTCAAAATAACACCAACATTCACTTCTTCTTCTTGGACGTCTTGGATGTCCATGGGCGTTTATTGGATGTCCGAGGGCGTTTAGATCGTCTTTCTGCAACTTCATCTTCGACCTCTACACTATTGGGGGCATCTACACAAGAAGATCCGGGGGCATCCACACGAAAAGATCCGCTGACCAAAAAGTCATAGCTCATATCAATGGCCTTAAGCAAGTCTTTTTTACTTATCTTCGATCGATTTTGCCTAACATCTTCTAAAACTGCGATCAACTTGCTCATGCCTTCGTCATCCTAAAATTGGAATTCAAAATTGTCATAAATTTACGCTATGGCATATAAAGATTGAAATTCATGTCTAACTTATACCTGAATCGGATCTCGTCGCTTTCGCCTAGCCACACTTGTCAGTCGACGCACAGCTACTTTACACCACCAAGGCATGTAATCTGTAGTAGTTTCCCACTCAAATCTCGCTTTTCCCAACCGTGCGTCTTTATTCACTAGATGATTACGATAAAACTTGAAATCGTCGTCACGCACATCATACTCGACATTATGTCCTTTAGAAGTACCGCTTCTACTTGCCTTCTTCGGAGGGATCGGCGGTTGGGGAATAGACTGGATGTGACCGAATTGACGGACAACGCGGTTTGGATGATAAGGCTCCACAATATCCAATGTCCGTATACACCCATAATACCAAGATATGTCGTTATCGGACAATGTTCTCTTACTCTTGTACGCATCCCATACAACCTACATCAGTCATTTATATTTACTAAAAAGCAAACAAATGGGGGTCTAAAATGATTTAGACTAAGCAATTGTAAAATTATAATAACAAGGTAATAAAAAGGAAAGAATTACTTACATCACGCGAGTTCATCAAATCCAAATCTTCTCTTAAATGTCTAAGTCCACTCAAGGCGACCGTATCACTCATTCCGACACTAGGTTTCCACTTCATTGACATTGGCATATGTCCTTCTACAAAATTATCGTTTACAACGGGTCGCAGTGATGGAAAATGTTCATAAACCCATGCCTGTTAAACAAGTGTGTCACGTATTCATATGTAATAATGTCGTATTATATTCTTTGAAAAAATGAGTAAAATATTGTATAAAACATTTGATACCTCCAAAAGCGTCAAGTAGCCGGAGACACCCACGGCCTTATTCCCGGTTGCCTTTGAAAGTTGCCGATAAAGATTCGCAAGTGTGGCGGCACACCACGCCCACTCATTCACCTTATTCAAATCCAAAAAGAAGTGAAGATAGGCAATAGGGATCTTGTCACCGGACCGATCCTGAAAAAGTGTACAACCTAGAAAATATAACAAATAGCCTCGCACCGCTTGATCAACCGTAATTCCGTCTTGCCCACATTTACCGGCCAACTTACTTTTCAACCAACTTTTTGACACTCTATGACCGTTGCAATGCTATAGCTTCAAAGTCACTATACTCGCTTCAATACCAAGGCATTCACTCACATATTGTGCATAGTTGAATTCTTTTGGAAATGGGGGACTGATTGGATTTCCGGTGACTGGCAAGCCGGTAATACATCTAACATCGTCGAGAGTGATGGTCATCTCACCAAAAGGTAGATGAAAAGTGTTTGTCTCCGGATGCCATCTCTCAAGAAATCCACATACGATGACTTTATTGGCTTGTGAATACAGAGCATTGAGCATTGTGTAGAATGTCATTTCTCTCAGTCTTGTCATAAATTGATAACTTTCATCCTCAAGATTCCACAAGTGCAGTGAAGTTGTGTATTGTTTACATCCAACGAGCCCCCGATCCTATAAAAAAGCAACAATGAAAAAACAAAATGTTATTGACATTTGCTTGAACTACACAAAACTTAACAACATATGAATAAACTATATATACCTTTGTTTTCTTCCACAACCCATATGCAGCGTGCTTCTCCCAATCTTGTAATAATGCAGTCGTGTCCACATCCATATCACTATCATAAGGAACCTCTAAATCCTCACCTACACTTGCACATGGCTCTACCCGTGGCCTTACACTCCCAGGTTCTTGTGTAACACCATCAACTGGAGTATTTGCTCGAATCGATGTCTCGAACCGATGCTTGGGATGCCCGAATGTAACATCAACTTATGGATTATTTGAATCTCGAAGAGCCTCAATGAGACTCAAGCGTTAATCGCGCGCACTATTGCTTCTAAACCATCAAATGTACCATCATTTGCCCCAACACCAACACTTGCAGATGGCTCTACTACCTATGCATTTGCCTCTACAGTTGCAGATGGCTCAACTACATCCGCATTTGCCCCCACAGTTGCAGATGGCTCAACTACCTCCGCATTTGCCCCCACAGTTGCAGATGCCTCAACTACATCCGCATTATGTGCATCAGCTTCACTCTCCTCTCGAGGAGCCTCAAAAGTCTCAACAATTGGCTCTAATGCCATTTCTCCTTCAACAATTTCCTCCGTGTTTCTTTTCTTCTCACGTTTCCGGTTTCATTTATACCTCAAAACACTACTGACTTCACTTTCATCATGTGCATCACTTGTGTCTTCCGAGGCTCCAGATCGTGTCCTAACCATAATTACCTTCAAAAAAACAAAATACATATGAAATATTAAAATCCCTTATAAGCAATGCGACCGAAATAGGACTCAGATAATTCAGATTTTGGAAATGAACAGAAAACTTCATATCATAGTACAAAGAGACGATGCAACAAGGATCACTATAAAATAATAAAAACAAAGAAAACCAATCGAAGCATGCGACCGAAATAGGACTCAGATATTTAAGTGAAGCAGTATGATCATGGAATGCAACAACATACAACATAATGAATTTATACATACAATCAACAAGTTAAGTATCACAGATGTGGTTCATTCACAAAACCGCATCAAAAACTAACCAGTTCCACAAAGCTAAGGATCCATACCTCTAATAAATCAATTCATGTGATTTTCTTGTGTAGAAGAGAGGAATTGGCAAATAGAGAACAAGTATACTCCCCCAACTTAAAAATGTTCTTTAAAGTGTCATATTTCAAAAATTACTATCGATATTCGTTGACTAAATTTTTGGTTTCTTCAAGGAGAGGAAAGTCTTAGATCAAAGAATCGTTGACAACCTTGTTGACCAAAGCTACTTTGGGTGGTCTAGTCTCATACTCAGGTTTCAAAATGCTCTCACCCCCCACCACCACCCCTCTTCTTAGGCTTCTTATAGTTTTTGTGAGTTCGATCTGTTGTTGGTTTTTGATGGATCTGAATGCTTTCGGTCTTTCTCAGGGCTGATGATGATAAAGAGAGTGTGGAGAAATACAACTCTCAAGTAAGAAAGACATTAATCAAAAAAGGATATCGCATTTTGGGTATTCTTGGACACCGATGGAGCAGTATTAAGGGGCTTCCAAGTGCAAACAGATCATTCAAGCTTCCCAACTCTTTGTATTATGTTGCATAATTAAACTACTTATTCATTTTCAGTTTGCTTGAGAAGCAAACATTGTTTATTTTTTTTCTTTTCTTGAAAGTTGTTATCTTTGGGTGTGTTTTCCCAGAACTATTTCAGTATATGTATACAACTTGTTTCTTTTTTAGTAAGTCATTATGACAATTAACAGTTTTCAAGTTCCCCAATCACAAGATAACTCATTTCTCCGTGGAAGCTAATCCTGGCATCACAGTATAATATAATAACATTACAAACACAAGCAAATGAAGAATGCAGTTGAATCAATCCAAAAGAAAAAAACTCACATCCAAATAAATTACAGTGAGTTTTTCTAAAGTGAAATTTCCTAAGAGTTTCTCATGATATGTTTGTCTCAAAGGTACTCTCTACGGTGTAATTTGTTTGAGCTCTTTCCATATTGAGCTCTCATGATATGCTAATGGCGGTCAAATAAGAACAGAAATATTTTGGAAAATTTTGTCCGATAACGTCATCCCCATAAACGTTACGGAAAGAGCACAACGTCGCCCCCATAAACGTTAGGGAAGGAGCACAACGTCGCCCCCTTAAACGTTAAGGAAGGAGCACCGACGTCAGTTGTGCTGACGTTAGTCGCTTCATCTTCCCCAACGAACGGAATTGGTGTAGTGACCGGATATGGAGTGGTGTACTGACCGGAAATGAATAAAATTGACGAAAATGACCTAACAATGAAGTAATGAAAGTAAATGCCCTTATTTTACCTTGTATTTGGTTGACTCCCGACGATTTCAGTTTCTTTCCGGCGATTTCAGTTTCAATTCCGGCGATTTCAGTGTGTTTCCGGCGGTGCTCTTCTTTTCAGCCGTATTACACACCACAAGGCAAGAATATCTCCTCTCAATCAAAGCCTTTCCGGCTTTCTCCTCTCAGTCAAAGCCTTTCCGGCGGTGGCCTTCTCTCCGGCTTTCTCCTATGTGTTCCAAGTTCTCCGGCAAGTTCTCCGGCGGGGTCTGTGTTCCAAGCCGTATGGAGGTTTTTTTTTGAATTGGGAATGGAGGTTTTTTTTTGAATTGGGAAAAAATGGGTGGAAATTATAATGTTTGGAATATGTATATTTTTTTTTGATTTTGTAAAACTATAAGGACTAAAATGTATTTCGAGGAAAGTTTAATTAAAATGTTTTCCAAGTAGTAATTTTGTTGTGTGGTGAAGTAAAAAAAAATAATAATAAAAATATGTTTTTCGCGAAGTAAAAATGCGTTCCCAATAGAAGCCGCCTGAAAATATTCCAAATCATTTCGACTTTGTCCAAATAAAACGAGCACAAGCATATAGATAGTTGGCCATCTCTCACACACACACACATATGGATAATTGATATGAAAAATAAACCCAAAGCACCGCACATGCCGGTTCTCAGACATCCTCTCATACATCCTCTTATGCCTAGATCAATTACCCAAACAAAATACTAAATTACGTCCATAATAATTCATCCAACTCCCACAAACTTTTTCCTTGTTAGAAATTTAAATTAAAGAATTCAAACATTCTGGATCCATAATTGGATGACAGACTTCATTTGAGCATTTCATCTCGTTGATGGCGATGACAGCTCGGGTTTGTCGATGTCCTTCAAATATTTTTTGATTTCATGGGTCCTCAGATCCCAAGTGAAATCATAAGAACCATCATCTCGGAAGGTAGTAACCTGATACAAGAGTGAAGCCATGGCTAAATAAGAAATGTAGTGAGCAAATGCAAAAGAGGTTATCTAAGTGTTGAACCAAGTAAAAAGCCTAATCAAGAGAATGATTAAAATACAAAATTGTTTTAACCGAATTTGACTAGTAGCAATGGCATGTGTTATATTTGCATTAAATTATGATGATATGGAACTTTAGTTCAATGAAATGTCACAAGAGCCAAAACAGTACCTGGATTATGATGATATGCAACTCTAGCCTGTACAAACCCTAGTACCCTTTTTTTTTTTTTATTGTAGTGGGGGAGGATACAGGGATTGGACCCTTGTTCTCACTGGGGGTGCAATGACCTTTACCACTAGGCTTAGATCCAATCTCCGCCCTAGTAACCCTAAACTCTTTAATAACACACAAATAAATGCTTTCTTTACGCAAAAGCCGTATTGTTGTCTACGTATGTTGTTATGGGGTGGCTGAATTACTAAAAAGACACTGGAACGAAAATAGTCTGCAGAACAAAACAATACCCAAATCTCCTCAGGCTTCAGCTTCTCCTTGAAGAGATAATGAAAAGCAGCAATTGCTGTCTGGAAATAAGAGAAAAAAAACATTCAGTACATTAAACCAAGCATACCTTCGTTTGCTTTTAATCTAGGAAATCGGTCAGGTTCATTATACTCTTAAGATCACTTAAAACTGGCAAATATACGGCTGTTCCGTGCTTGTAAGTTAATGATTAAACAACGGCATTGGTCATTCATTCTGCGAAACTGGAAGGCGACAAAAAAAAAGGCAGGGAGAGGGGAGGGCTATAGATTGCATTATTCACTCCCCCTAGAAAGCTAAGTTCAGAATTACCTAAAATAACTTGGAAATCACCAAATACATACATTCTTTAGCAGAGAATCTAAACAAAATTATGGTGCCCATCAAACATTCACACAAACCTAACAATCTAGGTTTGTCAATTGTCATATACCTTTTCCCGATTTGTAGATCCATGTCTTGTGACAAAGATACTTATAACAAGGCAAAAATTAGTCTCAAGTTACACACACAAACACACACACAATAAATATACAAAAATAAAAAAGGCAAAGGTCCAGATACATGGAGTCTTAGGTGATAAACGAAAAATAAGACAGATAGCATGCACACTAACATAACTTTCAGCACTTGAACAAGCTCACAAAATACACAAAAATCCAACCTTATTTCATTCCTTTTTACCTTAATAGTTTCTTCCTTGGTAAGAGCAGACTCACGATTCGTTTCATGCTGTAAGAACTCAATGGCCTTCTCTTCATCAAGCGTGTCACCAGAGGCCTGTTGAGAGGTGCAAACACGTTGCCGGATTATTTCAGTGCATTGTGTCTTACACAAAAAATAAATATCCACAAGACCAAGTTAATCATAGAAGTGCTCAATTTTGGAGGTAATCAGATTCATAACACACAAAAGAGGTGGCACACGTCAGTGTTGAAAGAAAAAATCTGACAGACCAAAATGAGTAACCCCACCAGTGTTTCGATTTCAGCCAATTTGAAATGGGTAAGCGATTTCGGCTTTGGTAAGATATCCTTTTTTCTTCTTTAGGGGATGGAGGAGGAGGGGAAGGTGCCTATAAATCCACCCTTTTGATTCTGACACTAGAAAAGCCCACTCAAATGTGATTTCATCCTAATGACTTAGAACTTAAATAACGTATCCCTAACTTTCACTCTCTAACTGTCGAACAAAACTTCCTGCAATCCTTTTAAGGTGGCGACGCCACCGGAAACACATTGTTTTTTTGTTTGTGTTCTGTTGTTAAGCTCGTCAAAGACCTCAATCTTGATTTTGGAGTTCATGCGAAATCTGATGCTTCCTGGATAGCAATACGTGGTTCTCTCAGGAAAGGGGCAAAGTCACTTGTGATGCAGAAAGCTGGAGACGGAGATGGGGATGAAATCGTGTCTGGGAAAGTGCGGAATAAATGTTCGGCTTAGGACCTTAGGTAAACCTTGTCCGTAGCTCTCTGGTTGCAGCTGAGGCTGAAAGTCTACTTAGAAATTTTCTCCTCCTCGTTTGATGGAACGAGGTTAGTAGCGATTGCTCATTATGACGTTGAATTGTATACTGTCAAGTGCAAGTGCCTCTTTGAGCAAATCATGTGGGGTTATGAAAAAATTAGCACTATAGTATTATTCATGTGATGTACTCAATAAGCTGGCTAGTTTTTTTGGGTGTGTGTGGTTGGGGGGGGGTGGGGGGGGTGGGCATGTTTGCGGATGAAAAAACTATGAAACAGGTACAACTGGATTTTGCCCAGATTTGTGTAGAAATCAAAGCTATGGATTAGTTACCCAAGTCATTTCTATTCTTAATGAGTTTGGTAACATAATTGAACAGGTTAAGAATATGCATGGGTGCCTGTGCAATGTGTGGACTGCTCGTTGATTGGGCATATTATTAGACGGGAAGCTGTCGAAAACAGAATTTGAAGGCTGGTCTCGAGCACATGTGGCAGGCAAGTCTATTCTAATAAACTTGCGATTCATTTGGAAGGTAAATTATAATGTGAAGGTGTTCCAAGATCTGTTTTAAGATTCCGGATGAACTGGTGTACAACATTAATTGGGTTGTAGACCAAAAATAGTAGAACAGAGAGATGTGGGTCCTGGTGTTTGTCTTGTGGAAAGGTGGGATTGTCAAGTTGGAAAGGTGGATCCGGGTTACGGGAGTAGATTTGATGCTTTACAGGAGTGTCAGCAGAAGAGGAACTACAGCTAAGGGGTGATATACGAAATATTGATGGTGAGTTTGTGGAGGATGTTATAGATATCCTAGAGCAAGATATATTACTGTGAGGGGTAAAAAGGGGAGACCTTCTTCATGATTACCACTGGTTAGAATGTTATGGAGTTTAATGACATAATAAAACAAGCAAATGTTTCAAAGTTTTTGTTTGAGGATAAAGTATCTTTAGCTGGATTAGTGGATGTTAAATTTGAAAAGGACTATTACGGACACTAATTTCCCAATTGGGAAAAGCCTAAAGAAACTCGGCAGTATCAGATCTTGAAAAGGACTGAGAAAATTGACACTAGTTTCCCTTAAGATAAAGAAAAAGTCCTGGCCAAACAGATAAACAAGATGATGATGTGGAGGAATGAAATCTCCTTTGATCCTACGAAGACCTGGGAAAGAGCCTATGATAATGATTAATCCTCAGAATGGTTTACCATCTGATGACACCTTTAAAGGGGCTGAAAAATCTACAGGAACTGGATGAAAATATTGGTTATAAATCTAATTCGGATGAAATGTTTCAGGATACTCTCCCAGAGATCAATCAGATAAGTTTGAAGTATGCACGAGATCAGGTGGAAAATCAGCTTCATGACTTGGTAGAATCAGAAAACCAACATTCTGAGCATGGTTTTCAATTAGGGGTTAAAAGAAAGCAGAAAAAAGAGTATTCTTAACAAAAAAACAAATGTGACCACACGCTCAGCTTCTGTTAAATCTACTAATCACAATGATCAATAGTTTATTTTGGAACATTAAGAGAATCAGAGGAAAAACCTCCTTTAGAAGACTCAAAAAGCCTATACAATGTTATAAGATAAATTACATGGCCATAGAAGAACCGATGATTGAGGCCACAAATCTTGAAGATATCAAGAAAAGGCTAGGTTTTAATAATGCCTATGCAGCCCCTAATGACAAGCTTTTGATTTCATGGAGTTATCATCAACATGTGGAGATTACTAAGGCAGAGGATCAATTTATTCATGCAAAATTTCATGGGCTTGAACCATTTATTATAACTAGTGTTTATGCAAAATGCAACAGATTGCTTACGGTGCCTTTATGGGAATCCTTATTAGAGATCTACTCTCAGGATCTTCCTTGGACGGTTGGAGGTGACTTCAATGTCATTAGATCTATGCATGAATATAATGGATCATGACAACCTAGACAGGGATCTATAGATGATTAAAAATTCTATCACTGCACATTCTGGGCTTCAGGAGTTACAAGTAATAGGAGGCCTTTACATCTGGTCTGGTTGGCGTAATGCTTTCTATGTTTTGGACAGTATTATATTTAACAATCTTTGGCTATCAAAACGTGGTAAGAACTCTGTTCAAGCTTTAAGCAGAATGGGTTTCGATCATAAACCTCTTCTCTATGAAGTGAAAGACATTACCCGGGGGGGGTGCGGGCAGGGGTATCCACTTTTAGATTCAAAGCATGTGGATTACACATTCTACTTTTTTAAGTGTGGTTCAAAGTAGACTGTTGGAGCACCTGATGGAATGACTAATATCACGTGCAAGCTTAGACATTTTAAGTGTATTTTAAAATGCTGGAATAGATCCATTTTTTGGAATAGCCATCAGAGAGTTAAAAATCAACAGGCTCTTGTTCACTATTTAGAGGAAGCTTATGATTGTGTCCTAATGAGCAAGAAAAAGTAGCTCTACAGGAAGATCATAATCATTTTTCTAATAGTCTTGAACATGAGGATATTTTTTTTGGAAGCAAAAGTCACAACGTACGTGGTTTAGGGAAGGTGACATAAATAATTTTTTCCTCCAAGCTACTCCTCGACCAAAGATTCAGAAAATGCTAATCCTAGGTATACAAGATGCTAATGGTGACTGGTGCTCTGATATTTCTTCCATAGAAACTGTTGGGGTCCATTTTTTCATCTGAACTACCATGCGAACTACCATCTCTCCCAAAAAATTAAGCTGGTGTTGAGGTAGATAATTAACATTTTATATACATCAACATAGGCCTATTTCCTTAAGTACTTTTATAAACAAAATTGTCACTAAAATTCTTAGTACCAAGCTTCAGCCCTTTATTAGTATTTTGATATATGAAGAACGGTCTGTTTTTGTTAAAGGTAAAGATATAGTGGATAATGTTCTTATAGTCCATTTTATTAATAAATAGACAAAGGGTCATAACATTCTCTTTCAGTTGGATGTTGGGAATTTATCATGTTTCCTGGACTTTCCTTGAAGCTCTGCTACTCAAAGTTTGAGTTTTCTGAACACTTTGTTAAGCTGATAATGAATCATCACAGAGTAAGCTGGTTTTCTCTTCTAATCAACAGTAACCCAGCTGGTTTTTTCAGTGATCCAGAGGAATAAAACAAGGAAATCCAATTTCTTCTTATCTATTTATCTTGGTGTCAGAGGCCTTTTCCAGAGGTCTTAACGAAGTTTTTTTTGAGGGTATAAGGAAGTTTTTTTTGAGGGTATAAGGAAGTTTGAAAGCCTGGTCTGGATACCTTTGTTGTCCTCAAAGGTTTCCCCAATGTTACACATACCCTCAATGATGATGACTTGGCGATTTTTTCTAATGGCAGTAAAACAAATTGAGAAAACTGATGGAGTTTCTTGACACTTAAGAGCAAGCCACATGTCAGAGGATGAACAAACAGATGAGTACTTTTATCACTGGTAAATATGCTTCAGCAGCAACTACTAAAAGCAGGTGGAAGACTTTCCACATATGAAGAAGTCTTATTTTCCTTTGCACTATTTGGGATGCCCCATCTATGTGGGAAGGGCAAAGTCTTCTGCTTTTAGTGCTTTGATCCAGAAAGTTGAAAAGTTCGAAGGGTGGCATGCAAGGTTCTTATCCTTCTTTATAAGCTTCATTCATGGCAAAAATTGGCTCATGTCCAACAATGTATGGAAGACCATTCCATATATTTCGGAAAGCCCTTTCAAAAATGGATTTGGACACCTAGCAGTTCTGGTAATTTTTCTGTGGCATCTGCTTATGACTGTTTAAGGAGGAAGAAATTATCAAGATTTGAACTGGGGGAGATCTGGAAACCTTATATTCCTTTAAAGATCGCTTTTCTGATGTGGAAGCCGCATAACAACATTCTTCCTCATGGTTCCGCTTCAAAAGTTAGGTATCCATAGTCGTTATATGTGTTGTTTTTGTGCTCATGAAGATACTATAAGATACTTTCCTGCACTGTCATATCTCTGCACAGATTTGGAATTATTATCAAAATGTTTTGAAATTGTATCCTAGCTATACTTCGTGGTCTGATTTTTTTATGCATATGGCGGCATAACCCTATTAAAGGGGCCTTGGGAATGGTGCTTATAATGCTTGCTATCTTTATCACCTGAATGATCTGGAAACTTAGAAACAAGTTCATCTATGCAGAGGAGCAACCAGATCTAAATCATATTGTCAAGTCAGTTAATACGCTCATTCAGTATGCTTGCACCATCATGAATCTTAAAAAAAGAAGCAAGGAAATGATATCTTATTGACAAATGGTTTTCTAAACAAGCTTGATCCTACTAGTCCTAAAGAGTTATTCCTGTTCTACAGAACCCTCCGCCCTAGGAAACAAGGTCACCTCTGAACGAGGTCACCAGGCTTCTCCAAGACTTCTGCCTTTTACAAAGGAACAGCTGGAGCAAATCCAATCTACACAACCAACCTTCTCCCAAATCCTCGAAAACATCATGTTCTTTGGCAAAAAGTAGTAACAATGTTACGTCTTTTCTTCGAGTAAACGCTAAAGTTTGTTGGAAAGTAGACTTAGGTGCTACAGATCGCACAGCAGATACTTCAATTCCCATTCTATATCATTCGTGCTGGAAATCACGAGGTTAAGCTACCGAATGGATCTTTTCAAGCTATAGGTGTCAAAGGTTAAATGACTATCTTGCCTAATTTAATATAACCATTCATAAAGTCCTAAAAACACACGCCTTGTCCTCACATTTACGCCGAATATCCCCAAGAGCAGGGTATTCTGCATATTTAAATTGCAAGCTATTGAAGCTAATCAGTTCGGCTCATAAGGTAGTCATCAAAGAGCACTTTCTTCTGAGGGCGTCAACAACTTTGTTGGATTGTCCAGCCTAGTGTTGGACCATGAATGTGAATTTCTAAAGGTAGACAAACCGTCGGGCATGCATGTGATTAATGTGTTTCTATGTATTGACGAATTGTGGAGTTTGGTAGTCACAATGTAGCAAAACCTCCTTTTGGACTAAGTAACGCTCCCACAGTTGTAATTCCTTGATCAAGACATAAAATTCTTGCTCGTAGGTTGACAACTTTAGCCTTGGTTCATATAACTTTTCACTTAAAAAGGCAATTGGCTTGCATTCCTAACTCAATATTGCCCCTATAACTTCGATTAATGTATATGTCTACTTGGAAAAGCTTACCAAAGAATGGAAGGGCCAACATTGCCTTAAAAAAAAACTCCTTAATTCAATGACATTAGCAAGATTAGGCCAATGTTGTATGCCCAAGAATGAAAGCTCAGGACTGAAGAATATGCATTTCTTTGTATTAAAAAGAGCTTGTCTCACCTCAAAACAGAAAGCACAACTCATAAGTGATGGAAATGGTCTTCATACGTTGCATTGTAGACTAACATGTCATCAAAATAAACAACCAATTGTCAATGAATTGATCAAGTACCTCATTCATGAGTTTCATGAACATGGGGGCATTGCAAAGGCCAAAGGACATGACCACACTCGCAAGGCCTTACACGGTCTTCAAACTCATCTTCTATTATCCCTTCGATATTTTCGATAAATCTGTTTTGGTAAAGATTTTAACTCTTAGGCAGTCAAGCATGTCCTCGAGTCTTAGGATTGAAATCATAAGTGTGATTTTGCTAATTGCACGGTTGTCCATGTGCATTCACCATTTTCCGTCTTTCTTAGGCACTAAAAAGGATGGCATGGGTACTTGGTACATTGCCCTAGTGGTTTCCACTAGGGTCTAACCTGGCTACCCAGTGAGGAGACCAGGCTTCAAACCCCGCTTGGGGCGTATTAGTGGGTGTGTGTCTTTCGTCTCTGAAAAAAAATGGATGGCACGGCACAAGGCTTATGATTGATCTAATCCTTTCTTTAAGAGCAAGCCATCCATGCCAAACAAGGGATTTGTCCAAGGCCTTCTTGGACTGTAGGTTAGAACGGTCATCATACACGTACCAAGCCAGGGACCCACTGTGGCCTCACATGACAAGTCAAAAAACTATTGAGCCTATAAGAGAATCACTTTTATTCGAGCCCAAAAATGATAAAAAGAAAGGCCAAGTGTCAATACCATGAGTTTAGCCCATCAAATCCTGAGTGGAAAACTTGTACCATCCTTCAGGGAGGTGGTAAACTGAGAAGAAGCAAGACGTAGAGTGATGCATGAAGGTTCAAAACCAAAACCAAAACCCTTTGCACTTGTTGTGTACAAAAGTACACAGCCAAACTTCTCCCAAATCCTCAAAAACATCATGTTCTTTGGCAAAAAAGTTGTAACAATGTTACGTCTTTTCTTGGAGTAAAAGCTAAAGTTTGTTGGAATGTAGACTTAGGTGCTATAGATCGCACAGCAGGTACTTCAATTTTCTTTCTATATCATTCGTGCTGGAAATCACAAGGATAACAAATGGATCTTTTCAAGCTATAGGTGTCAAAGGTTAAATGACTATCTTGCCTAATCTAATATAACTATTCATAATTTCCTACAAGTTCTCTTATGTAACCTACTAATGTTAGTAAGTTTACTTTTGAATACCAATGTGGAGCTAAATTTCTTGATAATGAAGGTAAATTTCAGGACACACTAGCAGGTAAGGTGATTAGCAATGCAAACATGCGCGGAATCTATATTCTTGAAGAAGAAGACGAAGAAGGCCCGTCTGGTATGAAAGCTTGTAGGGCCGGTTGCTATGATTCCTCTCTGGTTGACATTGATGAACTAATATTGTGTACAGGGCTTGACGACCCCTTATTTCTTTTATCTCAAAAGGCTTATACCAAGTTGATGAAATAATAAAGATGTTGTTACAATTCAAGTGACAGGCATGTTGAATGTCCAAACATTGTAGGTCATCCAATAGCTTCCATTGTGAGAGGGAAAAAAAAAGGCATCCAAACTATTGAAATCTATCTGAGTACCTTGTAACAATTTTCTTCAACAACATTATCGGTTCCTCGAGTCACAGAAACTGCATAAAGCAAGTAATAAAAAAATAAGTAGAAAAAGTAGATAGAGTTGCTATGTGTTGCACAAAAAGTCATGCTAACATACCAACAGCAAAAGGCTTCCCACCAATTTTCTCAGAATCATCTGCAAGGTCTGCTAACCAAAAGGTTCAAATGAGAAGATTTATCTATAATGTTAATAAAAACTCAAGCAAAATGATGTTTAGTCACGACAACAAGCAAGTGAATGATGTTTAGTCACTACTACAACCACATCAATGATGTTTCAATACGCACGCACAAAAAAAAGTAACATCTCGAGTCTAAAGACTAACTTATCTAGAATGCTAGTACAAAATCCAAATCAATGACCAAATCAATTAATTTTTCATTATTAAAAAAAGAGAGTAAACAACTCTTATTCACGCATATTCGCTTATCCTCTAATCCTTCTTTATATTTCTTATCAATATTCAACCACAAGCCAAAGTGACTCTCACTACCACAAGAATTATGAATTCAGTCATATCTACATTTACTATGACAACTCCCTAGCCCAATAGCTTAGAAAATACAGCAAGTGTTTCATTTATTTTCTGTCTATCCTATTTTATGATGCTTAAAGTTTTTAGTTAATCTACATTCTTTGGGAAACTATGGTTTTAAGAATATTGCTACGGTATCTTTTCCTGTGACCCTGGATGGATAAAGCATATTTTTCTTTCACACACCTTGATCCACAGTGGTCGGAAGTATTTTTTTACTTAGATATTCAAATTTCTAGTAGTCTGATCTACATGCATACCCTTAGCAGGTATCCATTTTCTTTTAAAATCTCATTACAATTTGGTTGCAAACTTGCAAAGGATCTTGAGATCCTGTTTTGTTTAACAGGGGTTCTCATGGTTCCAGTGATTTATTTATGTTTCTTTCTTTTCACTTCATCTGCCCTATCATTAAGCTTTCATTTTATCTTTTTTTCTTGGCAAATCGTAGGTGTTCATAGTTCACCATAATTGTGCGAATTATGATTTTGTTCTTACTGTTGACTTTTTCTTTGTTAAGGATGAAAAGGGAAACAAGAGGCTGAATGAATATGTCCGAGAATACAAGATTGGTTGTGGTAGCTACGGGAAAGCGGTCAGTGTCTTCTTTTGACTGCCATTCTTTCCTTATGCAGAGTTTTCCTTGCCTCCTTGTGCAACTCTTAAATATACTTTTTTTTCTGGTACACTGCACCCTGAGCTTGCAATTATGATGGTCCTTTTTCACAAGTATCATACATGGTTTACCATTTATGGTTTGTTTCTGATTACGATCCACGCCAGCAATTTAGGCCGAAAGCATGTGAAAGATTAGACTAGTAGGGAGAACCAGGACTTGTGCGTCTAACTTAGAGCTAAATAGTAAATACTATGCTAACTTGCTTAGTTTGTATGGGGGGGTGGTCACGCACAAAAAGAAATGGAAAATACATATACAAGTAATATACATAGAAAAAAATGAAACAAACAAAATATCACCCATCACCCATGTTTTGAGCTTGTAGAGATTCATGCTGTTTTATATATTTCAGTATTTGTTTATTATTGTAATAATAAGGGCAGGATTGTCATTTCAATTTTTGTAATTCATCTAGGGTTGGCTGTGGCGGCTACTTCTTTAGAATGTGAAAGGAGCAATTAATAGGAAGCCATAATTATAGGAAGTTGATATAGAAAGGAGTCTTCCTTTCCTTAGTATAAATAAAGGATTCTGTAACAGCAATCAATCAATCAATCATTGAATAAAATATTCTTCCTTTTCTACATGGTATCAGAGCGGGTCATATGATCAACACAAATGTATCTGCGCGCAGCCATGACTGGAAGCACATCATCGGCTGCTTCATCTAATACTACCACCGGATCATCCGTATCAAGGGATGACCAATCAACTGGAAATGAATCCAGCAACTCTTCATCCTCTGTTGTGCTAACAACACAAAGACTCAATGGAAAAAACAACCTAGAATGGTCACAAACCATACAGTTGGCCATTGATGGTAGAGGAAAATTAGGATATTTGACTGGAGAATGCGTCAAACCGGCTGAAGGAGATCCCAAATCCGCAACATGGAGATCTGAGGACTCAATGGTAAGAGCATGGTTGATCAACTCCATGGAGAAATCTGTAGCAAAACCACACATGTTCTTGCCCACAGCAAAGGACATCTGGAAAATGGTTAAAGATATGTATTCTGATCTGGAGAATACATCCCAAATTTATGAACTTAAGACCAAGATCTGGGCCTGCAAGCAAGACAATAGAAGTCACCCTATATTATCTGAAGTGCGAGGGATTGTGGCAATTATTGGATCTCGTCCCCATGACAATTGTGGGAATGTTCTGGAGATGGAGTAAAAGCCCAGAAAAGAGAAGAAAATGAGAGGGTTTATACCTTCCTGGCAGGGCTGGATCTGGAATTAGATGAAGTTAGGGGACGGATGCCTCCACTCAGTGAGGTTTTTGCTGAAGTTAGGAGGGAAGAATCCAGAAGGAGAGTGATGCATGAGGGCCTTCATCCTGAAATTCGGTTAGGCAGAAAGTTCTGCCTTGGTGGCTAACAAAAATGATCAAAAGGGGAGGAGACAGAAAACATGGTGTGACCATTGCAAAAAGCAAGGTCACACCAAGGATAATTGTTGGGTGATACATGGCAAACCAAAGAAGCTGAAACCGAGAAAGTTAAGGCAATGAGATGGCTCTTTTTCTATATTTGGAAAAGGATCCATCACTATCTCCCCTACTTTAACCTCAATAATGTCCTACATGTACCATCTCTATCATGCAATCTATTATCAGCCAGTAAACTCACCTCAGATACTAAATGTAATGTTGTGTTTTCTGTTAATGGTTGTGAAATTCGTGGTATTCACAAGGGATGGTGATTGGCGGTGCTAGGATGATGGGAGGCCTATATCTCTTTGAGGAAGAAGGAGAATCTTGGAATACGAAGAATTGCGGAAATATCATCTTGATCTACCTATATTGATAGGAATAATATCATGTTGTGGCATCTTAGGCTTGGCCACCCTAGTTTTACTATTTAAAGCTGTTTCCAAATCTATTTATCAATAAAGATCCATCTTTATTTAAGTGTGAAATCTGTGAATTATCTAAACATACAAGATCATCTTTCCCTTCTCAACCTTACAAGCCAACAAAGTCATTCACTATGATTCATAGTGACATTTGGGCCTGCATGAGGAAGAGTACACCACAAGGAAAAGATGGTTCATCACTTTCATTGATGATCACACTAGAGTCTCTTGGGTTTACTATTAAAAACAAAGTGAAGCTAAACAAGTTTTACGTGATTTTTATGAAATGGTTTTGACACGTTTCACTCCAAAATAGAAGTTTTAGAAGTGATAATGGCACGAGAATACTTTAATTCTACCCTTGGATCTTACTTCCTTGAACATGGAATTGTCCACCAAAGCTCGCCTACGACACACCCCAACAAAATGGGGTGGGAGAGAGGAAAAGCAGGCACATTTAGAGATAGTTAGGGCTCTCTCGTGATAACCTCTAATAGCCCTAAATATCTCTGGGGATGTTGTCCCAATCGCCATCTACTCGATCAACAAAGCTACCTCGAGGATCTTAAATTATCAGACTCCTATAAGTCAGCTAAAAGTTTTTTATCCCAACACTAGAATAATCCAAGATGTGTCTCTTAAAGTTTTTGGATGCACTGCTTTCACACATAATCATCATCAAGGGAAATTGGATCCCAGAGGTAGAAAGTGTGTGTTTGTAGGGTATTCTCCAACACAAAAAAGGTACAAATGTTTTGATCCACAAACACAGAAAGTGTATGTCAACAGTGATGTGTCCTTTTTTTAAGGTCAAATGTTTTTCAACACTCATGTTTAGGGGGAGAATTTTAAGGAACATGAGTCCTTTTCACTTACACAACAAGACTTTTCACAGTTTTTTGTTAATGAACCCGACAACACTTCTCCACATCTTGATACTTACTATCAAGAAAATGAATTAGGGGATCAGACCACTGATAGTCCTACCAAGGCAATGCACCTGATCAATCAGATAGTCCTAGTCCCAGGACTAGAATACAGAAATTTCCAGAGAACACTTATTCAAGGAAAGGTCTATTACTCAAAGAGAAAGCTCCTCATCCAAGCTCTGAGCAACTACCCTCCTTGAGTGCTACTCCTGAGAAGAACACAGAGACAGGTAATACAACCAATTCTTTGTCATCTGATTCTGAATCTGACAATCACAGTCACTCTGATTCACCAACTATGTCTAAATCACCAGAACACTCAAACCAATCTGACCAACTTCTTGATGTCCCAATTGCCATTAGAAAACCTCCAAGAGAATGTACCAAGCACCCCCTCTATCCTATTAGCAGATATGTCACCTATGACAAACTGTCCCCACAATATCAAGCCTTTACTACTAGCCTATCTAATATCCAAATTCCTAAAACCATCCATGAAGCCTTGTCCCATCCAAAATAGAAGGCTGCTGTGTATGAAGAAATCAGTGCACTTGAAAAGAATGGCACCTGGGAAGTTGCTAGCCTACCTACTGGGAAGACCACAATGGGGTGTGTAGGTGGATTTTTACTGTAAAATACAACTCAGATGGATCCATACAGAGGTACAAAGCAAGGTTGGTGGCCAAGCTGGTATACCCAAACTTATGGGATAGATTATTGAAACTTTTTCACCAAAGTGGCTAAGCTCAAATCTTGTGAGGATAATTTTGTCCATAGTTGTGAACTTGGATTGGCCCTGGAGCATTTGGATGTAAAAATGCTTTCTACATGGAAATTTAAAGGAAGAAGTTTATATGGATATGCCTCCAGGTTTTCTCGGGCGAGAGATAATGGTAAAGTGTGCAAGCTGAAAAAGGCTGTATATGGGCTGAAGCAGAGTCCAAGAGCTTGGTTTGAGAGATTCATGAAATTCCTTAAAAAGGAGGGCTTCAGGCAAGGACAATCAGATCACACTCTATTCACCAAAAGATCAGGAATGGAGGTTGCAAGATCAGACAAAGGATTGGTAGTGTGTCAGAGAAAATATGTGCTAGACCTCACTCAAAGAGACGAGAGGATGAGTATCTCTTTGAAAGAAGATCCACAATCTGGTCTCAGTAGCTTTGTCAGGGCAATCTAGTAACTTGGAGAAGCAAAAAACAAGGGTGGTATCAGAAATCTTGCTTGAGAGTGAGTCTGAGCCATGGCACTTGGAGTTTGTGAAGAACTATGGATAAAAAGAGTTCAGAGGACTTGTCAATGCTCAGTGAAACTACCTATGAAGTTGTCTTGTGACAATAAAGTCGCTATTGATATTGCTAATAATCTGTGCAACATGACAGCGGGACCAAGTATATAGAGATTGACGTGCACTTCATTAGGGAAAAGTTGGATGATGGAGTGATCGCATGCCATTCTTGCCTCGACCAAGAAAGTTGCGAGATGGGTTGACCAAAGCTTTGCTAAAGCCTGGATTTGATGGGTTTACAAGCAAGTTAAACATGTTGAATCTCCATGCTTAACTTGAGGGGGAGTGTAGAGATTCATGTAGTTTTATATATTTCAGTATTTATTTATTATTGTAATAATAAGGGCAGGATTGTCATTTCAATTTTTGTAATTCATCTAGGGTTGGCTGTGGCGGCTACTTCTTTAGAATGTGAAAGGAGCAATTAATAGGAAGCCATAATTATAGGAAGTTGATATAGAAAGGAGTCTTCCTTTCCTTCGTATACATAAAGGATTCTATAACAGCAATCAATCAATCAATCATTGAATAAAATATTCTTCCTTTTCTACAGAGCTCTATCTAGAACTTTTGCTAAAACGCTCTTTTCACATAGAATAAGAACAAATCCCAAACCAACTTAAATATCATCCTCACACACACATGCCGCCTTTTCCAAGATCCGTTGTCCTTCTTTTTTCCACATTAAGATTGGACTTTGCCTTAACAAATTGTTGTGGCAGCATATGTCCACAAGCACCCCCCCTCTCCCCCTCCCCCCTCCCCCCTCCCAAAGAATGTTAGTTTACCATGTGTAGCCTTACAATGGCACTTAAACCAACCATACTAAAAGATATCAGCTTTGAATCGGCTTATTAAACTTCAAACTTACTGATTACGGAAAACTCAAGAGAATGCTAAAAAGCCAACATACCTTCCATCGCCGAGAGTACATACTTCCCAAAATACGTCATTAATACTCCTTTCCCTAGCGAATCGAGAATACGAATCATGTCCTGTTCAAGTTAAAATGTAGAATAATAATAATTAAAAGCGTAAGTCCATGCTTACCATGAGAACAGTACTTCCAACCAACAAGGTAAAAATGACATTGTTTTAAAATAAATTAGAAAAGGCTGACAAACCGGCGCTTTGTACTTGAATACTGCACATATATAGTTGATTCCGTGCACAGCAACCCACATGATCCCGTGGGACTTATCTACGATTCAAGAAGACAAATTGGTGTAAACACACACAAATATATGTAGACACTCACTAGCAATAATCATGTAAGAGCAATAGAGTGCATACCATAATCGTTAGTAATTTTGCAATTGGATACCAAGATGTGTTTTCTCTCTTCCGTGTCATGGATGCAAGAGAACAGATCACAAACGAAAAATAATTCAACAAAAGGAGAAATAAACTCAAATCCACACAGTAAAAGAATTCGGAATTTCTACCCTTGATGTCAAGGCTTCCGTCTGAAATTCTATCATAGACGTTTTTGTAGGCAAGCCTGAAATATCGTGCATTAGCTCGTCGTGTAGTTCGTCTAAGCTTATCTGAATAAAAATAGGAATATGAGAACACAGGAATCAAATCAACTTAAGAAAAAATGAACTTGCCTTAAGGGAAAAAGAGGGTTAAAGTATTGAGGAGGCTACCAAAGTCCGCTAATAAGCTTCTTCCCTCAATATAAATCGGACAGTAACCAGCCCCTGATTCAGAAGGACAGGAACCAATTAGAATAGGCCACAGATGTGTTAAAGGAAAGGTTGTGGTGTATGCAGAGAGCTCTCACTATATACTGTGAGCTTGCAGGGTTCGCGGCTGCATCGTGAGGGCTTGCGGCGTTTGCGGGGTGCCAACCGAGTACTTTGTGGCATAGTCCTTGCAGATTTAGCTAATTCAAAAAAAAGGAATAACATAAAAATAAAAAAAAAATAAATAAAGATAAGTATGATACAAAAAAAGCAGTAAACCTACCGCAGAGCCGAGCACTCCTCCTTGGACCCGACTGATTGCTTCCATTCGCAGAAGCACTTATACCTGATCCCCACGAACAAAATATATTCATTTAGTTCTCTGAGAGACAATAAATCAAGACAAAATAAACTAAGCTGCAGCCGTAAAACTACCGCGCAGACGTTGACTCCTCCGTAAAACAACCTGGCTTCTACTTTCAGGATCAGCCATACCTAAGTCAGAAATGAAATACAATTAGTCATTCAGGCCTATCGCTTATTATGAGGAAACAAACTCACATCTTTAACAGAAAAAGTATAAATCCTTCTAAACTTGGTACGGGTCAGCAAACCATAAAATATCCAGTGGTTCATATGAATCACATTGCTAACAGGAAAGGAAAAATCATCTTAAACTTCATACGGGTCGGCAATCGAAAAAACACAAAATATCCGGTGGTACCTTATGATCGTCTGATGAAGGTTGCGGAAGATTTCACACCGACTCTTCGATAACCCCTGTAGTGACGATAATCTCTGCAAAAAGTCGCAGCAATGTGTGAGATGCTATTGTCTAGGTATTCTCGAGAATTCGGCTGCGGTTGTACAACTTTGGTTATGGTGTAATTTTTTTGAAATAATGACTCAAAGTGTATTTATAGGGTTCTATCGGCAGAGAAAGGCTCGGTGTCACCAGGGCACAAAAATTACTCTCAATACAATTTCTAACAATTTTGAAGAAAATGACACAAATGCCCTCTTCTTCATCATTATGATTGCTCTGCCATTTTTTCCGAACTGTTTCCACAGCCGATAGAATTTTCAGATGACTCTCCTCCATCCACAAAAGTTCTTCACTTCACCTGCATAATATTTCCTATTCTCTTGTCAAAGGAGGCATCCTTTCAAATTTTCGCCCATCTAAGTGCATGAAGATTTTTTTTTTTTTTTTTTTCTTTTATGAGAAGTGCCCAAAGATTAAAAGTCATATTTCTATGTTCATCTTCACTACCTTTCATCCCCATATCTTACTTCAGCCCCTATAGCTTTGAAGCTGCTTAATGACTGTAAATTTTCATATGGATCTCAGGTAAGGACTTTTTTTTTTTAATTGTATATTGAATTGAATTAATGCTTAGTATGTTGAGATAGAGAGCTTTCTATTCTTTTGTGTCCAAATGGGGTTGGAAAGTTCGGATGTTATTAAGTGGGTCTAACTCGGGAAGGTGCACTAAGTCTATAAAGAAGAAAACTTGCGCTGATTGGGGTCCTGAAATTTACCATGAAATGCGAGGGGCCTTTGAAGGAGGCCTTTAAGGAAGCGGCAACCATTGAAAATTTCCCTGGTAATCTTTTTTGTGCTTTGGTGTTTTGCAGTTTTGAGATGGAGGAGGAACGATGATAGATGAAGCGGGATTGGATTTTTCGGTAGGAGAACAGCAGAGGCAATCTGTAATTTGTTTTTAAACATAAAAATAAGGGCATTCATGTCATTTAACAAAAAAGTATATGTAATTTGCTTTGGCACTAATTTTATTGCCCGGGAAATAACGAGCGCAGCAGAAAAAATGTATTTTCATGTCACTGTACACCTCTTTATTTCATGGTAGGATGGGTCAAACCTGACATTTTTTTTAACTTTACTCCAACGAGCTCGTTCAAAATGTCACGGGTCCAAGCATAGCCTCATTGGATTTCAAAAACAGCCCAAGACTCAGGGCCACGTTGCATTTTTTCACGAGATCATTCAAATTTTGAACGAGCCCGCCCATATTTCAACGAGTGGAGGGCAAATGTCACTGGGCGAAGCATGTATTTCAAATTAAACGGGCAGCTTGGACTTCCTGTTGAAAATGGAACGAGGCGACGAAGCATTAAATGCTGAAGCTTGGACACCTTGTATTAGATTGTGTTTTATTGGTTTGGTTATAAATTGATTATGCTATTGTTGTAGACGACGATAAAAATTTGTTTGTGAAATTGATAAGTTTATTTGTATTTCATTACCTTTTTTGATCATATCAGCACGTCCCATTAAATTATTGGTAACAACATAATGAACTTTTTTTAAGAAAATGAACCATATGACGAATCTCAACCTATTACATGCAGTGCAGCGACGGACCGATTGATGAGGTTTAATTGCATGATTCCCTATGGTGTTTTCGATTCATCCCGATCTACTGTGTCGGCTTAATCTTCAGGCATTGTATTGGGGCTCTTTATATAGCGTAGCTCGTAGAAAATTTCAACAGGTCTACTCAATAGAGCATCTTTTCCTGTTCTCGGCGGCTTGATAAAGCCTCGGCTGGAAGTGAGACATCCATTAGATCGAAAATCTAAGCTTTGTTCTGCTGGCTCCGTCCAGCATCTGTTCTCCCTCATCATTATCAAATATTTTATGAAATCGTGCTCCGCTCGGGCATTTGCCCAATTTCCTTTTTGTTTATGCTTTTCACCCCATACCGTTATTATAGTCGCGGGCTTATTATTTTGTCTACAGTCATAAACATTTTTACACTGCCACGTCATTACTTTATAAACCTTTTATTCATTATACATAAATATTTTATAACTTTATTTATTATAACATTGACCCACTACATAAATATTTAATTATTTCATACCATATAATTAGAAAAACAAATTTAATCAAAACCTTTGGTTTTGTCAATTTAATTGTAATTATAGTATTTTTATAACACATGTACGAAAGAAAGAATAAACAAATAAAACAAATGACCCCCTCAATCTCAAAAAAAAAAAAAAAAAAAAAAAAAAAAAAGAGTGAGAAAGTAAAAGTAAAGGAAAGTTGCTAGAGAAAGAAAATTTTTTTTATCCAGCTGACAATGTTTCAACCGGTTTGTGCAGACAAACCTTTTACAAAAAGCTTTACACAGTCAACATATTGCAATGGTAATAAATCTTTTTGTAAAGCTTTATTTATCATTTTATGAACCACACCATTGGAGGTGCTCTAAACATTAACATCTTCTAAGTTTTAAGTGATACATCTTACAAAAGCACAAAAGCAAAACAATTAGTAGTAACAAAAACTCAACATTACGTGAAGAAAAGTTGAAACCAAAAACAAAAAAAGCTTACAAGTTATTCCTGTAAAGAAAATGAAACCAAAAACCACATTATGCTAAAAGAATGAGTGTCAAACATACTGAATATTATCATGCTTAACAGTGGATTTCACGCGTACCGAGAACATGTACTCATAACTAGGATACTTTTGTTTGGCATGATTCCCGCTAGTCCTCTTAGACCGGTTCTGAAATAAATGAAAATAGTCATTAAGAGATGTTATACATGCACCAACATTAACTTTGACCAAAATTTTCTTAACATACCTTAAAGGCGTCTGAAATGACTCTGATACAACATTTATCCCAGTGATCTTGAGACCTAACAGTCGAGGGTTGTTTAGTATGTACCGCATCTAAATTCATTTCACCACCATGCTTTTTAAAGTGTGTGTGAAGTGTGGTCTTACATTCAGTGTAACCAAATGGCCAAGTGCGCTAGCAGATCAGAACATATGCATCGGCTAATTAAGTACAGTGAACTTGAGTCAGCTAAGTTTCTAAGCTAGAAAATACAGGTGAGCTGATTCAAGAAAACAAAAAACGTGGAAATTATGGAAGACAAGGCAATATATGCACAATCATTAAGAACGGATTTTGTGATTAACATTGGGAAGAAAATCTAGATCACGCAAAGCAAGGAGAATGAAATCAAGTCAGAATCAAGGGTTATTAATAGATTTGATTGAAAATATAATTTGATTGATTATTCACAATTGTTCATTCTTACAAATATATAGGAAATACTGTAACTGTTAAGGCTAGAAATAAGACTAGATACATTCCTAGACTCACTCTAACAATAAATACAAAATATATTATTTACAAAATAACATATACTGCTAATACCACCCTCGAGGTGGACGAGGTGAGACCCAACTTGTGCTACCGATGAACAAAGGACAAGCGAGGGAGGGACTTGGTGAGACAATCAGCAAGTTGATCCGGAGCACGAACATGAGCAACCCGTAAGGAACCTCGTTGCACTTGATCGCGTATGAAATGATAATCAATAGCAACGTGTTTCATTCGTGAGTGAAACACCGGGTTGTGGCAGAACTGTGTAGTACCCAAGTTATCACAGTAGATAACCGGAGCTCGAGGGGGAACAAAACCAAGATCACGTAACAAGAACATAACCCACATGAGCTCCGCAGTAGTAGAGGCAACAGAACGATACTCAGCCTCAGTAGAAGATCGAGCAACCGTCGATTGTTTCTTGGAGCTCCAAGACACACAGATTCTGTCAATATAGACAACATAGGCCCCGGTGGAAGCATAATCATCGTGAGAACCACCCCAATCAAGATCGGAGAAAGCATGAAGAACTGTAGAGGAGTCACGATACGATTGCGAGCCTAAGTCAAGTGTCGACCAAGTAACGGAGCATCGCGCTTAGCATAGTCACAATGAAGATCCGTAGGGGCATGCATGAGCCCGGGAGAGCTTATTTACCGAAAAAGCAAGATCCGGCCGGGTAAACAAGAGGTACTGCAAGCTGCCAATGACCATACGATACTCAGTAGCATCCTGAATAGGGGTGCCAGACGTGGCAGTAAGACCAGATAAATCAGCTGGCAGCGGAGTGGTGACCGGATTGGCCTGATCCATGTGAAAGCGAGCAAGTAGCTCAGTGGCATATCTCTTTTGAGATAAAATACACCCGTGATCATTGTGTATAATCTCTATGCCCAAAAAATAGGAGAGTGCACCAAGATCCTTGAGAGCAAAGCGGCGACCCAACAATGATATGAACGCCTCAAGAACCTTAGGATCATTCCCCGTAAGAATAATATCATCTACATACACCAAAAGATAAATACGGATATTACCAGTGTCGTAGATGAAAAGCGAGGAATCAGCAGTAGCATTGCGGAAGTTACTTGAAAGGAGAAACCCCTTAAGTTCCTCATACCAAGCCCGAGGAGCTTGCTTCAACCCATAAATGGCCTTTCGTAACTTACACACATGATGAGGAAGCTCAGTACTGATGAACCCCGGTGGTTGAGCCAAGTAGACATCCTCAGAAAGATGACCCTGTAGAAATGCGTTGTTGATATCTAGGCGGCGTAAAGGCCACCCTCGAGCTAGAGCCGGAGATAAAACAACACGAAGCGTGTGGTATGTTTAACCACCGGGCTAAAAGTCTCATAGTAGTCAATACCCAGGCGTTGAGTGAAGCCTTTAGCCACAAGCCGAGCCTTGTAACGATCAATGGTGCCATCGGGTGACGCTTGAGACGAAAGATCCACTTAGAACCGATGACATTCGATTAGGCGTGAAGGAACTAGGGACCACGTTTCATTCTGAAGAGAGCGCGTCATATTCCTCTCGCATGGCAAATCTCCAATTCGGATTTTTGAGAGCTTGGGTTATATTGGTAGGTTCAGTGTCAATGGATGAAGGAAGATGAGTGTGAAGGTTGAGCTTTTGAATGGGTTTATGAATATGGTCACGAGCTCGAGTACGCATGGGATGTGTGGATAGTGAGGTGGGAGGAGGAGGTGATGGAGGTGCGGGGGGAGGTGGTGGAGGTGGAGGTGGAGGTGGTGGCGGTGGAGGTGGGGAAGGTGGTGGTGTAGGAGGGATCCAGTCCGAGAGGGAGGCTAGAGAGGGGGATGGTTGTGTAGAGGCGGAGGGAGGGGTGGATCGGAAGGGGAAGACCGATTCAACAAACTTGACATGCCGCGAGATATACATACGAGAGGTGGTGAGGTCATAACAATAGTACGCATCTTTGATTAAGCACATAGCCAAGAAAGACACAAGGGACGGAACGAGGTTCAAGTTTGTTGCTTGTGTAGGGCGTGAGCTGGGATAGCAGAGGCACCAAAGATACGGAGTTTGGAGTAATTAGGTGGGGTGTTAAAGATGGATTCATAGGGGTATGCATTTTTAAGGTGGGTGTGGGCATACGATTAATAAGATATACCGCGGTAGAAAAGGCAAAGGGCAAGAGGTGAGTGGTGCGGAAGCATGAGATAAGAGTGCAAGGCCGTTTCGACAATATGCATGTTTCGGCGTTCGGATATGCCATTGTGTTCGAGGGTGTGAGGTGGCGTGGTAAAGAAAGAAATACCGTTGGTGGCAAAATAGTCACGTAGAGATATAAATTCGCCACCATTGTCGAGTAAAGTATTTTATTGCGGTTTCAAAATATTTTTCAACAATTGAGCGGAAGCGGATAAAGGTGTGATGAACATCAGATTTTCGTTTGAGTGGATAAAACCAGATATAACGCGTAAAATGATCAACAAAAATTATAAAATATTTGAAGTCATCAACAGAAATAACAGGTGATGTCCACACATCACTAAAAATGATCTCGAGAGGCCGAGACGAAATCAAAGTAGAGTTACCAAATGGTAGTTTGTGACTTTTACTTTCTAAGCAAGCAGAACAATGCGTAAAAGAATTATTACTACACTGTAAACCATAAGTGTTTAAAACAGAGGATAAAATTGGATGAGCCGGATGGCCCAACCGATGATGCCAATCTTGAGAGGAGGCTTTATTGGAGGCAAAGGCGACAATGGGAGAGTTTGGCCACTCGTACAATCCATTTTTAACCGGACCACGGAGGATGGGCTTGGCTGTCTGAAGGTCCTTCACAACAAATTCAGAAGGTAAGAATTCTACCGATAAGTTATTGGCTTTACA
Organism: Gentiana macrophylla; assembly: GCA_026214975.1. Lineage (NCBI taxonomy): Eukaryota > Viridiplantae > Streptophyta > Magnoliopsida > Gentianales > Gentianaceae > Gentiana > Gentiana macrophylla. The sequence continues at coordinate 87,279,294 of CM047806.1, forward strand.
CAATTGTGAGACAGATAGTAAATTACGGGACATACTAGGAACACAGAGGACATTACGTAAATGAATAGATTTTGTAGGGGTAAGGGGAATTGAAGACATGCCAGTATGAGTAATAGAAAGTCCCTTACCATCACCAACCAGAAGGTCATCAGTGCCAGAGTATGAGGCATGAAGAGACAGGTTCTGCAAGTCCGAAGTCACGTGATGATTCGCTCCACTGTCCATGAGCCAGTTTGGGTCATTTGAATCAAATTGGGCCGCAACATTGGCTTGGGGTCGTGGTGATCGTTGGCCAAAAATATGACTAAGTTGGTTCCCGAACCGAGGACAATTTTCAGCATAATGGCCTTGAACATAACAAAGTTGACACTTACCCAAAAACGGACGACGATTTGAATTTGTGGTCCCATAATTAGGTGAGAGAGAGCTATTCCCACGCCAGTTGTTGGAAGTAGGGCCATTATTAGAATAGTGCCTATTATTATAAGTACCTGTACCAGAATTATTTCCATGAACAGCTGCACCAAAATTCCCGTGACCACCATTGAAATTTCCACCATTATAGCGAGAGAAGTGGGTTTGGTTGGTGGAGTAACCTGGGCTGCGTTCCCTCCATGGTCTCTTCTTTGTTGGGTGAACGGGAGGCGGGAAGGCGGACGATATCTTCGCGCGTCGCGCCGTCGCCGGAGCAAATTGGTGGTCCGCCGGTGCTGAGATAGGCTGAAAGGTGAGAAGCTTCTCATGGAGTTCCTCAAAAGAGACGATCGTGTCTCGAACAAAGAATGGCGCGAGCAATTTCGAGTATTCGGGACCAATATTTTCGTAGGACAAGGTGAATAAAGTCATCGTGATCCATGGTCGACCCGAGTAAGGCGAGTTGGTCACGCTTTTGTTTCATTGTGTATAGATATTGGTGGACAGAGGCAGTACCACGGTGGTGAGCAGCCATGGATTCTTTGAGTGTGCGGATCCTGGCCCGTGACGGAGTAGCAAAAACGTCCTTTAGAATTTTCCAAGCGGCGGCGGCTGTTTTGGTGCCATACAGGAGAGTGGCTGTTTCAGGTGTGAGGGATGCAATTAGTAGGTTCCTTATTAAATTATCTTGGCGGGTGTGAGTAATGAACGCAGGGTTCGGCGAGGTTGTGCCGTGATGGTTTCCGGCGGGATTGTCTTTGTGCCTTCGACGTAATCAAGAAGACCATTCCCAACAAGTAGTGATTCAATTTGCATGTGCCATACATAATAATTGTCGTTATCAAGTTTAATAGTGGCTTGTGTAGCAGTGTTAAAGATAACAACCGAGGAGGAGGCCTTATTTTCCGGTGAGAGGTTTGTGGAGAAGATGAAGAGGGAGAGGGAGGCTGGCGGCAATTGAGAAAGAATTTAGGGTTTAGAGAGAATTTTGATCGGTATGCTCTGCTACCATAATAGATTTGATTGAAAATATAATTTGATTGATTATTCACAATTGTTCATTCTTACAAATATATAGGAAATACTGTAACTGTTAAGGCTAGAAATAAGACTAGATACATTCCTAGACTCACTCTAACAATAAATACAAAATATATTATTTACAAAATAACATATACAGCTAATAGTTATTCCCAAGAAATTAATTAGCCAACGGACGGAATTTCGAATTCAATGGATCATGGCTATAAATATAACACATCAACAAAAGGTCAGAACAATGAGTAATTTTGAGAATTCTTAGTGCCCACACTCTGCAAATTTCAAGCCTTCATACTCTTGTTCTAAAACGACATATCCAATTCAAGTTCAAAATTATCCAGAGCTTTATCAGAATCATCTAGCCTGGACTTGAATCAAGTTTGTGAATTCTTTAATTCACAGTCTATCTTTCATTGGGATATTCTAAGTCAGTGAAGAGACATCTGTAGTCTTCAAGGTCTAAAGCAAATGAATCAGAGAAATCTGAGAAGGAGTTGTGATTTGGTGATAGCTGCTGAAGGATATCATCTGAATGAGTAGTGCGTGAAGAGTTAAATCACTGAAGCATCTGTTTCCAGGGAGTGATAACTCAAATTATGAAGTTTATGTAGCCAAGGACAATCTAACTATTGTATTGGTGAAAAACAATAGTGAAATCCTCCAATCGTCATATGAGAAGAGTGTATTAAGGGATTACACCACCCTGAACTGCTATAAGTTATTGTGTTATTTATTTTCAGCACTTTACTTTACGCATTTACTTGCAATTCATTATTCTTATGTGTGTGAGTGGTTACACTTTGGAAATATTTTTAGAAGGGTATCCCGCTGCACAAAGGTATTTTTTTGAAAAATTGAAAAGTTTTTAAACTCTATCTAGAGTCATTAACCCCCCCCCCCCTCACTCTAGAATTACCCTTTACTGGGACCAACAGAAGGCAAAAGTTGGAACAACAGAAAAGTGAACAAGGACAAGACTAGTTCAGCAGGCCACATCTTTATTTTCTGCTGAATAGTAGTTGTAATAATTTTTGAACATATTTGATCTTCAATGAAATATATATATATATATATATAAACTGTTTTGTTTTATTGTTATTTTCCTTTTACCATGTTGTAATTAGGGTATTGGCATCATCACTAAAAAAAGGGAAATTGTTAGAAATAATTTATGTTTTAATGATGAGCGTCTGACTAGCTGTCATAGGGCAAGCAAAAAGATGTCTATATTTGATGTATAGGTTTAATAAAGTTTGATCCTTGTATGTGTATGTTGAAACATGAACTATAAGTGGTCAGCTGACTAGTTTAGCAGACTAGTCTAGGTTCAGAACTTAGTAGAGTGTCTAGGGCCTGTTGTGCTGAAGGCTGAGGTTTCAAACTCAGTAATAAAGATTGAAGGCTGAGGGTTCAAACTCGGTATTGAAGATTTAAAAGCCAAGGATATAGGGTCAGACTTTAGGTAAGTCTGTGATGGCCAAAACTGATCTTATATACCTTGTATTTATGGTCTAAGTTCCCAAAAAAAAACGTGATGAAAGAGACGTAGTTATGTTTTAAATGGTGTACTCTAACATCACAAAATAACAGTTAGTTGAGAAGCATTCAGTTGAAGTGTTCATTCAAGAACATCAGACCAAAAGTTCAGTTGACCCACTGTGCTACTCAGTAGACCAATGTGCAAGACATCAGCTGAGTATGTAAAAATTATTTAATCCGAATTTAGAAAAGCATTTAAGGATTATTATGGAAGCTTTTAAAGATAAGAATGCATATCAAGCGTTGGATTAATAAGTCAATCAATGGTGAAGATTTAAGAGCTGTTATCAAGATTTCAGAGTCAAATAAAATGAAGCATTTTCATTGGTTGACAGACTGTCATGTTAGGAGGACACTGACATCTCACATAATCTATGTGGTAGAGAATTTCAGGGGAATAATCAGAAAAATTTAACAACGGCTGGATTCAAAATTCAAATTCAAATGTTGGATTTTTCACATATAAATAGAGGACCCTTGCAACCAGAAAACCACCAAGCATTCAAGTATTTTATTGCAAGTTTCTTTGCTAAATTCACTCTAATATACACTACTAAGCATAACCTGCTGATCCAGAAAATCATCAAGTGTTCCTGCATTCAAGTTTCATCAAGAACAACACTTGAAGACTTGTTAAAGAAGAATCACTTTCTTGATTCACCTCTTTGTTTTACAAAGGAACCTGAAGACAGAGAAGCATTGTTGAACTGTCAAGGACTGTTGTTTTGTGGAGGAGCTGGCGAAGAGGAAATCCTACCCTACAAGAACCAGTGAATACGTGGGAGCATCAATCTACATGTTTCTTAGTATTCAGATTGTGAAGCCATAGTTATTGGTCAAGGAAAATTAGATTAGGGCTTTTGTAATTGCACCTCAAAAGACTCTAGTGAATTTTCTCGAACATCATAGGAGAAGAGTGGACTGACAAAATTACACCACCTGGAAACACTATAAATCTTGCTCTGCTTTATTTCCTGCATTTACTTACTGCATTTATATTTCTATCTGTTAAATCACATCAACAAACAATCTACATCTGGTGAACAAACACTGCATAGCTGAGTGTTTAACACTTAGTTTCATTTAGTATTGAACAACAAGTAAATGCTTAAATTATATTCCGATGCATCAGTCTCAGCAGATCATAGTCAGCAGACCATAAATCAGCGGAGCTGTTAAACTCAGAAAATAGTTTTAAGTTATAAGTTTATTCACCCTCTCCCACACTAAACTTACAAAGAATTTCATGAGACCAACAATATATATATATATCCTTCCTTATATGAAGATAGAGCAAAAGCTCAAGCTGGTGGCCACGTACACTGTTTTGTAGCATTTTTTTCCGTTTGGGCTTTAATTTTTTTAGGCCTTTTAAGGAAAATGGGCTGCTGATCCGTTTAGCCTAATACTCCTGCGGATCTAATATGGTGTATACGTATAGTTTGTGTGGTAATCATATACACAAACCTCGCTTTACCCTAGCCGCGGCTGCCTCGATTGTCTGAAGACAAAGTCAATTACTTTCTTCGATCTTCGATTCGACCTTTGATGTTTTGCTTTCTTGGATTGGACTGCTTCCGGTCGTCGCCGGTGATAGAGATAACGCCGTCTGGCTTTATTGCATGTTCAGAGGCGGTGTAATACAGACGGTTTGACATGTTTTGCATCGGCGATTGATGTTTGTCTTGGTCAAGTAAATGCTGCAGAGATAAGTTCAAATTTTTTCCTCTTTTAGGTTTTTTTTCACTTTATAGATTGTTCTATTTCTGTGTCTGAAAAACTTTTTGTTGATTCAAAATTAGATGCTTGCTTTTGTCCGCTGTGTCAAAGACTGGGATTTTTGCCATGTTTAACCGCGCAAAAATGGTTATTATCTACCGGATTATAGCCGAGATGAGAGAACATTATGTGGTAAGCAGTCTGCCTATTTATATTTTCAAACCTTTACACCAAGTTCAGTGTGTTTACTTGCCTTCTTCATTCTGCGTATTAGGTGAAAAGATGAACCAAAAATGCAATTAATTCTTTCGCTTTCATCTTCTCAATAAATGCATTTATTGTTAGTTGCATACATTACTTCTATGGCATTTATTTCAGTTCGATTTTCATTCAATGAAACTCATTACTATATAAATCGATATTTGTTTATTGCTGCAAATGTTTTTGGGTTCTGATATAAATGGGTCTTTGCTTCCTACTACAAATGGTTTTGGTTTTGCTGTTTTGTGTTGTAAGCAGAAGAATCAAAGTCCTGCTTTTTGTAAGGCTGCATTCATATTCGATTTGGTGTTGCTTGCTGTTGGTTTCATGTGATCTTTTTCTGTCATGTTTCAGCATTAGTGGTCTAGGGTTTTTGAAGAGGTGAACTTTTTAAAAATTCATGCATAAAGATAGATGTTGTTGTTCTTTTTGTAGTATAACCGTGTGTTTTTTCTTTTACACATAAGGCTAGGGTTGTTTTTTTGTTTCTTTTCTGTATGTTTAGATTCATGTGTAGGTCATCATTGGTTGCCTCCTCATGTCACTCTGTGTCTTAGGTAAAAGGAAGAAAAAAAAAAAGAAAAAAAAAACTAATACCTCTGTTTTCAATTTTCTTGATAGATGCATTTTGTCCCTGAAAGGTTGCATTTCTGTCACTCATAGTCCTTACTACATATAGATATTTCTTTAATGTTGCAGATGGTTTTCTTGGTACTGCAGAGAGCTGTTTGTTTGCTATTAAAACTGGCTTCTTCTTTGTTGTTCTGGTTTGTTGTTTGCCTGCTGCTATAGATAGTTTCTTTTTGGTTGTTGTACGTTGTGATCCAAAGAATCATACTTCTGCCTCTTCTATGTTTTTCCTGTTGTTGCTAGAAAAAAATGTTTTTCTAAGGTTAAGTCTTGTTCGGTTCGTTGTTTTACAAGTGCTGCTTTTTAGGATTTCTGTTGCCTGCACTTCTTTTGTTCCCTACATAAAATACTTGCTTTTTCTTCGGTTAGGTCTTACTGTGGTTGTTTTTCTTACAGGTGGTGCTACTTACAGTTTCGAGTGCATGCTGCATTTACATTACGGCAACAGGTATAAAGTTTTATTCAGATTTAGTTTTGTGTCTCTACCTTTATTTGGAATTGGAATATTATCTCTTTTCCTTTATGCCTCAGCGTGCAATAGGCTTTACATTTTAATGACAATTGCACTTTTTAACTATCTCTGGATAAAAAAAAGTCATGCTTTGGATTCTTTCGTAGCCTATCTCTGTGTTTTAACTGTTCCTACAGAGTTAAAGAGGTTGTATGTAAGGTTAATGCTTGTCTCTTTCTCATAGGTAAAGAGTTTTACTTTTGGGTGCTTTTCTGGCCTGGGTTTGACCTAAGGTAGGTAGTAGCATTATATGAGAATTAAAGGTAAAGCAAGGCCTAGACCTGGTTCTCTAGTTCCAACCTACCATTCTTCCCAATCTAGCGTAAGTGCTGAAGCTAAGAAACCTAGAAATGAGAGGAAAAGAGTGTTCAGTAAACCTTTAAATGCTTCCGCAAAGCACAACACACAGTTATCCAATTCTTCCACGGGTAATCCACCATGTGGTCCTGTAGACAATTTACGTGGGTACATACCGGCGGGGCAACTAAATGCGGTTGCTAATGTCGGTTGTGATGTGCCTACGGTGCTAACTCATGCTGAACATAGAGCTATGGCCGTATTGAGGTTTAGGCGTAAACGTAAGCTAAGTGAATTCTATCATGCAAATAGAATAAAGAATTCTGCTCGTCTTCCTTCTAAGAAAAAATTCAGAATCACTATTGGTGTTCAGCGGCTGAGTTGCATACCTGAGTCTTATATTATACAAAAGCATGTGCCTAATTGTCAACACTGCGATGCTATAAGGTTTAGTCATGAAACAACAAACCTTTGTTGTTCAGATGGAGATGTTACTCTTAACCACAGTGCTTTACCTCCTGAATTAAAAGCTTTTTGTTAATGTCAGACTTTACAGATCCTAGGAGTTTTAGGGTCATGATCAGAGCGTATAACAATCACCTGTCATTCACATCTCTTGGTTTAAAATATGAAAAAAAAAAAGCTGGCAAGGAGAGACAAAGGAATTTGCACTTTCAGGGTTCAAGGCCAGGTTTACCATTGGATAAATGACATGTTGCCTAATGAAGGTATGCCAAAAAATCTTCAGTTCTACTATCATGACACTGATTATGAAATCGAACAGCGTTTGTCCAGCAATTCTTGTTTAGATCAGGAAATCCTAAAAAAACTTATTCATATCCTGCTGATTAACCTATATGCTAGATTCTTTCGGGGGCTAGCATCTATTCCTGATATAGAAAATAAACAAATCATCTTAAGGCATAACCCTCCTGTCAATCATAAAGGATATGATAACCCTACTGTTTCTCAAGTTGCGGTGTTATTGGAAGTTGATGAAACTAATAGTGAGGTTACACATAGAGACATTAGGGTTTACAAGCATAGTGGAAAGTCAAGAAGTATTCAGTATCACTACGGATGCTATGATCCATTGCAGTACCCACTTATGTTCCCATTTGGCGATCCTGCGTGGCACCAAGGGATAGCCAAAAATGGTGTGAAAGTAAAAAAAAATGTGTCTCTATTCTTACAGGTACAACTATGCACATGATTTCACCTTCCAGATCTTCAACGGCGGAGCAGCTTGTTACTGATCACGAAGAACTAGGTAGTGTACATTCTTTTGATTCTTCTATCTAAGGCTTTCATTTGATTTACTAACTAACTCTGTCTTCTCCTTGTTATCAGCGGCAGCTGACTTTCAGTCCAATTATGGGTGTGTATCTATGAGGGAGTTTTATTCGTATAAGTTTCAGGTTAGAGTTAATGACGATGCCTATATCCTCCGTTTCAGTAGACTTTTCCGACAATACTTTGTAGATATGTATGTTAAACTAGAAACTCAGAGACTAGACTTCTACCGAGCTAAGTCTAAGCAAGATGAAATAAGACAAGAATTGTTGCAAGGGATAGTAGATGCAGTTGGTTCTGGTGAACATGAACAGTCTCATATAGATGAGAATTGTTCTCGCTCTAGCTAGCCATCATAGCGGCCTAGGCATATCTGACAGTATGTAGATGCGATGACTCTTGTTCAAAAATTTGGAAAGCCCGACCTTTTTTTAACAGTTACATGTAATCCTAAATGGCCTGAGATTAAAAAACATCTACATCCAAAAGAACTTGCCCAAGACCGACCAGACTTAACTGTTAGGGTTTTCCATACTAAGATTGAAGAAATCAAGGTTGAACTCATAAAAAATGAAATTTTTGGTGAAATTGCTGCATACACATATGTCATTGAGTATCAAAAAGAGGCCTTCCACATGCACACTTTCTTCTCATACTAAAAAATGCACATAAACTTTACGATCCAGCAGAATATGACAAAATTGCTTCTGCAGAGCTTCCAGACAGAGACTTAAATCCTTGGCTCTACCAGACTAAGTGAAACACATGGTCCATGGACCATGTGGAGAACTGAATCCAACAAATGTATGTATGCGTAAAGATAAGACGTGCAAAAACACTTACCCTAAACAATTTTCTAATGAAACAAAATCATCTTCAAATGCATATCCAACATACCGCAGGCGAAATGATGGTAAGAAAGTTAAGGTCAGGGGTGCATGAGTCGATAATAGATGGGTTGTACCTCATACACCTTATTTAGTTGCTCAATTTGACTGCCATATAAATGTAGAGATATGTGCTTCGATAATAGCGGTTAAATATATCTATAAGTATATATGTAAAGGTAGTGATAGAATTCTATTTCAGTTGTCTAATGCAACCGAGAAATCTAGCATTGTTGATGAAATAGAGCGGTTTGTTTAGAAAATTTAACAATTAGTGAGATGAAACCTCCTATCATTCGTCTTCCGCTGCATTGTTGATGAAATAGAGCGATTGTTGATGAAATAGAGCGATTTCCAATGAGTGAGATGAAACCTCCTATCATGAAATAAGGCACAGTTAAAATTCAGGAGATTTCCAATAGAGCGATTTCCAATGAGTGAGATGAAACCCCCGTCCAGGCCTCCTATCAGTACTCCAATGAGTGAGATGAAACCTCCTATCATTAGCATTGTTGATGAAATAGAGCGATTTCCAATGAGTTAGATGAAACCTCCTATCATTCGTCTTCCGCTGCATCTAGAAAACTACTAGACCGTGTTGTTTAGAAATACACAACCTTTGTCTGATATTCTTACAAATCCACAACAATTGAAAACAATGCTAACTGAATTTAGAGACTTAAATGTACATATGCTGATTTTCCTTCGCACTTTGTTTGGATTCCAAGTAAAAACAATGGACCTTATGGGAAAAGGGTGAATCTATAGGCCGTATTGTAACTGCAAATCCATCCGAGGGAGATAGGTTTTACCTTAGGATGCTTTTAGCTAACGTAGAATGTGCTACGTCTTATCAGTCCTTTAAAATGTTTGACAATAAGACTGTTGCCACTTTCAAAGAGGCAACATTGCTTAGAGGGCTGCTCCAAGATGATAATAGTCAGGAATTGTGCATGGAAGAGGCAGCCATTTTCCATATGCCTTTTCAACTTAGAAGGCTTTTTGCTACTATATTAGTATATTGTTGTCCCAATGATCCAGAAAAGCTTTTTCTAACATTTGAGACCAACATGTCTGAAGATTTTGTTAGAGATTTAAGCCTTCATAAAACTGAGATTAGGTGCAAAGTCCTCCAACAAATAAATTCATATCTTAAAACTATGGGAAAAACACTTGAAACATATATTACCACTCTTATGTCAGATATTAATGAAAGCCCTGAAGACTTAACAAGAGAACTAAGAAAAGAGAGTAATATAGTTGTGACGCTTGCTGAGTTAGGTCTAAAACATATGCTCAATTCAAAGCAAAAACATATATTCAAAACAATAGTAGATGATGTCTATACCAATAAATCAAAGACTTTTTTCATTGACGGTCCTGGTGGAACTGGTAAGACATTTCTATAGAGAGCATTGCTTGCAGAAATTAGAAGCAAAGGCTTTTATGCACTAGCTATTGCCACATCTGGGATTGCAGCTTCTATCTTACCCGGTGGTAGAACTGCACACTCTAGGTTTAAAATACCAATTGACAATTATGAGTTAACTACATGTAGGGTCAGTGAACAGTCCTCCCTTGCTACGTTAATAAAAGAAAGTAGGTTGATTATTTGGGATGAAGCTCCTATGGCAAAAAGGTTCTCATTAGAAGCTTTAAATGACATGCTTCAGGATATAATGTCAAACTCTGAATTATTTGGTGGGAAGGTTATGATTTTAGGCAGAGATTTTAGGCAAACACTGCCTGTTGTTCAAAGAGGAACCAAAAAAAAAGAGCTTGATGCATGTCTTATAAACTCTCCTATGTGGCAAAAAAATAGAGAAGCTTTATTTAACTGAAAATATGAGAGCTAAGACAGATCCTTATTTCACATCTTTCTTAATGCTTGTAGGAGAGGGAAGGAACAATATTGAAGATGCTGGTTACATTCAATTACCTAATTCTTGTGTGATCAATTCTACTAACAATGAAATGAAGATGTTTTAAAGCTAATCAAAGCAGTATACCCAGGCATCGATGACCCACAAACAAGCACAGTCTATGTTAATAGAGATATACTGACAACTAAGAACCAATTTTTCGATGAGGTCAATAGCTTGATGATTGATAGATTTCTGGCGCAGGCAGTTCAATACATCAGTTTTGATGAAACTGAAAACCGTGATCTTCAATGACAGTATCAAGACCTACTAAATAGTCTAACACCAAATGGATTACCTCCACATAAATTGACCTTAAAAGTAGGTGCTCCAATCATGTTGTTACGTAATCTTAATCCATCTGAAGTCTTATGCAATGGAACATGGTTAGTCTGCAAAAATCTTAGTCGTAATGTCATACAAGCAGAGATTTCTTAGGAGACTTTGCAGGAAATCAAGTTTTCTTACACAAAATTCCACTTCAACCTCCAACAAATGAAATGTATCATGTTCCATACAAGCGTGTACAGTTTCCAATAGGACTGTGCTTTGCAATGACAATAAACAAAGCTCAAGATCAAACATTAGACTGTGTTGGTGTTTATTTAAAGGAACCCGTGTTTTCTCATGGGCAGCTTTATGTTGCGTTGTCATGTGCTAAAAAATCATCCTCTATAAAAGTTCTACTTAGGAAAGACTGTAATGATAAAACATCTTCACTAGAAACCAAAAATATAGTTTACAAGGAAGTGCTGACACAATCATAGAGAATGTATCTTAAAAAGGTATTTTAACAATACACATCTTATTTCCAGTTTTTTTTTTTTAACTTTCTTTTTTTCATCCTTTCTTTACTGTTTGTTATTAAATTCCAGCCTATGTCTACTCTGTTCACTATGACGGATTATCTCTTAGGCCGATAGTATTTTGCCTTATATTGTTATATATATAAAAAAAATTGATCTATCAATTACATGTTTTTCATACAGTCAAACAGTATGGCAATCGTACCAGGAAGGCAAATGTTTAAGATTTTGGAAATCGATCGAGACATTACTGAATCGGATTTGTTAAGTCTGAGTTATTGAACGCCATCGTGAACAAACAGGGAAAGGAAGTAATGGGAAATCAGGGAAATGCTACAGGCGTTATGTATTGGTTGATGAACATGTCTTTATACTTTTCATCCTGCATTTTAATGAGACATTTACAATAAATTATATTATGTTTTTATACTAATATGTTCCATTTCTTATGAACAAACAGGGAACAAAGGTATCAGGAATCGTGTACGGAGATGCTATCCACTTTTTCGAGCGTACTCTGCTGCCGTTTAAACGCTACGGCGTTTCCAATGCTAAGTTACTTGAGGCTGTGTCTTTCTTCAAGCTGGGACCTTATGGCTTCACATGGGTTTTTGACTACAACAAATTGGTTGAACATGTTGATGAACAAATTCCACCATTCCTGCAGGTGACATACCCTGTTCGAGATTTTACGGACTTCTTTAGGCATGCGGATATCGAAAGCTATTTCAGTAAGATTTCTACATATATAACAAATCTTTGTATTTATTGGATATGATTATATAATATGACCCCATTTTTTCTCAGACATCAAAGAGCTTGTCATTCATGCGATACCACGTAGGCAGGTGAATAAAAAATCAAGTCAGCGAGAGATAGTCAGCGTGAGATAGTCATTAAGATGAGTTAAATGTTGTAACTTTTTTACATATACTATTCATACAATCAATGAGTTTTTAACTTAATCAATTTCATAAACTATGCATTAATGCCTCTTAAACTTAATAGCATCTATGAATTATCATATAATATATAATATACTTATGGCTGTAAAGATCAACATGTTTTTCTGAAAACTTGTTTGCACTAATAACAGGAAAATTCCGATGATAATGACATTGTGGGACGATTTTGGAGATGTTGAGGGCCTTGAATTAGCACATGCTTAACCTGGTATCTCGATAATTATTGCAACAAATGTAAAAGCAACGACATTTCATGGTAAATATTTACACTTCTAAAATTGTGCTCTTCAGTTTAATCTATTGCTTTTAAACTGCAACTGACTTTAAAGCTATACTTTTGTAGGGCTATCTCTCTCAACCCGCATGTTCTCATACTTCTTGATAAATCCTCCGTTGACTGATAAGGCTGCTATGTTAGAATGGTTACCATGATGATATGCAATAAGTATGTCAGTATTATTTTCATTAGTAAATAAGAAGTTATATAACATTATTTCTGTCAGGTACCATGAAAACATGGATGAAATAACCATAATGTTGAAAAAGGAAGCTTACAGAGATGTCTCTATCTCATACCCACCACATGCTGAAACAAATACGATTACTATGTCTGATGTTGTTTCTGCTCTCCCATTGGTAAGTAATATATTATTTAGGTTGTTTAGATAATCTCTTCTTTTATCTCCCAATACAAATTCCATTGATACTAAAAAAACATGTTTCTTATTTACATATACAAAGAAAGACAGCTTGGGTTACTGGCAAACCTAAGTTTATACCTGGCACACAAAAATACTGGATCCATGCTTGTCAGGCCTGCAAGAAAAGACTCGATATTCCAATGGAATGGGTTATAAAGTGTTCCAAATGCGGTGAGGCAAGCGGTGTAGAAGTCAGGTTTGTTTATATGATCATTTATATTGATATAAAATTATGCTTTATACATTCATAGACTGCTTTCATATATTCTAATCAAATTGATTTAGGAGCCGAATACCAATACAGCTGACTGAAAGTGAAAATGTGCTCTTTGTGACTTTAAAGTCACCAGATGTTGAACTACTAACAGAAATTACTCCACAGCAGCTGAAAGATTCTCAAGAATTTGTGAGTTTCTTTACAGGTCTCAATGTATCAATACACAACATTAATGATTCTTACAACTCTGTTAATGTTTTTGGGACTTCAGGTTGAAGAAGAACTGAAGATAGAGTTGGAGAAGCTGACGATTGTGTGTTCCTTGAAGAAACAAGGAACAAAGGACGAAGCCAGCGCATCTTTTCAAAGTGATCGCTATGTGGCGATCAAAACGTACAATGCTCCTGATGTGAAAATTAATGTTGATCCTCATGCTCTACTAACCGATATTGATGCCAAGGGTGATGAACCAACTGAGAAGCAGTTTTTCACCCCAACTGCAAGTAAAGTGCTGAAGGAGATAAAAGATAAGCAGACTGTTGGACAGGTTTCTCAACCTAGCCCATCTGCTAAAAGGAACATTGACTTTGTTTCTCTACCTATAAGGTCTGAGAAAGCAGTAAAAGGTGCAGCTGGTAAGTCACTCGTATCTAATGTTGTTCCAGAAACGTCTGCACCTGCTAAGAGTGAGGAAGGTAAAAGTGAAGAACATGGATAATCTGGAGCATAAGTTGACTCCTCCTAATCAAAAGACCCTAAAAAAATGTTGTATTTTGCCTGTAAGGAAAAACTGTTCTTCCTCCTGTTTTGCAACATGTTTTGTAACGTATTACAAAGCATTACACGTTCTCTTACGTGCAATGCTTAGTAATATGAATCGTATTTTGCCTGCATAACAAAAACTTTTGCTTCTACTTATTATGTTGTAATGCTGTCTAAAATCCTTCCTTTGCAAACCAGTATGCATGTATCGGTTTCACAATTTCAGGTTTTGTATGCGAACTTTTTCAGTCATCTCACACTAAATTGCTAAATTTCTGCTTCCATATGATGTTATGAATGGTTTAATTATCCCTGACATCCCAGTTGCTAGTGTACATCTACTGCGTAACTCACTAGTATATATATAATAATGTTGAATTGAGACTACCTTTCTTTCCTGTTTCCTCCCAGCTCCCAGCCCCCAACCTCCCAATTCCCTCCTAACAAAATACGTAAGATATGACATCATGATCATATTATTTAAATAATGCTTGATATAAAATTATTTCCAACTAATAAATGGAGAAAAAAAGGGCCATTGCCATGGACCCCAAGCATTATCACATTGCTATAAAAAAGTCAACAACTCTTTCCCCGATTGGAGTGAATATTACTAAGAAATCCACTTAATTTCTTTTTGTGTGTTTTCTTCTTTCAATCCAAGGCCTCCTCTGCCATGGAAAAGCAAGGAAATGATGAACAAAAGCAGCAGCAGGATTTGCCCTTACTCACTCCATATCTATTGGGAAACTTCCAACTCTCTCATAGGTATATATTATTACTCTTTAAGTGTCCAAAGTTCCCCATCCATTAATTCATCTATGTAAAAATAATAATAGGTCTGCCACAACGGGTGACATAATCACATTTCGTATCTTTCATTATATTTGATGTAGAATATATTTTTTATGATGTTCTTTATCATGATTAAATAAAGGCTAGGAAATTTAATTCTGTCACACTGACACAATGGTTGCAGGGCCGCCTCTCCTAAGGCGCCGAGGACCGGGTCTTAGGCGGTCTGTCGGGCGGCAGTGCAATGTTTCGTTAAAAGAAAAAAAAATCGTGTAGATTTAATCCGATCCAACATAAAATAATATGTTAATTTTCTTTTTTGGTAGAGGCCCAAATTTTTTTTTATTCTAATTGATAAAGACCCTAATAAAATAAATTTACTTGACCCAAAAAAAATAGATATATACAAACAAGTAATTTTTTGTTTTATGATTTTATCAATATTATTAATTTATTATATATAAAAAAACACACAAATAAATAAAACAAACAAAAATAGCCAAATAGATAGAACACATTTAGATTTAGTCATTTTTCCCGCCCCAGGCCCCAGCCCCAGCCCCTCCCCTTCTTCACTGTCCTGCTTCCCCTCCCCTGCTCCCTTGGCTGCGCTGCTGATTTCTTTTTTTTAATTTTTTTGTTTTTTTTTTGTGTTCCTTTCCTTCTTTCAATCCCATTCATAAATGATAATTGATAAATCTATTCTCAAATTCTCAATCTTCAAGAATCTACACATGCCCTAGTTCTTAAGTGGAGGTAAATTTCTATAATTCTATTCTATATTTCTTCAATTCTTCTTATAGTAATTTACTTGATGGGGTGATTCCGTGATTCGGTGATTGGCCTTGCCGGCGTACTTTATGTTTTATTGTTTTGTTTACTTGATTCCGTGATTCGGTGATTGGCCTTGCCGGCGTACTTTATGTTTTGTTTACTTGATTCCGTGATTTTCATATACACGATGAATTGTTTATAGGTAGGAATAATGTCACCACCAAAGTATAAGTAGCTTCCGGGAATGAAAAAAGAAAGAAGAAGAAAAGAATGGAAATTTTAACTAAGAGTTTAAGTGGATCAATGAACAAATATATCACTAGCACCTCAACTAAGCCGAGTGATGGCGAATGCCGCGAATCTAATGATGCAAATATGGCAATTGATGAAGAGGTAAATGTGAATCGTGATGATACTAATGAACTAGTTGATATTGTTGACCGTGGTGAACAAGAACTTTAATTTTGTATTTACGGATGTTAAAAACACGATAAGTATGTTTAATAATCATGATGTCACACTCCACAACACATTGGCTACAATAATCATGATGTCACACTCCCTTCTTGACGACGAACAAGTACAAACTCCACAACACATTGGCTACAATAATCATGATGTCACACTACCCTTCTTGACGAAAAAGCAGAAGCTTCACAACACGTTGGCTGCAATAATCAGAACACCACTACCTTTCCTAACGGACTAGAACAAACATCAGCAATAATCATGATGCCACACTACCCTTCTTGACGGACAAGTACAAACATCACAACACAACACGTTGGCTGCCTGCAGCAATAACCAAGACGCCACACTACCCTTCTTGACGGACTGCAATAATCAGGATTCCACTGCTTCTGATCGATACAACCAACAACAAACACCTTCCACGCCACTTCCAAGAAGAATTCAAGAATGGCATCATTACGTAGCTCGCTTGCCAAACTAATCGTTGTTTCATTCCCACAAAGATCCGACAATGTATCCAACAAATCAATCACTCCCTCCTCATCCTAAATATCATCCGACCCAAATACATACTCCGGATACGGGTCATACATATCCGTATCCAGACCATCTCCCCATGTTAGCTCATTAACTTTAGCAGAGCCTTTCACATTTCCATATAAATTGGCTTCAACATTCTTTTTCAATAGTTTGAGCCTATCAAGAAAATCAGTGAGAATTGTTTGAGCACCCAAAAGTGCTGCAATTGAGCCGACCAATCCACAGCCAGATCCCAATTCAACAACCTTCTTCCCCTGCAAAATCATCACACCAGAATCAACAGCATGTTCCAAGAATTTCCCAAGAACAATCCCACTGTCCCACATAACAGATCCAGTTACACCTGCAGTCCCTAAAGAAGATGGGAACTGTAAAATTGAAAGAGATCGGCCGCAAGCGTCTACGCTGAATTGTAGAGAAGATTGTTGAACAAAGGCGTTGGTTTTAGATATTAATGGCTGTTGAATGCCCATAAAAGAGCTATTTCTTCGGCTGGATCTTCACTGCTTATGATTCTTATATTTCCGCAGAAATTGGAAAATCAGATTGTGTCAGTCGTCGTGACTCAACAGAATCAGTCGTCGCGGCACTACGGCGTGGAAAATCAGGTAAGCGTAAAGATCGCTACGTTCAAACGTAAGGATCGCTACGCCCAAACGTAAGGAAATTCAAACCAAATCTCATACAAAAATCACTCATCACGCGATTCGCTTACGTTTAAACGTAGAGATCTCTACGTTTAAACGTAGAGAAATTCTTGTCCATTCAATTTTTTTTTTTTAAATATTTTATTGACATTTTGTTATTTAACATTTGTAAGCAAAAATCTTGCAAGATAATTTTAAACGTAGAGATATCTACGTTTAAACGTAAGGAAACGTAGAGAATCTGTGTTGAGTGATTTTTGTATGAGATTTGGTTTGAATTTCGCTACGTTTGGACGTAGCGATCTTACGTTTGAACGTAGAATCTTTACGCTTTCTGCGATTTTTCATGTCGAAAGTGCGTGACTCGATTTCTGTGTCGTACCGACACAACCTGATTTTCCAATTTCTGATATTTCCGTTGTATGATCCAAGCTTTTCGATTGTTCTTGATGCTTCTGATTCTTCATCAGATTCCATGATTGTAAGCTTTAGGTTTCGGAGGCCGCACATGTTGAGATGATATTTTTTTTTTATCTATAATAAAGGGCGAGTGGTTTAAAGGACCAAAAAAAAAAGGGAAAATAGGAATCGGGACAGTGGAAATATAGATTAGGTGATAAAGATAAATTCATTGTTCATAACCTCAAATCCACTGTTTGCTTAAATCCAATACGTCACTATTCCACTGTTTGTGTTTTTTTTTAATCAAAAATAATCTTGAAAATAACGTTGAAAAAAATATCAAATGAGATGTCTAAAGAAAGATGATTAAAAGAAAAAATGTGATGAAAGAATTATCAAGTTTCGACAATTAGCTCAAAAGATATATATTCGTTTTTGTAATTGAATACGAGAAAATTTAAATCATAGTGTAATTAGGACATTGCTTTTTACCCAGAAAAAATCCAGTGAACTATTTACATATTCTATATTCAAATCATCATTTTTAACAATAAACCCTTAATAAAAATTACGGACCCCACTAAAAAATCTTTTCTCTTAAAAATATTTTTGAACAACAAATTTTTTGGATCTATTTAAGTTGTTCGACATTGGGCACTTACTATTGCTTCACCCATTATATTAAGAGATGAATTTCCCTAATCTTATAACCTCTTAAATTATGAGATGAGGGAAGTCAATAACTTAATATGGTGTGTGAAACAATACTAAGTGCCTTATTTGTGACAACTTAAGAGGCCCCTCAACTGTGTGATAATAACAAAGAGACCAACACTTGCAACATAAATTGTGTCTCTGATACCATGTAGTTAACTAGGCTCAAACCTAAAAATATTGATGCAACATATAAAAGGAGATGCCTCATCCCCAAAACCTAAAAATATTGACGCAACATGTATTGGTATTTTTGTCATCCGTGGGAATTTTTGGCTATTGTTGTCATCTGTGGGAATCATGGGCGTTGGTGATATCACCAGAAATAAACAAGAGGGCACCATATTATGCCTCCCAAGTTCCGCTCCTAACCATAGACACCACGTCCTCTTGAGGCCGCATCTTGTTCTGGATCAATAATAAAAATATTAATAAATCAAACTAATGTTTAAGATTAGTGACATGATATGCCTAAGCTTTTGATGCAAACATATTTACACTATATGTATCGTTAAAGGCAGTACGCCTACCGCTTTTATCGGTTTAAGATCAGTCGCCGAATTGGCTTTTAGTTAATTTTTTTTTAAAACATATTTATTGTTAGATATTTTTTCATAAATAAATATTTTGGTTATCGTTTGCATACGAGTTGTCGTACGAATTAATGTTATCGCAACGAAATGGGGTTCGACCGCACGGTCGTCGCGGTGGGTCGAGGGGGGGCGCCAACTCGTGGTGGTTCGAAACGCCCGAAACCTAAACCAATCATGCATCGGTTTCGCGAAGGATATCATTTTCGGATACATGCATTTTGAAGCGATATATACTTACCCTTTCGTGTAAGGGTTGCGATTCTTTCATTCGGTGAAACAAATGACAACTCTACCGTTTAAATCTGAAAGACTACTCCATTCGTTTATGCAGTCTTGCAACCTATAAAAGCATAAGTATGCAGATGAAAATTCATAAATTTGACAATATCATCGAGAAAAACTTTGAGTTTGGTTGGTTTGATTCAAACAAATCACATAGATATATATAATAAGTTTGTTTATTTATTTTGTGTGTGTTTTTATATATATATATATATATATATATATATATATATATATATATATATATATATATATATATATATATATATATATATAAATATAAATTAATAATATAGATAACCAAAAAAAAAAACTCGTTTGTATATCTATTTTTTAGGTCCAAGAAATTTTTATAGGGACCTTTATCAATTGGAGTAAAAGAAAAATTGGGCCTTTATCAAAAAAAATTTAATATATTATATTAGGTTGGATCGGATTGAATCTACACGAATTTTTTTTTTTTTCTTTAAACATAAGCTTGTCTGCAGTTTAAGCACAGGCCTGGCCTCATGAAGGCTCACTGATGGGTCGACCCTGGTTAAAGAGCTGTAACATATTAACTAACCGGTTCACAGAGAACGGACATTTTGTCATTTATAATTATTCTAGGAGCAGAAACGGTACGTGCACAGTACAGAACAATTCATGAGAGGGATAACAATATTAAACACAAAAAAGTTGCAGCTGGATCCGATCAAGAAATGATAAAAACAAAGAGCGGAGTGAATTAATGCCGATCACTCTGGTTTGCTCTTAGGAGCACAAAGGATTACTTATAGTGCAGGGGGCACCTTTCTTCTTATTCTCCTTCTTCTTCTTCTTCTCCTTGTCACCATCGTCATTGTCCTCATCTTCACTGTCACCATCACTATCACTATCACCATCACTATCATTCGTAGCTTCTTCACGGCCCGCCTGACTTTCATCGACCCCTTCACCCCTATCTACAGTACTTTGATCAATCACTTCCCCAGTACCACCCGTCGCTCCTGTATTTTCACCCGTCACCCCAGTGCCGCTTTCATCGACGACCCCTACATCGACGGCCCCTTCATCACCGACCACCGCAATATCTTCCCCGACCCCGCCTCCAAATAATTCCGCAATACCCTCGAAAAATTCGCCAATTTGAAGACGCTTGCGTGATGTCATAATAACACTATTTCCCTGATTTCGTAGCAACATCATCTGATCGGATTTATTCATATGCTTCCCTGACTCATCACATTTAGTTGCCTGAGGAGTTACAACTGCATGCAATGAACAAATGAATTTGTTATATTAAAGCTAACATCCAATTCTTTTAAATATTTAGGAAAACTAAGTAATTAATGAAGCAATCTTGAGCTATTCATGCTAACTTGAGGGAATGAGAAGAAAGAAGAAGAAAACTGAAGCCAGCTGCTTATTAGCCATTTTGTTTTGCAGGATTGAAGCCAAAAAAGTCTAGCTTAATGGAGAGAGAGAGATATTATATCTTACAGCAATGACATTTGTTTTGTACTCATGTATCGAATATATATATATTTCCAGCTTGTTTTGAAGCGATTAACAAATAACTAAAAATTCCATTCGACGCTTTCTGGAATATATTATTTTTTCGATTAATCTGACAGTTTTGGACAATCATATAATTGGTTTTTATGAAACAGGAAGTTTACTTCTTCCAAAAAAAATAATTCCATCTTCTTCCGGATCGTAAAGCACATTTTGGTGGATTTAATAAAATAAAAAAATAAAAAAAATTAAATAACAATAGAGACACAACCACTATACTTTCTAATAACTTTGTAAACATCCCTTTCCAAAACAACTTTCCTTTTTCGTTTTTTTTTTTAAGCGGAATAGAAATATTATTCAATCAAGAAATCGGCCGAAATGGTTAGGCAAACAGGTGATGATTGAAAAAGTCTCCATCACTTACGACCAACAATATACAATCATTCGTTCGCAAACAAATGAGCAGGGGCACTCCCCCTCCAAGAAAAAGAGATATGAGAAATACAAGAGATAAGGTAAAGACAACCAACTATGATAGATACTATTTAAATTGATATTTCGTAAACGTTAAAGAAATCATCTATCAAATTTTTATTATCCTTCCCAATCGTGGGAATTGAGACTTGAGACCTTTAGAAAACAAACAAATTACAGAGGTTGACAGCAGGGCCGGTCCTCATGTGAGTTCGGAGAGACGGGCGTCTTAAAAAGCTCAACGACTGGGAAAGGCGTGAACGTGTTACGCTAAAAAAAAAAAAAAAAATTCCGTGTAGATTCAATCCGATCCAACCTAGTATAATATGTTAATTTTTTTTGTAAAGGCCCAATTTTTTTTTGATTAGTGATTTCGCCTCTAAATGTGTTGCAAGAGCGATAGTGAAATAGTAATATGTAAGTATGTTTTTTTGTATACGGATGAATTTGGTTTTTGTTTTAAATATCTTTAGAAAAACTACATTGTAAGCGTGTTTTGAAATTTATCAATAAAATGAATTTTGATATTCTGACGGATGTTAAAAATGCGATAAGTATGTTTTTAAAAAAAAAAACAACTTCAACTAAAATGCCCAAATCGGAGACTTGGCCTCAAGCCCGAAAAATGCCAGGCCCGGCTCTGAATGGTTGTGTCCGCGTTTCTCTGTAAATATTTTCGGGTTTTCCTTTTTTGCTTTCCAAAAACGTTGTTATTTTAACTTGAATTCAAAACTTCCCCAAAGAGTACAAGTTACATTGCCATAGTGGTTTCTACTAGAGTCTAATTTGGGTATCCAGTGGAGAGACCAGACTTCGTACACATTAATGAGTGTGACGTTTCCTTTCGTACTTGGAAAAAAATAAAAAAAATAAAAAAATCCTCAAATAAGGTCGATGCTACTTGGATTCCTCTTCAGGGCTTTCACACAAGCACGACAGTCTGGGTACTAACTAAGCAATATTATACGTTACATAAAATTAGTTTCTTTTACTCTATTTAATTTTAATATTATTTGAAGCAAAAAGAATGCAGCTCAGTAATAATTTCAGAGTGATCGAAATAAAATATAATGTAGTAGATCTTTATCTTATCGATATTTTTTTTAATCCTTATAGCATGGCTAAGGTGCACATTGTCCGGTTTCCGGTTTTTAACCACTTATAAAACAAAACCATTTTTATGGTTTTAAAAATTTTAAACCAAAACCGAACCATAACTAGGTAAAACAATTTTATCTGGTTTGAATTGGTTTGGTTTCGGTTTTCCCGGTTTTTTTGTCTTCTTTGTTCTTTCCGTACATACATGATATACATGTGTAAGCTAGGCAAAGGGGTAGGGTGTATAGAGTGAATGGGGTTATTGAATGAGTATGGTGGGATGGTCGGGGTTATGGCTGTAAATGAGCTGGATTACTCGTGAACTACATGTACTCGACTCGTAAGAAAGATCGACTCGATTTAATTTTTTTCGAGTTCGAGCTTGCATCGAGCTACTCGAATAATTAACCGAGCCGAGCTCGAGTTTTAAAATATATTAATCGAGTAGCTCACGAGCTTAATCGAGCTTGACTAAATAATTATATGTTTATTATAAAATATTATTTTTCATAATTAAAAAATATTATTCGAGTCGAGTATTAGACGAGTCGAGCTCGATCTTGCCATATTTCATTAAAAATTAAATGAATTCTAGGAAAATAATCGAGCTTACGAGCCGAGTCGAGCTATATCGAGTACTTAGCGAGTCGAGTTCGATCTTTTTTTAAGGCTTGACCGAGCTCGAGCCGAGTTTCAAGCCGAACTTTTTTAGTCGAGTCGAGCACGAGACCTAGAGAGTATCGACTCGACTCGGCTCGATTACACCCATAGTCGGCGTGAGGGTAGAGAATCCGTGTATATATAGCTCGGCTCGTTGTTGTAAATCCGTATAGCTGGTTGAAAATTGATTTATGCTAAGGGAAGTTTAGTATCTAATTATCGTTTAAATATCATTCGTCACAAGTTTTATAATGTTAATTATATAGCCCAAAACTTCAGGAGTTATTGCCCCCAATTAAGAAATTCTTTATTATTGAAAGGGTTCGTTTTGTGTGATTTTTAATTTTTAATTTTTCTTTTGAATTGTATGTGAGCAGAATAGTGTTGGCTCCACTTACCAGACAAAGATCTTATGGCAATATCCCACAGCAACATGCAATATTGTATTCTTTGGGTTATTACGATGCGAGGATCGCTTAGATAGAAAGCTGCATCGTGAACATCCGTCATCTCACACACTTTCATCCTCAATAGGAAATTGCATACGTGGCGGCATGAAAGTGTGGTGGGATGTTCAGCGCTTGTTGCGTGATGCATTCTCTCTATCAGCTCCTCCTCGCATCGTCAATCAACCTCAGATACTCTCAAAGAAGTACTAAAGGTGGCCTTCTTATAACTGAAGCTGTTGGAGTTTCTAACACTGCCCAGGGGTACTACTGTTACCAATTTTAGATAGACACCCTTCTTTGAGTTAATGCAACTTTTTCCCCCCCTAAAGTAAGACTTTTTACATGAAATCGATGTCGTATTAAAAGAAAGACTCTGTAATAGCGATATGCTTTCATTGTTTGTGATTATCGAAGGTATCCGGATACACCTGGCATATGGACCAAGGAACAAGTTGAGGCATGGAAACCCATTGTTGATGCAGTTCATGCCAAAGGTGGCATTTTCTTCTGCCAACTTTGGCACGTTGGACGGGTTTCCAATTATGGTAATCATATCTTTCATCTCCCATACTCATTATAGATGCTGACAATTACAACATTTTGAATTTCTTGAATCTATTAAGTGCTCCTATATTGAAATATTTTTGTATCCTATCACATATGACCTTAAGGATGAGTAATAAAGTTTCTAATCAATGAACTCAGGTCCGCCCGTTAATGTGTCCCTACGTTCTTTATTTGCGGATACATGCACACCCAATGGACAAGCTCCACTATCTTCTGAGACAAACCTATAAGCCTCGCATGAGTAGCGTCTAATGGCTTTTTTCTCAGGGAGTTATTCAACCCCATCGGTTGACCACCGAGGAAATTCCGATATTGTCAATCATTTTAAACTCGCCGCCATAAACGCTTATCAATTTGGTAATTATGCTTTTTATATCGAATTCATCAAGATGTGATTGACTTTTCTATAATATTGCGACATAATTATTAATACGGTTTCTATGACCCAAAAAAAAAACATTCAGGATTTGATGGGGTTGAGATCCACGGTGCACATGGATATCTGATAGACCAATTCTTTAAGGATCAAGTAAACGACAGAACTGATCAATACGGTGGATCTATCGAGAACCGTTGTAGATTTGCTCTTGAAATAGTCGAAGCAATTTCAGGTGCCATAGGAGCACATAGACTTGGAATTAGACTGTCACCTTTCGCGGATTTCATGGAATGTGGCGATTCTAATCCAAAGGCATTAGGCCTTTATATGGCTGAAGCCTTGAATAAATATAAACCCTTGTATTGTCACATGGTCGAGCCGAGGATGAGAACCGCTGCTCGAGAGAACCCGGATTACGAAGATTCTTTGCTACCGGATTACGAAGATTCTTTGCAGAGCGTGATTATCAACCGGGTTGACTGTATTGTATTCTTTGGCTTTTTCGATCACTTCTCATTGGAAGGATGAGGTGGCTTCCTGAGCCGGTGCTAGATATGGTTTCATGGTTGGCGAATTGTATTCTTTGGCTTTCGATTAAATCTTTGTCGACTATAGATTGAATCAACTGTGGCTAATTGCTTACAAGATTACCATACTATCGATTTAGATGTTTTTGATTCCCGTAAAAATGGTGTTAACCCCTACAATTTTTTATTGTTAGAATAACTAATATAATTTATGTTGATCTTTTTTGTAACTTGGTAAAATTAAAAATTATTCGTTGGTAGTATTGTGCTTCTAATGAGGTATGCTTTCTTTTCTTTCTTTTTTCATTTTTTTATTTTCTCACACATCCGTTAACGGTACAATAGATATTGAGGTATGCTTTTCACGCTTCATACACAGTATATCGTCAGTGGCGGACCTACATGTACAGTAGCAAGAATCGCCGGCTTTAATCCAAAAAAACACACTAAAAGTTAGACGATCGATATAGTTTCATTCCCTTAAATTTTTGATTCGCTTTAAAAATTTTATCGCTTCCCTTACCTCGAGATCTGCGTCGTCTGCTCACTTCATATATCGTTGTATATCATTATCCACATAGTGACGGTTTTTTTATTTTATGTTTAGGGAGTCGGTTTTTTTTAAAAAAAATTGATTGTTTAATCCCCAATTTGATGAGCAATGTTCTATTAGGTTATATATATTGTTCTTAAATTTTCTGGCATATTTTTATATGTCCAAATACGCATGTTATTCCTAATTTTATATTGTCGTATCACTAATCACTATAGTCAATTATCAATGAACATTGCTTCACCATTCTGATACCGAATAAGCGAAAATCAAAAGCTATGTGGTTAACAAAGCATCTTCTTTACCGTTGAATTATTGATCATTGTTGTGAAAACCATTAACTCTTAAAATAGAGATAAAACTATTATTTATGAAAACACAAAAGCAAGTCAGTTAATTTATTCACTTTATTGATGTTTTTATCCCGTGCATTGCAAGTTTGTCTCCATTGATAAAGAGATAAACGATGACAACATGCATTTTGTCTGAAGTGTTTATTAGATTAAGGATTTTTGTTTTTTGTTTTTATTAGATTAAGGATTTGTCCCCTAGGAATTTGCTAATGGGAAATGCATTCCCTAATGATTCAATAGGTTCCACATCATAATCAATGGTTTCAAAGCCGGTGATTTTTATGGTATCCATATGATTGAATATGTTCGACATCATAATCCATTTTCTCAAAGTTTGTTATACACAATGTTGTGGCACTATCATTACTCAATACTTAATGTATCACATATTTTTCCATGCATTACCTACATCTGTATAAAAAATAAACTGACTTGAAATTCAGAGACGATTATCTTTTTTATTTTTACTTATTTATTTTCAGTGTTTACGTTCCTCCGTTCATCGCACGGGTTTCCTACCGATATATATATATATATATATATATATATATATATATATATATTAAAGTTGAATTGACTAGCTTTCTTTCCTGTTTCCTCCTAGCCCCCAACCTCCCAATTCCCCCTCCTAACAAAATACGTAAGATATGACATCATGATCATATTATTTAAATTATGCTTGATATAAAATTATTTCCAACTAATAAATGGAGAAAAAAAGGGCCACTGCCATGGACCCCAAGCATTATCACATTGCTATAAAGTCAACAACTCTTTCCCCGATTGGAGTGAATATTACTAAGAATTCCACTTAATTTCTTTTTGTGTTTTCTTCTTTCAATCCAAGGCCTCCTCCTGCCATGGAAAAGCAAGGAAATGATGAACAAAAGCAGCAGCAGGATTTGCCCTTACTCACTCCATATCTATTGGGAAACTTCCAACTCTCTCATAGGTATATATTATTACTCTTTAAGTGTCCAAAGTTTCCCATCCATTAATTCATCTATGTAAAAATAATAATACGTCTGCCACAACGGATGACATAACCATATTTCGTATCTTTCGTTATATTTGATGTAGAACATATTTTTTATGATGTTCTTTTATCCTGATTAAATAAAGGCTAGGAAATTTAATTCTGTCACACTGACACAATGGCTGTGTCCGTGTTTCAATGTAAAAATTTTCGGGTTTTTCTTTAATGCTTTCCAAAAACGTTGTTATTTTAACTTGAATTCAAAACTTCCTCAAATAGTTACATTGGCATAGTGGTTCAATTTCCACTAGGATCTAACATGGCTACCCTCTGGAGAGATCAGATTTCGAATCCCGTTAGAGGCGAAATTAATGGGTGTGACATTTCCTTTCGTATCTGTAAAAAAAAAAAAACCTCAAATAAGGTTGATGCGACTTGGATTCCTGATCAGGGATTTCACACAAGCACGACAACATACGTTACATAAAATTAGTTTCTTTTGCTCTATTAATTTAAATATTATTTGAAGCAAAAAGAATGTAGCTCAGTAATAATTTCAGAGAGTGGCGGATCTAGTAAGGGTAAGGAGGTCCACGGACCCCGCTAAAAATATTCTGGCTCCGCCACTGATTTCAGAGTGATCGAAATAAAATATAATGCAGTAGATCTTTATCTTTTCAATATTTATTATCCTTATATCATAGCTAGGGTGTCCGTTTTTTTTCGGTTTTTAACCACTTATAAAACAAAACCATTTTTTTATGGTTTTAAAAATTTTAAACCAAAACCGAATCATAAATAGATAAAACAATTTTATCCGATTTGGATAGGTTTGGTTCCGGTTTTCCCGGTTTTTTGTCTTCTTTATTCTTTCCGTACATACATGATACATATGTAAGCTATGCAAAGGGGTAGGGTGTATAGAGTGAATGGGGTGATTGTATGAGTATGGTGGGATGGTCAGGGTGAGGGTAGAGAATCCGTGTATATATAGCTCGGCTCGTTGTTGTAAATCCGTATAGCTGGTTGAAAATTGATTTATTCTAAGGGAAGTTTACTATCTAATTATCGTTTAAAAATCATTCGTCACAAGTTTTATAATGTTAATTAGCCCAAAACTTCTGGAGTTATTGGCCCCAATTAAGAAATTCTCTATTATTGAAAGGGTTCGTTAATTTTGTGTGATTTTTAATTTTTAATTTTTCTTTTGAATTGTATGTGAGCAGAATAGTGTTGGCTCCACTTACCAGACAAAGATCTTATGGTAATATCCCACAGCAACATGCAATATTGTATTACTCTCAAAGAAGTACCAAAGGTGGCCTTCTTATAACTGAAGCTGTTGGAGTTTCTGACACTGCCCAGGGGTTAGTACCAATTTTAGATAGACACCCTTCTTTCTTTGAGTTAATGCAACTTTTTTTCCCTCTAAAGTAAGACTTTTTACATGTAATCGACGTCGTATTAAAAGAAAGACTCTGTAATAGCGATATGCTTTCATTAATTGTTTGTGATTATCGAAGGTATCCGGATACACCTGGCATATGGACCAAGGAACAAGTTGAGGCATGGAAACCCATTGTTGATGCAGTTCATGCCAAAGGTGGCATTTTCTTCTGCCAACTTTGGCACGTTGGCCGGGTTTCCAATTATGGTAATCATATCTTTCATCTCCCATACTCATTATAGATGCTGACAATTACAACATTTTGAATTTCTTGAATCTATTAAGTGCTCCTATATTGAATCCTATCACATATGACCTTAAGGATGAGTAATAAAGTTTCTAATCAACTGAATGCTAGGTCCGCCCCGTGAATGTGTCCCTACGTTCTTTATTTGCAGATGCACAGCCCAATGGACAAGCTCCACTATCTTCTACAGACAAACCTATAAGCCCGCAGGTAGCGTCTAATGGTTTTTTTCTAGGGAGTTATTCAACCCCCCATCGGTTGACCACCGAGGAAATTCCAGATATTGTCAATCATTTTAAACTCGCTGCCATAAACGCTATCGAAGCTGGTAATTATGCTTTTTATATCGAATTCATCAAGATGTGATTGACTTTTCTATAATATTGCGACATAATTATTAATACGGTTTCTATGACAAAAAAAAAAAAAAAATTCAGGATTTGATGGGGTTGAGATCCACGGTGCACATGGTTATCTGATAGACCAATTCTTTAAGGATCAAGTAAACGACAGAACAGATCAATACGGTGGATCCATCGAGAATCGTTGCAGATTCGCTCTTGAAATAGTCGAAGCGATTTCAGGCGCCATAGGAGCACATAGACTTGGAATTAGACTGTCACCTTTCGCGGATTTCATGGAATGTGGCGATTCTAATCCAAAGGCATTAGGCCTTTATATGGCTGAAGCCTTGAATAAATATAAACCCTTGTATTGTCACATGGTCGAGCCGAGGATGAGAACCGCTGCTCGAGAGAACCCGGATTACGAAGATTCTTTGCTACCAATGAGGAAAGCGTTTAAAGGTACTTTCATTTCTGTTGGAGGGTTCAATAGGAATAATGCTAATAAGGCTGTGGCAGAGGACCATACCGATCTTGTTGCCTTTGGACGATATTTTTTGGCTAATCCTGATTTGCCTAAGAGGTTCGAGTTGGATGCTCCTCTCAACAAGTATAACAGAGAGACTTTTTATACGTCAGATCCTGTTATTGGCTACACCGACTATCCATTTCTTCACGAGGACTAAATACAAGAAAGTTTTTAGGTAGTTATCGGGACGGTGTGGATAGCTTATTATTAACTTTGTAAAGCACCGGCGTTTCTCGTATTTACCACTTACATTGGTAAACGTGAACGTTGTTCAGTATCTATAAGAATATACACATCGTCTGGATATACCATCTAAATTCTTTCCTTAAATGTAATAAAAGCTTTTTTTTTTTTACTTAATTTGGTTATGATGACTTCTGTACTTCTCTGTTTATTGCAGTAAGGTGGCTTTGTATGTGATATCATTATAATGCATTTTCCATGTGTTCCGTTCATGGAAACACATGTTTTTCTTGAAATGTTGTTGATACATAGTTTTTGTTATGTTTTACATAAATTCAGTGATTCTTGTGGTTGTCAACTTTTTAGGAATTTCTGTATTTATTCTTAGGATCGAAAAAAAAAAAAAAAAAAAAAAGTCGTGGGACATAAACGCTCAACAACTTGGACTCTTGGAGGCATTAAGACGGGGGATAATCACGTGTTTGGTCCTTTATGTTTTATTAAATTTTCATTTCCGTCCCCAATATTTGATCATTGCAGTTTAACATCTAAATGTATGATATTTCTTTTTTTGAAGAAAGTATGATATTTCTAATATTTAATATTTTCAAACCAAATTGTCACACGTATGTTTTTATTGTTTCTTATCTTATCTTGTCGAACGGTAATTTGGACCGAGAATAATAAATAAAAAGGGTTTATTGACAAAAAAAAAAAAAAAAATTGAACTTAGAAATATGCAAAGAGAATAGTGAAATATTTTTCTGGGTAAAAATGACATATCCTTATTCCACTGTGATAGTGAAACATTATATTTGGGGTCAGTTCCACTACAACAAACAATGGATTTGAGGTTATGAACAGTGAATTTGTCCTTATCACCCAATTTATATTTTCACTGTCCTGATCCCCATTTTCCCCCTCTTTTTTTGGTCCTTTTAAACCACTCCCCCAAATAAAAATCATAAATGAAAGGTCAAAAGGATTCGTAGGGTTCATAATTTGATTATTAATAAAAAAAACAAAACAAGGTCTTGTGATTTAAAAAATATAGGCTGAACTCATATAAGATGAATAGCTTCATTCCAAAAGAATCACAAGTTCCTAATATGGGGCACTTTAACACTCCCCTTAAATGTGGGCTTGTAAAGAGCTCGAGTCAAATGACACACAAGGCATATAACACACAAGACATATAAGAGGAGAGAACTTATAAGGACACCATTTGAAAATCTAAGCTCAAACTCATATAAGAGGCAGGGGTGGATCAAGGAATTTGTTTAGGTGGGTCACCGGAACCGAAAACTACATTTTGAATCCAAATATTTGTTCCAGTTGGGTCACTATACCCTAAAACTATATTTTTTTTTAACCCCAAAACGATATTTATTAAGAATAAAACTAAATCGTTTTGGTACAAAAAAAAAATCTCAGATTTCAGTGGGGTCATGTGACCCCACCCCTCTACATGTAGATCCGCCAATGGCATCAGGCCTTGCTCCCGGAAAGAAATTAAGAACATGCTGCAGCCGGTCAGACCCCGTCCATGAGATAAAAATAGGACATTCCAAGTCTGTCACATAGATTAGTTATTAGGCCCTAACATTGGAATAAAATGAATGTGGCGTTGTACTTATGATCAAATACAGTTACAGTAATAGAAAAGATATATTACAATCATATAATGACATAAAAGATATATAAAAGTTATGTTAATGATATGCATCATAAAGTAAGTTTGATTGTATGGTATTGTATGATTATTTGTTTCAATTCATGTTCATTATATGTTCAGATAATACTAGTAGATTTGATAAATATTCTTTTTACTAATGTACTTATGAATTCATTTTGAGAAAGTGAATTTGGAACTTTTTTTTGGTCCCAGTAACATATATTTTCTCTCTTTTAATGCAATGGTTGTTAAACCCCGTGTATAATTAAAATAAATAAAACGAATAAAATCAACAACAATTTTAGTGATCTTGATAAACAATAACAAAGAAGTACAAAAGAAAAATATAGGATATCGACGATTTGAGCCGAGATTTAACTACTGTCCTTAAGACAAATTTGCCCAGTATGTACCCGTTTTGCGACAATTGTCTCCCGGGGAATTCTCAGATTACTTCGGAATAGCGGCATCGCAAACTCGAACAACGGCGAACTCTGAGGCTTGAAACTCTTCACTTGATGCAAGAACGATTATCGAGAAGAATGTATGTATGTATGCAATTCGGTGTTGTATTTACGTAATCAGTGTGTGTTTTTCTTCCCATTCATGTAGCTCGTTTATATAGCAACCTTGATTCAGTCTGAGCTTTAATCACGACTTAAAGTTGGATAGCAACCTTGATTCCCATTCCGTTCAGCAGACTGAAAAATAAATTAACAGTTGCAATGCAAAACCGAACTCGATCGTGAACCTTCAAATCGAAAGCACGCAGGACACGCGGGCATGCACAAGCCAAGCGGTAAATTTGGATTGATTTGCACCCCTGCGCCAGCGTAGAAGCGGTGTATAATGTTGGTTTCTTATTCCAACTACACTAAAACAATATCATATAAATATTGCTTCTTTTTCCTTCTTCCAACCAATGTGGGAGAAAAGTTTCTTCCCATTTTTCCTTTTCATAACACACACTTAAGCCTAATAGGCCCAATATGACATATCATCAATTTTCCAACAAACCGACTTTAAGCGTTAATTTCTCATTCACTCGTTATCCGAATTGAATGATTCCAAATCCTGAATTCATCTACGACTCACGTAGTTTTCAGAATTAATAAAACATTACATATATTCTATACAAGAATATATCCGAAATACGCTTACAAAGTCACTGAATAAAATGATTATAAAATCATTTTTAATTCATTTTTAATTCAATTCCACATTTTCTCCAACAATGGTTTCCTTATTGTGCTTCATAGCCCATCCCTTATATTCAATCTTAGAGGATGAACAACTATCATTTCAGGAGGTCATGGAGAATCCGTAGAAGGAAGCGTTGAGGCTAACCCTCTTCCTGCTTTTATTGATGCTATACTAGCCTCAGTCGTTTCACCAGCCCCACCTCAAGTTGTACATGTTAATCATATAGTTTCTTCTCTAGTAGATTCTACTCCCATCCCGGTGACTATTACTTATTCATGATTCCATGGTGTCCACACCTACTATGTCATATTTCATGACCTGCACACCGTGCTTGTGATTAGAAATGACGAAGTCATGGGACTTACATTATGGAAGTTTAAGTGTTGTTGTATTTCTAAGTACTCTAGTTTGATATACAGCGGGTAGACAAGCTCTAGTACGCCCAGTTAGATTCAGGGATGCTACGCTTTTTAGTTATTTTGGAGAACCCAAGTGTATCATTATGACGTTTGTAGTACCTAAACATATATTAGTAACTTATGAATTGGTTTGAAACATAAATATTTTTACTTAGTGTTGACGCACTGTGTGGAGTTTAACCGGATCTCTTAAGTTCTTTAGCTTCTGCGTATACTCTGATTATGCACCGAAGAGGCTATATATATATATATATATATATATATATATATATATATATATATATATATATATATATATATGACTAAAATGACATACTCTTAACTAAATGGGGAATGCAGGATATTGTGATTTAATAAGGACGAAAGACCTTGTTTTGTCCTAAATTGCCCTTCTCGAGTCATGGTTGAATAGGTTGAACTGGAATTGTTTGTATATATAATTCTCGAGTCATGGTTGAATAGGTTGAACCGGAATTGCTCGGATTTCGGGTCGGGTCATAACACTACCATTGCCCGTTGCCTTCTCCACCCTGACGATGGGGTACTCCTTCCCCAAGAAACACGATCCAACCAGTCAAATCGATCCCTATTTTATTTCTTGCAACAATTGGCAGTGTGTCTATTTTGTTGTTGAATAACAACTAAGCATATCATGTCCAATTTTTACTCTAAACAGACTACTCCAGAATGAATATGCATTCTTTTTAGGCGGCTTCTATCGGCACCACGGTATTGCTTCCGGCACCACGATTACTCTCGACACCCTATAAATTACTTCTGGGACCACATTAAATATTTTTATTTTTTGTTTACTCGAAGCACCACTAAAAAACTAAAAAACTTGCTTCTCGTACCATGAATCTTATAAACTACAATTTAGTCCTTTGATAATTAAAATAAAACATTATAATCCACAATTATTCACATATATACATAACAATACACAAACTTAATCTTCACCCATATCATCATCAAAATCCACCATTTTATCCTCATCTTCATCATCAAAATTCAACTTCCTCTTAATCATCAAAATTCATCTTCATCTTCTTCAAACAAACTTCTTCATCATCAAAATTTTCTTCAACCTTCTTCATCATCAAAATTATTCTCCATCTTCTTCAACCATCTTCATCTTCTTCAATAACCTTTTTCATTTCATCCCCCAAATATCATTGATAATCTTGAATATGTAATAAAATAACACTTAAACACCATTCTCAATTGTTTGAAACCCCTTGAATTATGGAAAAATGGAGTTTTGTTAGAGTTTTCCGATCGCCATTTGGATTCTCCGGCCGGCATCCCATCAAACGCCAGTACGACTGACGTTCGTGTGCAAGTTAAACGTCAAATGTGCTGACGTTTTGTACTCCAGAACTTAAGATGGCGCTGTTTTCAAATCACCAGCCTCTTTGACGTTTTGTGCAACTCAAACGTCGACATACGTGACGTTAAGGACACAGAGTTGAATATGATTTTGTTTATAAAACAACAGCTCCATTTACGTTGACTGTGAAACATAATGTCAACCCTGGTGACGTTTGTGACAGCAAAACTGAATGTGGTTCTGTTTGCAAAATGTCACCATATTTGACGTTGGTTTGGATAGAACAACGTCCATATTGTTCACGTTTTGGACTCAGTACCGAAGAAACATGATTCAAACAATGATCCTAACATTATACAAACAAAGATAACGACAAATATCGATCCAAAACAAACATATCCAATTATTGTACAAAACAAAAATCATCCACATGTTCTCCAAACGTACTTCAACATCTAATACCATGATTTAAAATGTACTTCAAATGTACCCAAACTTCTAATACATTGATTAAAATGTTCAAAACCAAAAGTAAAAAGTTATAATCCCCACATCCAATAAGTTATCAAAATGAATTTTAGAGTCTATTAATTCCCACATCCACCATGATCTAATCTCTTGTTGCATGATCAACGAGTTCAAAGGTACATCTATCTCTAACGTTGAGGTTATTGGCCGTCAAGAAAACGTTTAACCTTGTGAAGTGAGCTTGTCGATAGGGTTCGGCACAAGATACAAGTCTAGCCGGCCATGAATCCCCTGTGGCACTCCGCAGTTCTACAGTCTTTCATTGCAGCATGTCATGAGTCGTAGCAAATGGTAGTGGAATATTCTACCAATCACAACAAAATTAAATAGTGTTAGAAAATGACATGTGGGAAAATCATAAAACAAGAAAATAACTAAGATGTTTTTAGAATATCTCACCACATAACCATGTGAAAAGGTCGAGTTTGCCAGCGTCGTCTCAAAATAGGGATTTTGGTAACCATTGTTGTTTTCTCCACCTGCATCATCATCTGCATCATCTTCTTCACTCTCGGACTCAGAAAAAGCCTTCTCATAGAAGGCGTGATCTAGCACAATAGTGTCGAAAGTGAAATCTCTCCTGTGTTCAAACACTATGAACTCCCTCTCATTCAAGTGATGAGCATCCACATACTCCTTCTAACCTTTCCTAAAGAAACAAAGAAGTCCATTGTCTGTGACCCTCACTTCCCATGTCCCTATTCGGCTTTTGAGAACATCCCTATCTAGGTTCCACAGCGTGTCGTTCAATTTATTTACGTATGTTGGAGGTAGTGTCTATGAAAAAAGAAAGATATCACGTTTGTTCAATAATAATATAAGCGATAAAAATGTAAGTTAATTAATAATGACATATCAATCTTGTTGCGAAACCGCCAACAAGAACTTTAAAGAAACGATCAATATCCATTTGCTTCATTGCAGATTAAAAAGGAATGAGTAATCAGAATTTGAATTAGAATCAGTCTGCATGCCATTCCATAACAAGACAACATATATACTTAAACCAAACATAACCAATCACACAAGACATGACTAGTACCTTAATCAATACTACACAACCAAGTTCTTGTACGAAAACAAGTGTTGTTTTAATACCTGAAGTTCTTCTACTGTGAGTTCTTTTAATTGTTCATCGATAAACTCCCAGTTTTCAAAGTGAGGGAGACATCAAGACTTTTTATGTAGATAATGGCTAGCCTGAATTAGTCCATTAAGAAATGGATATCCTTGGCACATCAACTTATGGGAGATATTAACAAACGGATATCATTGGTCATTTCTTAATGGAACATATTCAGGTAAGCCAGTATACAAAAACAACAAAGAAATCCCAAGGGTTTGTAAGAGATCCAAACTGTTAAAGCAAAAAGATCTCACGACTTATATTATCGGGTCCACACAACACACATAATGGGCAAAACACATATAAGTATACTTTTAACTAACACACTGATCGCGTGTAAGTCACTAATGCCGATATTATTAGCAAGAATACTAGGTACATCGTAGTATAGTAAATGCGAGTCAAGGTCGATCCCACAGAGACAATGCAACTTTAACTATAAACGATTCTAATCTAATTAAGAAGTGACATAGATGGTCATTGACCAACAATAAACATGAAAGAAACTTGGTATTTCTCCCCTTCTTCTCACCGATCTACTAACTTGGATTAGTTATTCTTTATGTTGGGAATAAAATTTATGTTTTGATGATGATTCATCAGTTATTTTAATTATTATATTAAACCCCATTGATGAAGTATCATAACTAGCTGTTATAGTGCAAAGAAAAAAGATGTCTACAAATCAATGTATAGGATTTAATAGAGTCGATATTTGTCTAAGTTAAATCAGACAAGAAGCGTAATAGATCTAGGATCTCGAATCGTGGAAAAGCAGCGGCTTATTGAACAAAGTTCATTACTGAAGATTAATCATTTGACAGAAACTGACTAAGAGCACACTAACTCAAGGCTGAGGGATCAGACTCAGTTATAGAAGAAGAACAGAAGAAGGTAAGTTCGCTGAGGGACTTAGACTCGGTTGGCTTATCTAGAACTGAAGGCTGAGGGTCAAACTCAGTTATTGAAGAATTGAAGAACTGAGGGTTCAAACTCAGTTTTGAAGACTTAAGCCAAGACCGTAAAGTTAGAATTCAGGAAAGTCTGTGATGGCCTGAACTGGCTTTATGGATCTTGAGGAAGACCTAAGTTTCATAACAATGATATCTTAACTGAGTTATGCGTTATGGTGTACTCTGATTAAGTCAATAATAATCAGATATGAAATAGAGTACTGAGTTTTTATAGACGAATGAAAACTCAGTTAATGCTCTTGAGCTAAAAACTGACTAGGATAAGTTTTCATGCTAAGGTCAAGAAAAGCTGAAGGAATATATGACCGTTATAAAGCAGACAATTTCTTATCTCGAACAGTAACTATCGAGAAAGGACACTGACATTCATCAGAATAAGCAGGACCACCAACGGATACTTCAAGGAAGCGTGGAATTATAAGAATTAATCTAGTCAAGGAAGCTTATACCAAGAGGGAAAGTAAATCAAAAGGTTTCCTGCTAAGCATTTCATTGCAAGATCAAGATATCTTGAAGTGTTCATAAGCATTCAAAGAAAGATCAAGATCAAACATTTGAAGAAACACAGAGCTATACATATCATATACATCTAGAAAAAGAAGCTCAAAACACAATTGAATCATAGTTATTGATTCAAGTCTCAACTTTGATTCTATCAAAGGTTTGGACTGTGAAACACCAAGAAGGTGTGAAGGACAGTTGAGTGCAGTCAGGAAGACTGTGTTTGTGTTGAGATGGTGAAGAGGCAATTCAACCCTCTAAGGACCAGTGTAGCAAGCTTAGTTCAAACAGCAATTCCACCTGTTGAAGACTGAAGCTAGGAGATTGTGAAGCTAGGGATTAGTGAAGGACAATCAAGTGTTTAGAATTTACTTTGTGTCTTGTAACTGTAAACCTCAAGAACATAGTGGATTTGGCCTCCTACATCACAGGGGAAGAGAGGACTGACATGATTATACCACCTGGAACCTCTATAACTCTTGTCTTATTTACTTAGTTACTTTACGTATTTATTTACTGCATCTAAGTTATATTACACCTGATCACAGATCAAAGCAAACTTGAGGCGAGTCAAGCACAACATTACACTACATTATATCTATACAAACTGATAAACTCTAGTTTTATTTAAAGGCTTAACTTAATCCGCTGCCGGTTAACTCAGTTAAGAATAAGTCGGTTCTGACTTATACTTAGCTAAGTTAGTTTAACTCCACACAAGTTAAAAGCTGAACTCAATCTGCACAAGATTCAGTTTTCAGTTAGGTTTTTTGGGACAAGTTTATTCACCCCCCTCTAAACTTGTGCTAGCCTTTCGAAGGGACCAACACTTTATATTTACTTCCCCACATAATTTCCTTAAATTAATCGAACGAGCTTTTAGTTTATTATAAGCTACAGGTGCAACTCCTAACCCTATCTACTCCGACCATGGTAGTAGACAATCTATACGCAAGCTACCCTCCTTAATTGGTCCGTAATAGCCCAAACGCATAAAGAACTAGAATTGTCGATATCGAGCGCTAACTCATACCGCTAACCCGCCTAGACAAGCTATCGACCTTCGATCAACATGTTCTTAGGGTCCATCAAAGCGTGTCCAAATTAACACTTCACTGTTCGTATTTCATGTTAATTTTACGATTACAATAAGCAGATTTGCCAGATCTAACCTACTGTTAATTAAACCTGTCGAACAACGTAGTTGTAGTGAATCCTCTAGATTAAGTTTCCTAAATTTTTCCTCGGTAAACCGGTATAGACAGCCGGTTTACCGGGGGCGGATTTTCTTAATTCTAGATCTACATTGTTCAATTACGATTAATCTAAGTAAATCATGGGGTCGTTAAACATGCAGATTAGCTAAAACACATAAATACGAGCAGATCTACCATATTGAAGACAAAAAGGAACGTTCAAAGCTTCATACCTTCAACAATGGAGATCTAGCTCGATCTACTCAAGCTAGAGATGGTAGAGAAGGAGAGAAAACCAGAAATAACTCCTCATAAGCTTGGAATAACTTTATTTCATCAAATTGTATAATGTATATAATAAAAGATAGAATAAAATTGAGTGCTTATCAAAACTTATACAATAATCTGTATATAGATACAATAGCCGACTTATGACTCTCAAAAACCCTAACCGACCTAGCATATGCGGCAGAATTGATTTCTTGTTCCTTAAGGCCCTCGGTTTACCGGACCTAGCCCTCGGTAAACCGGGCTGACTTTCCTTCTTTTTCTTCAGCAGATTTCCTCTTGGACTTCTTTTACTTGGCCCAACATGCTTCTTTTAGTCCAGACCCATTCTCCCATGCTCCAGATTTGGTACATCCTATAAAACAGACAAAACAGTACCGAATCTTCAGGAAAATAACACAGATGCAGAATTATGATCCTGGGAACACGCACATAGCATTTAACACATATTCCATACAATAACGAGCCTATCTATCATCTCTTGAGCAGAATTCGGGTGAATAATGGTATAATTAATGGTACAATTAAAGGCATTATCACACACTTATATTGCCAAAATTAGATTTTCGTGCCCTATCATGAGTAAAAATGTAACTAGATTATAACTTTTCATTTTAACTCACCTATATGGCCAAAATTCGTAGTTGAAAAATTATTTACAATGTGAAGAAGTACACTAATTCATGGTTGGTAGACAGTTGTTTACAAAGTCAAGAAACACATTAATTTAAAGTTGTTATGTGCACATTAAGTATGCCATACAATCTGAAATTCAGCATATAACATCAATGTTAGGAACATTTTATTGTTTTGGTGATGGCCATACTAGCTGTTATAGTAAGCCTGAAATAAGTCCAAAAGAGCAGTAATGTTTATATAGGCTTTACTTAGAAGTCTGACATGTTGTACAAGTTCGTCAGACAAGCACTGTAATAGACTGGTAGGCCGGCTCAGTAAAGACATTGGAGCAACCCAGTCAAGACAGCCAAGGAACCAGCATAGTAAAGTGAAGACCTATGGACTGACTTACAACCAAGGAAGTGTGTGATGACCTTGGGTAAGTCTAAGAATTTTTACAAGTGATGGAATCAATTCTTTTAATATGGTGTACACTGATCTCACCCAAATCAAGGATCAGTGAAGTGCAAAATACAGTTGGATATCAGAATTCAATGAAGAAGGAAAACAGCAAACCAGCTAAGAGAAAGTTCTACCCGGTGACTAAAGGATAACGATGAAGAGTATCTCTATGGTGAAGTAAAGATCGAAATGCATAAGTAAGTCAAATCTGGTATTTCATGATATACGCAATATAATTAAATCGAAGATCAAGTAATTAATGAGAATAAATCAAGGACGGATTTTATGATGAACGTTTGAAGAAAATCCGGATCGCCAAAATCAAGGAGAATTAAATCGGCCCGTAATCAAGGATGATTCTGAGAATTAAAATAGCCAACGGATGAATTTTTGAATCAAGGAAATCAAGGCTACAAATAGAAGGCATTGAAGGAAAAACAAATATACAACACACGAAGAAAAATCAAAGTGTTGAAACTCTGTCAATTTCAAAAGCCTTCTTTCTGAACTGAAAAGATAAATCTAGCATATCAAACTCAGAGAACATATCATCAAATCCACATCAAGTACTGAGTTTGATCATCCTTCTATGAATTCATTTCACACCAAACTGAAGCAAATGAAACAGATTGTCTGAGAAGGAATTGCACCCTTGAAGTGATAGCTCTTTGAAGGATCTGCATTCCAAGGAGCATTGTGGAAGACCGAGTCATGAAGCTTTTTAGCCAGGGAGTGATATTCGGAGATTGTGAAGCTTGTGTAGAAAAGGACAATCATAACTAACATAATGGTGAAAGACAATAGTGAATTCTCATCACAGGAGAATAGTCGATTAAGGGATTATACCACCCTGAAGCACTATAAACCTTTGTGTTCAATTTACTTACTGCACTTCACTTTACAACATTTCTTTACTGCACTTAATTTATACTCTGTGTGTGCTTGAAGCGCTTTGAAATAACTTTTAAAGAAAGGACTTCTCCATTTGCCTAAAAGCTTTTAAAAGAAGAAAAGTTTTGAAACTCCAATATAGTCATTCACCCCCTATGACTATATTTTTACCTTCTCTCGAGACCAACAATTGGTATCGGAGCGTTGTGTTCTAGTATCAAAATCTGTTTAGATCTGATTTTTGGTAACAAGGAGATCACATACTTTCAAAGTAGTTTTTCTAATTTGTGATTCACTTTCATATCTGTCTCTCTGTGATTATGGATTCTTCAAATTTTATGTCTAAAGTACTGTATTCAATGTTAACAATTTTGATGAGTATAAAATAAGAATGTTATCTCATCTTGCAAAGAACTCATGAGGAGATCTTTGGATGTTATAAATGATGGTCCCATCAAAATCACCACTATGGAGACCACAAGTCCAAATCAAGGAAAATCAATTGAAAACCAAAGAAGGATTAGACCAAGGATGATAGAAAAAGAGCAAATCTTGACTTTGTTGCAAAGGATATGATCTTGAAGACTCTGGACAGTAGTAATATGTTCACGAGGATAAAAGATTGCAAAACTGCCAAAGCTATATGGGATAAATTGGCCCTTGTCAATGAAGGATCAGAGGCAATAAACTATCTATTGCAAAACCAAATTTTGAAAACTTCAAAATGAAGACATGTGAATCTATTGATCAAATGGATAACAGATTCTCATGCATCACCAGTGAACTGCAACAACTTGGTCACAAATATCCACAAAAAGAAGTTTGTGTGAAAATCTTGAGAGGTCTATCTAAAAGATGGAAGATCTTCGCATCAGTGCTTAAAGGCACATTGGATCTTGCCAACACTGACCTTAATGTCACAACTGAAATCTCAAGAATTTGAGTTGAACAATAAGGAAGGTGCACCAGCAGAGCCAGACAAGGCCAGTGCATTGGTAGCGCCCCAGCAGAATAAATCTGTAGAGTCAACTAGCAAAGAGACTCAAGAACTGAAAGAGCAAGGGCATTGTTGATCAAAAGGTTTGACAGATTCAATAAGAGACATGGTAAATGACGTTCTTCATCAAATAAGAAGTCAAAGTCAAGCAAAGACATGAAGAAAAAGGATGATGAATAAAGATGCATCAACTGCAAAAAGAAAGGACACCTCAAAGCTGATTGTCTAGAAGAAAAAGACAAAGATGAAGAAAAGAAGAAATACAAGTCATCATACAAAAGAAAGAGCAAGAAAGCATTAAAAGCTAAAACTAGTAGTGAAAGTGATGAAGAATCAACTGATAATGACTCAGATGACGGTGAAGGCTCCAGCTCAGACAATGACAAAGCGTGTTTGTGTCTAATGGCTAAGGAAATTGAAGAAACAGAGGTACTATCTAGTTCATATTCCTCAAATGCATCCATATCTGACACTGCACAGTCTTCTATCTTCCCTCTAGATTCTGCAAATCTAATTCAAAATCTCATGAGTAGATTTGAAGAAATTCAAACAGCTCATGAAATTCTGAAACAAGAATGCAAGGATTTAAATGAGGAAAATAAAAGATTATAGAAAGAACAGGATAATCTAAAAGTTAAATCAGGTAGTAAGGAAGAACACTTAGCAAATCAACAAGCATTAGATGATCACACATCTGGAGCTAACAGACCATCTAAGGAAACTCCCCTACCAGCTAAGACCACCACTGCACCACTAAATGCACCAGCTTACAAACCCCAAAAAAGGTTTGGATCTAGATCTGGTCTTGGCTACAATAGTTAGGATGAGAAAGGAAACAATTGACAACACAAATCTGAACTAAGGACCAAAACTGGACCTAAATTCAGAAAAGGACGGACCACAGTTTCAACTACTCATCCTACACCAGTGAAGTCAAAAACCAGTGTAGTGAAATAATATAGTAAATCATCTTACCAGACTACTTAGGACAAATGTATACTGATAGGTAAGGACAGACTTTACCCTTCAGAAGATGATTGGAATGTTCCACCTCCAAAATATAAGAGAAAACCATTTCATACAAGGCCAAATGTATTTGGGAAAAGCCATAAAAGGCATGGTCCCGGATACAAAAGGCAACATGAAAACAGGCCATCTACTGTGGTTTGGAAAGTGAAATAGGATGCTAAAGCACCAAAAGATAGAGAAATGAATCAGAATACTTTTAGTAAATCTATTATAAGCTATTCTTCCATGCCTTATACATATGAGGTTTACGACTTCAACCCTCCAAGAAGAAAATCTTTTGGATATGCACTTGGAGTATAAGGAATGACTGCTAACATGTGTGGACCCAAACAGTGTTAGGTACCTAAACTTGCTTAATTTGTTCTAGGATGTCTGGTACATGACAGTGGATGTTTCAGACATATGACAGGCAATAAGGGATGGTTGATTGAATTCAAAGCTTTTGATGGACCCAAATTTACCTTTGGAGGCAAAGAAAACCCTGTAAAAATTAAGGGGAATGCATCATGTTAAAAACAATCTAAAGATTCATAACGTGGCATATGTCAAGGGATTGAATTTCAATCTTCTAAGCATTAATCAATTCCGTGACAAAGGCTACAATGTGTACTTCAACAAAGAAGGTTGCAAAGTGATCCTCAAACAAACCAACATAGTTGTACATCCAGGAAAAAGAGAAGACAACATGTATGTGGTAGACTGAAAGACAGAAAAAGCAGAAACATGTATGCTTGTCAAGAACAAACAATCACCTAGCTGGATTTTGCACAGACGGCTGACACATCTGAATTTCAAGACAATCAACAAGCTATTAAAGAACAAACTTGTGGAAGGACTACCTGAGATCATATTCAAGAAGGAAAGTATATGTGATGCATGCCAGAAGGGGAAACAAATCAAAAGCTCGTTCAAGTCAAAGCCACATCAATCAACTACAAGACCTACAGCTTTTGCACATGGATCTTTTTGGACCAGTCACACCAGTGAGTGTAAGTGGCAAAAATTACACTCTAGTGGTCGTTGATGACTTTTCAAAATTCACTTGGACCATCTTCATGAACAAGAAAAAAGAAATACTCAGGAAACTACCTGATTTATTGAGAAGAATCTAGAATGAAAAAGAACTGAAGCTTATCAAGATAAGATCAGATAGAGGCACATAATTCCTAAATGAAGTGATCAGAACCTACTGTGAAGAAAATGGTGTACTACATCAACTTTCAGCAGCAGGAACACCACAACAAAATGAAGTTGCAGAAAGAAGAAACATAACTCTAAAAGAAGCTGTCAGATCTATGATAGCCGAAGCAGGTCTACCAAAAAGGTTTTGGGCTGAAGCAGTAAACACAGCTTGTTATACACAAAACAGATCAATTATCAACAAATATCATGGGAAAACACCCTATGAAGTTTGGAATGGAAGAAAGCCTAACATTTCTCACTTACATATGTTTGGAGCTAAATGATTTGTCTTAAACAGGAAGCAGCTACATACTTTTGATGAAAAGGCTGATGAAGCAATCTTCATGGGATATTCAGATGCAAGCAAAGATTTCAGAGTACTGAACAAAAAAGCCTTGGTGATTGAAGAATCAATTCATGTGGTATTTGATGAACCTAATACCAGCTGTGAAG
The DNA here is from genome assembly GCA_026214975.1 of Gentiana macrophylla. Lineage (NCBI taxonomy): Eukaryota > Viridiplantae > Streptophyta > Magnoliopsida > Gentianales > Gentianaceae > Gentiana > Gentiana macrophylla. The sequence goes on from CM047806.1 coordinate 87,323,635, forward strand.
ATCTACTCATCCTAGTTGAAACAGAGACAGCAAAACAAGACTCTAGACCAGCTTATGTAGAAGCAGAGACACCAACTGCACTAGTAGAAGATGCAGCTAATGATCAAGAAGATGAAGCACCAATAAACACACTAGCAGAAGAGGCTTCCCCAACATAGTTGGCACCTGACATCAACTGGCTCAGAGACCATCCGTCTGAGCAAGTTATTGGAGATGTATACACAGGTGTAAGAACCAGAAGACAACTAGAGAGCATGTTAACTTGTTTTTTGTCACAGGTTGCACCAAAGATAATAGATGAAGCAATCTAAGAAGCTGATTGGATCACAGCTATGCAAGAAGAACTAAATGAATTTGAAAGAAATGAAGTCTGGGAACTTGTTGATAGACTAGACATGGAAAACATCATTAGAACAAAATGGGTATTCAGAAACAAGATGGATGAACAAGGAGCAATTGTCAGAAACGAGACAAGACTGGTAGCAAAGGGATATTCACAAGCATAAGGCATACATTATGATGAGACATTTGCAACAATAACAAGTTTGGAAGCAATCAAAGTCGTTCTTGGTATTTGCTGACTCACAAAGACTTCAAAGTATATTAGATGGATGTCAAAAGTGCATTTCTGAATGGATTACTGGAAGATGAAGTATATGTAGGCAACCCCCTGTATTTCAACTCAAAGGAGAATAAGACAAAGTGTACAAACTCAAGAAGGCCTTTGTATGGACTCAAGTAGGCACCAGAGCTGGTATGAGACCCTTTCACAATTTCTGATAGACAATGGATTCAACAAAGGAACAATTGATAAGACTCTTTTCAAAATACAAGATGGATCAAGAACTCATCTTGTCCAAATCTATGTGGATGATATCATTTTTGGATCAAAAGATGAAAAGCTATGTGAAAAATTTGCAAACCTTATGAAGAGCAAATTTCGGATGAGCATGATGGGAGAACTCAACTACTTCCTTGGACTTCAAGTGAAGCGGATGAAAGTTGGAATTTTTTCAATCAAGCCAAATACACAAAGGACTTGATGCATAAGTTTGGAATGGACACAAGTGGTACATCGAGACACCAATACGCGCTAGAAATGTTCTTGGGAAAGATGAAAATGGAAAGGATGTGGACTAAAGGCTATACAGAGGAATCATTGGTTCACTAATTTACTTAACTGCGAGGAGACCAGACATTGCATTTGCAGTAGGAGTATTTGTAAGATTTCAATCACAACCAAAAGAATCTCACTTACTAACAGCAAAGAGAATCATCAAATATCTGAAGCAGACAATAATTGTTGGAATTCGGTAACCAAAAGATGTGGATTCAAATTGATATCTTATTCAGATTCAGATTATGCTGGATGCAAAGTGGATAGAAAAAGCACATCAGGAACTTGTCAAATTCTAGGTAACAGACTAGTATCATGGTTTAGCAAAAAGCAGAATTCCATATCTATCTCGACAACTGAAGCAGAATATATAGCAGCAGGAAGCTGTTGTGCACAAGTACTCTGGATCAGACAACAGCTAAAAGACTATGAAGTTAAAGAAAAGACAATTCCTATCATGTGTGACAACACCAGTGCAATATCAATTATAGAAAATCCAGTACTTTACTCAAGAACAAAGCATATTGATGTGAGACATCATTTCATCCGAGATCATGTTGAGAAAGGAGATGTAATCTTGAGGTACATTTCTACTGAAGATCAATTAGCTGATATTTTCACAAAGCCACTCAGTCATGGATGATTTTGTAAGTTAAGAATTGATTTGGGAATGATTGAAATTGATTCAGTTACAAGGAGTAGCTAACTGGAGTAATCAGTGAAGTGACTTCACCAACTGACTGAACCTTTGCCATTTTGGGTGCGCTCACTTGGCAGGTAAGGCATTGGTACCAGCGATGTTCACTTCACCGATTGTTAAGAACATTTTTTTTGTTATAACAACTCTATAAATAGGTCACTACACCGGCTCAGTGATCAGCCAAGTCACTCAACTGCTAAATACAATGAAGAAAACAACGAAGTGAAGTGTGAAATGAATCAGAATTTATGCATGTGGAAAATCAGAGATTTATGGAGTTTTTATTTTGTGAAGATTACACACGTGGATTATACTTAATCGGACACAAGGATTAGTATATGGAAGTTATTATTTGACAAGAGAGAATGACGACAATGCCTCGATTCCCGGGTACTATCATTACTTGCCTCAATCCTCTCTCATATTATCCTTGTTAACCGGGGTTTATATACACAAAATCACGCCATTACTCCACCAAAATCTCTTCATATTCAACCACGTTCACACACTCAAATCTCCACTATAAAATCAACACTTCAATTTTTTCATGGACTCTTTACGCTATCCTTGAAATTCTTAAACCCTATTTGCTTAAGAAACTTCAAATATTTTTCTCTCAAATCTCTCAGAAACGGCCTCATCCTTCTCAACCTCTAAATTCGGCAAACTGTATGAGAAATCAATTGTCACAGGGTCATTCTTTCGACCTGAGCATTACCTCACGGTACATGGAAATGATCCGCAGGCCAGACGTCTTAGCAGATGGTTGGAAGAGTTTAGGGTTGATGACGTTCCTCAATCCACTTATCAAAGGAATATGCTATGATAATCTGATCTCATTCTTGTACAATGCAAAATTTGTTCCCAAAAAAGGGCACACCGGAGTCTATCACCACAATTGTGAATGAAAGAGAACTAGTCATTACACCGGGACTCCTCAAACACTACCTCATACTCTCCAGCACCGGCTAGTGCAAACAAAGGATGTGGAAATCGAAATCGATGATACATTACGGCTAGAAATTGGGACGAATGCTAACTGAGAACAAAAGGCTCAACTACAACAGATCCGAACTCAAAAATCCGTTTGCCGAATTTGCTCATTTTATCATCAAGAATATAGGGGGCAAACTGGGATCGATGCATGGGATGACGAAAGTGATAGCACGACTGATGGCTATCATCTATGAAGGACATAATTTCAACTAGGCCACCTTCATATTCAACCGACTCAAAGAGAAAATTCAAGGAGAAATATATGCTGGGAAATTAGCAGCAAAGAAATGAGAACAAAAGAAAAGAGAATTCTAGGTCAGGAAATCTTTTGGCATTCCACTTCAACACCTGCTTGACTGTATGATAGTGCAACCCATTCACTTGCATAAGTTACACGATGAAAAGTGATGTTCACCAATGTTAAGGAATCAAGAAAGTTGTTGAGACAACATCGTAAGGTAAAAGAAAGCACCACAGGAGCGGTAGATTCGGGTTTAAATGAAGAACCATATCTCAAACCAAATAAACTCAACTCAGGATCCTGCCAAGCAATGAAGACAGACCTTCTGTGATTAGTGATGATGAAGAAGATCCAGAGGAAGAAGTTCATCATTCATCTGATGAATAATATGAAAAGGATGATGAAGAGTTTCATCTAACAGAAGAAGAAGAGACAAAGGATGATCATCAAACTGATGATCATGAGATTCTGATGGTCATTTGACAATCCAGAATGTCATTCAAAGAAGTAAAGCTAATAATGAAAAGCGGTGAGTGGATCGGTGAGAGAGGTACAACCAGCTGACTCAACAAGGACCCCCAACACTGGTCAAGGGGGAATGACAGCTGAGAAAGTTGAAGCTGATGCAGATGAAGATGAAGCAAAGTCCTAACCAGGACTCAAAGATTCAAACTACCCCCCCAGCAATCTCCATCTGATATGAAGATTAAAGAAAAGAAAGAAGATTCTGATGAGGCACCAACACAGGCACAACCAGTCCCTAACAATCCAGACAGATCATCTGGATATTGATCCTCTAATTGTGGATATGGAGAAGCAAACTCTTAGTAGGGAAAATCTCCAAACGACTCTGAAAAGTCGTTATACCTCCATAGAGAAAAAGATTGAAGCTCTACTAAGCCACGTTGAGATTCAAGATGCTATGATGGAAAAGCACGGAGGCTTGATTAGTGAACTGAATTCAATGATAACTCAGCATGTCCACACAAATCTGGAACACCTAGCAAGTGCGGTAGATGACATACTTAACCCACTAATTGACACACTGGAAACTCACTCTCAACAGATTCAGGCTATTGACTGTAGTCTGGATCATGCCATCCAGCAGCTTGACACAATCATAACAGTGTCTGAGGCCACAAATGAGATTCTGGAAGAGAGACATGATGCAACCAAAAAGGAGGAAGGTAGTAATAAGCCTGGAAGCTCCAAAATTAAGGGCACTGATAGCACAAGAAGAAACATCAAGATTTTATGGAACAAGTAGACTATAATGCTTTTCCCTATTTTTGGCTTTGAACAACTTTTTATGCCCTTTATGGACGAATAAAACTGTTGATTTTTATTCTACTTTTTATTCATAAATGTTTGACTTAATATTCAGGCTTATGAGGGTTTTGGCATCATCAAAAAGGGTGAAATTGTTTGGAACATTTTATTGTTTTGATGATGGCCATACTAGCTGTTATAGCAAGCCTGAAATAAGTCCAAAAGAGCAGTAATGTTTGTATAGGCTTTACTTAGAAGTCTGACATGTTGTATAAGTTGAGTCAGACAAGCACTGTAATAGACTGGTAGGCCGGCTCAGTAAAGACATTGGAGCAGCTCAGTAAAGACAGCCAAAGAACCAACACGGTGAAGGGAAGGCCTGTGGACTGACTTACAACTAAGGAAGTCTATGATGACCTTGGGTAAGTCTAAGACTTTTTCCAAGTGATGGAATCTATTCTTTTAACATGATGTACACTGATCTCACCCAAATCAAGGATCAGTGAAGTGCAACGATATATTTGGATATCAGAATTCAATGAAAAAGTAAAACAACAAACCGGCTAAGAGAAGTTCTACTGGCTGACTAAAGGATAACGGTGAAGAGTATCTCTATGGTGAGGTAATGATCAAAACAACCAAGTAAGTCAAATCTGGTACTCATGATATCTGCAATATAATTAAATCGAAGATCAAGCAATTAATGCAGAATAAATCAAGGACGGATTTTATGATGAACGTTCGAAGAAAATCCGGATTGCCAAAATCAAGGAGAATTAAATCAAGCCATAATCAAGGATGATTCTGAGAATTAAAATAGCCAACGGACGAATTTTTGAATCAAGGAAATCAAGGCTATAAATAGAAGGCATTGACAGAAAAACAAATATACAACACACGCAGAAAAATCAAAGTGCTGAAACTCTGTCAATTTCGCAAGCCTTCTTTCTGAACTGAAAAGATAAATCTAGTAGATCAAACTCAGAGACCAGAGCATCAAATCCACATCAAGTACTGAGTCTGATCATCCCTCTGTGAATTCATTTCACACCAAACTGAAGCAATTGAATCAAATTGTCTGAGAAGGAATTGCACCCTTTGAAGTGATAGCTGCTGAATGATTTGTTCTCAAGGAGCAGTGTGGAAGACTGATTCACTGAAGCTTTTGTAGCCAGGGAGTGATAGTCTGGAGATTGTGAAGCTTGTGTAGTGATATACTACTTTTATATGATTAAATATACGTTATATTATTATGTATTATCAACGAATTCTATATAAAATATATGAAATTATGATATAAATAGTATGAAATGTTAATCTTTACAATTTAGAGTAGTTAGTAGTAATAATAATAAAAAGTTATCATTTTGTACCGATTTTAGTAAATCGGAGTGTCGTGTCAGATTTACGTGGGTATTTGTGGTATTTTATTGCAGATTTATAAACCGAAACCCGAGAATCGACATATTGAAGTATAATCATATCTCTGGAAGAATTTAGAGAGTGTCACGAGCTTAAATGGTCAATTGAATTGCTTAAGTGGTCAAGTGGTCAATCGAAGTGGTCAAGTGGCTAATCGATTCGATTAAGTGGTAATCGAGAAATATCTTCGACAAACGAATGGCTCATCAAAACGACATCATCTGAAGAAGAGTCCTTCACGAAAGTTGTAGATTTTCCCGAGAGCTTTCCGATGCCTCTTGAATCATGATTTTTGGAGATCCAGAACTCGAGATATGAATTTTAGAAGTTTGATAATTATATATAAAAATATATAATCATACGGAGCACATGCTGAGTAATAAGGGGGATGGAAGTAATCATTAGGCCGGACCAGTCCGGACTCATCAAGGACCGGTCCGGCCAAGGAAATTTTTTCTATATAAAGGAGCCTCATTCAGAAGCAGCAGGGATGTACCAATATATATATATCTACTATATATATATATATATCTTCTCTTCTTTATTTTCTTTTTAATTAGTAGTATGTAAATAGGCCTTATGCCAAAAATAATAATCTCGTAGTACTGTTGTAATGCTCGGGAAATTATCGGAAGTTCGATGTTGTTGAAGTCGTTGTAATATCCGGAAGAATACAACTCTGATTCAGCATTTGTAATCGGTAAATTTTCTTAAGTATTTATGTTTGTTTTTATCTTTTTCGTTGTTATAATGTTTTTAGGCTAACTCTAATAACTAGCCAAAGTTATGTAATCATTTTATTTCGATCTTTTCGGTAAAGGAATGCTGTCTAAGTAAAATTGATAAAAATTGAGTTAATTGAATCTTTTTCTATTTTGTAACGTATTGATAATATTCGGATTGACGTAATTAACCAAGATGAATCGCACCATATAACCTAACGATGAACCCGGCCGGAGAAGTTAGGATATGAGATAAAAGATAGAAAAACCGGAGGTAAAATTGGCCGTCGCGTAAAGCGTGACAACGGAATCCTATTTCCTACCGGGAAGATTTGTCTTGGGAAAGATTAATCTTATTAAAATTGTGCTCGAGATCGTAATAATGTTAAAATCAACGGTTTAATTGAAACTAACACCGGAAAGTTAAATCGATCCGCCGACAACGGAGCCTTTTGAATAACATCGGCCGTCTGACAAACGGAATAACCTCTTTTATCCGGGGTAGATTTGTACTCGGTACCTGTTCAGACTAACTGAGATTAGCATGGGGCAGTTGTGGAGATTGAACTGATGACAATGACATATGACAATTTCATACACTCGTGTGAGGAGGAATTGTTAACCTCAGGAGTGCACCGTTTCATTTACTCAATTGGACCTAATATAAAAGGAAAGATCGAGCACATTTCGTTTACTGGAAAATATCGTATAAATCAATTATATAAACTTTGGCTAGTTCTATAAAATTATCTGTCTAGTTCTATAAATATATTGGTATCTATATATTTATATCTATATATATATTTTGCAATCTATGTACATCTATATATATTTATATATCTATATATATTATATTAGAATAACTTTTAAATTACGCATTTATTTTATGTTAAGTAGAATAGTAGTGATTTGTGTTATAAAATTGCGGTTTAGATCGAGTTAATAACAGCTCTTTGGTGTTTAACCACACTTAGAAGAATTACCAAGTTTCCACGAGGATTCGACACTCGACTCACCACACTAGCACTCTGATTTGACCCGATACCTTTGTCGGTTAAGGACTAGTATAGCATTAGAAAAGGCCACGTCAGATTTCTGGCGCCGTTGCTGGGGAAACGTCAGATTTCTGGCGCCGTTGCCGGGGAGAACGTCGCTAATTTCTTTCTTTGTGTCTATGGTTACTACTTGTATTAGCTCAAAATTCTCGAGAATAAATCAACACTTTTTCTTATCTCATTTCTATTTATTTTTCGTTGGTATCTACTTTCTTTTAGTTACCAATTTTCTTTTTCTATAAAAGTCGAGTTTTTTTTCTATTTTCGTTAGTTGATGACCAGAAGTGGTAAGGCCCCGCTCACTCCTTATAAGCCTGACATAAACACTTACGAAAGGCAGTTAAGAGTAGAGAGTAAACGAGGTCATACTAGTCAGGGAAATCCTGTCCAAGAATCATCTTCAAACAAAAATACGAGAATGGCTGAAACTAGTGATGAAACAAATGAACAGAGGCTAGATCATGCTCCAGGGCATGGACAAAACCCTGTTAACCCTAATAATAATAATAATAATAATAATAATAGAAATAATCAAGATCGGAACCAGAATAATCGTAATAACCCACCAAACCCGATACCTATCTGTGATCAAACCATAAGAAGAAACCAGACTAATAATCCCATACTTTTACCAAATGAAGGAGCAAACAATTTGAAATTAAATCTCATCTTTTGGTTTAATTGACGTGAAGAGCCCAATTCTAGGAGAGGATGATGAAGATCCACATCATCATCTCTATCTTTTGAAGAATCGTGCAATCTGACCAAAAGTCAAGGTGTTCATAAGGAATTAACGAGGATGACTATGTTTCCTTTTTCTCTAAAAGGACGAGCCCGAGATTGGTTTATGTCTCTTCCACATCATTCACTTACAAGTTGGGAGGAGATTCAAATGAATTTACGAAACAATATTTCACTCTGGACTAAATTTGGAATTAAAAGTCGAGGTTGCTAACTTTAGACAAGGATCTCGAAGAAACGCTTGGGAATGCAGGAAAGATTTAAAAAATTATTAAGAGCTTGTCCCGACCATGGTTATTCCTTAGATATGCAAATTCAACTCTTCTGTCGTAAATTAAGAAAAGATTCACGTGCGGATGTAGATCATGCATGTGGTGGTTCTTTAATGATGAGTGAAGCTCAAATAGTTTACGATGCTATAGAAAAGATTTCCAAAAATAACAGAATGTGGGAAACCGGTTCTAGCACCAGGAAAGTAGCTTTTGCAGGAGAATGTACATCTAATACAGAAGTTCTAGCACATTTAGAAAATTTGAGTAGGAAATTTGATGGCCTACAATCTAACAAAAACCAAAGTTCAGAAAATAGTACACCAACTGAATACTCAAATCAGGATAATATGTCAATAGGGAATGAAGAACCAACAGGATATTCAAGAGAGGAGGTGAGTTTTCTTCAGCAGCATAGGAATTTGAACAATGCATACTCAAACTCATTTAATGCTATTAGAAGAGATCACCCTACTTATCGATGGTCTGAAAACCCTAGTAAGCAAGGACAACCGCCATATCCAGTCCCATATAGGAATATGAATAATAATCAAGTTTATCAAGAAAATACATCTAATCGAATTTTCAATCATTACTAGATCCTATCCTCAACATACCACTCAAAGTATACGGTAACTCAAAGTTCAACTCAACTCAGGAAGGAGTTGAAAAATGGGAAAAATTAATGGAAAATATGATGGGTGTAGTATCTACTCAAGCTAAGAATATGGAAACAATGATGACTTCTATTGGTGCAGTCACTAAAGATATGAGTACGATGAAAACATCTATGAGTGGACATGATACCAGAATGAGAACAATAGAAGCCTTATTGAGGAATATGGAAGATCATTTGAGTAGGGAAGGTGAACGTAATAATGATAGACCCACGGAGGATTACCAAGCAACACTTGAAAGAAACCCAAGAGAGGTAAATGTTGTAGTTACGAGAAGTAGAAAACTCTGTGGTAGTAATGGAGTAGAAAACTTCGGGAATAATGAAGTAGAAAATGATTTAGATGGAAAGAATGATGAAACTAAAGGTGAAATTGAATTCACTAATGAGGAAGAAGAAATTATAGAGAATTTCTTGAAAAGGAATAGAAGTTTGGAACCTGAAAGTGAAGGTGAAAAATGGGTAAAAATACCTAGGATTTTGAAGGATCCCATGGATAAAGATTTAAGGAATTTATTCAAAGAACATGTTAGAATGGAAGATAATGAAAACAAGGATGAAAAACAAGAAGAACTGAAGGAATCTGAAGTAGAGATTGATTCAGGGAATGTTTTAAAAGAAAAAACTCAAGATCATGATACTTGGCGATCGAGTAATACTCAAAAGTTTAAGGAAAAAGGAAAGAGAAAATGACTTTGGGATCAAAGGTTATAAATTTAGAATCTTTACCTTACCCACCTAAAGATCAAATTAAAAGATTAAAGCGATCGGAAGTATGCTCGTTTCCTTGATACTTTTCGTCATATTCATGTTAATATCCACATTATCGAAGCTCTAATTAGTATGCTCGCTTATGGAAAATTTCTGAAAGATATTACTGTCAAACAAGAAAAATTAGAGGAATATGAGAATATATGCCTAAATGAAGAATGTTCTCATAGTTTTGCAAAGATAAGTTACCACCTAAAGCGAAAGATCCTGGAAGTTTTACCATTCCATGTGAAATTGGAGGATTACATTTAAGAAGGTCTTATGTGATCTTGGAGCTAGTATAAATCTCATGTCTTATGAGGATTATAAGAAGCTAGGCATAGGAAAGTTTACAAAAGCGAAATGACTCTGCAGATGGCGAGATAGATCGATTAAATACCCTAAAGGAATTATTGAGGACGTATTGGTTAAAGTAGACAAGTTCTATTTTCCGGTGATTTTGTAGTTATGGAAATGGAAGAAGGATATTCAGGCGCCACTTATCTTAGGTCGACCATTTTAGCTACACAGGAAGAACTTTAATAGATGTCGAGAAAGGAGAGTTAATTACGAGAGTCAATGAAGATGAAGTTACTTTCAATATTTTCAAAGCTATGAACCATCCATTTAAATCACGAGAATCATGTTCTTTTATAGAAGATATTCATTACATCTATGATAATCGATTACCAACTTTTGAAGACAGATTAGAAGAATGTTTAACTCTATCTATCTATAAGGAAGATGAGAAAGACACGAAATGAAAGAGATAATTCTTTCTCTAGATAAAGGAAGTTTTACTTTTAAACCATCATGGCATAAGTATTTGGAATTAGAACTAGAAGGACCGGTTCTTAAACCATCACCTGGAAGATCCACCTAAGAATCTGGAATTGAAACCGTTACCTTTAAATCGAAATATGCTTTTCTTGAAACTAATAATCTATTACCGGTTATTATTTCATCATCTTTAAGCGAGCAACAAGAAGATCAATTACTTGGAATGTTGAAAAAGCATAAGAAAGATTTTGGATGGGACGATTGCCGATATTCGAGGTATTAGCCACGAGATTTGCGTTCATAAGATAATTCTGAAGGAAGATGCTAAACCTTGTATTCAACCGCAACGCCGCCTCAACCCAAATTTGCAGTTAATTGTTAAGAAAGAGGTCATTAAGCTATTAGAAATGGGGATAATCTTTCCTATATCAGATAGTGAATGGGTAAGTCCAACTCAAGTTGTACCAAAGAAAGGAGGTTTCACAGTGAAAGAAAATGAAAAGAATGAATGGATTCCGACAAGAGAGATTACAGGTTATCGAATGTGCATTGATTTTAGAAAACTAAATGATCATACTAAGAAAGATCATCATCCACTTCCATTCATAGTTCGGATGTTGGAGCGTTTAAGTGGACATAAGTATTCTTGTTTCTTAGATGGTTATTCGGGATATTTCTGAGATATTCATTGCGATAGGAGATAGAGAAAAACTACTTTCACTTGTCCTTATGGAACTTTTGCTTATAAAAGAATGCCGTTTGGTTTATGTAATGCACCACTACGTTTCAAAGGTGTATGATGGCTATATTTCTTTGATATGGTTGAGAAATTCTTAGAAATTTTTATGGATGACTTTAGTGTTTACGGAGATTCATTTGAAGTTTGTTTGTTACACTTAGAGCGAGTGTTACAGTATTTGTGAAGATACCAATCTAGTACTAAAGCGGGAAAAATTTCACTTAATGGTATCGGAAGGGATTGTTCTAGGACATAGAATCTCTGAAGAAGGTATTGAAGTTGATAAAGCTAAAGTCGAGGTAATTGAAAAGTTACCTCCACCAGTTAATTTAAGAACCCTAAGAGGATTTCTTGGACATGCAGGATTTTATAGAAGGTTCATTGCAGATTTTTCAAAAATAGCAAAGCCTCTAAGTCATTTACTTGAAAAGGAAGTACCTTTTAACTTTGATAGTAAATGTATGAAAGCCTTTCGGACTTAAAAGCGAGGTTGACTCTTTGCACACTGTGCTAGTAGCACCAGATTGGAGGTTGCCATTTGAGATTATGTGTGATGCGAGTGATTTATTTGTAGGAGCAGTTTTAGGTCAAAGATATAACAAAATTCTCAAAGTTATTTACTATGCATCCCACACATTAAACAGACTCAACTAAATTATGCAACTACTGAGAAAAGAAGCTGTTAATTTGTAATTTTTGCCTTAGATAAGTTTCGATCGTATATTGTTGGTTCTAAGGTAATAATTTATCTGAGACCATTCAAAGATCAAGTATTTCTTGAGTAAGAAAGATTCTAAACCTCGTCTTCTTAGATGGATTCTCTTACTTCAAGAATTTGATATTGAAATTAAAGATAAAAAAGGAAGTGAGAATGTAGTAGCAGATCATCTAAGTAGAATGGAAAATGAAGAAATAGGAATTGAAATTAAGGATTCATTTCCCGATGAACAACTATTTAGAATAGATACTCCTTCAACCATGCAGTTATTAAAAATAGAATTCCTTCTAAGGAAATGTCACCTTGGTTTGGAGATATCACTAATTACTTAACCTGTGATTATATTCCGTCTCATTGGACTTGGCAATGAAAAAAGTTCTTTTATGACTTAAAATTTTATTCTTGGGAGGAACCGGACCTTTTCCGTAAATGTTCGGATGGGATAATCGGAAAATGTGTGCTGATAATGAAATTTTAAGTGTTTTATCATTTTGCCATGATCGTGAGGCAGGAGGTCATCATGGAGGTGGAAAAGCGCTTTTAAAGTTTTACAATGTGGTTTTATTGGCCTACACTATATAGAGATGCGTATAAGTATGTTAAATCTTGTGAATCTTGTCAAAAATGGGGAAATATATCTAAAAAACATGAAATGACTATGCAACCTATTTTAGAATGTGAATTATTTGATGTTTGGGGTATAGATTTCATGGGACCTTTCCCTATTTCGTTTGGAAAAAGATTTATTCTTGTAATGGTAGATTATGTTTCAAAATGGGTTGAAGCTGAAGCTCTTCCAACTAATGATACCAAAGTTGTCATACGATTCCTTAAAAGAATATATTTACGGATATGGCATTCGAGGGCTATCATTAGTGATAGAGAGGTCACACTTTTGTAATAAACCATTTACTAAGATAGTTGAAAAATATGGTGTAACACATAAGTTAGGAACGCCCTATCATCCGCAAACCGGTGGACAGGTAGAGGTGTCAAACAGAGAGATCAAAAGAATCGTGGAGAAAACAATTGATTCAAATCGTAAAAACTAGGCAGTTAAATTAGATGATGCATTATGGGCGTCTGAAGCGACTTTTAAAACACCAATTGGTTGTTCTCCTATAAGCTAGTCTTTGGTAAGTCTTGTCATCTCCGGTTGAGTTAGAACACCGAGCCTTACGGGCTATTAAATTTCTGAATTTCGATCCTAAGCCTATCGGTGATCATAGATTGCTTCAATTAACAGAATTAGAAGAATTTCGTCTCGATTCTTATGAAAACGCTCGAATCTACAAGGAACGCACGAAATCTTTCCATGATAAGAAAATCTTTAAACATGAGTTCCATGTAGGTGATTGAGTGCTTTTGTACAATTCATGTTTAAAGTTGTTTCCAGGTAAGCTTAAGTCAAGATGGACAGGTCCATTTAAAGTAACACGGGTTTACAAATCTGGAGCTGTTGAACTAACTGATGGAAATACAACTTTTATAGCCAATGGCCACAGAGTAAAGTTATTTGTGGAAGGAGAAGGAATCACACTAAAAGAAGAAGTAATGCTATTGATTGATCCCCCGACAAATTGAAAAAGCAGAAAAACTAAAAAACTAAAAAGCAGAGAAACTGAAATCAGCCGAATACCAGGTGCTATCTATCTTTACTCTACTTTTCTGTGTTTTTATTTATGTTTAAACTCTTTTCGTCTTTTACCAGATAGACGTAAAAGAAGCTGGATGCCTTTTAGATAGATTAGGAGTTTTTGTTTTACTTTTAAAATTAGGCCTTGATAAAGATGTCGCGTTTTCTATAGAAGCTTTAGTTTTTGAACAAAACAAGAAGTTGTTGAGAGAGATCAGTTGAGAGAAGTTTGTAATGGAACATCAAGGAGTGCGATAAAAGAAGGGCAAAGTTTACGATGAGATGCAGAAATGTGGAAAAAGTGAACATGTTGAATGTTTGTGGAAAAACACAACCAAATCCAGGATGAGTGTTTGAATATTTTTAGGAAGGAGCGATTAGGTGGTTATCCGAAATCCCGATGGAATTCCAAGAGATAATTCAAATGCCTCGTTTTTAGGAGTTAGGTTGATTGAACGTTACATCAGAACTCTGGAGGATTTAGAAATCGAAGAAGCAGGAACCCCTTAAATTTCGAGTCTTTTCTTATGTTTTATTTTATAAAATTTTCGCATAACTTCTGAAAATTTTATAAAATTGGATCTTTATGAAATTTGAGGAGTTTTATAAAAATTTTATAAAAGTTTTTTTTAGTTTTTATTTAGATGTTTTATAAGAGTTGATATAAATTTAGTAAATTTTATAAGCTTTTTATTAAAGTGTTATAAAGATTTTATTAAATTTTTAGAAATTGTTATAAAATTATAAAATTTCCTTCAAATTTTATTTTTAAAGATTTTAGTAAGTTTTAAAATTATTATAAACTTATCTTTAAGGTTTTAATTAAAGTTTTATTAGAATTTTTATAAGTTTTAATCAAAAATCATAAAAAGAAAAAAAAAATCGGAAAAAGTGAAAAAATTGAACACGGACCGATCCGACCTGAACCGGACCGGTCCGGGGTCTAAAACATAAAAAAGCGGGAATCCTTTTTCTTCTTCTTCTTCTTCCTAATTTTCTAAACAAACAAATTGCACCCCACACCCAAAACCCCACCACTCAAATTTTTCTTCAATTCTTCCACAAAAATTCATCTCACACTACACCACTACTTGATTTCTTCTTACATTCATCTCCTCTCTTCCACAAAAGTTACAAAATTCAAAAGGATCAAAAACAAGTTACATTCTTTCCGTGACTTTTATCACTTTTCCGGCCTACTTTTCAACGTTTTCTTCATATTAAGGTATTATTTAGTTTATTTAGTTATCAATTTCAGTATTTTTCATAAGTTTTAGATTAATTTCAATTGTTTTGATTTTTGAGTGTGTTGTGACATTTTATTTTTGTTGTTTTTGTTGTTGTTTTTGTTGTTGATTGGCTTTACCAATATCGTAGAATCATTTGAGTCGAGTAGGAAAGTCTCTAAAAAGCGAAAATCAAACATTCCTATATCAACTCGGTAGTAGGCACAATAATTTTATCATCGAAGAAGAAGAAGCCGTAAGTTTTGATAAAACAAAGATCACCCGAGGCTAAGAAAGCGTATGAGAAAATTTATAGTAAATGTGATGTCTTGGTTGAAAAGGATTAGACTTGGATGACTTAGGTGATGAAGTTAAAGATATCTTTAGAAAGCAGCATGATGGTTAGAACTAGCGACCCGTAAGAGAAGGAGATTAATCGACTTTAGTAGTTTGAGTTTTATTCGCTTTTATCTACATTGTCACAAGATGAAAGTGACTAAGTCGCAAACTGCACCCCTAAGAGCGAAATGTTCCTTTTAACCCTGAAGTTATAAATGCAATTCTTGGAGTTGAAGTTTTTCTGATGAGGAGGATTACAGGTAGTTTGGAATCTAGATGATCCCGCAAGCTTTGAACAGATCGCCTCGAGAGCTCAAAGCACGCTTTTGACCCAACCGATGTGTGGGTTGAGAATCGGTTTAACTACGGGAGGTGTATTAGAGGTTTAAGGGCGATTAAAAGATTTATTAGCCATACTCTCTACCCTTCTAGTAAACATACTGCGTATGGAAAGGAAGATGTTTGTATCGCTTGGGCGATGGTAAATGATGTTAAAGTGGATGTTGTAAAGGTCATGTTTAAAAGAATTTTTGAAAGTATTGTCATCGCCTGGACCGGTGAGTCATCATGACTTCCCTTGTTTTATCTCGATTTATGTCGTAGGGTGGGAGTACCGGTCTGCCTAATGACAAGTTATCTTTGGTCGATGCAAATCTGATTGGACCAAGTTTGACTAGGCTTCCGGATGGTAGTATACGCTCATTGATTAGAAGCCGTCAAACTCAACCAGCTCCACCAGTTTTCACATCTTCTTCCTCTTTTCCATCTTTTTCTAGTCAGCCTCAACAAACTCCTTTCTCCAACACTATCACCTATGATATGTTTCAATCTTTAGTATCAGACGTTGCACGTGGTCAAGCCAACATGGCTTTATATATGTCAAAGTAATAAGCGTGGTGTGACGATATTCGTAGAGGTTTAAGGAGGAACGAGCGATTGCTTCGTAATCCTACCTTTGATGATCCTGCCTATCCACCTTGTCAGTCAGATCCATATACCTTACCAGATTGGGTAACACCTATTCCACCACCTTCGAGCTTTCATCCATCGTCATATCCTTTTGGGAGCCAATCTAGTGGAACAGGTGTATTTTCGACAGTGTTCAGAGACCAAAGCAATGTCTAGTTGGGGAGGATTCACCGAGTTTGCACATATCACGACGGCATGAGTTCGATGGGTCTTGATAGTTCGATTAGGACCACGACTACTGATTCGACCACCGACTTCTCGATCGTTTCGAGTTCAAGCTTTCATGTCGATCCCGAGGAAGACTATGAAGAAGATTGAATTTCATGACTTTGTTTGATTAAACATTTTTACTGTGCATTTTATTCGACATTTTTCATTTAGATATTGGTTTGTTTTCGTTTTCGTTTATTTTGATTGTTTTATCGAAATATGGTTTGCATTCTAAATCGTTTTAATTTTTATAAACTATAAAAACAAAAAAATAATTTCGTATCATTACTAAGTCGTTTTAAAAATATAATGTGTCGTTTTATCAGTTCGTATCACGTTAGATGAAGGTTTATAAAATATCTTCAAATAGATATGCAATGTTCCACACGTGAAGTAAAAAAAAACAAAGCACAGTTTGACTTTTACCTCTGTCCTCAGTAAAAGAAGGATGAGGCCGGACCGGTCCGGCCTATTCTCGGCCCGAGCCGTGAAGAAAGAGGGGTGAGTCATTCTAGAGTTCGTCTGATACAGCCACGTATGTTTTATTTACTTCTATTAAAGGTAGGAAGCCAGGAAGTAGTACATTGCCATTCCTTTCACCTTCTACCTTGTTACTTTTATTTTTTTCATCTAGTTTAAAAATGTCGAACCGATCATCTCCTTTTGTCAATTCATACGAGCCTAACACTCCGGATCTTCCGGAATCTCAAGCTTCTAACGAGAATATCATTTTACACCCTCGTTTTGCTAATTCTCCAATCCAGTTGGAGAAAGGTTTAAATTTCGATAAAATTGATCGATGGGGTAAAACGATTATTCGAGGGTTTGGCTGGAAAAAGTTCGTCGATACCAAGAGGAAGGATAAATGTCTCGATAGTTCGAGAATTTTATTCTGCTCTCATGACGACGTCCATGATCGATATAACTCAAATTGTTTTGGTAAGAGGAGTGGCTGTTCCCTTCTCTTCTTCTATTATCAACCAACTTTTCGAAATTCCACCGGTTACGATGCAGCATTTTGAGATGAAATGGGGATTAGATAATCCATACAATCATTTGAATAAAGTCCATGAGTCTTTCCAATGTCTGTTTCCACTTTTCGACACAAATCACGATATGTCTACACGTGCTTTACTTCCACACTTAAAGGCGTGGAAACATTTCATTAACTCTAGGGTGTATCCTACTTGGGATTTCGGGAGCCTTAGTGATAATGAAATGCTTCTACTTTTTGCTTTGACATTTGGTGAATTTGTGGATTGGGGTATTTTGATTCAAAGGACAGTGTTGGAGTTTGCAATCACGAGAGGTAGTAGGGGGAAACCTATGCCTAATGCTTGGATGATTTCGCATCTTTGTACTCAAGCGCGTGGAGTGGGAGAGCTGGAGACGGATGAAATTTTTCCGTCTAGAGATAATCGAGTTAGATTGTTACCGGTTGATACACCGGGTTGTTCGTCTACGATTTAGATGGTTGGTTGGTGGTTAGTTTATAATGTTTAAGTTTTAATGAGTTAAGTTAAGTTAAGTTTGAAGTTTTTTTAGTTCGGTTAAGTTTATGTTCTTTTTAGTTTGTAATAATCTATCTTGTTTAATATATATATGTTTCGGTTTTTTTAAGTTTGCTTGTTATTTAATTAGTATACGCTAAAAATGAACTCACAATAATAACAATAATAGATAATTTTAATTCTATTTTCAAACCTACTTATTTAATACTCATTGAACATCGGGACGATGCCACTTCGTAAGTGGGGAGTAGAGTTAGGTTAGAAAATTCATTAAAATTTTCGAAAATAGTTATAAATTATAAAATTATCAAAATTTTTCTTTACTTATTTTTAATTTTTAGATAAATTAAGTAGTTAATATATAAATATGAATAAAAAATGATATAATTTGGAAGAATAAGTTTTTAATTAAGTAAAGTATATTAGATATATTATAATTATATTTTATGCCTAATTTAGATTTTAATAAGATTTTAAGTTTATATAATTAAGTAATTAATATTAGATATTGTTTTTTATGAAATTATATAAGTATGTTGATAATTATAAGTAAAATTTTTAGAATCATTTTCTTTTCAAAAATGAATTATGAGTTTGGAATTGGACTAGGGATGTCGATTTTTGGCACCACAAAAATATAACTATAGCCAAATAAGCTCTACCTAAATTTCCAATTTTGTTCTTACGTCGGCCTTGATTAGAGTGATCAAGACCTCACCGAAATTGTCATTGTGATTAAATAACCAACCTTTAGCTAATTTTGGTCTACATTTCCTTGAAATTCCGCAAGTTTTTATGCATCTTATAAAAAGAGATGAAGACATAAAAGCTAAGTTTTGGTATATCTTTGAGATTGGAAAAATTAGATAAATATTAGTATATTCGATCTTACCTCATGACACTTGCAAGATAGTCGATTTTGGTAATAAGTTCGGATATGTTAATATTCTATATTAAGAACGAAGCACCATATTTACACAGAATTAATCAAACACCATGTATCTTCCTTATCTGTGATCGATAAATTAAAAATAATAAAAGAACATATCGGTTGTAGCTACCAATGATTTGAGTGAGTAGGGTATTATCACGAAATGTCCTATATCACTATGAGGTGAAAAGCTCCCGATTGCCTGATGATAGTAGTCCAGCTAGGGTATTATCACGAAATGTCCTATTCTTTGGGAATGAAGGCATGAGAATGAAAAGAAAAAGTCGAATCATAAGATCTCAAGAATGATTACAAGTTTAAGGAAACCGGACTTGTAATTTTCGATCGAAAGAGTAGTACTCCGATCAATCTTGATGAAGCAATGCTTGTAAGTTTGATTTTCTGCACACACTCACGCTTTTAGTTCTTGATTGAAAAAAAAAAGAGAGAAAATCTGAAAAATAGAGGGAATAAAATAGGATGCTATTAATCGATGATTATTTTTTTGATCAAGAATATGAAGATGTAGGTACGTACGACTTGCCTCTTTCTTTTTGATTTCGTTTTTCCGATTAACCAACATCTTGAGCCTAAACTTTATAAGCCATTTTTGTCGACTCACCCACCAAGTTTCCGATTCGAGAGATTTCATAATAGTTGCGATTAAAAATAATTCTAATATTTTATTTATACTTATTAAGTATTACATGTACAATTTCATCTAAATAATATTTGATGTTTAAACTATTTAAGTTATATACACTTTCTGTCTTCTTACAATTTTAAATTAGAATAAATAATATATTTATAATATTGACAATATAAATTACATTAAAAATTATAATCTGATAAATTATATTATCTTTTATTACCGCTTATTTTTGCTCGAGGACGATCAAAAGCTAAGTGGGGAGTAGTTGATATACTACTTTTATATGATTAAATATACGTTATATTATTATGTATTATCAACGAATTCTATATAAAATATATGAAATTATGATATAAATAGTATGAAATGTTAATCTTTATAATTTAGAGTAGTTAGTAGTAATAATAATAAAAGTTATCATTTTGTACCGATTTTAGTAAATCGGAGTGTCGTGTCGATTTACGTGGGTATTTGTGGTATTTTATTGCGATTTATAAACCGAAACCACGAGAATCGACATATTGAAGTATAATCATATCTCTGGAAGAATTTAGAGAGTGTCACGAGCTTAAATGGTCAATTGAATTGCTTAAGTGGTCAAGTGGTCAATCGAAGTGGTCAAGTGGCTAATCGATTCGATTAAGTGGTAATCGAGAAATATCTTCGACAAACGAATGGCTCATCAAAACGACATCATCTGAAGAAGAGTCCTTCACGAAAGTTGTAGATTTTCGAGAGCTTTCCGATGCCTCTTGAATCATGATTTTGGAGATCCGTAACTCGAAATATGAATTTTAGAAGTTTGATAATTATATATAAAAATATATAATCATACGGAGCACATGCTGAGTAATAAGGGGGATGGAAGTAATCATTAGGCCGGACCAGTCCGGCCTCATCAAGGACCGGTCCGGCCAAGGAAATTTTTTCTATATAAAGGAGCCTCATTCAGCAGCAGCAGGGATGTACCAATATATATATATATCTACTCTATATATATATATATCTTCTCTTCTTTATTTTCTTTTTAATTAGTAGTATGTAAATAGGCCTTATGACAAAAATAATAATCTCGTAGTACTGTTGTAATGCTCGGGAAATTATCGGAAGTTCGATGTTGTTGAAGTCGTTGTAATATCCGGAAGAATACAACTCTGATTCAGCATTTGTAATCGGTAAATTTTCTTAAGTATTTATGTTTGTTTTTATCTTTTTCGTTGTTATAATGTTTTTAGGCTAACTCTAATAACTAGCCAAAGTTATGTAATCGTTTTATTTCGATCTTTTCGGTAAAGGAATGTTGTCTAAGTAAAATTGATAAAAATTGAGTTAATTGAATCTTTTTCTATTTTGTAACGTATTGATAATATTCGGATTGACGTAATTAACCAAGATGAATCGCACCATATAACCTAACGATGAACTGACCAGAGAAGTTAGGATATGAGATAAAAGATAGAAAAACCGGAGGGTAAAATTGGCCGTGCGTAAAGCGTGACAACGGAATCCTATTTCCTACCCGGGGGAAGATTTGTCTTGGGAAAGATTAATCTTATTAAAATTGTGCTCGAGATCGTAATAATGTTAAAATCAACGGTTTAATTGAAACTAACACCGGAAAGTTAAATCGATCCGCCTGACAACCGGAGCCTTTTGAATAACATCGGCCGTCGACAAGCGGAATAACCTCTTTTATCCGGGGTAGATTTGTACTCTGTACTGCTCGAGACTAACCGAGATTAGCATGGGGCGGTTGTGGAGATTGAAGCGATGACAATGACATATGACAATTTCATACACTCGTGTGAGGAGGAATCGTTAACCTCAGGAGTGCACCGTTTCATTTACTCAATTGGACCTAATATAAAAGGAAAGATCGAGCACATTTCGTTTCTTTGGAAAAGATCGTATAAAACAATTATATAAACTTTGGCTAGTTCTATAAAATTATACATCTAGTTCTATAAATATATTGGTATCTATATATTTATATCTATATATATATTTTGCAATCTATGTACATCTATATATATTTATATATCTATATATATTATATTAGAATAACTTTTAAATTACGCATTTATTTTATGTTAAGTAGAATAGTTGTGATCTGTGTTATAAAATTGCGGTTTAGATCGAGTTAATAACAGTTCTTTGGTGTTTAACCACACTTAGAAGAATTACCAAGTTTCCCTGAGGATTCGACACTCTGACTCACCACACTAGCACTACAGTTTGACCCGATACACTGTCGGTTAAGGACTGATATAGCATTAGAAAAGGCCACGTCATGTAGCAAAGGACAATCATAACTATTGTATTGGTTAAAGACAATAGTGAAATCCTCCAATCATCACATGAGAAGAGTGGATTAAGGGATTACACTACCCTGAACCACTATAAACCTTTGTGTTCAATTTACTTACTGCACTTCACTTTACAGCACTTTATTTGTACTCTGTGTGTGCTTGAACTACTTTGAAACAACTTTTAAAGAAGGGACTTATCCGCAGCCCAAAGGCTTTTAAAAGAAGAAAAAAATTTGAAACTCCAATATAGTCATTCACCCCCCATCTGACTGTATTTTTACCCTTCTCTGGGACCAACCGCCAAGAAATCTGACGTTACAATGACAACGTAACGTCAAATTAGGTGACGTTCTTGTTACAATGAAACGACTCCCAAAATGACGTTGCCTATAGCGCCAACCTCTCCGACGTTTTCAAGTAGGATAAATGCCATATACACTGACGAAGGAACAAATAACCCTAGTGGACCTGTATGCCTTTAACGTCACCCATATTGATGTTGTATCTACAACGCAACGTCAGTGTGGACGACGTTTTAAGCGCCCGATCATCTTCCCAAAAATTCCGATCGGAAAATGGACGTTTGAACGAAAACACCCAAAAACACTCCGATTTGAACCCGATTACAACCAACAACGAATACACATTACAATCAAACAAACGAATTCACATAACAATACACAATTTCGTTCGATCGACAAAAATCGAAACCCAACCATTACCACCTACGATTCCTACCAAATTTCCAACAAAATGTAAACAAAACAATATACTTACGTGATTTGCTTCAAAATGATGTTGTTCTTAGCGTCACTTATGCGTTTCCGCGAATGCTCCGGCGAAATGCTTCACTTGTGTTTTGAGGGTTGTGTTTCAATTGAAAAAACGAAAGAAGATGTAATGTAGTGGAAGTTAAAGGGATTTAAAGAAGAAGTTAAAAACGAGGGAGTAAAGTGATTAATTTTAAAAGCTGAGGGACTAATGTGTAGATTTTTTTGAAAGTTATTAAATGGATATGGTGCCTTTAGTGATTTAGTGGTGTAGTGAAATAAATGAAAAATAATAAAATAAAAAAGTCTTAGATAGTAAATTCGTAGTCAATAGATAAGTAAATTCGTGATGTCGATAGAAGCTGTTTTTTTTTATTGAAGTTTTACGTAATGCAGGACGTCTTTTTGTAATATGCCTTGCAATCAAATTTATTTTGAGCTTTTCCATCCTCTCTTAAGGAAAAAAATAAACCAAAAAACAAACAAAATAAAAATAGCAATAATGACAAAAAGGATATGCTAATCGAATATACCAAAGCTAAATGAGGAGAAGATGATCGACTTCCTAATTCTGGCATCGTAAGATATGTAGTTTTGTTGTTGAGTGTGTGCAAGCTTCCTTTATTGTTTGTTCTATATTATTGTTTGGAAACTCTCAGAGAATATTTTTAAGCACTTGTGGACAAATTGAAAGGTGCAAATACGTCCGTAGATTCCCATTTGCTCCAAGACGGAGATTCGATAAGCCTATGGCGATATACCAATGTTTTCTATTGTATAATATTTTAACACACAAATTTGTAATTAAAGTCTTTTATGGTCTATTCGACTGTTTTCTGAAAGGAAAAAAAATTGTATGGCTGAGTCGGGCATGCCTAGACCTAGCCGGCACGTCTACAGCTGATTTGGTGTCACGAACGGACCCTAATATAGCTCTATAAATCTGATATCACAATACATCCTTTTTCTTTTTATACCTTAAAACACCAATTTCAAAATCTGATGAATTTCCTTCCAGAATGTGCATTCTTTGAGATCTAATCGTTATGTCCTTGCAGTTGATCGGGCCCACGCGGATCAAGATAATTCGGAGCAATATTGTAACGCCCGTTAGAATAATCGAAGTCTTATCCGGAATCGAACGCGCACGCATAATATTAAATAAATAATATTACACGTAGCGCCTCTACTACGATAAGTATCAAATAAAAGAAACTGAAATTAAAAAGACTGGGTAATTTTTTCAAACATCTTAGAATAGAAATTCAAGAACTAGAGAAGGAAATGTAAAGTTATTACATCCAAACAAAACCAACGAATCCCAAAACAAGATTTAATTCCAAAGTACTAAAAGTAAACTACAAAATCCAATAATAATCCAAATCTAGGAAATAAATAAAGAAATGAATAATAATTAATCAAAGTCTTCAACTCCGGCGTCCTCAAACGTCGTCATCAAAGTTCTCCTCGAACTCATCATTTACCTGTTCGTCTTCTCTCCCCCAAACACATAAATAAACATGCATTTGAGGTAAGTACAATGTACAAAGTAAGAAGTAGAAGCTACAATATAATTAAGGTTTATTATTAAAAGATTTGCCTTACTGAGACCGACTCGATCTAGGGTTCACTACATGCCCATCGACACGTCGTGACTATACGTTTCTAACTTAGCTTATCTTTGTTACATCATTACTCAAGGACACAATGCATGGTGAAAATTCCACCACGAGATATACTTGCCAACTACGGTGATTAGCACCGGTAGTCCCGGGATCTCCCCGGTATGCATATACGTTCGATGGATTTCCTCCACTACCCTTCAGCCTTTTTGAGCCAGTAGCGTTGTCCACCTTTTATGAACGTATCACATCGCCGATTTGAATCAGTGCCTAACCAAGAATAGATGACGTTTTAGCTTTTACTACACTTATGTAATTATTAATGTGAATTAACTAGTCACCTAAGTGTTTTCAGAATAATACTCCCTTATCAGCTCTACTCCCTCACTTAGACAACTAGACATCACATCCTATCAATTACACAGACATTGATGAACCCTAGTTCATCAAAGCACAAGCCCTTTCATGCCCTTCCGACGGATCCGAACTTCAACTCCCTTTAAGAGTACATTCGGTGTTTTAACTGAACGAATCAGAAACTCAATCGGGGCTTGTTCATATTTAATTAGTGTTATTAAATCATGAATTAAGTTAAAATTCAAAACATAGCTTAAAACAACATTATATAGAAAACTGGGGCAATGCGTGCGCATTACTCTAGAATGCTTGCGCATCCCTGCTGCACTTATTCTAAGCAATCCTGCATCAGGAGTGCGTGCGCATTGCTAGCCAATGCGTACGCATCCTACGCAGAAAAAGCCCTAGAACCTGTTTTTCAACACTTAACGATCTCTACTCGTTTTCAAAACATCATGCACATGAATTATAGCAGAAAAACATTAGAAAAACATGTCTTTTAAGATCCAAAACAAAACTTAATCATTAAACATCATCTAAGCTTAAAACATGATACAATATGCATCCAAAACATGATCTATTCTACTCTAAACCACAATTAGATTGTAGGAAGAGCTTCTTACCTTTAGCAAGCTTATTCCAACAGCAAAACTCAGAGAAACAGCAGCTAAAACCGATCTTTCTCTTATCAAAGCTTCAACTTTCTGCAATCAAAACGTTGCCTTCTTCACAACGATTCCGGCGCTCTACTCTGATCTGAAAACCGTCAAGAATTGCTTTAACAGCCGATTGAAAAACTCTCAGCCCTAATTTTTGGCTCACACACGCAGAGAGTATAAGGAGGTGGAGAAAAATCTGATTTCTAAAAGGTTATAAGAATTGTGGGGATTTATTCTCCTTAAATAGAAAATCCCAAAAAAAAGATAGAGATCTTATTATCTTCCTTTATAATAAGATAAATCCCAAAAAAAAGGATAAAGATCTTATTATCTTCCTTTATAATAAGATAAATCCCAAAAAAAGGATAAAGATCTTATTATCTTCCTTTATAATAAGATAAATCCCAAAAAAAGGATAAAGATCTTATTATCTTCCTTTATAATAAGATAAATCCCAAAAAAGGATAAAGATCTTATTATCTTCCTTTATAATAAGATAATTCCAAAAAAAAAAAGGATAAAGATCTTATTATCTTCCTTTATAATAAGATAAATCCCAAAAAAAGGATAAAGATCTTATTATCTTCCTTAACTATATACATATATATATTTCGAAATATACATATATAATTTAACAAATACTTAAACTCCGAATAAAAGGAACCGAACCCAATATTTCGTTTTCGCAAAATGACACGTCTGCCCTTTCCCGAAAATCGGAATATTACATTCTTCCCCCCTTAAAGGAGTTTCGTCCTCGAAACTTAAAACATACCTGGTAAGTCCATAAAATCTGGGAACTCGCTGATCATATCGTCCTCAACTTCCCAAGTAGCTTCATCCGGTGAATGATTGCTCCATTGTACCCAGAACTAAAGGAATCAACCGTCTCTTAATCATCTTTTCCTTCCGGTCCAAAATTCTGGTCGGTGTCTCATCGTACGAAAGATTATCACGGAGACCCTCCGGATCAATGATGAGTCTCAATATCCGTCTTGGTCAAACACTTCTTTAACATTGAGACATGAAACACGTTGTGGACTCTCGACATGGATTCTGGTAACTTGAGTCTGTAAGCCAAAGGTCCAATTCTTTCTAGAATCTCAAAAGGTCCAACGTACCTAGGGCTTAGCTTTCCTTTTTGTCCAAAACGTTTCACTCCCTTCATTGGTGAAGCTCGTAGGTAAACTCTTTCACCAACTTCAAACTCAAGAGGTCTCCTTCTAACATCTGCCCAACTCTTCTGTCTATCTTGAGCCGCCTTCAGATTCTTCTTGACCAGCTGAACCCTTTCTTTAGCTTGCTCAACCAATTCTGGCCCGGTGATTTGTCTTTCCCCGACTTCATCCCAAAACAGCGGTGTTCTACATCTTCTTCCATATAATGCTTCAAACGGTGGCATGCCAATACTTGCATGATAACCGTTGTTGTAAGCAAACTCCGCTACCGGTAGGTAATCATCCCATGATCCACCTACTTCCAACACACAAGCTCTCAACATATCTTCAAGTGTTTGGATGGTTCTCTCAGATTGTCCATCTGTCTGAGGATGAAAGGCCGTACTCAAATCCAACTTGGTTCCAAAAGCTGCTTGTAAACTTTTCCAAAACCGACTGACGAACCTCGAATCACGATCCGAAACTATCGAGATAGGTACTCCGTGTAACTTCACTATATTATCCAAGTATAGTGTCGTCATTTTCTTCAAGGGCATATCGACCTTATATGGTAAGAAATGAGCGGATTTGGTCAATCTATCCACAATCACCCAAATCGCATCATTACCGCCTCGTCTTAGGTAAACCGGTGATAAAGTCCATAGCGATCTTATCCCACTTCCATTCAGGATATCCAATGGCTTAAGCATTCCTCCCGGTCTTCTATGTTCCGCTTTAACCTTCGGCAAGTATCACACTCTGCAACGAACTTGCTATATCTCGGTTTCATCGAGGCCACCAAAACCTTTCCTTCAAGTCTCTGTACATTTTGGTAGCTCTGGATGAAGCTGCAAAGCAATCCTATGTGCCTCTTCCATGACTCTCTGTCTTAAATCACCAACCTTAGGCACACACAAACGATCCTGGTACCAAAGATTGCCATTCTTATCTAACACATATCCAACCGTAGACTTTTCCCTTGCAACTCGCTTCAAGTCAACCAACACTGGGTCTTCATCTTGCTTTTCCCGAATGTCATCCATCAACTCAGACCTTGCTAACAATGGTGCCATAAATTGTCGGTCTTCAATCTGATCAAAGCTTCGGATTCTCAACCCATCTAACCTTTCTGCAACGTCTTCAACACTCGATCATCGCAAACATCGTTTTCTCGCTCAAGGCATCACCACTACATTTGCTTTACCGGATGATCTGAATCTCCAAGTCATAATCCTTCTACGAACTCCAGCCATCTCCTTTGTCTCATATTCAGATTTTCTGGGTAAAGAAATACTTCAAACTCTTGTGATCGGTGAAGATCCTGGCCTTAACTCCATACAGGTAGTGCCTCCAAGTCTTTAGGGCAAACACACTCTGCCGCCAACTCTAAGTCATGTGTTGGGTAATTCTTCTCATGCACCTTCAACTGCCGGGATGCATAAGCAATTACCTTCCCTCCTCGCATCAACACACAACCTAAACCTTGTCCCGAAGCATCCGTGTAGACATCATAATTATCAAAGATCTCCGGGCGCCAAAATCGGGGTCTGTAGTCAACCTCTTTTTCAACGTCTGAAAAGCATCTTCACACTCCTTTGGTCCACTCGAACTTCACATCCTTTTGAGTGAGCCGGGTAAGTGGTGTAGCTATCTTTGAGAAGTCTTGTACAAACTTCCTATAATAGCCACCAAACCGAGAAAACTTCTAACCTCACGAAGCGGTAGTCGGTGCGGACCACTTCTCAACTGCTTCAATCTTCGCGGGATCAACCTTAATGCCATCTCCGAAATGACATGACCCAAGAAACTCACTTGATTCAACCAAAGTCGCACTTCGAGAACTTGGCATACAAGCTGGTTCTCCTTTAATGTATCCAAAGACTATCCTTAAGTGTCCTTCATGTTCCTTCTCATCCTTAGAGTATACAAGGATGTCATCTATGAACACTATCACAAACTTATCCAAGTATGGCATGAAAACACATTTGCATTAAATCCATAAATGCAGATGGGGCATTAGTGAGTCCAAAAGGCATAACTAAGAACTCATAATGTCCATACCTCAAATCTTGAAAATTTGTCTTTGGTATATCTGCTACCTTGATCTTCAAGCTGGTGGTATCTCGATCTAAGATCAATCTTAGAAAACACTCTCTTGCCTTGCAACTGGTTAAAACAAATCATCAATCCTCGGCAAAGGGTATTTATTCTTGATGGTCAGATTATTCAACGCTCGATAGTCTATGCACATCCTCATGCTACCATCTTTCTTCTTAACAAACAACACTGGGGCTCCCCAAGGCGAAGTACTAGGCTGAATTATATTCCTCTCAAGCATATCCTTGAGCTGTGCTTTCAACTCCTTCAATTCAGCCGGTGCCATTCTATAGGGTGCCTTAGCAACTGGTGCCGCTCCTGGCATCAACTTGATCTCGAATTCTATCTCTCTATCCGGCATGTTTCCCGGTAACTCTTCTGGAAACACTTCGGGGTATTCCTTGACTACAGGGGTCTCCTCTAACTTAGGTTTTACTGCTCCACATCAAGCTGCGTACAACAAGTAGCCTTCACAACCTTTCGACAAGCCCTTATAGCCTTAACATTTGAAATTATAGGGTGACGCTTCTTACTAGGCTTGTAAATGTTACCTTGATAAGTCTTATCTGATTTTCCGGTATCTTAAAGGTCACTCTCTTTCTCTACAATCCAAGTGGACGAAATTCTCGGATAGCCAATCTATTCCAAGAATCACATCAAAATCTGAAAAGTCCAAAACCGTAAAGTCACTCTTGCAACAATACTTTCCAACTCGAACCTCTACCAGGGGTATCAACTTGGTTACCTTAGTCACCTTCCCTAAAGGTGTTGTTATCTCCAAAGTATTTCTTAAAGGTTCCATTGGCAAGTTAAGCTTCTTAGCTATCTTAGTTGACACAAAAGTATTAGACGCTCCCGTATCAAACAACGCCGTAACTGCTAAGTTGTCTAATATTATTGTACCTAGGATGTAAATTCATTTATTTAAATACAAATACAACATGATTTAAATCGTGCTATAAAAGTACTCAAATAAATTAAATTAAACAAAAGGTACTGAAATAACATTATCGTCGGTTCGCTATCTCAAGATCCACTTGCAAAGACTCGAATCGGGCGACTTGGGCCGCCTTTCCCACTTCCTTGCTTCGGAATATTCGAACTCCCTTTTGTGGGACACATCTTGGCAAAATGTCCTAAATCTCCACAGTAGTAGCAGCCTCCTGTATTAGCCTTACACTCACCTGAGTGATTCCTGTTGCACTTAGAGCATAAAGGTGCTCCGGTGGGTGGCTTACTCGCTGTAGGGGCCGTTGTCTTCTTGAAATTTTGTTGGGGTGCTCCCCGGCTATTGCCCTGGCTTGTTCCAAAATTCCTCTTGCTCCCGATAACAACGGTGGCCTTCTTCCTGAATGTCTCAACCTCTAAGGCCTTATTCAACAACTCAGCCATGTTCTTGGCTGTGAAACCCAACATGCCAGACTGTATCTGATATGATAACCCTTCCTTGTATAGGGCCATCTTCCTCTCTTCTACCTTCATCAACTCAGGGTAGAATCTTCCCAATTCGTTAAACTTGTTGGTGTATTGTGATACTGTCATGTAATTACCTTGCTTATGCTTTAGAAATTGACTTGCCATGTCTGTCTGCACTGTTGCTGGAAAATACTCATTATAGAACATTGCCTTAAAGCTTTCCCAATCCGTCACTTTACCATTACTGCTCTGTATATCATCTATCCATGCTTCAGCTGCACCCAAAAGGAAACTAACCGCCAACTGTGCCATCTCGGTCTCAGGGACATGTATGTTCCTACATGCCTTCTCAAAACTCCTTATCCACTCTTCGGCCTTCGAATGCTCGACATTCCCAAAGAAGTCTTGAACTTTGTTCCTCCTTAATCTCGTATACCAGTCAATCGGTGGTGCTTGCTCAGGTGCCGGTCTAACTGGTGGGGCTTGTGGATAAACTGGAGGGTATTCAAAAGGTATCTCTTGCTGTTGAAACTGGGGTTGATGTAAACCGTAGGGTGGGTAACCAAGACCTTGTTGATGGTCAAAACAGGGTGGAGGTGGTACAGTAGGTCGGGGAGTATGACCCACTGGAGGAGGGTAAAAGGTCTGATGCTGCTGATGAGAAAACACTGGTGGAGAAGGGTAGCTCACTGCTGGGGGATAGATACTAGTTGCTGGGGGTACGTAGACTGGTGGAATGTCTCCCACTACAGTGACTCGTATAGGTGCTTCTCCTGGTTCTCCATAGATGTAGTTGTACCTTGGTGGAGGGTGACTTACTGGTGGCGGTACTAAACCCACTGGAACGTCACTTACCAAGGAAAACTGAACCGAACTTCCCACATGCCATTATGGGTGTTGCTCCTGATGAGGTCGCGGTGACAAACTCCGCTGAGATCGTGGTGTAGGGGTTGCAGTATGAGGGGGTGGAGTGGGGCTCGGGTGAGGTGAAGGATTCGCGCCACGAAACCGCTCTAACAAGCTGGCGTAGGACTCTCTCGTACTCCTCGAAGCTTACGCACCCGCCCGGTTCTCGTGAACACCATCACGATGATCAACGAAAACCAAATCGTTACTAAGAGGTCTAAAGAGAACTTATCTTAATAGAAAGAAAGCCTAAAAGACGCTTCTCTCGATACCAATCATAACGCCCGCCCGGACACCGAGTCCTTATCCGAAATCGAAAGCGCTCGGCACGCATAATATTAAATAAATAATATTACACGTAAGCCTCTACTACGTCAGTATCAAATAAAAGCAAACGGAAGCTAAAAAGACTCGGGTAATTTTTTCAAACATCTTAGAATAGAAATTCAAGAACTAGAGAAGGAAATGTAAAGTTATTACATCCGAAACAAAACCAACGAATCCCAAAACAAGATTTAATTCCAAAGTACTAAAAGTAAACTACAAAATCCAATAATAATCCAAATCTAGGAAATAAATAAAGAAATGAATAATAATTAATCAAAGTCTTCAACTCCAGGCGCCCTCAAACGTCGTCATCAAAGTTCTCTCTCGAACTCATCATTTACTGTTCGTCTTCTCTCCCCCAAACACATAAATAAACATGCATTTGAGGTAAGTACAATGTACAAAGTAAGAAGTAGAAGCTACAATATAATTAAGGTTTATTATTAAAAGATTTGCCTTACTGAGACCGACTCGATCTAGGGTTCACTACATGCCCATCGACACGTCGTGACTATACGTTCTAACTTAGCTTATCTTTGTTACATCATTACTCAAGGACACAATGCATGGTGAAAATTCCACCACGAGATATACTTGCCAACTACGGTGATTAGCACCGGTAGTCCCGGGATCTCCCCGGTATGCATATACGTTCGATGGATTTCCTCCACTACCCTTGACCTTTTGAGCCGATGGCGTTGTCCACCTTTTATGAACGTATCACATCGCCGATTTGAATCGAGTGCTCAACCAAGAATAGATGACGTTTTAGCTTTTACTACACTTATGTAATCATTAATGTGAATTAACTAGTCACCTAAGTGTTTTCAGAATAATACTCCCTTATCAGCTCTACTCCCTCACTTAGACAACTAGACATCACATCCTATCAATTACACAGACATTGATGAACCCTAGTTCATCAAAGCACAAGCCCTTTCATGCCCCTTCCGACGGATCCGAACTTCAACTCCCTTTAAGAGTACATTCGGTGTTTTAAGCGAACGAATCGAAACTCAATCGGGGCTTGTTCATATTTAATTAGTGTTATTAAATCATGAATTAAGTTAAAATTCAAAACATAGCTTAAAACAACATTATATAGAAAACTGGGGCAATGCGTGCGCATTACTCTAGAATGCTTGCGCATCCCTGCTGCACTTATTCTAAGCAATCCTGCATCAGGAGTGCGTGCGCATTGCTAGCCAATGCGTACGCATCCTACGCTGAAAAAGCCCTAGAACCTGTTTTTCAACACTTAACGATCTCTACTCGTTTTCAAAACATCATGCACATGAATTATAGCAGAAAAACATTAGAAAAACATGTCTTTTAAGATCCAAAACAAAACTTAATCATTAAACATCATCTAAGCTTAAAACATGATACAATATGCATCCAAAACATGATCTATTCTACTCTAAACCACAATTAGATTGTAGGAAGAGCTTCTTACCTTTAGCAAGCTTATTCCAACAAAGAAACTCAGAGAAACAAGCCAGCTAAAACCGATCTTTCTCTTATCAAAGCTTCAACTTTCTCGCAATCAAAACGTTGCCTTCTTCACAACGATTCCGGCGCTCTACTCGATCCGAAAACCGTCAAGAATTGCTTTAACAAACCGATTGAAAACTCTCAGCCCTAATTTTTGGCTCACACGCAGAGAGTATAAGGAGGTGGAGAAAAATCTGATTTCTAAAAGGTTATAAGAATTGTGGGATTTATTCTCCTTAAATAGAAAATCCCAAAAAAGATAGAGATCTTATTATCTTCCTTTATAATAAGATAAAAAAAAAAAAAGGATAAAGATCTTATTATCTTCCTTTATAATAAGATAAATCCCAAAAAAGGATAAAGATCTTATTATCTTCCTTTATAATAAGATAAATCCCAAAAAAGGATAAAGATCTTATTATCTTCCTTTATAATAAGATAAATCCCAAAAAAAGGATAAAGATCTTATTATCTTCCTTTATAATAAGATAATTCCCAAAAAAAAGGATAAAGATCTTATTATCTTCCTTTATAATAAGATAAATCCCAAAAAAAGGATAAAGATCTTATTATCTTCCTTAACTATATACATATATATATTTCGAAATATACATATATAATTTAACAAATACTTAAACTCCGAATAAAAGGAAACGAACCCAATATTTCGTTTTCGCAAAATGACACGTCTGCCCTTTCCCGAAAATCGGAATATTACAAATATTCACCGCATGTATCATAGATTTCTTGGTAAGGTTTTTTAGAGCGATTTCTTGGTAAGTTGATCCGACGGGTGTAAGCCGCTTATACTAGCAAAAGTACTAGGTCAATCGTAGTATAACAAAGGCGAATCAAGGTCGATCCCACAGAGACAATGCAACATCGATGATAAACGCACTAAATCCAATTAAGAACACATATAGTGGTCTACGGCCAACGTAAAGAAAGAAAATAAAGTGGTTTCTCCCCCACTAATTAACCTATCTCTTAGCTTGGTATAATTAATCGTCATGTTTACGTCCCATTTAATTTTCCGAGTTAATCAGAACATATATTTTAATTCAGTTTTAGCTACGGGTGCAATCTCCTAAACCTGTTTACATACATTGTAAGGACAACAAACGTCTATGTGCAGTTAACCTCATTAGGTTGTATTAACCCACACGCATTAAGTTCTAGAATGTGCCGGCTTAGACACATCATAAACCCTAGCCGACATAGGAAAAATACGCAGCTTCGATTTCTTGACCTCCAAGCACTCGTTGTTGCAGCTAGGCTTCCGAAGAAGAGGGTCCTACTTCAGCCTCTTTTCTTGGAAGATCTTTTCTTGGACTTCTTTCCTTCGACCCAATAACTCTTCTAGCCCAGATTCATTTCTTCATTTCTCCCAGAAAGTGGTGCACTTGAAAAGTACGCAAAACGAGAAAAAACAGTATCGGCTCCAAAGGGTAATCATGTAAATGCAGAATCAACAACTAAGAACACACAATAAGCACTTGACATGTATTCCGCACAATGTTCAGACTATCTTTCATCGATTGAGCAGAATTCAGGGAAATTAATAGTAGAATAAATTGTACTAAATAGAATGTGATCAACTACACCCCACTTAACTTTTGATCGCCCGAGCAAAAAAGGAAAGAAAATGAACCTTCGGACCAATATTCAAGTTAATTAAAAACATCTTCACGTCAAAAAGTCACGACCATAGTCATGTCATCCATCATCCATCAGTAACGCATGAATCATTATTCAACTCATGCACGTGTGTGTGTGTGTGTGTGTGCAAATAACTCTCAAACATCAGCAGCGTAGTGTTGAAATAGTGTCCTAAACCCAATTGGGTTGACTCGGATCATTTCTACTATTTCTTTATGTTTATACATATATTAAATGGCTTTTCTGTTGTCATATACTTATTCTTTTATAGAACCAATTATGAATTGTTATATGATAACTTCCTTAGTATTAAACCGTGATAGAGAAATCATGATAGGCGATTATGGTTGATGAGATCTCTAATCACTTTAATAAGTTTGATACTTAAATGTCTCTAGGCTTATGTACTATTAAACAGGGCATTGATAGTACAAAAAGGCTAGCACGAATTAGATGTCTTATGTCTTTAAGGGCAGGGATAGATCTCGTCTATCGAAGTGTAGAGACACTTGGACTGTACGTGGACGTGTATTAGAGAATACGTACGTTAGACTGACCCACTTACACTGTTAAGTGTCACACTATGTGACAGTTGTGTAATTATCCTTAGGACCGGAGTCTACATAGCATCACAGTGTGGATTGTCATGCTTAGACACTATTGAGGTTTTCCCTAGCCTTGGGGCGATCATGCGGTAGTGATTGAGTGTGATACCGAAGCATGCGGAGTATACATGTTTGGTCGTCCGGGAATCGCTTGCCCTATTAGTATGGGTGAATATCCGAAAGGGCCTTCTTATAAGGAATGTCTTAGTCTCGTGAATATTTGCAAAAAGTAGAAGTAAATGAGTTACTTTGAGAGAGCATGATATCCAGATTATAAGATACGGTCGTTGATGTTTGACACTCAACGTACGACCGTATGGATATTATTATAGCGATAGGATTCTCTTTACACGGTAACTGTTTCACATGAAAGGTAGTCGTCATTGCATTTGACTCTTCCGATGATTGGGGGTCACGGTGTGTTGCTAGACGCTATCCCGTGATCGTTAGGCATGAAGGGCATTTTCATAATTTGCACTTTGTGTCTACGGCCAACATATTCGGAAGCCTATCGGGTCACACACATAAGAATATCTAGCCGGATTAAAATGTGGTTATAGTTGATAACCAAATAAGGAAATAATTTATCCAGTACTATAAAGGTTATAATGGTAAATTAATATGATGGTATTTATTTATTATGAATAAATATAATACAAGATATTAATTGTGTTGATTAATTAAATATGATATAGATACATATATTTTGAAAAAATATATATATATGATATACTTGTATTCTGTAAATTAATTAATCATAGCATTATATTAATTAAAGAAAATCTCAATTCCCAAATTAGTGGGGAAATGGGGTGTATTGGATACATTTGGTTTGTGCAATTTAATTAATAAGATTACCATATATTAATATTTGATATTAATTGATTTTTGGAAAATAGATTTATGGTAATAAGATAAACATAGTCAATATAAGATATTGACAATATCTTGGAAATATTTAATATAGGATATTAAATTAAATGAGATAAATCAATCAAATATATTTTCCTTATTTTATTAGGAAAATATTTTATTTCTCCTCTATCTACTATGAAGCTAATCCCAATTAGATTGGGATAGCAAATGGGTGCCCCATACTCCATATAAAGGAGGGATTGGCTAGCTCTTTTGTACATCACAATTCCAAGAGCTAATAGTTCTTGTGAAAAATAGAGAGCTTCTTACAAAGAGATTTTAGATAGAGAAAAAGTCTGTCTAGCAACCGAGTTTTTCTGGTAGCAATCCATGATGAGATTCCGGCAAAGTGTTCGTGTGGATCACCGGTAGAGGCCGAACGCTTGGGCGGATTCGTGCAGAAATTACAACCGTAGACAAAGCGTCAATCCAATTGGATCAACCAAGGTATTCACCGTCTACTACTTATTTGTTTATTGCTTAAATAAAGTTGATCCTGGTTAAAAGGAAATAAATTTTTGAATTCCTCTGCGTTCCTGCGTAGATTTCCTAACATGTAGATCGATTAATTTTTACCAACTCGGGTCTAACTAGCAAATCACAAGAATGTTTGTCCCTTTACGTCATTGATTTTATAATTTGATTTATTCATTTTAATTGTAGGTCAAGTGAACTGGCAAGGCGGATCCAGAACCGGGTATACTCCAAGGCTCGCATTTATCTTGTTAATTATTATTTGTCCGAGGGCCAGGTAGATTATCAATTAGAAACTTGCAATGGTGGGTTCCTAGCAAGAAACTTTATCATATCATACACCGAACTTTCTACCCACTTGCCAAAGAATTTAATTCTTTTTCGGGCAGGTTGGACACTCTAAAAAATCTATCTATCCTCACGGTCCGCTCATTTTGATAAACTACCGAATCCGTGAATCCTTGGCCCTTATTAGATCCACAACTTGACCTAAATGACCATAGGGAGAACAAATCTCGGGAAAACTAGGTTCCACTCAAGTCAACTTAAGGCATCATCTATACACACACTGAAGAAAGTGAGTTATACGTGCTTAAAAAGTGGCTCATAAGAAGAATATGCGGTCAATTCGCAACTAATTAAAAAGTTGACACG
The DNA here is from genome assembly GCA_026214975.1 of Gentiana macrophylla. Lineage (NCBI taxonomy): Eukaryota > Viridiplantae > Streptophyta > Magnoliopsida > Gentianales > Gentianaceae > Gentiana > Gentiana macrophylla. Next base: position 87,360,725 of record CM047806.1, read on the forward strand.
ACTTTTATCTATTCGTTTATGAAACGGAGATGTAATTAATTAGCTCCAAAAGCTCAAAGAATTCATATATTTACAATATTGTTCGAAAACTAATAAAAAATTAGAGTGGTGAAAAATGCATCGAAAAGAATCTAAATAATCACAGATTGGAAAAATACAACGCCAAAAGCTAAGTGACATCCATACCCCCACTTAATCTCAACATTGTCCCCAATGCTGAAAAGATTAAAAGATAGAAAGGAACTTAGCTTCGTTATACACGGAGCTCAAAAGTAAATCCGAAACATCATGGGCAAAAGAAATGGTCCGTGAAAAATCTACAATGAATCTTATATACAAAATAAAGCGACTTCTAGAGGTAACAGAAACCGATAAAACAATTATGACGGGAGTATGAAATCAATAACATGAAACTTCAAACAAATTAAGCCAACAAAATTTATTATATTTTTAATAAAAACTACAAATTTAACCAAATTCGGAAGTACTGAAAACGAAAAAGGAAAAGAGAAAACAACAAAAGAAAAGAAAAAACTAGAATAGGCATACGAATAAGAAAAGTAGTAATCCTCCTCGTCCTCCGGATCGTCAGATCGTCTCTCAAAACCTGGAGAATGTGCTGAGGAAGTAGAAGGACCGGCAACTGAAGAAGAAGCAGCACGACATGGGGCAGGTCTGGGTGGAGCGGTAACTAGTGGAATGCCAAGATGAGATGATGTGATCAAACTTTGTATGAAGTGAGGAAATCTCCCTGACAAAACCCTTAATGATCTCATGCTGAGATCTAGCTCCACCATGAACTAGGGTGTTTGCCCGCCTCTTTACTCTATGACTCCTACGTCGTCCATCAACAGTCACTGTTGCTCTGTTCAGAATAGGCTTGGGTTCCAGCCAAAACTAGGCAACCAGCCTGCATCACAAGTGCGTCGTTCATATGGCCAAATGGAAGCAGCTCTTAGGTGGTTCCGGCAACATAACGGATGCGGCTGTGCGAGCAGACCGGCATTCACCTCGGACTCCTGCTCCAGAAAGAACACAAGGGCGGCCTTCCTCGGCATGACCGAAGCATAATGATCGTACAAAAATAGTATGTGAAATAACAAACCGATGCAATACTCTCATGTCCCATGACATGTCATTCTCCATAATGATTTCAGGGCCTCGAATGAATCTCTCTGCCAATCAACCTCAAAATACTCAGCTATCATCTCCAACCTCTCCATATTCGGCTCCAGCTTAGCCATAGTGAACTCATCCCGACTGATGGGTGTGTCACCAATGCGGAAGTACGCATTGATCCTCTCGATAGAGAAATCAATACTACACCTTGAACCATAGCAATCTGATCTCGAGGGTTAAGCGATACATACACATAAAATTCACGCATTATCGTGCCATTGAAATTGGCCGGGACCTCGGCCATAGCCAACCAATCTTGGTGTAGAAGAATGGCAGGTAAAATCTCACCACAATCGTCTAGATCGACGCCTCTCTCGCGGGCAACAAGACATGCATTCCAGTGACGGTGGAATGCCTCGTAAATCTGTAGTGATGCAAACTGCTCAACTCATTAATCATGGGGTTAACATCTCCTTCAACATCCCGATGTCCACTGGGTCTTCTGGTGGTACGACTATGTTTGGAGGGCATTAAAACTGAAGATGATGATTGTCTATGAAAGCTTGTTACTGAAATCCGGAGCTCGATTTAGCGGCATAAGGGCTCGCTATATAAAACTGAAATTTCCAAAATTTTTGGGATAGATTGATACTGGTGCTGACTAGTAGATTCCGCTTTTACGGCTAATGCTTCGCTGGTTCGAAGGCCTGAAGGTCTGATTTTTCCTGGAAATTGCTGCAAGCGATGAACAAAGATGAGGAATAAGGTACATCATTGGTGGCAACAAGAACAGAAAAACAGAAGCAGGGGTTATGGCTTGGTTTAGGGTGTGGTTTAAGATGGCTAAAGTTGAGAATGATGGTGTTGGTGTGTTGACCGAATTATGTAGATGAATAATAAGAAATGTGTATGGAGGTTTTGAGAAAATAAAAGTGATGGAAATTGAGATGGTGTAGGTGGTTTATATTGGAGGAGAAGTTTGGAGGTGGAAGGTTTATGGGGGATAGTGGGAGAAATAATGGTGGGGAGTGATTGGGTGAGGTTGAGTGGATTGAGGGAAGGAATTGATGTGGGTTTATAGGGTAGGAGGAAAAGGTGGGAGAGTGTGAAATGTGGCTGCAGCTGTTCTGTCAGGCTGCTAGCAATGGCGTGTAAGTAGCACGCGCTTCCGAAGTAGCTCGGAATACTTTCAGACCTCAAAAATAGGGTTCTGCAATGCTCGCCTTTGCGGCAGGGCTACCCACAAATTTGAACGTATTTTTCTCCCAAATGTTCTCAGACTTCGTTCCATCATATCCTTCCCCGAATCCTTCTTAATTTTCACTCCATACGGATTCTTCCTTGACCATTTTCAGGCTCCTTTGCATTTATCTGACTCGAAACCTAACCTACTTCACTTGAGTGGCCAACAAGTAAAAAAAAAACCTTCCCACCATCCATCGGCGTGTAACCTTTGCATGCGGTACGATGAAAAAAAGCTCGTCGTCCTCTTGGGTTACTTTTATTGGACTCGATCTACCTAAATGTTAGGAAATCAACTAGTTTACGCAGCGGAATTTAAAATATTTATTTCTAATAACAAGATCTACTTCGTTTAAAACAATAAACACGTTAAGTAGTTGACGGTGTTTACTTCAGTTGATCTATAAGATCGACGCTTTGACAGTCAATGGAGAATAGTAGTGCGCGCGAGCTATCCACGTGTCTGGCCTCTATCGATATCCACACGAGCACCTCGCCGGAATCCTCCTTGGATAGCTACCAGAAAAATCTGGTTGCTAGACCTGTCATTTCTCTCTCTCTCTAAGAAGCTCTCAAATTATTTTAGAAATTAGAACTCTTCTAATTGTGATGTACAAAAGAGCTAGTCAACCCATTTCTTAGAGAGAGTGGCGCCCCAAATGATCCCAACTGATTGGGAGAAGCTTCCTAGTAGATTAATGAGAAAGAAAACCTTTTACTAGTAAAATAAGGAAAATAAATATTCTAGATTTATCTCATTTAATTTAATATCTTATATTAAATAAATCCAAGATAACATTGACAATTTTTATCATATTACCATAAATTTATTTTTCCATAAATCTATTAATATCCAATATTAATATATGATAATATCTTTAATTAAATTGCACAATCCAAGTGTATCTTAATACACTAATATTGGCGCCACCTCTACCCAACAAATTGGCATCCGGAATATTCTTTAGTTAATATAATTAATATCTTGTATTTAATTTATTCATAATAAATAAATACCGTTATATTAATTTAATCACTATAACAATTTATAGTCGAGATAAACTTTCCTTATTTGGTTATCACTATAACCGCATTTTAATCCGGCTAGATGTTCTTATGTGTGGGTGGCCCGATAGGCTTTCAAATATGTTGGCCGTAGACATAAAGTGCAAATTACGAAAATGCCCTTCACACCTAACGATCATGGAACATCGTCTAGCAACACACCGTGACCCCCAATCATTGGAATAGTCAAAAGCAATGACTACTACCTTTCATGTGAAATAGTTACCGTGTAAATAGAATCCTATCGCTGTAATAACATCCATACAATCGTATCTCGAGTGTCAGTACATCAACGATCGTATCTTATAATCTGGATATCATGCTCTCTCGGAATAACTCAATTACTTCCTCTTTGCAAAGATTCACGAGAGTTAGACAATCCTTATAAGAAGGCCATTTCGGATATTTACTCCAAATCATAGGATACGCGATTTCCGGACGAACAAACATGTAGCCAACGCATGCTTCAATAACATACCCGAGCACTACCGCATGATCGCCCCATGGCTAAGGGAAACCTCAATAGTGTCAAAGCATGACAATCCACACCGTGATGCCAAGAGGACTCCGGTCTCAGGATAATTACAAAACTGCCACATAATGCGACACTTAATGTAAGTGGGCCAGTCTAACGTACGCATTCTCCAATACACGTCCACGTACAGTCCAAGTGTCCCTACACTTTGATAGGAAAGATCTATCCCTATCTTAAATAGGATAGAAGACATCCAATACGTGCTAGTCTAATCATACTATCAATGTCCCGTTTGACAGCACATACGACTAGAGACTTTTAAGTATCAAACTTATCAAAGTGATTAGAGATCTCATCAACCATAATCATCATCATGGTTTCTCTATCACAGTTTAATACTAAGGACGTTACTATATATTCAATAACATAATTGGTTTATAATGATAAACAAAAATGTATAATAACAAAAGCGTTGTTATTAATCATAATAAAGTTATTACATGAACTAAATAGATTGTAAATGACCCGACCCGGTCGGATTCAGTCCAACCCGATTGGGTTTAGGACACTATTTCAACAATCTCCCACTTGGCCTAAAGCCAATCACTCATACGCCTAAGCCCATGCATGTGACCATGTTTCTCATTCTTTGCCTGTGACAATGCCTTGGTTAACGGATTAGCTATGTCATTCGTGTGGACTTTCTCTATCTTTACATCTCCTCTATCAACTATCTCTCTAATCAAGTGATAGCGCCGTAGCACATGTTTGGACTTCTGATGAGACATTGGTTCCTTTGACTGAGCAATTGCCCTATTGTAATCACTGTACAGTGGGACTGGACCTTCAATAGAGGGAACCACACCAAGTTCAGTAATGAACTTCTTCATCCAAACCGCTTCCTTTGCCGCCTCCGAGGCTGTTATATACTCGGCTTCCATTGTAGAGTCTGCAGTAGTCTCATGCTTGGAACTCTTCCAGCTCACTGCTCCGCTGTTAAGCGTGAAAACAAATCCAAACTGTGACTTTAAGTCATCCTTGTCAGTTTGAAAACTGGCATCTGTGTAACCTCGTAATACCAAATTACTGTTCCCGAAAACCAGGAACATATCCTTAGTACGTCTCATGTACTTGAGAATATTCTTGAGTGCAATCCAGTGACCATCAGCTGGATTTGCCTGGTACATACTAGTCATACTCAGAGGGTATGAGACATCCGGTCTAGTGCGCAACATAGCATACATGATGGACCCAATAGCCGAGGCATAAGGGATCCTACTCATATGTTCCTTTTCCTCCTCTGTCTTCAGACACATTTCCTTCAACATGTAGACCCCATGAGACATGGGCAAAAATCCTCTCTTGGATTGCTCCATATGGAATCTCTTCAGCATCTTGTCTATATAGGTGGATTGTGACAGACCAAGCAACCTCTTAGATCCTATATAGATCTTGATTCCCAGAATATAGGCTGCTTCTCCCAAGTTCTTCATAGAGAAGCTCTTGGATAACCAAAATTTAACCGACTGTAACATAGGAATATCATTCCCTATGAGCAATATGTCATCCACATAAAACACTAAGAAAACTACGGCACTCCACTAACCTTCTTGTAAACACATGGCTCATCTTCGTTCTTGATGAAATCAAACTTTTGATAGTCTCATAAAAATGAATATTCCAACTCCGAGAAGCCTGCTTCAGTCCATAAATGGACCTTTGTAGTTTGCACACCATCCCAGCATCATCAGTTGTGAAACCCTCAGGTTGTGTCATGTACACTTCCTCTGACAGATTTCCATTAAGGTAAGATCTTTTCACATCCATCTGTCAGATCTCATAATCATGGTATGCTCGCCCAGCATGAGCTCACCCAGAATGATCACGCCTAGCATGAGCTCGCCCAACACGAGCTCTCAAGATCTCCACTATAAGCTCTCCAAGTACGAGCTCTCCAGATACGAGTTCTCAAGCTCTCAACTACGAGCTCTCAAGATACGAGCTCTCAAGAGATCCACTACGAGCTCTCAAGCTTTCCAAGTACGAGCTCCCATGCTCCCAGTACAAGATCTTCAGGTACAAGCTCTCATTGGCATTTATTCTCATTTCCACGACTTGAATTATTACAATTTATGGAACTCATATGGCAGGTCAAGTTATCTTATTTTGGAACTCTCCCTACCAAAAGTTGCGGGACAAGCCTCCTTATTTTTGGTACTCACCAAAGATCAGCTCGCCATGAGATGTGATTTCTCTTCACCAACCATAAACCCATCCGCTTCATAGTGCGGCACCATAAGACCGTCCGCTTCATAGCACAGAACCATAAGATTGTCCGCTTCATAGTGCAGCACCATAAGACCGTCCGCTTCATAGAGTGGCATCATAAGCCGGTCCGCTTCATAGCGCGGCATCATAAGCCGGTCCGCTTCATAGCGCGGCACTATAAGACTGTCCGCTTTATAGCGTGGAACCATAATACCGTCCGCTTCTTAACGCGGCATCATAAGCCCATCCGCTTCATAGCGTGGCACCATAAGACCGTCCGCTTCATAGAGCGGCCCTCACAGGGAGTCGTTTTACGCCAAAAAAGCTGACTAAGCCTATCCTCTTCACAGCGCAGCACCTCTCAGCAAGTCGCTTTATGCCATAAACACTGTCTAAGCATGTCCGCTCCATAGCGCAACATCTCTCAACAAGTCGCTTTATGCCATAAACGCTGATCAAGCCCATCCGCTTCATAGCGTGGCGCTTAAGCCCGATCACTCTCCAACTCGACACTGTAAGCCCATTCGCTCCGGCACCACATCATATTTGTAACATGCCCTCGAGCGAATCTTCTATAACCCAACTCTAGCTGGGCATCATATTTGGAACTCACCCTCGAACGAATCTTCTGTTATTCTACAACAGTCATCTTGGCATACGGTATATTTTGTCGCCGGTAACTTTACTCCATGACTCTCACTTGTACAGTGAAGAGACCAAGGAGTAGGGGGCATTGATATGTCAAAATTGGCAAAGCCCCACCAAGTCCAGAAAAGAGCCCTTGGATCCGAACCTGGCCCGTGCATAAGCCCAATAACGGATAGGGTCCTTGGCCCAACCATTCCGCCCCTCCACAAGCCGGACCAAGCCAAGCATAATCCAGCCCACGTAACGCTATCACGATTCTCATCATTGTCCAAGGAAACGAGAATGAAGCAGCAAACATCTAGCTCGATATAAAGCACTGGGGGCCGACCTACTCGCCCCTCCATCTCACCATCCTTCAACGTGCACAAAGCAAGCAAAACTAGGCAAGAAAGTTCATAAACGATGCTTATAGGATCTTAGCTCACCGGCTCTCAGCCCGCTAGGCTCTCAGTGTGCTAGGATCTCAGTGCGCCAAGCTCTCAGTCCACTAGGCTTTCAGTCCACTGGCTCTCAACCCGCCAAGATCTCAGCTCGCCAGCTCTCAGCCTTCCAGGATCTCAGTGCGCCAGGCTCTCAGGCCGCTAGGATCTCGACCGCCAGCCAAAGACAAAGACGCCAGAGCTCTCGGCCACGGGCTCTTAGCCTTCGGCTCTCTTGGTGTCCTGCTTTTGTTAGTCGGCCTGCTCCTAGCCTCTGTAAATAGCAGCATCACCTCCATTACAAAGGGGGGAGGCTTCACTTCCATAACTACGTAAATTGGGCTTAATCCCTTACAAACTAAGGGTACATAGGTAGCCACTTAGACCAAGCTCATAATCATAAATACAACATTTTCTTCATCTTGTTCTTCAAAATATTCATCTTGTTCTTGAGCATTATTTGAGGAAACACCAACTTTAATCTAGATATCCACCACAAACACTACCGTGATAATTTTGACATTATCAATAGGAATAGGACAATCTGCCTCCCATGGCACTTTGTAGTAGTCCTTTTATTGATGTTCGTGATGTAAGACTATCAAAAACTCCTACTAACCGGCACTGGTACCACAACTTCTTTCCTTATGCTCTCAACGCTTAGCCTTTTTGTGCCTTTGACATCCTTAGAATTCAAGCTCGTCATCTGGCAATCTCCTGGCATTTTCTTCAATGGCTCCAAGATCCTTATGGTTATAGCATCATTATTAGATCTTGAAGTGATGGTGCCATTGTCTATGTCCATCAAGGCTTTGCTGGTGGCTAATAATGAACAACCTATGAGTATACAAGCACTAGGGTCTTCAGGGACGTCCGAAACTAGAAAGTCAACAGGATAGTCAAACCCTCATGCACTGACCGTGTAGTCACTAAACTTGCCAGCAACCATATCAACTTGGCGATCCACAAATCGCATATCGATACGACGCTCATGCTGACCAGAAAATTTTCCTTAAGGCAAAGAGATAGAGGGATGAAGCTGCTAGCTCCTGTATTGCACAAGGCTAGCCCTAAAGATATACAGTCTATAGAAACATGCAACCTAAAACTACTAGGATCCCTTAGTTTCTCGATTCCATAGGAGTCTAGGTATTCCTTAAGCTCCGAGGTATCGTAGTCCAAGATACACTTGGGATCAGAATCGAAAGAAATATCATACACCGGTATAAGGGACTTACATCTTATGAAGTCCTTGTATTCTTTTAGGCTGTCCTCTTGGGGCTTTTCTAGACTTAGCATCCTCATTTTCCATCTTTATTCTCTTTTTAGCATCTTCATTGCAACTCGCGTTCCTTGTCCTTGGGCCTAGATACATAGATATCGGCTTTACATTCAAAGAAAGTCTGCTTATCGGTTGCATTGTGCTCGTCTGGTTCTACTGTAGAGAATCTTCTTGAATACAAATAAGAAGTGTTTTCGCATGTCCTTTAAGAAAGACAAAAGAAATACAAAAGCACGGTTAGCAAACTTCCGCTTCAGCTGGGTGTAACCCCAACTACTGCGGACCTACTAACTAAACGAACAGGGGTAAACACAGAAACACAAAGATAATCAGAAGTCATCTTCCCGTGTCTCGCTTTTACGATATGGATTCTCGTTAATTCGAGCCCATTTTTCTTTCTACTGAACATAAAACAGTACATAGATCTAAATGACTCAAGACTCAAATAAATAATAGAGAAACAGAAAGTCCTTAATTAAAGTTTCATAAATTCATTATCGAATATTGGCCATTGTCCCCGGCAACGGTGCCAAAAACTTGATAAGGCGTGTGTTAGTCGCTTATACTAGCAAGAGTACTAGGTCAATCGTAGTATAGAAAATACGAATCAAGGTCGATCCCTCAAAGACAATGCAACATTGATGAAAAACGCACTAAATCCAATTAAGAACACATATAGTCGTCTACGACCAACGTAAAGACAGAAAATAAAATGGTGTTCCTCCCTCCTAACCTATCTACTAGCTTGGTATAATTAATCGTTATGTTTACGTCCCCCTATAATTCCCTGAGTTAATCAGAACATATGTTTTAATCAGTTTTAGCTATGGATGCAATATCCTAAACTTGTTTACTTCCATTCTAAGGACTTCAAACCTCTATGTGCGGTTAACCTCGTTAGGTTGTATTAACCTACACGTATTAAGTTCTAGAAAGTGCCGGATCAAGACCCAGAACCTCCCTAGGTAGCTATCGCCACTGACTAGCACGTTCTTAAATATTGATTCAGACTATGTCCAAACTAACACTTCACTATAAGTCCTTCATGTTATTTATGAATTCGAAAAGCAGATTGGCCAGATCTAACTAAACATGAATTAAACCTTTCGATCAACGTAGCTGACGTTGAATCTCCATATTTAGGGTGACCTAAAGTTGTCTCGCAATTACAATATAGACAGTTGCAATTTTGAGTGCGGCGGTTCCTACTTCAGGAATTACATACGATCGTTCTCAATAATTCTGGTAAATTACGGGTTCGTTAAACATGCAGATTAATTAAATCACGTAGAAAAAGCTAATCAATAATATTAAAGAATACGAAGGAACGTTCAAAGCTTCATACCTTTGATAATGATGGATCTAGCTTGATCAACTCAAGCTAGTTAATGGATTGGGGATGGAAACCAATGAAACTCACAAGCAAGACAAAATCAAACTCTTATTACATATAAACTTGATAAGATCAAAAGTAAATGTTACAATGGACTGCTACAGACTTTTTATAGGCACTGTAGCTGTCTTAGACACATCAGAAACTGTAGCCGACATAGAAAGTTATGCAACTTTGGTTTCTTGTCCTCAAAGCACTAGCTGTTGTGGTTGGGCTTCCGAAGAAGCGGGCCCAGCTTCATCCTCTTTTCTTGGCAGGTCTCTCCTTGGACTTCTTTCCTTCGGCCCAATAACTCATCTAACCCAGATTCATTTTTTCATTGCTCCCGGAAAGTGGTGCACCTGAAAAATATGCAAAACGAGACAAAACAGTACCAACTCCAAAGGGTAATCATGTTGTTGGTCCCTTGAAAAGGCTTTGGTTAAGTTTAGAAGGGGGGGGGTGAATAAACTTAACACTTAAAACTTTTGGAGTTAACAAACTCAGCAAATTCGATTGCATCTTGTCGATCTCAAGAGTCTCTGCCGACCACTCGATAGTCTCCACGACACTAGATATCACTGAATTTGTTGCAGCAGAATATATTTAAATTAAGCCTTATTACTTGTTGTTTATATAGATGATACTAAGTATTGGATACTCAGTAGTGTAAGTGTGTGTAGTTCAGTTAATAGTTTCAGTAGGTTGATGTAATCAGTATACTAAATGCAGAAATTAACTGCAGAAAGTAAGCAGGCAAATTTTATAGTGGTTCCAGGTGGTGTAATCCTATCAGTCCACTCTTCTCCTGTGATGTTGGAGGTAATTCACTAGAGATATTTGAGGTTGCAGTTACAAAAATCCCTAAGCTGTCTGTCCTTCACCAATAACTATATATGGCTTCACAAACTGAACACTTGAAATAGGTAGGATTGCTGCTCCAAAGTATTCCACTGGTCCTTTAAGGGTAGGATTGCCTCTTCACCAGCTCCACCAAAAACAAAAGTCCTTGACACCCAAAAGATGCTTCACTGTCTTCAGCAGGTTTCTTGTAAAAGAAATTTTGAATCAAGCAAGTGATTCAGCTTTCAGCAGCTTGATCAGAATGAAATGATCAGCAGCTCAATGTCTTCAAGTGTGTGAACTTGATGTAACTTGATAGAAGATTACACTTGAAGAATATACTGGATCAGTAGCTTTAAGCTCAATAATGTCAGCATGGTGAATTTCTTGATAATAAACTTCATAGCTTAAGATTGATAGTTGTTTTTCATCACTTTTCATCACTTGTATCTAAATCAGGAGTCCTCTATTTATAGTAGAGAATCCTGTGCCTTATGTTTGAAATTCAAACATAGCCGTTTCAGATTTGTCCCTATATTGACTTGCTTTCTGTCCATGTACATAGTAATCGACACGGTCGGGCCTTCTTTTGTCGATTTTGATTGTCTCCCTTTGACTTGTATCCATTGGATAAAGCTCTGAATCTTTCCAACGTCCCTTTAATCTTGACCATTGATTTGTTGACAAAATAAAGACTTGTTATCTGTCCTTATCCTTGTAATCTTCCAATGTAACCTTTGATCAAATCGAAATATATATTCAGTAGGTTCCTATGTATGTAAGTCTGCTGAAATGCTTATCAGTCAGCTGTCTGAAGTCTGCTGTGTTTATAACACTTCAGATGACTGTCTTCTATCTAACTTTTGATTGTGAAGTTAGAGTACACCATTTTGAACATAACCAAGTTCCAATCACCACTTGACTTATGAAACTTAGACCTTGTACACAATGTATATGAAATCAGTTTAGGTCATCACAGACTTCCCTAAATTCTGATTTCATATCCTTGACTTTAAATACTAAGTTTGATCCCTTAGCCTTCAATAACTGAGTTTGAACCCTTAGACTTCAGTCTTCAGCAGATTCCTAACTAGTCTACTGACCTAGTTACCTTACTGGCCTAGACAGGTCTGCTGATGAAAGTCAGCTGACCTTTTACAATGCTTGTTTGATCAAACCTATACAAAGATCAAACTCTAATAAGCCTATACATTTAATCTAGACATCTTTTTGCCTTTGCTCTATAACAGCTAGTCTGGCACTCATCACTAAAACTTAAAATATGTCCAACACATGTAAATGCATAATCGACAACTAAGGAACATGCACTATGCACTTGACATGTATTCCACACAATATTCAGACTATCTTTCATCGATTGAGCAGAATTCAGTGCAAATAATAGTATAATAAATGGTATTAAATAGAGTGTGATCATAAGTTAATCCGATTTTTTGTTTCTCTAAAATATTGGGTTTCGAGTATTTATCAAAATATGTAATTTTAGCTTTATCTAATCATAAATCTGCGATAAATTTAGGTGATACATCGTTTGCATTAGTTACCGTCATGTGACGCCCCTGATCTGGATACCGAGTCCTAAACTGGAAAAAAGACATCCGACACGTTTATAATTAAAATTAATCGATTATATACGTAAGCCTGAAAGCATCATCATCAGAGAACAACACACAAAACGAAAGGTAAAACTCGGGAAGCTAAAAGATTCTACAAACATTCAAAAAACAACACAGGTTGAAAAAAACGACATTCCAAAACCTATTATACATTTATTGAAGATCAATTCAACTATTACAATTCTTGCTTTACAAGTAGAATGTACAACTATCTCAATCTATAACAAAGGAAAATGGAAGATTCTATACCAATAATGCAATAGAATAAAAGAAAGATAAGCTTCAACGGAGGCAACTTCGGGAATCACTCTCGATCGATCTCAAACTCAACTTACACCAAAACCACATTGTCGTGGTAGGGAACACTAATAAAAAGGTAAGGAAAAAATACTTAGTAAATGGTATAAGCACCGAATCTACACATGCTATTACACAAGAGTCAACAATTATAATATCACAATGTTCAAGTAGCCCACTCCCATCCACTAGTCTTACTAGCACACACGACCAAGCAAAAACATTTGTTACACGTTGATCCAATGACATTTTGCATAGTTAAGACTGCACCATGACACATTCAGCACCTCATATGACACGAACTTGTCCGCATGGGCTTGCCGATGCTGTAAAAAGGCAACGTGCATCACCAAGGACCCACATGTTTTAACTTTTAGACTCATCAAATATGTATTAATGTTGTTAACTAACCACTTAACAATTTCACATAAAAGGCTCCTTAATGACTTCTAGACCCTAAACCAACTCTACATTACACTACCTAGCACATTGCAAAGAAACATTGGCATCTAAACCAATATCCACAAGGCTAAATAATAAGGTTTCCGATGATCTCAAGTTTCTCCCCGCGGAGGATCCCTATAATGTGCTGAGGCAAATCCACCAGAAACCAAACCCTTGATTTCTCCATATAACAAGTAAGACATTGATCATCAAGTCAACATCACGTAAGGTCAAATGAAATGTGTTCCAATTCTCTCGTGAAACACGATGCGTAGCCACTAAAACACACACATTTTAAAACATTTGACATAAGTCTTTACACTATGGCATACTTAAAATGAAAACAATCCACAAACTCTATGTTCTGATAGGCCCGCACCTAGCTCATCATAGGCCCGCGCCCATGACCATTTTTGCCTAGAAAATCAGCCATCACTCTAGGATCTAATTCCATGGTTTTCTTCACGTACTATTTCAAACACTAAGTCTACTCCAAATCCATACCAAAATAATACGAAGTAATTCTACAACTTCCTTGTAACATTATACTAGATCTAAATCTATAAAGTACAGACACGCCGCACGACGCGACATGGACATTACGACACGGTTAATGTCAAATATGGACACAACACGCCCGCGACACGTATATATAAACTAGTGGTACAATTTTATAAGATTTAAATATATGCATAATATTATAGGATATAATATTATTACAATACTATATATATTAATATTTAATGATATAATAAGATTAAACATATGCATAACTAAACTAATTAAACTAGTACTGATACATGCCACTGCACTTCCTGGTGAGAACTAGGGTTCGATTCCTATTCTCGTCTCGAATAAAAATCTCTTTTTTCTTCCCAAAAGAAAAAATCTAAATAAAACGAAATACATCAATTGACAAAACATTATTTGAGCATTAGATGATCATAAATAAATTACAAAAAACTCGAATTGTCTTATGTAGATTAAATTTTTTAAAAGATTGTTTTTTTATAAATAAATTACAAAAACTCGATTGGTTTTATGTAAATATACAATTTGTAAAGATTATTTTCTTATCATTTTTAAACAAATAATCTAAATAAGAGCATTGTTTGATCAATTATAGTATTGTAAATCATTTTGTGTCAAATAATATATAACATACTTTGCATTTTAATTAATATTTTAATCCTTTAAAAAAAGATGAAAAAACTGAAAAAGAATTCAAAAAAAATATGAAACAACCGTGTCGCGCCGTGTCGAGATATGTCGACACCGTGTCGGAAACGTGTCGCGCAGTGTCAGATTTTAATATTTCAAAACGATATTCAAAAAACGTGTCGCACCGTGTCCGAAACGTGTTGGAGGCGCGCCGGACGCATGTCGGGTCTGAAATGTGTCAGACACGGCACACGGCTACCAGATTGAAGTGTCGGTACTTTATAGATCTAAACACAAATATAACAAGAAATTCAAGCCAAAGTGATATGTGATGAAAGCCAACTTAACTATCATTTTACGCATGATTCTGCCTCTGTTTATGACTTATTTGTTGTGGTTTCGAGATAGTTTAGTGATTTTTACGTGCACTTTTTGCCACAACACGAATCACGAGACGAAAGACATTTACGTCCGGAAATCTCTTTATTTTTGGGTGAGTTGCGTGTGTTTTATTGGCATTTTTCAAGCTTGGGTTTGCAGTTTTTTTTTATTGTTATGGGTATAGTGTGATAGATGGCGTGACATGGAGCGTAACATGACACAGAGTTCGTGAGTGAAAATGCGCAAGAATTAAGTTCGAGGCAAAAATGGGTGGCACAACAGAAAGGCCGGGCACACTCCGGGCAAAGACCGGGCGCACCCCCAGCATTGCATCCTAAAAATGGCTAAAAACGGAGACTCCGGGCGCACGCCGGGCTAGGCCCAGGTCATGCCGGGTTGAAGGCAAAAAGGGGGCAAGCAAATGAAGAATCATTAGGCGCACGCCCGGCAAGAGTAGTCGCTAAAGGACGACGCGGACATGAGTCCCAGGCGCACGCCGGGTTTCCCTAGGCACACGTCTGGGCAGGTGAGCAGGTACAAAGAAAAGCAGAATGATGTGGCGGACGCCGGGCATCAAGAGGGCACACGCTCGGCCCATGGTTCTGACGCGAAATTTGACCTACCTAAGGTCAGTTTTGGCCTATTTAAAAGCCACATAGGTCAAATTTTTACACACAGACTTCCTATTTCAATTTTTTTTACTGAGAGTGCCTTTATTTCCTTAGAGAAACATATCTCCTTTTATTTTATCTGCATATTTCCAAGAACTCAGTACTATTATTCCTTCTATTCTACGATTGAATCAACAAATTGATGACACGAGTGGAGAATTGCTTCAATCCTTGTGTTATGTTGATTAGAATCTTATATTTCTGTGCAATGTGTTAAGTATTGTAATTTAGAGTTGATCTAAGATCTAGTGGTCTATATGAAGCCTTTTTACGTGTAATGAATCTAAGTGGTTTGCTTAAACATGTAAATACATAGTTGACTTGTCCAAAAGCTATAACATATTGTCTTCAGTTAGGCAAGTTTTTGAATCGTTTCATGCAACTATTACACCTTCATAGGGTAAGATACCAAAGGGACACATATAATATTCCACACATGGTTAGCTACCATGCCCTAGAGATGTTGATGATATGTTATGGTGCGTTCTAACCAAGAAAATTGTCATTGGATCAATGTGTGACAAATGTCTTAGTTGGTTATGTCTACTAGTGAGACTAGCAGAGGGGAGTCAACTATGTGAACATATGTGATATTATTCTTGTTGATATTATCGTGTTATGGCATGTGTAGATTTGGTGCTTATACCCTTTACTAAATATGTTTGTTCTTACCTCATTATTATTGTTTCCCCACCCCCGAGAATGTGGTTTTGGTGTAGATTAAATTCGAGATCGCTAAAGAGTGTTTTTCGAAGTTGCAGCTATTGAAGTTTATCTTTCCTTATTCTCTTGTATTAATGGTATAAAATATTTCTTTTTCTTTTGTAATAGATTGAGATAGTTGTACCTTTGGTTATAAAGTAAGAATTATAATAGTTGAATGGATCTTCGATCATTGTGTAATAATTTTGGAATGTTGTTCTTGTTGCAACATGTCTTGCATTCTTTTCGATTGTTAGTAGAATCTTTTAGCTTCCCGATTCTATGTTTTCGTTTTCCGTTTGTTCTCTAGTGTTGATAATGTCAGGCTTACGCATATAATCGATTAATTTTAATTATATACGCTCCAAACGTCTTTTTCTGGTTAGGGACTCGTTATCCGTAACAAGAGCGTTACGGTGGTGAATCTGAATTGCTAGAAATTCCTCATATTATATAGTTATTCATCCGGAATTTTTGAACTTGCAATCACCTAATTTATTACGTGAAAAAACAAAGAAACTCAATTGTCTAGCCATTTTTTTTCTTTCAGGAATTGTTTAGCCAATTTCAATTGAAAATAACTCGGTGCTTGATAAAAAATCGGTGCCTTATCAAAAGTCTATCTGAGATAAACATCCTAAGTCCTACACAGGTAACACGGCGGTAGTCTTAGTGATTATTATATTAAAAATCATGCATAAATTTTTTCGCCAGTCGGAGGACTGCAATGTCAACATCGAGGCCACTTTCGATTTTATTAGACTATACACCTTTTTTATTATTTTTATTTTTATTTTTTTACCTTGTACACTGTACTCTTTTTATTATTGTTACAACAAATTTTGGAATAATGATGTTAGCTAGAGTACGTTATCTACAATCGTTAAACTTATCTATCAAAATTTGTTTGGATTGACTATATATGTCTATGTGCTTGAAGAAAATTGGGATGGGATAATTGCATAAGACAAAAGTTAACCAACTGTCCTCTTGTAACATGAGCTTGAAGAATATTGGAGTGGGATCATTGCATGAGATAATTATAAATACAGGCAAATTATGATGAACGAATAATTCAGAATAAATAGAAAGAAAGAAGGAAAAAAAAGTAATTAAGAGGAAACAATGGAGGTTGCAATAGGGTTTTGGGTGGCAGTGGCAATTGGTATTGTACCACTGTTAGGGTTCATCATATGGTGGTGGAATGATATCCGATACGCTCTCCCGGTTGTGTTGCGGTGTTGCAAAGGCGGTGGTTCGAGGCTTCCTCCCGGTTACATGGGTGTTCCGTTTCTTGGAGAGATGCTTCACTTTCTTTATTACTTCAAATTCCTTCGCCGTCCCGATGATTACATCAATGCTAAACGACACAGGTAAGATGTGAACCTTTATTTATTGAAGAATTCATTGTATATGTTGTCCACAGGGGAAGGTATCTCCTTCCAAGAGCGATGGAGGCACCGAATCGTCCCTGGAATATAACATAGTGAGGTTGTGATATATATATATATATATATATATATATATATATATATTATAATTTCGATAAATAAATGTTTCGATAAATGAATAACTCGCTAAATGAATAATTTTCTCCTAGGACTCAGGCAAAGGACTAAATGAATAACTTTGTTAAATGCATCAACGAATAAGAAAAATTGAGTCCTTAAAAGTCACATACAAACATAAATGAATAATCACTAAATTAAATATATATATATATATATATATATATATATATATATATATATATATATATATATATATATATAAACGAAAATATTTCATCCAATCTACAAATGTTCACATAAGAAATAATTTCTTCTTAAAAATGCATGTAAAGTTGTTTGTTTTTTTCCTTCCACCTTAATGCATCTCCTTAATTTTTTGAAATGCATGCATAACCTCTTAAATATTTTGCTCGTGTTGTAGCAAGTAATTTTGTATGGTGACTACTGCTTAAAATGCCACTTTTGTAGTGTAGGTTAAGTATGTTTTATTTGGCTCTAAGTATTTCATACATACAATCTTATTAGTAGTTTCAATACATAATACATTGTACTTAATCCACACGTGTAGTACATTTATTCCTAATCTAGAGTCCAAAAAAAATCCTTGTAATTACTTTTTTCATAAGAATTTTGACCATTATTTTCTAGGTACATTTGTACATTAAATGTAAATATACTAATCATAAGGAAAAAACATAAAAATACTATCTAAATGAATAAATATTCATTTATCGATAAATGTATAATATATTCATTTATCGATAAATAAATAACCTCGTTAAACGAATATTTTTTTCAGGTCTTGAGGATATTCATTTATCGGGGTTATATTGTACTGTTATTCACTACTATTCTTCATTCACCTTCCTTCACCATTAACAAAGGTATGGAGATGGAGCGGGATTATACCGAACACACCTTTTCGGTAATCCGACCATTATTGCATGGACAGCAGAAGCAAACCGTTTCATTTTCAAGTCGGACACAAATTTTTTCCTGCAATGGCCGGCTGTTGAGATTGTTGGGGTAAATTCACTTGTAGTGGTTCAAGGATCAACACACACAAGAATCAGAAATATGGTCGTAAAAGCCATTAATCAACCCGATGCTCTTCGAAGAATAGCAGCAATGGTACAACCGCGTATAGTTGCTTCTCTTGAATCATGGGCTCAGAAGGGAAGAGTGTTTGCATCAATTGAAGCCAAGAAGGTGATTGATATATATTGAGATTCATATGAGTTACATTTCATGAGTACATTACATGACACATTAGCTGGCGTTTAAAATTTTATCGTTTTACAATACGATCATAGTATTTATAACTTAAAAATAAGCAAAATATAATTTGGTGGTATTGTAAAACAATAAAATTTTACGTGTTCTTCACCTAAGGCGCTGTGTTGAAAAAACTGTTATTTGCAGGTTACCTTTGAGAATATTGTCAAGTTTTTTGCTGGCTTAGAACCAGGCCCTCATTTGGATGCACTGGATAAGCATTTTGTGGGGATGGTAAAAGGAATCCGGAGTCATCCTATCAACCTTCCTGGAACTGCATACCACCATGCATTGCAGGTTATCTTCTTCGAAATTTTAGATGCAATAGATATTGCGATGCATTCTTGTGATAGAAATTGATATTTCTATAGCCTCTGACCAAGGGTGGAGCCATGATTTTAATCTCGGATGGGCTAATGAACTATATCGAGTTCGTCGAGTAGGCAGGATTAAGAATATTTTGTGGATCAAAGTGGACTACAAGGATTTTATAGTGTAATTTTGTTTTTTCGGGAGAGGTAGTTCAACATGGTATCAAAGTGGAGGTCCTGGGTTCAAACTTTGTTATAGGCCCACACTTGAAGCGGCGTGTTAAAGTGTATAAAATATTAATTATATATATCTCATAAACTTAAACTTTTGGGAGAGATAGTACGTAGTTTAACACATGACATGGGATTTTCACAATAAATATTTGTGAGATGACCATTTATTTTATAATTTTGCTTTGTTTAATTGGTTTGATTGGAATTGTGTTTTGCAATATGCATGTTAATGAATAGTTTTTTTTTTAGGGGATGTTAATGAATAGTTGAATTTTAAAATCGTACTCTTAATAAATAAATGAATATATTAATTAATATCTATATCGAACAGTGTCGAAAGAAAGCCACGGAAATCTTCAGGAAAGTAATGGAAAACCATAAGAATGGAGGGGAGGATACTGCATCTGGTAAAGACCATTTACTTAGCGGATTAATGTGCCTTAAAGATGAAAATGGAGAACATTTACGCGATGCAGAGGTGCTCGATAATATTGTTAGCCTCGTCGTAGCTGGTTATGAATCCACATCGCTATCCATTATGTGGGCTTTGTATTATCTTGCTCAATCTCCAACTGCAATCGAAAAGCTACGGGTACATATATAAATATATTTCGAGAAAAAAAAATAGCTACGAAATTGTGTGAATTAAACTATATGCATTTTCTGGCTGATGACTTGTGGAATTAATGAATTGAATTGCAGGAAGAGCATATGCCTTTTAAGAAGAATGGACGTTACATTACAAGCGATGAAATTACAAAACTTTCTTATACCAATAAGGTTTCTATACTTAATCTGTGCTTTAGAAATACAGCCTTTAATATATATATATATATATATATATATATATATATATATATATATATATATATATATATATATATATATATTTTATTTTGTTTTGAGAAAGCCTTTTATTTTAAATAAGGATAATCTATATATATTATCCTTGTTAATTTTCAGGTGGGAACTAGTGAATCCAAAAGCAGAAGTTACATACCTACCACATCGAAAGCCAGTTGATGGGTTGGAGATTAATATAAGCAAGATATGAATTGAGGAAAAAGCAAAATTCTTATTTTGCTGACAAAGCTCAAGTAGAAAAATAAATGCAAGGGTATTTTTACGTTCGTAATCATTATAACCGTATTATTTTTGTATTGCAATGAACATCTTTCAGTTGTCACATAGTAATGGTATTTGGTGAACATTTTCCGGTTGTGGCATTTGGTGTTTTGCTCTTGCTAAATTTCTTCTTGATTTTACAACAAGAAAGAAAATGATTGGGCTTTAGAGTTTTTTCCGGCCTTTCCTTCCAATTTCATCATTTATGAAAGGCCCAACAATGAAAAACCAGGTGAGTGGAGTGTTAAATATGTGAGCTGGCCCGTTATTATTTATTTTTTAAAGAGGGTTTGCTACTAGTATAGTTAGAATTAATTAATATAGCTTCCACTCAATTTTTTTTTAATATAGTTGACTTTTATTGGCATCACATTTTTTACTATCGGCATATTTTTACTTCAAACACTGAAAAAATTACTTCGGACACCATGACTATTTTTCATGATTATAACGTCAGTGACACTGACGTTGCTATTGAAAATAAAAGTCAGTGACACCGACTTTAATAGTAACGTCAGTGGCACCGACGTAATAGTTATAAAAGTGTCACTCAGTAACGTCAATCATCGACGTTTCGCTTAAAAGGAACATCGGATGACACCGGCGTTTAGTGTGGTGCCAGAAGTAGAAAAAATAATTAAAAAATGATGTCACTAATAAAAACTGTGGTGCCTTTAGAATCCACCTTAATATACTCATGTCGTCTTAGAATCTAAGTTCATTTGAAGTTTTCACACCGGATAAAAAGGGTAACATCTTTTCACACAGTTAATTATTCTGACCCAATTCGAGTCAGAAAGCGATGATTATTCTGATTCAATTCGAATCAGAATTTTATAAGTTTTCCATACCCATTACCGGTCAGAAAGACATTCTGACAAAAATTGAGTTAAGAAAACCTTTAACATTCTGTCTGAAAGTCGGTTAGAATCAACGAGTTTGCAAATTATTCTGACCCACTTTGAGTCAAAAAACGATGATTATTCTGATTTAATTCGAGTCAGAACTTTGAATGTTTTTCATATTCAATACCGGTCAGAAAGATTTTCTGACAAAAAATGAGTCAAGAATACCTTTAACATTCTGTCTGAAATTCGGTCAAATCAACGAGTGTAAAAAATATAAATTTGAAGGGTTAAAGTGGAAAATAAAATTGTGTGTATTAACAATTTTATTTGTGTGAAAAGACATTCCCTAAAAAAGTTGTTAATGTTACTACCTCCGTCCCAAAATATAAATTCGTTTAGATTTTCTCACACAAATTAAAAAAATGGTTAAGTGTCTTCAATTTTGATGGTAAAAGTCTATAATGCCCTTTGACCTCATTAATGTAATAGTTGTAAAGTAGGTGAACGTAATAAATTAGGGGTAAATGAAAGAAAAAATGTAATAAATACTCCATTGGTATTCTAAATAGACTTATATTATGAGAAAAATTCAAAAAGCTAAGCGGACTTACATTTTAGGACGGATGCATTATTAATTTTAGGGAACTTCTTGGATACAAAATGTGTGGCTACGATCAACTCACGGGTGATTTCAGTATAAATTCCTTCACCACCCAAGAACTTTCCTTAATTTTAGGATAAAAGATACATTTTTATTTTTTGTGCACACATATATAGCCGGCTTCTATCAGCACCACGAAACTGCTTCCGGCACAACATTACTCCCGGAACCCTACAAATTACTCTTAGAACCATATTGAATATTTTTATTAATTATTTACTCCAAACACCACCAAAATAATGTTAAAATTACTCTCTACACCACAAAAATAAAAAAATATGATTGAGTCATTTAATAATAATAATGGAACAAATTAACATTTTATTATCCACTATAATATCTAATCTACAAATATTAATTTTAATACATATTTTCATAATTTCTTCAAATATAAATTTCAACATTATTATCAAACAACATTAATCCAAATACTACCCCCTCACCTCCTAGTAAGGGTTTTTTAGTCCTTTTGTAAATTGTTTTATCTTTTCCTTTTTTAGTTTTCTTTTCCTCCAAGTCTTTGGAAACCGAGCTAGGGCTTCCAAAAGCCGATATATACGCTCCCAGACAGCCTTAGAATGCATATTTCACGTTCTGGTTGAAGCTTGGGCCGGTTCCCCTAGCCGTCACCAGGGGAAGCACCCCAGCTCATGTCCAGGACGAGTTCTAAGAAATCCAAGACTGACAGGCATGCTTATCCAAGGGTTCAGGAATCGGTCATAGCTCGTTCGCCCTTTAGCTTGGGTTTTGGCTCGTCTTTAAGGTAAGGAGTTCTTCTTATCAAAAGGATCCTTTTTTGTTTCAAGATTATGGTTTCATGTGTTTTTATTATCGTTTTTATGTCAACATTGCACGAAATCGTACATAACTATATGTTGCATAATTTCCGGGTAATTGTTAGACCGGAAACTGACTTCTGAGCTAAAGCCTGGGCCGGTTTCCCGTCCATCCAGCCGGGTAACCATCCGGACTGTGTCATAGGGTTAGATTCTGGGCGTCTAGGTTGCAGAAACCGTGTCCGGGACTAAAGCCTCGGCCTGTTTCTCGGACCTTCACCCTAGAAACCTCACAAACTGATCCCAGACTTAGTATCTAGGTGTCATGGACACTAAAACTAAGACTGAGGCTGAAGCCTGGGCCGATTTCCCTGACCACCACTCGGGACGGCGCCCAGACTGATCCCCAGACTTAGTTCTGGGCAGTCTATGTCTCCAGCAGGGTGTCCAAAAAGTTGTTTTTGAGTCGTAAATGGTTTTACATTCTATTTTCATATTAATAGCGGGGGATAAGATGGTAGTTCGGTGTTGTTATGGTCTTTTTATGTTCCCATAGAGTAGACATGAACTTATGTTCCCTATGTGCTCTAATGTGCTTATGTGTTTTTGCTTTTTGCTCCATCATGCTTGGCAAGGTCACAGTTATTTGAAATGTACCGAAATTTGTGCCATAGGTCCCTAATTCCCATGTCGGAGGTATGACTAACTATGCTAATCCAGGTCATTCTCGAGACGACGGTCCCTAAGTCCTATGGGTCCCTAATTCCCACGATTGGAGGTGTGTTAGTTGTATCAGCCGTGTTGTTAAGTGTCTTGGTGCCACGTAATGAATACAGCTATGAAACGACAAGACATGTAACATGACAAGTTAAGAATGGGGCTATGTTAAGTAAGTACTTAATGTAACTGAACAAGTTAAGAATATGGCTATGTTAAGTAAGCAAGTACTTAATGTAACTGAACAAGTACGTGTAAGATGAACCAAAGTAGTTAATAGGTCATGTTTTCTAATGCAGCGTCAAGTGTGGATTTACAACGGCTTTCTCTTATGTTTCAAGTTATGTTTTGAGTATTGTTTCCAAAGATTCTAAGTTGCGCTTTTTAACTACTTGTAAACTGGATAAAGTGGATTCATGTCTTGTCTCTCGGCACTTAACAACCATGAATTCCTTTTTTGATCTTCTTTCTGCGTATTGAGTATCTAGCTAGTGCTCACTCATTTATTTGGAATATGAAGATTGCAGGTACTAGTTGTTTTGAGGACAAGATTTGAGTGCTAGCGTATGAGTGGAGCAATGGAGTTGTTTATGTTTTAGTTTCCTTTTTTAGTTGTTCTTTATTTTTCAATCAAGTGGGTTGTAGTGGATAATAGTTTTGATTTCAGTTATTTATGATTTAGTTTGTTAGCAGTTGTATTCTGGATGATTATTGGAAGACCCTAAGGGTCTATTTTTCTGAGTCTTCTGCTTGTTGTTCTTCCACATGAATCTTTAATTTTCCTGATATGACACAAGGCTTACGTGGGATTTAGGGTTTACTCTAAATGTCATGCGCCGAACGTGCCATGTCCGGATAAGGACCCGTATACAGGACATGGCGTTACACTACCACTTTCATCATCTTCATTATCATACCTTCATAATATTCATAACTTCATATTCTTCATCCTTAAACAATATTCATCTTCTTCACACCCTTCATCACAAAAAATCTCATCCACCACAAGATGAACCCTTCTTCATCATCTCCTACACATGAAATCATGCATAGAAATGAAGAACATGATGCAATATCACTTGTAGGCATACAATTTTTGTTGGAAATAAAATTTAGTTTTGTTGATGATTCATCACTTATTTATTGTTTGTTTTAACCCCATTGATGAAGTGTCATAACTAACTGTTATAGTGCAAAGAAAAAAGATGTCTAGAAGACTGAATGTATAGGTTTTATTAGAGTCTGATTATTTTATAGGTTATATCAGACAAGCACTGTAATAGATAGGTTTGAGTGGATTCTAGGACTTAAGCTGAAACTGATGTCTAACGATGATTTGCTGAGGGATCAAACTCAGTTGATCATTTACAAGATTGAAGACTCAAGACTGAGGGGACAAACTTAGTTATGAAGAACTGAGGGACAAGACTCAGCTTTGAAAACTGAAGAACTGAGGGTTCATACTATGTTTATGAAGTCTAAAGCCGAGACTATAAGAAAGAATTCAGGTATGTTTGGGATACTCTGAACTGACTTTATAGATCTTGTATTGAAGGTCTAAGTTACATAAGGAATTGAAACTTAGTTCATTTAATGAGATTAACATGGTATACTCTGATCTCACAAACTTAAAGATCAGATGAACTAGGAGTACTCAGTTTTAAAGAACATTAAAAACCGAGTTAATTCTCTAAGTCAGTTGGAAACTGAAAACCTAGAAAACTCAATTTTAACTAGAGTAAGTCAGCTAATCAGTTCTATAAAGAAAATTAGAATGTTGAAGATAAAGCTACCTGATTGGCTGACAGTCTGTCAATGTCAGAAAGGACAATGACATCTAATATGTACTATGTAGTACCACCAAGGGCTACAAGGATTCAAATTCAAACATTGGAAAACCCCTACAAATAGAGCACTTATCACTCAAGAAGGAGTGTGTGTATGGAGTTCAGGATTTTTAATAAGCAAGCATTCTCTAAAGACTAACAATTAAGGGGGAAGAAATCTTTAAGAACTCATGCTAAGTCCATATTGCAAGATCAAGAAAACTTCAAGTATTCAAGTTCTTTCAAGAAGATTTCTAAGGTTGATCATACTTCAAGAAACATAGCTTTGAACAGATCATATACATCAAGAGGAATATGCTTACACACAAGTTGAATCACTCTCTTTATTCAAGTCTCAACTTTTACTGTGAAACACCAAGGTGGTGTGAGGGACAGTTCAGGTGCAGTCAGGAAGACTGTGTTTGTGGTGGAGCTGGTGAAGATGCAATAACACACTTCAAGGACCAGCGGAGTAGACTTAGTGATATAGCAATTATACCTGTTAGGGACTAAGGCTCGAAGATTCTGAAGATAGGGAATAGTCAAGGACAATCGTTATTTACTTTGTGTCTTGTAACGTTAAGTCAAGAACTTAGTGAATTTCCTCCAACATCACAGGAGAAAAGAGGACTTACAGGATTACACCAGCTGGAACCTCTATAAACTTTGTGTTATTTATTTACGCATTTAATTAGAGTATTTATACTTGTGTTTGTGTATTTGCTTACTTTTATTACATTATGCAGTTCAACACAAACGCAGTTTACACGAGTAAACTGATGTCCACACATCATATTTCAAAGACAAGCACTAAATTGATATTACAAACTTAAAAGGCTTTAAAATATATTTCGCTGCATTTAACTCAGTTGTAGAAAAAGTCAGCCGACCTTTTCTCAACTCAGTTATCTTAACTCCGAGATCTTGTAAGTTTTAGTGTACCTGAAAGAAAAGTTTTCAGTTAGAAACTTAGTTTTAGAGGACAAGTTTATTCACCCCCTCTAAAATTGTCACAAGCCTTTCCAAATGGCCAACAATTAGTATCAAAGCAGCAAGGTCAATTTTTAGTCAAGCTGTGTTAGAAGTAACTGGCACTTAGTCACTTTGGAATACTTTTTTTCCAAAATATTTTCAAACTTGCATCATAGACTCACAGACTCACATTAGAAGCTTACTTAGTTGTTCATTTTTGAGATTTGATGGATATGAAAGTAAACTGTAGGCTTTTGTTGCTGACACATAAAACTGCTTGAAGCACTTGTTGAAGATCCAGATGATAGATCAAGTAGCAAAACTCTTATCCACAATGAAAGTCAAACTGATCCAGAAAGTGTTGGTGAAGCTCAGCTCATGCCAATTAGCATTGCACCAGAAAATCACACTGAAAGTGATGAAGAAATCATTATGTTCAAATCTGACCAAACAGAAGATCACATAAAGCCAAACAAAAGGAAGCAAATAATGCTTAAAGAGCATAATGCAGAAAATCAAATTATCACAACTTTTGAGGTAAATGCTTCTACATCAAATTGTTCTAATGCAATAATCAATCACAAAAAAATTCAATGGAATTCAATGACATACTTCTAAAGGAACTAGAGGTAATTCAAAAGAGTTATGAGAATGTCAAGAAAGAAAGAGACTCATTGAAAACTGAAAAGTTTTAGATTGAATGCTGAACTTAATTTTGTCAAGTCTAATAGTAGAATACAAGGAGTTGGATCTACTGAGATTCAATATAACTAAGATAAAAAATATATTTGAATCACTAGCAAATCCAACTTCAAAAGTTTATTTCAAACTAGGAAATCCATATGAAGACAGATCAGGCTTAGGGTTTGATAATCAACAGAATTCTAAGACTAGACCTAGTTTAGCTGCTTTTAAGTTTGTGGCTACACAAAAGTCTACACTATAGAAAATTGCTGAAGATATTAGAAATGATAAAATTCAGCTAAATCTTATGCAAAAACTGACAAAACTGGAAGATCAGTCAGGAAACTAATAGATCCGATAGAAAAACTCAACAAAAATCTAAGAATGGCGAAATTGACCAAATTTCAGTTGAGTACAACAACTGACCAATCAAATCTACGATGCTAAGAAATGATTTTCATTCAAGGAATACTAGACATAGGAGAAGAGGGAGACTTTTTCCTTCTGGTGAAGACTGGATGTTCCTACTCCTATTGCTAGATCAACCAAGTTTCACAAAGATCATAAGGTTAAACCTCAATACAAAACTGTCAATCCAAGACAACAAACCTATGTGAAACAGGATAGATCCAACAATAAGAATAAAAGTGTGCATAACAAGCCTAAAAGTCTAGAACGGTATATGAAAGAAATGAATTCTATCTTTAAGATATCTAGTCCTTTGGAAAAGGAGATTAATTCAACAAAAAGGAAACCATCTTCACATGGTTCGAGAATTAATCCAAAAACTTACCAAAAAGGACCCAAGTGTTGGAAAGGTGTCCTAAACCCAACCGGGTTGGACCGGATCCGACCGGGTCGGGTCATTTACAGTCTATTTTAGCTCATGTAATAACTTTATTATGATTAATAAAAGCACTTATGTTATTATATATTGTTTATCTTCATATTATTTGTTGTACATATATAGAAACGTCCCTAGTATCAACTCTGATAGAGAAACCATGATAGTGATTATGGTTGAAGAGATCTCAATCACTATAACAAGTTTGGTACTTAAATGTCTCTAGTCCTATGTACTGTCAAATGGGACATTGATAGTATAATCAGACTATCACGTATTGGATGTCTTCTATCTTATAGAAGGTAAGGATAGATCTCGTCTATCAAAGTGTAGAGACACTTGGACTGTACGTGGACGTGTATTAGAGAATGCGTACGTTAGAATGACCCACTTACATTAAGTGTCACGCTATGTGGCAGTTGTGTAATTATCCTTTTGACCGGAGTCTTCGTGGCATCACGGTTGGATTGTCATGCTTTGACACTATTGATATTTCCCCTAGCCACGGGGCAATCATGCGGTAGTGATTGGGTGTGATATTGAAGCATGCGGAGTATACATGATTGGTCGTCCGGGAATCGCGTATCCTATTATTGGGATCGAATATCCGAAATGGCCTTATTATAAGGAATGTCTAGCTCTCGAGAATCTTTGCAAAGTGGGAGTAAATGTGCTACTCCGAGAGCATGATATCCAGATTATAAGATACGATCGTATTGACACTCAAGATACGATCGTATGGATATTATTACACCGATAGGATTGTAAGTTACACAGTAACTGCTTCACATGAAAGGTAGTAGTCATTGCTTTTGACTATTCCGATGATGGGGGTCACGGTGTGTTGCTAGACGCTATCCCGTGATCGTTAGGCATGAAAGGCATTTTAGTAAAATGCGCTTTGTGTCTATAGCCAACATATTCGGAAGCCTATCGAGTCACACACATATGAACATCGAGTTGGATTAAAATGCAGTTATAGTTGATGACCAAATAATGAAAGTTAATCTCTAGACTATAAAGGTTATAGTGGTATATTAATATGGTGGTATATATTTATTATGAATAAATAAAATACAAGATATTAATTATATATAAATTATCTTAATTAAAGAATATTCCGGAAGTCAATTTATTGACTAATGAGGCGCCACTTCCTAGGGTATAAGATACACTTGGATTGTGCACTTTAATTAATAAGATTACCATAATATTAATATAAGATATTAATTTATTTTGGAAAAATAGATTTATGGTAATAAGATAATTATATTCAATATAAGATATTGGCAAGATTAATTATAATTAAAGAGATAAATCAATCTAGAAGATTTTCCTTATTTTATTGGGAAAATGTTTTCTTCTCCTCCACACCAAGATGGGGCGCCCCTCTCACTATAAATAAGAGGTGGGTGTCAAGCTCTTTTGTACATCACAATTGCCAGAGCTTATAGTTCTTGTGTAAAATAGAGAGCATCCTATAGAGAGTTTGTGAGGGAGGAAAAAAGCCGGTCTAGCAACCGGAGTTTTCCAATAGCAATCCAAGGAGGATTCCGGCGAGGAGTTCGTGTGGATTAGCGATAGAGGCCGGACACGTGGATGGCTTGCGCACTTTACTACTCTCCGTTGACGGTCAAAGCGACGATCTTATAGATCATCAAGGTATAACCGTCAAACTACTTAACGTGTTTATTGCATTAAACGAAGAACGATCTAGAAAAAGAAAATCAAATTTTAAATTCCGCTGCGTTAAACTAGTGATTTCCTAACAGTGGTATCAGAGACAGACTTCGAGCTTAAGCAATAAGCACAATTTAATTGCATACTAATTAATCGATAGATGCAAGATTTAAATCACGAGACAGATATAACAAAAAAAGGAAACGATTGGGGGGCTCGGCCGACTGGCGGCGGCCCCCTCTTCTACGGCGGCGGCTCTAGGGCTGCCGTCGTCGGCTGTCCTCTTCCAACGGGGAGATCGACCCTTTTCATTTTGTGATATTTATTATGCATAGATATCTCTTTTGTTTAGTTGTGTCATATGACCAACCAATGGTTCAAATAGTTTGGGCCATTGGGAAACCATAGTGGCATATTAACTAAAATATTGGCCTTTCCAAATTTTGATTTGGAATAGGCCTATGCCCTTTTCAAATATTTGATTTGTAAAAGGCCTAGGCCTAGGCCGCTTCCAAAATTTTGATTTTGGAAAGTGGCCAGGCTTAAACAAAAATTATTTGGCCTTTCCAAATTTTGATATGGAATAGGCCTAGGCCCTTTTTCAAATATTTGATTTGTAAAAGGCCTAAGCCTAGGCCATTTTCAAAATTTTGATTTTGAAAAGTGGTCAGGCCTAAACCAAATTTGGTTTTGGAAGGTGCCTTTTGGTTTAGGAAACCAAATGCATCCTTTTTTGTTAAGAACCAAAAGGAAATGAAACAAATTGGAGTTTTTTTAATTTTAATTTTATTTTGAATTGTTCAAATTTAATAAAATTGAAATTAAAATCGATAAAGTTAAATGTTAATTTTATTTTCGATTAAGTCATATAATTAATTAAAATTTATTTAATTATTTGATGTGATACAATAAGACGCATAAGTAGTTAAAAATTATAATTTGATCTATTCATAAGATATAATTGTATGAAGTAGATGTTTAGATATAATGTGATTATATGGACCCCAATTGATCATAGACTCGACCAATAGTATAGATGAGAATGTTTTATTTATGTTGGTTTTGAAAAATTGTCCAAGGTCGTTATGAAGAACGTGACCTAGTTTACTTTTTGCATTTATCCCATTCCCGTTAGCTCCCCCCCGTGTGCGGCGGGTGTAATTATTTATTAGATAGATTATTATGTAACAAGAATGGAGCAAGAAGATGAAGAACAAAGAGAGGTAAAGAACCCATTGGCGTACATCAATAAAGATCCTATTGGCGGTTGCAGACTCCCTTAGTTTGTGACCTGCGGTTTCGTCAGTTTGTATTCGAAACCGCACCTAGGAAAAGTCCATGATCATACCGGTTATTTTGTGCGCGGAATGTTGTGTATGTTTTAATTTATATGATATCGTAGTAATATGCACATAGTAGATGAGGCCATAATTAAACGAAATTAATTAAGCAAATTAATTTAAAAGTATTCCCACGACAAAAATCAAGCCAAAACTGTCTCCCAATATTATAATGACGGTGAAAAGCCCTTGTTCGGATCCAACTGATCGGCCCACGTCGGGAGTTGACCTACCTCGAGTATATCGTCATTATCGAGATTTGATTGTTAAGAGATCTCATGAATACTTGGGTTATGACTCGACTAAGAATCTTGCGGTGATTGGCCCACGTCAAGACCGTTTGATTTTAGAGACAAGGGGTGGCTATCACATAGAGATGTGAACTGTCAAAGAGTTGACTAGTCAACCAATGGAAATCGAATAAGATTTGATCGATAAGAGGTACCCACCTTCGAAATTGACCTGGACGATCGGCCCTCGTTGGGGATCGAGTCAACTAGATAGGATTCCATCCACTAAAGAATTGATCAAATTCTTGAAAGCCAATTGGGAATAGTTGGCTAGTGGGAGTAAAAACCTTATAAATTTTAAATGCAAATTTAGGGTTTTAATACATGAGCTTTTACTTATTCTATCTTTATTTATTGTTGTAGAAAAATGTCAAACAAATTGAACCTTCGTTTTATCATCGACAATAAGATTGACGAAACTAATTTTCTCGATTGGGAAAGAAACCTCAAAATCATTTTGCGGCACGAGAAGATTGGCTATGTCTTGGACGAAGCCCTACCGGAGAAGCCCGCAGAGGGTTCGGCTGCAGATGCTGTCGAGAAGTATAACAAGCACTGTTCTAATAGTACTGATGCTACATGTATCATGCTTGCTTCTATGACACCTGAACTGTAGAAACATCATGAGTCTATGGACGCCTATATAATCATGGTCCACCTAAAGGAACTCTATGCTTCTCGGTCTACTGACCGAGAGAGTACGAGAGGTCTCGAAGGCCCTATTTAGTTGTAAGATGGCATTTGGGACTGCTGTGGGGTCACACGTGCTTAAAATGATCGGGTACATAGAGAGGCTTGATAAGATGGGCCACAAGTTGGAACGAGAATGGAGTATTGACTTGATTCTACAATCTCTACCTGATTCATTCTCGTAGTTCATGATGAATTATCACATTAACAAGTTAGATTGCTCCCTTGCGGAGTTATTGAACATGTTGAAAACTGCTGAGGGCACTGTGGGGAAGGGAAAGCAAGTGTTGTTGGTCACTTCGAGCAAAGGCAAGGTCAAAGCCCAGAAAAAGTCCAAGAAGGCGAAGGCTGCACCTAAGCCAACGCCTAAAATAGCAAAAGACAAATCCAAGGATGCTTGCTTCCATTGCGGTGAGACCGGACAATGGAGGAGAAACTGCAAAGGCTTCTTGAGTACCAAGAAGAAGCATTCTGATGCTTCGACTTCAGGTATATTTATGATTGAGATCAATATTGCTTCTTCTAAGTCTAACCACTAGGTATTAGATATTGGTTGTGGTTCTCATATTTGTACGAATATGCAGGCACTAAGAAGAACTGGAGAGCTAATGAAAGGAGAGGTGGACCTACGCGTTGGGAATGGAGCAAGTGTTGCTGCACTAGCCGTAGGAGTTTTTTTCTTTCATTGCCCAGTGGGCTAGTACTTGAACTTAATAACTGAAATTTTGTTCCTGCTCTTACGAAGAGCATTATTTCCATTTCCGCATTAGATGTTGATAGTTTTTTTATTTACGTTTAGAATAAATGTTGTTCTTTTTCACGTGATGTAATTTTTTATTGTACTGGCATACTTAGCAACGGACTCTTCATATTAAATATGAATGTTGACGCACTTAATATAAATAACAAGAAATACAAGACCAATGACTTGAATGAATCCTACTTATGGCATTATAGACTTGGCCATATAAACAAGAATCGTATTTCCAAACTCCATAAAGGTGGAATGCTGGATCAATTCAATTATGAATCGTTTGATACATGCGAAGCTTGTTTACTTGGCAAGATGACAAAGTCACCT
Organism: Gentiana macrophylla; assembly: GCA_026214975.1. NCBI lineage: Eukaryota > Viridiplantae > Streptophyta > Magnoliopsida > Gentianales > Gentianaceae > Gentiana > Gentiana macrophylla. The sequence continues at coordinate 87,393,616 of CM047806.1, forward strand.
TTTAGTGGCAAAGGGATAAGATCCAATGAATTGCTTGAGCTCATACATACTGATTTATGTGGCCCAATGTCAATTCAAGCCAAAGGAGGATACTCTTATTTTATCACTTTCACTGATGACTATTCTCGTTATGGTTATATATAATTAATGAAGTATAAGTCTGAAGCCTTCAAAAAGTTCAAGGAATTCAGAAGTGAAGTGGAGAAACAACTAGGTAAAGATATCAAAACACTTCAATCTGATCGAGGTGGAGAATACCTAGATGGAGAGTTTCATGACTATTTGAAGGAGAATGGGATTCTACCTGAATGGACCCCTCCCGGGATGCCACAGATAAATGGCATGTCTGAGAGGAGGAACCGCACCATGTTAGACATTGTACGATCCATGATGAGCTACGCAGTTCTCCCAAAATCATTTTGGGGGTATGCTCTAGAAACCGCATCCTATACAATGAACCGAGTTCCATAAAAGACGGTTGATTCTACACCATACGAGGTATGGGCCAAGAAGAAATCGAATCTGGCATATCTTAAACCTTGGGGTTGTCCGACTTATGAGAAGCGGATGATGCCTGACAAATTAGAGGCCAGATCCGACAAATGTCTATTTGTGGGCTATCCTAGAGAAACTAGAGGATACCAATTTTACCATCCTGAGGAACAAAAGGTGTTTGTTTCCAGGACTGGCAACTTTCTGGAGAAAGAGTTTATTTTGGATAGGGTCAGTGGAGTAAGATTGATCTTGAGAAATTCGAGAACCACTTACGGATAACAGTCAGCTAATGGAATTAGAGGACTTTCCGTACACAAATGTGACTCCAGCCTCTACCGTGGACACACTAGCACCTCGAAGATCCACCAGGGAACGCCATGAACCTGAAAGGTACACCGGCGTATATCTCGTGGAAGATGAGGGCCCTATAACATATGAGGAAGTGCTATTAAGGCATGACAAAGAGAAATGACTGGAAGCCATGAATTCAGAAATGGAATCCATAACCAAGTTTGGAACTTAGTTGATCCAACTGAAGGAATAGTTCCTATAGGGTGCAAATGGGTCTTTAAGAGAAAGACCGACATGGACGGTAATGTGACTACCTACAAAGCTAGGCTTGTGGCAAAAGGTTATAAGCAAAGACAATGAGTTAACTATGACGAAACCTTCTCGCCTGTTGCCATGTTAAAATCCATTAGAATTTTGCTCGCTATTGCAGCATACCATGATTACGAAATCTGGCAGATGGATGTGAAAACAGCTTTCCTTAACGGGAACTCGTGCGAGGAAGTGTATATGACACACCGAGAGGTTTCACAACCAATGACGACGAGGATGGTGTGTAAACTGCAAAGATCCATTTATGGACTAAAGCAAGCTTCTCGGAGTTGGAATCTTCGCTTTGATGAGATAATCAAACAGTTTGATTTTATCAAGAACGAAGATGAGCCTTGTGTTTACAAGAAGGTTAGTGGGAGTGCCATTGTATTCTTAGTGCTTTATGTAGACGACATATTGCTCATAGGGAATGATGTGCCTATGTTACAATCAGTCAAAGCTTGGTTATACAAGAAATTCTCAATGAAGGACTTGGGTGAGGTTGCCTATATTCTAGGAATAAAGATCTATAGAGATAGATCTAAGAGGTTGCTTGGTCTGTCGCAATCCACCTATATAGACAAGATGCTGAAGAGATTCAGCATGGAGCAGTCCAAGAAAGGATTACTGCCCATGTCGCATGGGGTCTACCTGTTGAAGGGAATGAGTCCTAATACAGAGGAAGAAAGGGCATAAATGAGTAAGATCCCTTATGCTTCGGCAATCGGGTCTATCATGTATGCCATGTTGTGCACAAGACCAGATGTCTCGTACCCTCTTAGTATGACTAGTAGGTACTAGTCCAATCCAGGTAATGGTCACTGGATTGCTGTCAGGAATATCCTCAAGTACTTAAGACGTACTAGGGATATGTTCCAGGTTTTCGGGAATGATGATTTAGTATTACGAGGTTATACAGATGCCAGTTTCCAAACTGACAAGGATGACTTTAAGTAACAGTCTGGATTTGTTTTCATGCTTAACGGCGGAGCAGTGAGCTGGAAGAGTTCCAAGCAGGAGACTACTGCAGACTCTACAACGGAAGCCAAATACATAGCAGCCTTGGAGGCGGCAAAGGAAGCAGTTTGGATGAAGAATTTCATTATTGAACTTGGTGTGGTTCCCTCCAATGAACGTCCAGTGCCTCTGTACTGTGATAATAATGGGGCGATATCTCAATCAAAGGAACCTAGGTCTCATCAGAAGTCCAAACATGTGTTGCGGTGCTATCACTTGATTATAGAGATAGTAGATAGAGGAGATGTAAAGATAGAGAAAGTCCATAGAGATGATAACATAGCTGATCCGTTAACCAAGGCATTGTCGCAAGAAAAGCATGAGAAACATGTTCACATGCACGTGCTTAGGCATATAGATGATTGGCTTTAGGCCAAGTGGGAGATTGTTGGAAAGGTTTCCAAAACCCAACCGGGTTGGACCGGATCCGACCGGGACGGGTCATTTACCGTCTATTTTAGTTCATGTAATAACTTTATTATGATTAATAAAAGCACTTATGTTATTATATATTGTTTATCTTCATATTATTTGTTGTAAATATATAGTAACGTCCCTAGTATCAAACTGTGATAGAGAAACCATGATATTGATTATGGTTGACGAGATCTCAAATCACTATAACAAGTTTGGTACTTAAATGTCTCTAGTCCTATGTACTGTCAAATGGGACATTGATAGTATAAACAGACTAGAACGTATTGGATGTCTTCAATCTTATAGAAGGTAGGGATAGATCTCGTCTATCGAAGTGTAGAGACACTTGGACTGTACGTGGACGTGTATTAGAGAATGCGTACATTAGACTGACCCACTTACATTAAGTGTCACACTATGTGGCGGTTGTGTAATTATCCTTTTGACCGGAGTCTTCATGGCATCACGGTGTGGATTGTCATGCTTTGACACTATTGAGATATCCCCTAACTATGGGGCGATCATGCGGTAGTGATTGGGTGTGATATTGAAGCATGCGGAGTATACATGATTGGTCGTTCGGGAATCGCGTATCCTATGATTGGGATCGAATATCCGAAATGGCATTCTTATAAGGAATGTCTAGCTCTCAAGAATCTTTGCAAAGTGAGAGTAAATGTGTTATTCCGAGAGAGCATGATATCCAGATTGTAAGATACGATCGTTAATGGATTGACACTCAAGATACAATCGTATGGATATTATTACAACGATAGGATTGTAAGTTACACGGCAACTGCTTCACATGAAAAGTAGTAGTCATTGATTTGGACTCTTCCGATGATTGCGGGTCACGGTGTGTTGTTAGATGCTATCCCGTGATCGTTAGGCATGAAGGTCATTTTAGTAAATTGCGCTTTGTGTCTACGGCCAACATATTCGGAAACGTATCGGGTCACACACATATGAACATCGAGTCGGATTAAAATGCGGTTATAGTTGATGACCAAATAAGGAAAGTTTATCTCTAGACTATAAATGTTATAGTGGTAAATTATTATGGTGGTATTTATTTATTATGAATAAATAAAATACAAGATATTAATTATATATAAATTATATTAATTAAAGTATATTCCGGAAGTCAATTTATTGACTAATGGGGCGCCACTTCCTAGGGTATAAGATGCACTTGGATTGTGCACTTTAATTAATAAGATTACCATAATATTAATATAAGATATTAATTGATTTTGGAAACAGATTTATGGTAATGAGATAATTATATTCAATATAAGATATTGACAAGATTAATTATAATTAAAGAGATAAATCAATCAAGAAGATTTTCCTTATTTTATTGGGAAAAAGGTTTTCATCTCCTCCACACCAAGACGGGGCGCCCCTCTCACTATAAATAAGAGGTGGGTGTCAAGCTCTTTTCTACATCACAATTGCCAGAGCTTATAGTTTTTGTGTAAAATAGAGAGCATCCTATAGAGAGTTTGTGAGGGAGGAAAAAGGCCGGTCTAGCAACCGGAGTTTTCCAATAGCAATCCAAGGAGGATTCCGGCGAGGAGTTCGTGTGGATTAGCGATAGAGGCCGGACACGTGGACGGCTTGCGCACTGTACTACTCTCCGTTGACGGTCAAAGCGACGATCTTATAGATCATCAAGGTATAACCGTCAAACTACTTAAAGTGTTTATTGCATTAAACGAAGAATGATCTAGAAAAAGGAAATCAAATTTTAAATTCCGCTGCGTTAAACTAGTGATTTCCTAACACCAAGAATGTATGGGTACCAAAGAAGGGATAGGTGACTTTCAATGTTTTGTCAAAGTTGACTTCTACAAAACTAAGCTCAAGCAATTTTCATCAATTGGTATCCATGCTGACAACACGTGACTCAAAACTGAGGAATGATGGAGCGGACAGATACAAGCAAAATTTTTTAACTGAGTTTTGTAAAAGCACAAAAACTGAATTTCACAAAGCTAAGATACATACAGCTGAAGATACATTGTATCAGTCGTCTCTAATTTACGGATGTCAGATAAATTCTTTACCTACGTCATTCATAACTGTCGATCCCCCCACTAAGCGTTACTTTTCCGTATCTTTAGAAAAACAACGTGACTTATGGAACGACAGCTTACCCATTAAAATCCCCCCATCAAATCACTTTTTTAAAGCCTATTTATATCTCGTGTTCGTCCACACTCAAGTTTTTAATATTTTCTATATCCAAGAATCATCAAGAATTCTTCATCTCAGACTTACATTTTCTTAAAAAGCTACCAGGAATCATGTATGATCCCAAAATTGAAGCAGTATTGATCATCTCTGTTGATCAATTCCTTACCAAGTTCGACAATTCAGAAGTTGAAAAATAGATTGTAGAGAAATTTCAAAAGATCAAAGGGTTGGAAGCCATTTTCAACATAAATTTGCTGAGTGTATGCCTGGAGAGCATCTACCACTTATGTGAAAATGAAGGAACGTCTGTTAACAACAGGCATGTGTTGGAATACAATACTACTGTAAGTCAAAAAGAGATAATAGTCACTGAATGGACTATTATGGACATCTTTGGATTTGATGAGACAACAGTATCAAGCTCTTTCAATTTAGTCAAAGAAAAAAGAGAACAGCTATGGAAGGAAGTTTCCAAGCAACATGATTAAGAGATTTCACTATCAGGAAGTACAGGACTCTTGATGTTGGAGTTCGGTTTCCTAACTCAGATGTTGGCTAAATGCATCATTCGAAATGCTGGAACTTTCAGCAATATCTCTAGCACCAAACTAGAACTATTCTACATTTTATGGTTTGAGGAAAAGTTTAACTGGGCAGGATACATATTCAATCAGCTGATAAGTCATTTTTCATCAGAAAGCAAGTCAAGGAAGAAGAATGAAGTGAACAAGGGCAGATTCTTCCAAACGAAGACACTTGCACTCTTAGTTCAGAGGACACTCAATCACTTTGCGGTGTCCTAAAATTGCACTGACTGGAATAGTTGATGGAAAGATCTTAATCAAATCGGAAAAGACCAACCCCAAACCGACCAAGAAGAAATCCAAACCAGGAGTTGCTAAACCCAACAAGAAAAAGAGGAAATCTGTCCAGAAAATTCTCTCAAGTGAAGAAATTGATACAACAATCTAGAATTTGAAAGGAAGAAGAAAGAAACTGGAAAATCTTGCAGAAGATGAGAAAGAAGAAATAGAAAAACTCAGCTGATAAACTAGAAAGAAACTCGAAAAAAGAGGAAAGCATATTCACCGATAAAATCAACTTCCTCGGATACTGAGAGTCAGTCTGCTAAAAAGCATAAGACTAATGAAGAAACCCCCACCAATCCAAAATTTGATGTTCAGAAGAAATCAGTTTTATAAGCAAATGAGTTTGAAGATATCATGGAAGATGATGATGCTATTCCACCAGAAATTGCCGGAATGTTCGCCTTGATAACACAAGCATAATCTACTCCTAAAAAATCAGCATCCAGAATAGCCAATGAGGAATTAATCAAGAAAACTGAAACTTCTCAGTCTAAAAATTGTGAAGAAACTGAGAAGTCTGTACAACAACTGATTCTTGATGAAGAAACAGAGGGGTAAATCAAGAAAAGAATGTTGATGAAAATGAGAGAGTTGAAAAAGACCAGGTTACTGAACATGAATTAGTTGCTGATACTACCAAGGAAGCAGAATTGATCGAGAAAGATCTTGGCACTGAGATAGTTGTTGTTGCAACTGAGAAAGTGGATAAACCCAGAAATGTACCGAAAGTTGATTCCAATGATCCCAAAGAGGTTATGTCAGAAGATGTTGATACAACTATGATTGGAATCACTTCAAAAGCTCTTATTCCACAAAAAGAGACTGATCCGGACACTGAGATTGAACAAAGGATTAGAGCTGATTGCCAAAGGTTTGATAACTATACACACTGAAAATTCAGTTCCATTGGTAATCGAGAAGTAGAAAGGGAGCAGACGATGATAGATGAACCATGGGTGTTTGGACTTTTTGACATTACCCATCTATCCCAACAGTTTGATACTTCTAGTTTCATGAGTAATGGTCATGCCTCCATCAGAGCTAGACACTGGAAGAAGCTAACTGGAGCAAGACAATCAGACTCAACGAAGAAATATGACGATGATGAAAATTCTTAGAATGATGAAAATATATCACTGAAAGGGATTCTAACATATCTACAAGAAACAAAGTCTAGGAAAGGCAGTGAAGAGAAGAAAGAAGACTCGGACTAAAAGGGAAGTTCTGAGGAAACAAATGACTCGACTACATCAGATTCAGAGTCTCAGTCTGAATCACAATCAGAAGATATACCAGAACAAAAAGAAATTAAATCCTCTACTGATAGAGGAGTTCTAGATGTTGCCAAGGATGCAGTTAATCAAGTTGAAAAAATCAACAACAAAACTGAAAAGCAAGAAGCACCAACTAAAATGGAGACAGGTGATACATAAATAGAGAAGAAAGAAGCTGAAACTGACCCCAAGGAAACCGATGTTGTACCTTCTGGAGAAAAAGACAGAAAAATTATTTAACAGAAAGAAAAGAAAACTGAAACTGGAGATGACATTGTTGGAAATTAGTTGTAGAACATTTCAACTATAACTGAGAAGAAAAGTAAAGAAAAGTCGGTTCAACTGATAAAATTTCAAACAAGATCGATGTCATGAGGTACACCACTTGTGAAATTCTCAAAACTGAGAATGAGAATCTGGACGTACTTGAGAAGATCATGACAACATTGGATGAAAGCAAAGAAGAGAGAAAGGTAATATTGAAGGAGGTACAAGAGATCAAGAACAATTGTCTGGATACTTTAATTGACATAAGAAAAATGACAATTGAATCTTAAGCTGGGAACCTTGAGACTCGGGACATGCTTGAGAACTTCGTAAGTGACTTACACAGTAGAGTTCAACTTGTTAAAAATGCACTAAGAGACTCTGTTGTAGCCTAAACCATATTGGCATCCAACCAACAGTACTTGAACTTGATCCTTCTGAACCTAATCACCAAGGATGATGCCAATAATGGGAAGATAAAGAACTCTTAAAACTCAATGAGGAAACAATGACTGAACTGTTTCTGATGATGAGGAAATGTAGTTGATACTGAAATTTGCGCAACCTACCAAGACAAGGCTAGGATTATATCAACATCCGTATAGATCTTTCAAAGAACTACCTTTAGAAGAAAATGAGACCAAAGAAGAAACTTTGGAGAAATTCCTGAAGATAAGAAAGATATTTGCTCACTATTGGCAAAAACTGAACAAATGGTAAAAAGAAGGAACCTTAAAGGAAGCTGAAGATTTTGCATTTCAAGCTGGTCTTTGAAGACAAAGAAGTTTATTGAAAGAAAAACTGAAGTTGATGAACTAAAGAAGAGCTTGCTGAGATTCGCAATCCTGTTCAAGAAGAAATTCTTTGGGAACACAAATATGACAATGTCTTGGCAAGTATGGACAAACATCAATGGTTCAGATTTCAAGAATGTTCTTGAAGCTATGAAGGATTCAGCATAAGAATTTGTTAAACTTTTTGCATCAAGAACTGAAGAAAAGATCGGAATTGATACCGAGGATGAATCAGCAAACTTAGAAGACTTAGAATCAGTTTTTCTCTGTTAAATGTTGTTTTCTAATACTTAGTGTAACCCAAATCTGAAATGAATAAAGATCAGATCTTTTAGACTATTTGTTTGTTTATTTTGTTTTGTCCTTATATATTTTGCATTGCTTTTAAGGAGGGTATTGTCATCATCAAAAAGGGGGAAAATTTTGGAAATAAAATTTAGTTTTGATGATGATTCATCACTTTTTATTGTTTGTTTTAACCTCATTGATGAAGTGCCATAACTAGCTGTTATAGTGCAAAGCAAAAAAATATCAAGAAGAATGATTGTATAGGTTTTATTAGAGTCTGATTATTGTATAGGTTATATCAGACAAGAACTGTAATAGATAGGTTTTAGTGGATTTTAGGACTTAAGCTGAAAATGATGTCTAAAGATGATTCATTGAGGGATCAAACTCATTTGATCATTTACAAGATTGAAGACTCAAGATTGAGGGGACAAACTCCAGTTATGAAGAACTAATGGACCAGACTCAGTTTTGAAGACTGGAGATCTGAGGGTTCAAACTTAGTTTATAAAGACTAAAGTCGAGACTATATGGTTAGAATTTAGGTAAGTCTGTGATGGCATAAACCGACTTTATAGATCTTGTATCAAAGGTCTAATTTACATAAGGACAATGCAAACTTAGTGAATTTAATGAGATTAACATGGTGTACTCTGATCTCACAAACTCAAAGATCAGATGAACTAGGAGTACTAAGTTTTAAAGAAGATTAAAAACTGAGTTAATGCTCTAAGTCAGTTGGAAACTGAAAACCTAAAAAACTCAGTTTTAACTAAAGTAAGTCGGCTAATAAGTTCTATGAAGGCAATTAGAACGTTGAAGATAAGCTACCTGATTGGTTCACAGTCTGTCATTGTAAGAAAGGACACTGACATCAAATATGTACTATGTGGGACCACCAACGGCTATAAGGATTCAAATTCAAACGTTGTAAAATCCTATAAATAGAGCACTTATCACTCAAAAAGGTGTGTGTGTGTGTGTGTGTGTGTGTGTGTGTGTGTGTGTGTGGAGTTCAGGATTTTTAATAAGCAAGCATTCTATAAGAATAACAATTAAGGGGAAGAAATCTTTAAGAACTCCTGCTAAGTCCATATTGCAAGATCAATAAAAGTTCAAGTATTCAAGTTATTTCAAGAAGATTTCTTAGGTTTACCATACTTGAAGAAACAGAGCCTTGAACAGATAATATACATCAAGAGGAAGAAGCTCACACAGAAGTTGAATCACTTTCTTGATTCAAGTCTCAACTTTGCTTAGTCAAATGTTTAGACTGTGAGACACTAAGGTGGTGTGAAGGACAAGTGAGATGCAGTATGGAAGACTGTGTTTGTGGTGAGGCTGGTGAAGAGGTAATAACACCCTTCAAGGACAAGTGGAGCAGACTTAGTGACACATCAATTCTACCTGTTAGGGACTAAGGCTTGAAGATTGTGAAGCTATGGAATAGTCAAGGACAATCATTATTTACTTTGTGTCTTGTAACGTTAACTCAATAACATAGTGAATTTTCTCCAACATCACATGAGAAAAGAGGACTGACAGGATTACACTACCTGGAACCTCTATAAACTTTGTGTTCTTTATTTACGCATTTACTTACAGAATTTTATACTTGTGCTTGCGTATTTTCTTACTTTATTACATTATCTAGTTCAACACAAACTCAGTTTACACCAGTAAACTGATGTCCACACTGCATATTTCAAAGACAAGCACTAAACTAATATTACGAACTTAAAAGGCTTTAAAATATATTCCGCTGCATTTAACTCAGTTGTAGAAAAAAAGTTTTCAGATAGAAACTTAGTTTACTTGAAAGAAGAGTTTTCTGTTAGAAACTTAGTTTTAGAGGACAAGTTTATTCACCCCCCTCTAAACTTGTCACAAGCCTTTCCATAGGACCAACAAATTTCAAGCCAAACTGAAGAACAAATGAGATCAAAAATGGTAATTTCATACACAATAAATCTTGCTTTTTATTTCAAAACTTGAAATGGGTGAATGGTTTACCCTATTACACCATGAAGAACATGTAAAAGCATGAATTGTGGAGAAAAATCATGTTTTATGCGTTTTTCAATTGAAGATGGGGTTTCTCTGGCATTTTATTACATTGTCGAGCATCCCGTTGCTGATGCCAGAAACGTCGACAAACCTGACATTTAATTCAAAGATTAACGTCGGCTCTATTGACGTTACGTTGATAAGACCAACATCTACGTATTTGACGTTACTGCATATGATTAACATCATCTCTTGTGACATTCTTAAGGCAGAGACCATCTATTGCATGTGTTTAATTTGATGGCCTACCGCCACAATACGTGACATTCCTTAGGCTTGTGTAACGTCAGAGTTACTGATGTTACAGACACTCACACTTATTTTAGCACTTCTTCATGTTGGCATATACTTGACTTGTTTATTTTCATATTATATCCATATAACCCAAATGATGAAAAGGGTAAAAAGCCATGCGATGGTGCGAGGTAAATGATTACGATGAAGCGTTTTTTGAGGTAAGAAACTTTTCATACCACATTTTATTTGCCTTTAATTATTCCCAAATTTAACTTGATTGTTGGTAATGAAAATTCGTTTTTTACTGATATAATGATTGAGGAAGATCAAGTGTTTGTTAACAATCTTCATGATGATATAATTGCTTTGAGGGATGAAACGCTTGAAGAATTGTCAACCGATATTGTAATACTTGTGTTTGAAAATTGAATTTGATTGAGTACTTCTTTTCCTAGCAGGTATTTGATACACATGAAGATGTAACCAGACATCTTCAAGAGTTGGGAAGATCTAATGGGGTTGTGATTGTGAATTTTAGATCGAATTTGTCTGGGAAATGGTTACCGTATATAAATTACAAATACAAGAGGGGTGGTGAACCAAGGGACCATGGAAAAGGTGGGAAATATGAAAAAACAATTAGATGGTTCAGGTAAGAACAATCCAGGTGATTCATCGACATAGAAGTCTGGATGTCCGTTCTTACTAAAAACCACACAGGATAGAGTGAAGCAGTTCTGGACCGTAGAAGTAATGAATGGGATCCATAATCACAAAATGGTCAAGTTTGATGAAGGGCAAGCATATCTCGGAAGAATTGACAAAGAAGAGATTGAAACCAATGCTAGAATGACCAAGAACAACATACAACCCAAACACATATTGAGAGTCCTCAGAACGAAAGATAAATAGAATTGCACGTCAGTGAAGAAGATATACAACATTCGTTCGAAGTTAAGATAGAAAGCACGAGAGGGTCATTCAGTCATGCAAGAGGTATACAACTTGGCGGAAATTACTAGATCCTTCATACATTGCCGGTATAAGCAGAATGTAGTGAAAGATGTTTTTTGGGCACATAACAATAGCTTGTCTCTTGCTAGGTGCTTCTGTTTTTTATTGCTTATGTATTCTACCTACAAGATGAACAACTACGGACATATCGTTTTCCATTAGGTTTGAGCTTCTTGGATTGGAGAGGGTAGACAACTACAATTGGGCTCTGGCTACACTACGAAATGCAATATGGGACCAAAGTGAGCATACTTGTTGTATTGTCACTGAGGCATTGATGAATGCACTATGTGTCATATTATAGAAAACAAAGAATCTCTTATGCCGTTGGCACATTGAGAATGATCTTGTGTATAACTTGAAGACAAAGACGATGAGTGATGATTGGAAGAAACTAATGGCAACATGGATTGATGGTATTAACTTTGGTACATCGAATGAGTTGAATGACCAATTAGAGGAATGCAAGAAGACATTGAGTGAAAAAGCAATGTGTTACGCTATAGATAAATGGTTGAAAGGACATAGTGATACATTTGTTTCGGCATGGACCAACTCATTTTTTCACCTAGGAAACATTGGTACCTCGAGGGTGGAGGGAATGCATTCTGTTTTTAAAATTGTCTAACAACTGGGCTAGGTGATTTTGGTGACGGATTGGCAAGCCGGTGTTCGCATGGTAGATCAAGAGATACGTAACATTAAAAATACTTTTGATACTTCTATATTCACGGCCTTAAAAAAATTCAAGAAAGAGCCGTTGTTGAAAGAGCTTTTGCATCATATATTCATCCATGAATTGGAGTTGTTACTTGATGAGCTGGGAAAGAAGGATGAAGGTGGTGAATCAAATAAGGATTGTGGATGTTCTCTTACAAAGACACACAAATTGCCGTGTAAGCATGAGATTTTGTTGGTTTAAGAAGAAGAAAGGATTCATTCCTCTTTCCTCAATGGATGTTCATTGGAAAACTTTTGATATCACAGGCCCAGCTCTAAATGAATCGGAGTTAGACTACGTTCGAGTCTTGCATGCATTGGAATAAAAACTTAAAACGGCCGACATGTGGAAGAGGCAAAGGTTGACGTTTTTGACCCCAGAAATGAAAGTACTTCTGTTAGTGTATTTTCATTATCCAAACATGATTCAAACAATGATCCAAACATGATTCAAATGATGATAAAGACAATGATCCAAACATGATTCAAACGATGATAAGACAATGATCCAAACATGATCCAAGCATGATTCAAAAAATGATAAAGACAATGATCCAAATATGATTCAAGCCATGATAAAGACAATGATTCAAACATGATCCAAATATAAAGTAATAGTTTAACCACTCCATTACAGTAACGAGTCTTAATGTTAACTGACTAAAAGTAATGAAAATGTGCAACAATCACTTCTTTTTTCTTTGATGCCCTTACACGTTTAGCTGGTCTTTCTTGTGGCCCTTATTCTTCTGGCACTTGTTCTTTTGGCTCTACCTTCACCGGAAGACCTATATACTCTGGTTACCAGGAACTCATATGTCATACCAATTACCTTCAACATATCTTTCTTATTCTTCTTCAAATGATCCTTGTTCATACTTTCAACATCCTTTATGGAAATGAAAAAAATTAAAATATGTATTTACTTAATTGAAAGCACAACTACAAATTGGTAAACACAATTGTTCATACATGTCTCGAATCTCGTTTCTTCTGTTTTCTCACTCCTGTCAATCGACGCACGGAAAATGATTGATACCACGCCATGTAATCACTAGTTGTTTCCCACTCAAATCTAGCTTTTCCCATCCGTTTACTTTGCTGCACTAAATTATTAAGATAATTTTCGAAGTCATCGTCACGTGTTGCATGCGTGACACTATATTCATTCGAACTCCTGTTTCTAGTTAACATTTTTGGAGGGATCGGACATGACCGAACTGATGCATGACGCCGTTGGGGTGATAATCCTTAACAATATCTAGTGTCCTTATGCATCTGTAATACCAACATATGTCATCATTGGACAATGTTCAAAGACTTTGATATGCATTCCACACAACCTGCAACAATGACAAGCGTTATAGGCCAAAATCAACAAGATTGAACATTATCATCTAACGAACCAACTTACATCTCGCGCCTGCATCAAGTTCAAATCCTCCCTCAAATGCTATAGTGCAGTCATCGCAATTGCACCCTTCATTCCACTAGATTTCCACATCATCGACAGTATCATCTGTCCTACATTAAACGCATCATTTTTGGGAGGGGGTTATTGATGGAAAATGTTCATAAATGCATACCTGAATGTCAAAGCATTCATGAAAACCAACAAAACCCAAAGAAATTAAAATATACAATGATACCTCCAAAAGTGTAAGGTAACCGGAGACTCCCACTTCATTCATCCAATTGCCTTCAAAAGTTTCTGGTATAGCTTCTCAAGTGTCGCAGCACCCCAAGCCCACTCATGCACTATATCCAAATCCCTCAAAAATTGAAGGTACGCTATACATATCTTTTCTCCAGACCGGTCTTGGAAAAGGGTACACCCTAGCAAATATAGCAGATACCCCTATACAACTTAATGAATAGTGATCCCACCCAACCCACAGGGCCGGCCCTGGGCCCGGGCGGGATGGGCGACCAACCCGGGCCCACGGTACAAGAGGGCCCATAGCTACATATTTTACAATTATGTTGATTTATATAAGATGATCGAAATAATAATTTTTATAGTTAGGCATGTTGGCGTAGTGGATCAAAGGTTGTTTCTGAATCCTTTTGATGCAAGTTCAAATCCTGTTGCCTACAATTTTTATATTTTTTAGTTTCGTTCTTATACATATTTAAATGTATATATAAATGTGTAACTGCATATTAAACTCTATCAGCCTCATCTCTTTCCTGTATTACCTCTTCAGCACTTCCACAACAACAATCTATTTGCATTCAACCGAAAAAAAAGATCTTCATAATTTTGTTTTCCTGTTACCTTAGAAAAAAAATATCCACAATTTAATTCATCCTTCATCCGTCTGTTGTTCATGGCTTTTGTGTTCGGGTACAAATTTTTTTTTTTTCAAATCGAACTCTATTTCAATCCGTTGATGTTTTTAATTACGGGTGTGCTATTTTGTCTCACTATTGCTATATTCCCGTTACTGATTCAATAATTTTGTTGTTTTGACATTTGTAAAATGTTGTTAGATACCATTATTATAATTTTGCCTTAATCTTTCCTTATACGTGATTTGATTCATGTCATTTATATATGGATATTGCTTTTGTTAATAAAAGGGGTCTTTGCTTTAATCTTGCCCGGGCCTATTAAATGTCAGGGGCAGCCCTGCCTACCCAATCTTACCCGCAAGATTGATTTTTAGCCAACTTTAGACACCCTTACCCCATTAAAATGATCAAACTAAGTAGCCACTACATTCGAATCTATACCAAGAAGCTCATGCACAAATTGTACCGGTTTCACATTTTTTGGTATCTCAAAGTTCACGGCCTTTCCACTAACATGTAACCCCGTGATACAACGGACATCGTCAAGGGTCATAGTCATCTCACCAAAGGGTAAGTGGAAGGTGTTTGTTCTATATGCCACCTCTCAATAAATCCACAAATAATATATCGATTGGCTTGTATATATGAAGTATTCATCAAGTTGTATATTGGATTGGCCTTCAGCCTTTCTTGAATTCCCCACTTTTGGCCTCGACATTCCAAAGCTTTAGTGAAGTTGTGTATTGATTACAGCCTATGAGCCCCCGGTCCAATACAATTGCAACAGTAAATGAATCAAACGTCAAGGATATATAAAAACAAAACCGTCAACAAATTATTGAACAATTTTTAAATTAATATATCTGTGTTTTCCTTCACAAAACATAGGCTACATAGTTCTCCCAATCCTCTAACAATGAATTGGTGTATACCTTTACATCACTATCACTATCATCAGCATAAAGTGAGCCCTCACAAGCTTTTGTGGTTGCCATTCCACTCCCAAATGCTTCTGATGTTGTCCTTGCACTCCCGGAACCTGCTCTCAAAACAACATATTTAGTTGTGCCTACACTCCCAGACCGACCTGCACCACATGTCACTTGGCCAATATTTGAGGCTTGGGTGGCTCATTTACTACATGGTCACCATGTCCAATATTTAGAGTTTGGGACGCCTGAGATGTCACGTCATCAACTTGTCCAATATTTGAGGCAGAAGGTGTCTAAAATAACTCTATAAAAGGTTCTAAAGATGCAACCACAGCCTTATATGCATCTTCCGTGTCAGCTCCCTCAACTACCTCTGGAACCACTACTGGTTGCTCAACTTGTCCCTCAACGCTTGCACCAGTATCAGTTGGCACTATCTCTTGACCACCTTCATGAATTGGTTCCAACGACACTACACTTACACAAGTAACTGTTGGAATGGTGTCCTAAACCCAATCGGGTTGGACCGGATCCGACCGGGTCGGGTCATTTACAGTCTATTTAGTTCATGTAATAACTTTATTATGATTAATAAAAGCACTTATGTTTTTATATATATTGTTTATCTTCATGTTATTTGTTGTATATATATAGTAACGTCCCTAGTATCAATCTGTGATAGAGAAACCATGATAGTGATTGTGGTTGATGAGATCTCTAATCACTATAACAAGTTTGGTACTTAAATGTCTCTAGTCCTATGTACTATCAAATGGGACATTGATAGTATAACCAGACTAGCACGTATTGGATGTCTTCTATCTTATAGAAGGTAGGGATAGATCTCGTCTATCGAAGTGTAGAGACACTTGGACTGTACATGGACGTGTATTAGAGAATGCATACGTTAGACTGACCCACTTACATTAAGTGTCACACTATGTGGAGGTTGTGTAATTATCCTTTAGATCGGAGTCTTCATGGCATCACGGTGTGGATTGTCATGCTTTGACACTATTGAGATTTCCCCTAGCCACAGAGCGATCATGCGGTAGTGATTGGGTATGATATTGAAGCATGCGGAGTATACATGATTGGTTGTCCGGGATTCGCGTATCCTATGATTGGGATCGAATATCCGAAATGGCCTTCTTATAAGGAATGTCTAGCTCTCGAGAATCTTTGCAAAGTGGGAGTAAATGTGTTATTCCGAGAGAGCTTGATATCGAGATTATAAGATACGATCGTTAATGTATTGACACTTGAGATACGATCGTATGGATATTATTTCAGCGATAGGATTGTAAGTTACACGGTAACTGCTTCACATGAAAGGTAGTAGTCATTTCTTTTGACTCTTTCAATGATTGGGGGTCACGGTGTGTTGCTAGATGCTATCCCGTGATCGTTAGGCATGAAGGGCATTTTAGTAAATTGCACTTTGTGTCTACGGCCAACATATTCGGAAGCCTATCGGGTCACACACATATGAACTTCAAGTCGGATTAAAATGCGGTTATAGTTGATAACCAAATAAGGAAAGTTTATCTCTAGACTATAAAGGTTATAGTGGTAAATTAATATGGTGGTATTTATTTATTATGAATAAATGAAATACAAGATATTAATTATATAGAAATTACATTAATTAAAGAATATTCCGGAAGTCAATCTATTGACTATTGGGGCGCCACATTGATGTGTATAAGATATACTTGGATTGTGAACTTTAATTAATAAGATTACCATAATATTTATATAAGATATTAATTGATTTTGAAAAATAGATTTATGGTAAAAAGATAATTATATTCAATATAAGATATTGGCAAAATTAATTATAATAAAAGAGATAAATCAATCTAGAAAATTTTCCTTATTTTATTGGAAAAAAGTTTTCTTCTCCTCCACACATCATAGGGGTGCCACCTCCTCTATATAAAGGAAGTGGGTGTCAAGCTCTTTTGTACATCACAATTGCAAGAGCTCATAGTTCTTGTGTAAAATAGAGAGCAACCTATAGTGAGTTTGTGAGGGAGGAAAAAGGCCGGTCTAGCAACCGGAGTTTTCCAATAGCAATCCAAGGAGGATTCCGGCAAGGAGTTCGTGTGGATTAGCGATAGAGGCCGGACGCGTGGATGGCTTACGCACTATACTACTCTCCATTGACGGTCAAAGCGACGATCTTATAGATCATCAATGCATAACCGTCAAACTACTTAGCGTGTTTATTGCATTAAACGAAGAACGATCTAGTAAAAGGAAATTAAATTTTAAATTCCGCTGCGTTAAGTCCAAGAAGGCAAAGGCTTCACCTAAGCCAACACCTAAGATAGCAAAAGACAAATCCAAGGATGCTTGCTTCCATTGCGGTGAGACCGGACATTGGAGAAGAAACTACAAAGGCTTCTTAAGTACCAAGAAGAAGCATTATGATGCTTCGACTTCAGGTATATTTATGATTGAGATCAACATTACTTCTTCTAAGTCTAACCTTTGGGTAGAGATCTGGTTGTGGTTCTCATATTTGTACGAATAATATGCAGCACGAAGAAAAACTAGAGATCCGAAGAAAGGAGAGGTGGCCTACGCGTTGGAAATGGAGCAAGTGTTGCTGCGCTGGCCGTAAGAGTTTATTTTCTTTCATTGCCCAGTGGGCTAGTACTTGAACTTAGTAACTTTTATTTTGTTCCTGCTCTTACGAAGCGCATTGTTTCCATTTCCGCATTAGATGTTGATGGTTTTTCATTTACATTTGAGAATAAATGTTGTTCTTTTTCACGTGTTGGAATCTTTTATATAATCTTGGCATACTTAGCAATGGTCTCTACATATTAGATATGAATGTTGACGTACTTAATATAAATAACAAGAAAGCCAAGACAAATGACTTGAATGAATCCTACTTATGACATTGTAGACTTGGCCATATAAATAAAAATCGCATTTCCAAACTCCATAAAGATGGAATGTTGGATCAATTCGATTATGAATCGTTTGATACATGTGAAGCTTGTTTACTTGGCAAGATGATAAAGTCACTTTTTAGTGGCAAAGGGATAAGATCCAATGAATTTCTTGAGCTCATACATACTGATGTGTGTGGCCCAATGTCAATTCAAGCCAAAGGAGGATACTCTTATTTTATCACTTTCACTGATGACCATTCTCGCTATGGTTATATATACTTATTGAAGTATAAGTCTGAAAACTTTGAAAAGTTCAAGGAATTCAGAAGTGAAGTGGAGAAACAACTAGGTAAAGAAATCAAAATGCTTCGATCTGATCGAGGCGGAGAATACCTAGATGGAGAGTTTCAAAGTTATTTAAAGTAGAATGGGATTCTACCTGAATGGACCCCTTCTGGGACGCCTCAAATGAATGGCATTTCTGAGAGGAGGAACCGTACTTTGTTAGACATGGTACGATCCATGATGAGCTACGCAGTTCTTCCAAAATCATTTTGGGGGAGTGCTCTAGAAACCGCATCCTATACTCTGAACCGAGTTCCATCAAAGACGGTTGAGTCCACTCCATATGAAGTGTTCAAAGGGAAGAAACCAACACTAGGTTACATGAAACCTTGGGGATGTCCAGTTTATGTGAAACGGACCATGCCTGATAAACTGGAACCTAGATCTGACAAATGTCTATTTGTAGGATATCCTAGGGAAACCAAAGGGTACCAATTTTACCACCCTGAGGAACAAAAGGTGTTTTTTGCCAGGACTAGCCACTTTCTGGAGAAAGAGTTTATTCTGGATAGGGTCAGTGGGAGTAAGAATGATCTTGAAGAAATTCGAGAACCACTTACGGATAACTGTCCGTTGATGGAAGTAGAGGAGACACCATATACAGATATGGGGCCACCCTTTACTGTAGGCACACTAGCACCTCGAAGATCCACCAGGGAACGCCGTGAACCCGAAAGGTACACTGGCGTCTATCTCATGGAAGATGAGGACCCTAGAACTTATGAGGAAGTGCTATTAAGGCATGACAAAGAGAAATGGCTGGAAGCCATGAATTCTGAAATGGAATCCATGAAAGACAACCAAGTTTTCAAACTTAGCTTTTCTTCACTTTTTATGCCACGTTCGGGCCACGATCATGTCTCATAGTTCAAAACATCGTCTCCCAGGTCCTCGAGTCACCTAGGTCCTGCAATAACATAGACAAACAAACACCACGCATAATTCCGCAAGACAAAAGCGCTCGGAGAAAGAGTGAAATATCATTAAAAAGGCAGAGTTTACTATCGATATGACAGTTTAACTCCCCGTACATATAATTCCCGATATTACTCTCGACACGGTCTATATATACCCAAAACATGCCAATAAGGTAATAAATGAGGGTTAAACTGCACACCAAAGTACAGTAAAGTTGACTCCCATCAATGAGCCCTGTGTTTACAAGAAGGTTAGTGGGAGTGCCATTGTGTTCTTAGTGCTTTATGTAGACGACATACTGCTCATAGGGAATGAAGTGCCTATGTTACAATTGGTCAAAGCTTGGTTATCCAAGAACTTCTCAATGAAGGACTTGGGTGAGGCTGCCTATATTCTAGGAATAAAGATCTATAGAGATAGATCTAAAAGGTTGCTTGGTCTGTCGCAATTCACCTATATAGACAAGATGCTAAAGAGATTCAGCATGGAGCAGTCCAAGAAAGGATTGCTGCCCATGTCACATGGGGTCTACCTGTCGAAGGGAATGAGTCCTATGATAGAAGAGGAAAGGGCACAAATGAGTAAAGTCTCTTATGCTTTGGCAATCGGGTCTATCATGCATGCCATGTTATACACAAGAACAGATGTCTCTTACCCTCTAAGTATGACTAGTAGGTACCAGTCCAATCCAGGTGATGGTCACTGGATTGCTGTCAAGAATATCCTCAAGTACTTAAGGCATACCAGGGATATGTTCTTGGTTTTCGGGAATGATGATTTAGTTTTATGAGGTTACACAGATGCCAGTTTCTAAACTGACAATGATGACTTTAAGTCACAGTCTGGATTTGTTTTCACGCTTAACGGTGGGGCAGTGAGCTGGAAGAGTACCAAGCAGGAGACTAATGCAGACTCTACAACGGAAGCCGAATACATAGCAGCCTCGGAGGCGGCAAATGAAGCAGTTTGGATGAAGAAGTTCATTACTGAACTTGGTGTGGTTCCCTCCATTGACGGTTCAGTGCCTTTGTACTGTGATAATAATGGAGCGATATCTCAGTCAAAGAAACCAAGGTCTCATCAAAAGTCAAAACATGTACTACGGCGCTATCACTTGATTAGAGAGATAGTAGATAGATGAGATGTATAGATAGAGAAAGTCCACACGGATGAGAACATAGCTGATCCATTAACCAAGGCATTGTCTCAAGCAAAGCATGAGAAACATGTTCACTTGCACGGGCTTAGGCATATGGGTGATTGGCTTTAGGCCAAGTGGGAGATTGTTGAAAAGGTGTCCTAAACCCAATCGGGTTGGACCGGATCCGACCGGGTCGGGTCATTTACAGTCTATTTAGTTCATGTAATAATTTTATTATGATTAATAAAAGCACTTATGTTATTATATATATTGTTTATCTTTATGTTATTTGTTGTATATATATAGTAACGTCCCTAGTATCAATCTGTGATAGAGAAACTGATTGACGTGATCAGTCAAGTGATAATAAAATACTCGATCACCATAACTAGCAAGAGGACTAGGTCCATCATAGTATAGCTATAGCGAATCAAGGTCGATCCCACAGGGAACCAATTTGTGAATCATTTTATATATAAACAACTAATTAATCATGCCAAGAACATAGAAACGGGTCTATGACCAACAAATGACAAGAAAAGATAAAGGACACGACTCGACACAACACATAAACGTACAAGTAATTAACCTCCCCAATTATTAAGTTATCGTTTGGAATTAGTGAACTATATGATTAAACAATACTTCACAACTATTAACCCGATTCGTATTTCTCTTGTATTGGCTACGGGAGTCATCCCCTAAACTAGATCTAGCTCCGGGTAGGCCATCTAGATCACTGTGCTACATTACATGACTTCGCTTCGTAGGCCTCCATCTCATATAACTCGCACGCTTAGAAAACTAGGCATGCCGATATTATCCGTATTCCTCACCTAGGCAACATTCCTGTGGTTAGGCGTACTTCAAGGCGATCGCATCAGTCTCCGTCCCATTAACACTAACTTTTTAGGTATCATGTTAATCTATGATGTACGTATAACTAGGTGCTAGCAATTTCCAAATATAACACAGATCTAGATCTCGCTAAAAGTCCCAGAAGATCAATTCATGAGCCGACCTAGGAGTACTATATTGGTATTTCCTAATAATACGCTAATTAAAACAGACGAGCAACGTAGCCATAGCCATACCTACTAAGATAAGAAATTCTAGGTGGACAATCACACCATAAAGACGTGGCTAGATTGATGCGGCGAAAACCTAAATCTTAGCGTTTCTACATACGTAACGGATAAAATAGAGATTCATAAAGAAATTATATAGATCTACTAAAAACACAATTGTCGATCATACCAAAGTCATCTATAGGTCACCGGTTAACAGATCTGGGCGTGTGGATCCTTATAGACAAGGAATCCCCACTGCCTCATATCGTACCTTTAGATCTACATTGTTCGGTGAAGAACAAACAACCTCAAACGATAAACAATAATTGGGGGGATTAATTACAACATAGAAGAATAAATAAATACAAATAACTCATATAATTACTGTTGGAAATTTATACTAAAACTGCTTTGAAAAACTAATAATTTGTGTTATGAGTCGATGTACAAATTGACTAATAAAAGGGAGTTTATATAGGCTGTAAACCGACTTAGAATAGCCGTCAACCGACCTAAATTACGTTTCCTAAACCCTAACAGAGCCTACAACGCGTCTGGAGAAGCGGGGGCATTTTAGCCAACTCGCTGGCAGCCAGAGCAGGGCTCGCTGCCAGCGATCCTGATGATTTGACTGGGCCTTTTTCTGCTTTGCCTGGTCCGTTCCTGGTCCGTTTTGGTGCTTTTATCCACTCCGAAGCCCAGCTAAGTTGCTTCCGAATCAGCCCACTAAAAATAAGACATAAAACAAGGCTTGTAATATCAAATAATATAATAAAATGGCTAATTACATAATAACGAGCCGTATCTCGGTTCGGGTGTAATTTAAGCACGAGACGACTGATTATTAACCACTTAAAGCCCATTTATGCTAGAATTGGGGGTAATAAATAGATAATTAATGGTGTAAATTGACCGCCATCAACTACCCCCCACTTAGCCTTTGATCGTCCCGAGCAAACACAGAAGGTGAAAGAACCACCGAAACATAATCTACTAATTGATAGCAGGCTCCTTCAAAATTCCAATGTAAATAAAATAGCAAACGCGTTTATCAGTCAGGCATTAACCACTATTTCATCATTGAATCAACGTGTGTGTGATATAACCGTCATGCAGAGTATTTGAAATAGAGAGATTCGAATTATAATGTCCTCTAGAGGCAACCTTCACCACTCAAAACTTTGTGACGCCTCCTTATCGTTAACAAATAATACAGGTGTAATACCAGATTCTAGTGAAACGGGGCGGATTTGGAAACCAAGAAAATTTTCTCAGTTCATGTTTTTTTTTCTTTGCCAGGGCCGCGTAGATTCTAGGGACAGTAACTTGCAATGGTGGGTGCCTAGCAAGCAACTACCTTCAAATCTCGACGAACTTGCTACCCTATTGCCTTGTTTTACAACCGTGCATCTTATGCTCCATCGGTTTAGCAGTCTCTAACCTAAACGCTCATATTATTCCTCACTTTTACTTTATTTACTCAATTTTTCTATAAACCAAATCTTGTTTTTTTTTCTTGCCCGGTTTTTGCTTCACAATCATCGATATTAGCCTTATCGGAAGTATGACAAGAAGAAGTAATCACAAAGTCAAATAGTTCATGTTTCAACCTTTCGGAAAAAATAATTTCTTATCTAACCTTTCAGACTTAGCATTCAAGTTATACGTGCTTAAAAAGGCTGATTCAACGACGAAATATATGTTTAATGCAAAACTACGCACACAGCATAATATGATATTTACTAAGCAATTCTGAAGTTAGCATGGCAAAAATAAGTTATAACTATGCTTAAGAGCTTCTTTCATTATCTATACATGCTCGGTTTTCACAAAAGATAAATGCGATTCAAGCTTAAAATTTTAAAATTTATTCACATATTAATTATCTGATATATGGAAGCTAAGTGACTCGTACCCCCCACTTAAACGATGCATTGTCCTCAATGTATAAAATAAAATAAAGATAGGAACTTAGCTTCGGTCAAGTGCGGCAGTGGAACAAGTCAGTGAACTTCGGGGTACTCCAGAAACCATGGAACCTATCAAGAAATACAGTATTGCTGCAAAACAAATCTTCAACATAGCTCGAAACTCGTTACAGTGTTAGCCCAGAAAAATGTAATAATCGAAAAAAAGGACCGTAAAAGGAACAAAGATAAACCTTAAACATTTTTAAGTCCTTGAAACGATTACATAGAAAAATTAAAACTACTAACCAGACATGATTTAGCTCCACATTATTATTCAGGAAACAGACACTATATGAACTCGACTCAATGCTAACTTAGACTCAAGACCAAGGAAAACATACTAATTTTGAAATACAAAGATACAGTCAATATCCTCCATCAAAAGATCTTCCAGAACCCGGAGGATAACGAGGAGTAGAGGGCTCAAATCCCTCAAAACCAGGTGGTGGTGTAGGCCGACGTTCACGTCGCAATCGAGAAATGTCATCTCCATCCATATTTCTCACAATCCTCCCGACCATGTGATGCGTCTTAGACACCGTCCACTCCATTCCATTGATACGAGCAAAAAGTTGCTCCAAGTCTCGCCCTCGTCCGGCGGCATCGCCTTCACCACCATTCCTTGCTTGTCGGGGTCGAGGTGGTGGTCTTTGATGTGGGTTGGCATTGGTGAGGGCCGGAACGGATGTTCTTGACAAAGGGGTCTCTGGGTCAACATAGATATCGGCCCCTAACTCTGAGCAGCCAGCCGCTATTGCAAGATTTGAAATCATAGAACCGTAGGGCAGAACGGTCCTTTTCTTCCTGGCTACATCGGTCATGTTTCCCCGTATGAGTGTGCCCAAGTCTATCGGCCGCTCTAACCATAACCAATACATCAAGGCGGCATGAAAGTCATAAACTGTGGATGTATGGTCGGATGGGAGTAAATCGGAACAAATGAACCGATGTAAAAACTTGTCATCCCAAGTGGAGAATGCGGCCTCCTGAAAATTTCGAGCATATCGAACAACATACCACTCGATATCAAAGTAATTACCGATTTCTGTGAACAATTCGTCAGAATGGTCATACACATTAACAAACTCCTCAGGGTGATCCACTAAACTTCCCAAATTGAAATAATCATTGATAGTGGTGGGCGATATAGCAAACGTACAGCCTCTAACCGTGGCAGTGTGGGAATGGGGATGCACCGCTAAATAGGCATAAAACTCTCTTACCATGGATCCGTTACAACGAGTAGGCGGTTCGACCACGTACTCCTAATTGTGATAAGCGATAAGAACTGTAATGAGCTCCCCGCAATCCTCAAGATCTATGCCCCTTCCTCGATGCACCGTCGCATTGCTCCAATGGGTATGAAATGCCTCGTAGACTGCGGGGCTAACAAATTGTGGCACCCCGTCAATCACCGGTATAGCGTCACCATCAAGAACAAATTGCGCTCCAGCACGATGAATCTGTGGTTGATTCCTTCTACTCCGATTGTTTCGATTCATCCTGCTACGCTAGAACAGCACCCCAACTCAGCTTCTGCCTTAAGCAGGGGCGAGCTAGGGTCTTGCTGGGGGCGAGTTTCCCAATCTGGCTCGGCTCGTTTTGTTTTGATAACCGTCACCTTGATTGATTTGAAATGTGTATTTTCCAGAAATTTAAGAGCCAAATTGAATGAGAAACGACCTCATTGCAATTTATAAATTTTGGAAAAAAAATAGAAAGTGATTAAATTTGGGTAAAAATTGGTATAAATTGCCAAAGATAGCACCACAACAATTTTTCTACATAAATTGGGTGTTTGGGGGAAAGATGGTGGTTTAGAAAGTGATGGGTTTAGAAGAAATGATAGAGAAGGAATGAGAGGAGTGGAGTGGGTGTGAAAAAAAATGTGGATAAAAGAAAGGTTTAAATAGAGAGGGGGGTGAAAATGAGAAAGATGGTGATTGGTGGGTTTAGAAAAGAGAGGATTGATGAGGTGGAAAGTGATAAAGGTAAAGGTGGAAGATTGGGATATGTAGAAGAAGTGTTGACCACTTTTTACTTTTTTTGACCCACAAAATTTTGAATTTAAAAATAGGAGGAGAAACCAAATTTTTACTTTAACTTTCACACTTTACCAAAAATATTGCTCTAACAACAAAAAAAAATCCGGATACTGCCTAGTGAAAATGTAGTTTCGCATGAGCGAAACAACATTTCACCGGGGCAGTCTAACCAAACTGTCTCCGATTAAATCCATCCTGCCTCCAGTCAGTTTCACTTTGAAGCTCATGCTTTGCCTCCGTCTTCTCCTCGGTTTGATTGTATGCTTTTTATTCCTAAATTAGGATACTATCCTAGACATACCTACGGAACTCTATTTCACGTTTCAACGACTTGAGTAAAAAAGCTTTTGTTTATTCTTAACCCAACGGTCATCGGAACATGGCAAAAATAAAAAACCTCAAATGTTTTAACGTTACTTTTATTTTGACTCAAAGAAAGAAAAAAGGAAAAATATAAACTACGAAAGACCTAAGGGATAGAAGTAGTTCTGAGTTTTGAGTCCTCAGCTTGACTTTCCAGAAAAACTTATTCCATTGAGCTACCCTTTTTCGCCTTCCAAATTTTCACCCGGTTAGCCTTCACCGAGGTCTGCTTGCCTTCTTTACGAATGAGCGCCTTTCCCTTAGTCGTGAGACCAAAGAAAACACAGTCATCTTGACAATCCAAATGGGCGCCGACCTCAGCCACTGTCTCAGAAACCAGAGAGTTTTTAACAGATCGAACTCTGCGAGTTCGCTTTCTAGCTCGCCTCCGCCTATCTTTAGCATTCAAGCTCTCCCGAGTCTCAGCGTCTTCTTTGGATGGGGCTACCCCACCCCCGTACAGAGTATCTACCTCGTCACCAGAAGCATAGAGGTATCTTCTCGTACCGTACTCTGAGACTGAGCGTCTCTCTCCTTCCTTAAGATAGACAGGAATTCTCCATCACTGCTCTCCTTAACAGTGTCAACACCACCAACTTTGCCTTGGCCTAGAATCAAGGAAGCTTCCTCCACACTATGGACTGTGATTACTGATATTTTAGGCGGAATAGGATAGTTAGGTCTCATAATCCCATGGACTTCCGAGCCCTTAGCGTCGGAAAGAGTTAGCTTGAACTTGTCCATGTTGATCTGGGCTTTGGAGGTAGCCATAAAAGCTCTGACCAATATGATTGGGCAGCTCAGGTCCTCGTCGATTTCCATCACAACTACATCTATCATAAAACGGAGCTTTCCAATACTGATGGTCATGTTGGGCATCGTCCCAATTCTAACGACACGTATGCTATCCGCACATCGTATAGTCATCAACGTGTTCGTAGGAGTGAAAACCATCATCCTATCACACACACTCTTAGGAAAGATATTCAGGCTCGATCCAAAGTCGATCAATGCTAAGCCGGCATGTTCACGTTCTATGGTCACATCTACAATGAATGCACCGGGGTCTCCTAGCTTAGGCAGTAATCGTGCATTGTTCTCTATGTCTACTGCCTCTCTAGAACAAGGGACGAGGGGCAAGTCATCTAGATCTGACTCAGAACTAGGATATTCAGGAGAATGGGAAAGGGATGGTAAGTGCTTCGGGGTCGGACTCAGATTCAGACCTAGAACTAGAATCAGAAACATGAATAAGAATTGGGATACGAGCAGTCATACCTTGGAAAAGATTGGAATTTCATGCTTCCCTTTGCTCATGCCTCCGTCTTATCCTATCTTTCTTTCGCTTTTGTGTGCCCGGCCTTAATGGCGTTGTCTTAGTGCGTAAGACTTTTGTTTCTTCATTCATAGCCTCAGAAAATTGGTTGGTTGACATTTTGGCTTGGCTCAAATAACTCAACGCAATGATGTATTGCTCTGGCTTTTTGGAAACATAAGAAAAAACAAACAAACAAATTTCAGAAAAACTAACGATCAAAGATGATTACTCTCATGCTGCTTTGCACTCTGAGACTAACAAACAGGGGTTAAAACGACACAATTGAAAAACCTAGAAGCGAGAACAGTCTCATTGGCGGCAAATGAGGAGGAGGCTCGGGAGCGAATCCCGATTACGCACTCGGCAATTTTTCACACAGGCAGATTGCCAGAGGGACTCAAAAACGTAAAAACAGAACCTAAAACAGATAACTTCGACATGAATAAAAAATTATTTATATATAAAATTGATTTTTGGCTCCCCGGCAACGGCACCAAAAACTTGATTGACGTGATCAGTCAAGTGATAATAAAATACTCGATCACCATAACTAGCAAGAGGACTAGGTCCATCATAGTATAGCTATAGCGAATCAAGGTCGATCCCACAGGGAACCAATTTGTGAATCATTTTATATATAAACAACTAATTAATCTTTCCAAGAACACAGAAGCGGTCTATGACCAACAAATGACAAGAAAAGATAAAGGACACGACTCGACACAACACATAATCGTACAAGTAATTAACCTCCCCAATTATTAAGTTATCGTTTGGAATTAGTGAACTATATAATTAAACAATACTTCACAACTATTAACCCGATTCGTATTTCTCTTATATTGGCTACAGGAGTCATCCCCTAAACTAGATCTAGCTCCGGGTAGGCCATCTAGATCACTGTGCTACATTACATGACTTCGCTTCGTAGGCCTCCATCTCATATGACTCGCACTCTTACAAAGCTAGGGATGCCGATATTAACCGTATTCCTCACCTAGGCAACATTCCTGTGGTTAGGCGTACTTCCTAGGCGATCGCATCAATCTCCGTCCCATTAACACTAACTTTTTAGGTTTCATGTTAATCTACGATGTACGTATAACTAGGTGCTACCAATTCCCAAATATAACACAGATCTAGATCTCGCTAAAAGTCCCGGAAGATCAATTCATGAGCCGACCTAGGAGTACTATATTGGTATTTCCTAATAATACGCTAATTAAAATAGATGAGCAACGTAGCCGTAGCCATACCTACTAAGATAAGAAATTCTAGGTGGACAATCACACCATAAAGACGTGGCTAGATTGACGCGGTGAAAACCTAAATCTTAGCATTTCTACATACGTAACGGATAAAATAGAGATTCATAAAGCAATTATATAGATCTACTAAAAACACGATTGTCGATCATACCAAAGTCATCTATAGGTCACCGGATAACAGATATGGGCGTGTGGATCCTTATAGACAAGGAATCCCCACTGCCTCATATCGTACCCTTAGATCTACATTATTCGGTGAAGAACAAACAACCTCAAACGATAAACAATAATTGGGGGGATTAATTACAACATAGAAGAAGAAATAAATACAAATAACTCACATAATTACTGCTGGAAATTTGTTCTAAAACTACTCTAAAAAACTAATAATTTGTGTTATGAGTCGATGTACAAATTGACTAATAAAAGGGAGTTTATATAGGCTGTAAACCTACTTAGAATAGCCGTCAACCGACCTAAATTACGTTTCCTAAACCCTAACGGAGCCTAAAACGCGTCTGGAGAAGCAGGGGCATTTTAGCCAACTCGCTAGCAGCCAGAGCAGGGCTCGCTGCCAGCGAGCCTAATGATTTGCCTGGGCCTTTTTCTGCTTTTCCTGGTCCGTTCCTGATCCGTTTTGATGCTTTTATCCACTCCGAAGTCCAGCTAAGTTGCTTCCGAATCATCCCACTATAAATAAGACATAAAACAAGGCTTGTAATATCAAATAATATAATAGAATGGCTAATTACATAATAACGAGTCGTATCTCGGTTCGGGTGTAATTTAAGCACGAGACGACTAATTATTAACCACATAAAGCCCATTAAGCTAAAATCGGGGGTAATGAATAGATAAATTAATGGTGTAAATTGACCGTCATTAGAAACCATGATAGTGATTGTGGTTGATGAGATCTCTAATCACTATAACAAGTTTGATACTTAAATGTCTCTAGTCCTATGTACTATCAAATGGGACATTGATAGTATAACGAAACTAGCACATACTGGATGTCTTCTATCTAATAGAAGGTAGGGATAGATCTCATCTATCGAAGTGTAGAGACACTTGGACTGTACGTGGACGTGTATTAGAGAATGCGTACGTTAGACTGACCCACTTACATTAAGTGTCACACTATGTGGCGGTTGTGTAATTATCCTTTAGACCGGAGTCTTCATGGCATCACGGTGTGAATCGTCATGCTTTGACACTATTGAGATTTCCCCTAGCCACAGGGCGATCATGCGGTAGTGATTGGGTATGATATTGAAGCATGCGGAGTATACATGATTGGTCGTCCGGGAATCGCGTATCTTATGATTGGGATCGAATATCCGAAATGGCCTTCTTATAAAGAATGTCTAGCTCTCGAGAATCTTTGCAAAGTGGGAGTAAATGTGTTATTCCGAGAGCTTGATATCCAGATTATAAGATACGATCGTTAATGTATTGACACTCGAGATACGATCGTATGTATATTATTTCAGCGATAGGATTGTAAGTTACACGGTAACTGCTTCACATGAAAGGTAGTAGTCATTGCTTTTGACTCTTCCGATGATTGGGGGTCACGGTGTGTTGCTAGACGCTATCCCGTGATGGTTAGGCATGAAGGCACTTTAGTAAATTGCACTACGTGTCTACGGCCAACATATTCGGAAGCCTATCAGGTCACAAACATATGAATTTCTAGTCGGATTAAAATACGGTTATAGTTGATAACCAAATAAGGAAAGTTTATCTCTAGACTATAAAGGTTATAGTGGTAAATTAATATGGTGGTATTTATTTATTATGAATAAATACAAGACAAGATATTAATTATATACAAATTATATTAATTAAAGAATATTCCGGAAGTCAATCTTTTGACTATTGGGGCGCCACATTGATGTGTATAAGATACACTTGGATTGTGCACTTTAATTAATAAGATTACCATAATATTAATATAAGACATTAATTGATTTTTAAAAAATAGATTTATGGTAATAAGATAATTATATTCAATATAAGATATTGGCAAAATTAATTATAATAAAAGAGATAAATCAATTTAGAAGATTTTCCTTATTTTATTGGGAAAAGGTTTTCTTCTCCTCCACACATCATAGGGGCGCCACCTCCTCTATATAAAGGAAGTGGGTGTCAAGCTCTTTTGTACATCACAATTGCAAGATCTCATAGTTCTTGTGTAAAATAGAGAGCAACCTATAGTGAGTTTGTGAGGGAGGAAAAAGGCCGGTTTAGCAACCGGAGTTTTCCAATAGCAATCCAAGGAGGATTCCGGCGAGGAGTTCATGTGGATTAGCGATAGAGGCCGGACGCGTTGACGGCTTGTGCACTGTACTACTCTCCGTTGACGGTCAAAGCGACGATCTTATAGATCATCAAGGTATAACCGTCAAACTACTTAACGTGTTTATTGCATTAAACGAAGAACGATCTAGTAAAAGAAAATCAAATTTTAAATTCCGCTGCGTTAAACTAGTGATATTCTTACAGTAACAGTTGCTCATTCCACATGTACACCTATCTTCTCAACTAGTACATCATCTTCAACATTCTTTGCACATCTCTGGGTCCTTTTATACGGTAAACTAGTTTGCCTCGAATCCCCCACAAAATGTACATTACTTGGCAGAATTGGTGGATCGTTAACCACTTGATCCGCTCAATATCAGTTGGTGCATTACTTGTTTGGTCATTCGCAGCACTAGATCTTGTCCGAACCATAATTCCCTAAACAAAAACAAGACATACCATTCAGAAAACAATACATGCCATTCAGAAAACAAGAAGCATAATAAACACTACTCGGGGAACAAAAATGAAAAAAAAAACATGACTAAAATGCCACAGCTACTAACGTTGGAAAGTACAAACCAATGTCAAGAACACTTAAGTTTCTATGATGACGGTGGCACTGACGTTGTGACTGACATACTAATGTCGGTTTGTGTGACGTTTTAATGTTTAACAAACTATACTACCCTAAAGGCAACTTTGTCTAACCATAACTCACACTTGCTAAACTTTGTAAACAACTCTCCATCCTTAAGGCGTTGTAGATTCAATATGGGAAGTATGGCATGCCTTTCTTTGTCCCGTGAACAAATGAAAATGTCATTAATAAAGACTACAAAAACTTATTTGAATAATCACTGATCACGTCATTCATGAGTCCCGTAAAAGATCCAGTGCATTAGTCAAACCAGAGGGCATGCCTAAGAACTCATAATGACCAAACCTTTTCTTTGAAGACACTCTTTGGGATATCTCACATTTTCAAGCGATGATAGCCTTATTTCACATCTATCTATGTAAGAACTCTAGTCCCATGTAACTGGTTAAACAAGTCATCAATGCGAGGTAAAGGATACTGGTTCTGCACTGTCAACATGTTTAACTCTCTTTAGGTGGTGCGTAACCTCAAACTGCTATGCTTCTTCCTTGCAAAGAGAACAAGTGCTCCCTAAGGTGAGACAATGGACTGTATGATCTTCATATCCAACATCTCTTGAAAATACTCCTTGAGTTCTTTAAGCTCAATTGGAGCCATTCTACATAGCTATTTTAAAACTGGCTGAGCCCCTAGAACTAGTTGATCACAACTTAACTTTCCTATCTATTGGAAAGTTGGGTAACTTATCAAAAAAATCTTCTAGGAACTAACAAACAACTGAAACATCTACCAACTGAGTTTGAAGCCTTTTGAGATCCAATGGTATTGTGCATAATAGACAATCTATAGACAAAACTAGAAGCTGGATATATTGTTGTACCGGCAGCTGGGTCGCAACCTCGGTAATGGGGCTGTTGATTCAAAAATAGTGCCATTAAATTGAAAGCCTTGCTGCTGACTTGGCAGTCTCGACTCTCATAATTCTTCAGATTGCTCTAAAAGATTCACTCTATTTAAGTATTCCCCTGAAACGGCATTATCAACCCAAACGGGCTTTCCCAGGGTTGTAGAAACCGATTGAGGCAACTTGAGATTACTTGATGGATGGATAGGCTTATGGAAGGGCTTCATCATACTTCCATTGCGCCACTCTGATTAGCCTTGCATGGGTGTTTCTTTCAACTTGAACCATTCTCATGTTCTTTGTGGATCAATAACTTCATTGGTTTACTGAACCATGTCTTCATTAACTCTGAAAGCCAAACCTTGCTGCTGGAAGAGGTGGTTAGCAAGGTGGGGGAACATCTCTAAGTACTCTTGACAAATGTAGCACTAGAGGTGGAGGAAAATGTCCTACTCCATAAGCTAAAAGGGGAACTTAGACTGGAGGAAGAAGAACCAATGGCTAACCCTGAGGTTGATTTCCACTGCTTGACCCTTCACCAAAATAAGAAGAAGAAGAATATCAGGAGTTTACCATCACTAATAGAAAACAAGTAGGAAGCAAAATGAAAATTCTAGCCTAGGAAACATGAAGCTTACTTCTTGAGATCGTAAACTATCAAGAATAAATGCCCGGTCACATGAACCTAGTGCTTTGATACCAACTGCAACGACCCAGACAACATGCAAGGCTAAAATTGTCCTAGGCTGATCGACACACGCACATCCCGAGATTACAAAAAGTCGTATATATCATACAAAAGACCGGAAGTTTAAAAGAATTAACAAACATTAGAACGCACAAAAAACGATACAAGTATTAAATTATAGAACTGATCAGAGTGAGAATTGAACGAGTGAAACATAAAACATAAAACCAAAAACTAACCATGTTGTGGATGCGGGGGCCTTCCGCAACTTTGGTAGGCCAAATTCCTAGAAATTCATATTTCTTGATGCATATATATCCACAACTCCAATGAAACAAAAGTATAATCCAAATCGGTCATAAAAATTCCCAAAATAATACATTCTTCAGTTCCACTAAAATAATAGAGATACAACTAATTTACTATCTATTATCGAGAAATAAAACGGGAAAGACATAAATGCCAGAGCATTGACTGTGGGTGACGCACCTCAAGAAAAACAAAATAAAAATATTACAAAGGATATGAAAAGAAAAGGGAACAACCTAAACATGATGAACTAAGAGGCTTAACAACTATATTTCATTAGGTCTTCTAATGTCTCCTCGATTTCAACATTATCCTTATAAGAAAATGTTAAATAATGAATGAGCACGACATACCAGTAAAGTGTAAATAATTAAAAAAGAATCAGGTGGTATCTAAAAAGGGGGGGTTCTAACGGCATTCCCATTTTAACTCAAATTACTCCCGACACCACAAAAAATTACTCCGGCACCACGATGATTTTTTATGAATGAAACGTCAATGGCACATACGTTGCTATTGAAAACCAACGTCAGTGACACTGACACTAACATTGATGTTTAAAAATGAAAGTCAGTGGCACTGTCATTTACGTTATAAAAGTGTCACAACTTAGAAACATCAGTCTACAGATCGACTTTCATTTTTGAATAACAACATCAGTGTCAGTGTCAGTGACGTTGGTGTTCCATATCAACGTCACTGCCACTGACGTTCTGTTAATAAAAAAAAATCAAAATATGAGTGTCAATAGTAAAAGTGAGGGTGCCTATAGAACCCAAATCTAAAAATTGCACTCATAGTTCTCAATTGATGCAAGTATACTTATTAAATTACATGTGAATCTATATCTATATATATTTGAAAGCACAATTTAACCCGATTACCCGTAATTTTGCCCAAAAACCCGTTGTCAACCCGATCTACACCCGAAATAGCAAACACGCACATTCTCACTCCTATCAAATCCCTTCCA
The DNA here is from genome assembly GCA_026214975.1 of Gentiana macrophylla. NCBI lineage: Eukaryota > Viridiplantae > Streptophyta > Magnoliopsida > Gentianales > Gentianaceae > Gentiana > Gentiana macrophylla. The sequence goes on from CM047806.1 coordinate 87,428,233, forward strand.
GATTTTTCTCCTTAACAAACTCTTCCCAGATTTTTCTCAACAAATCCCTTCTACATTTTTTCCTCTCAACAAACTCTTCCACAATCAATTTAAAATCAGTAGCTTCGCATACATATTGATGTTAACCACCTCATATCCGATCCTTTCATTTCAAATCCATTTTAATACAGATGCAGATAATGTCCCACTATCTTCCTTTTAAATTCATTCGAATTTCGGTACAGTTTCCAATTTGCAGTGGCAAGGTGAATTCGCCTGATGTATTATAGGGTTTATGATCTCTGGCAGACTGGAATTCTCAAACACCGACTTCCAAAATCATGCTTGCTATGAGAAATCTATGTTCTCGCCTTTGTTGGGTCCCTAGCGTTGATTGTTGTTTGATGGATACTATAAGATCATCGTAATAAGTCCCTGACATTTTGATATACTGTTTGAATATATCGAGGGCTTCATCGAGTTTTTTTTTTTTTTGTTTTAAGGTAAAACTTTTCAGAAAGCCATATCTTTGGTCAACATAATTTATGAAAGTTGAAATTTTTTTTTGGTTGTTTTATCATTTCAAGGAAGGCTTCTGAATTCTGATAATGCTAATGAATTGTTTTAGCTTTGAATATTTTATCATTATCCTACTTTGGTTTGTTAGATTCAAATAAATACTTACTTCAATGTTCAATGAACTTTAACGTGCAATTTATGTTATGGTATCTTATTGTGCTTGATTCAGGTAAAAAAGAAAAAGCTTAAGTTTTACTCCCAGTTTAACTTTTTTGAATGCACCTGCAAGGAAGAAGAAATGAGATAGGGATATTGAATGATATAAAGAAGGATAAAGAGCCCGTCAAAGATAAAGAACCTCGCCAATGATAAACAAACCCTGTCATCGTCCAAGACGCTTCCGATAAAAACCCTGTCATTGTCCAAGATGCTTCCGATCTGGTACATTTTTGTTTGTTTCAGCACCTAATAGAAGAAGTTGAGGGAGTTTTAACCCCCAATTGTATGATTTTACTACTTATTTTTGACACCTTTTAATCCGTTTGCGTTTTTGTAGATTTCTACATTTAATATCATTTCACAGCAAAAAAAAATTGAGGTATGGCTCAAAAAATTAGTCAAGAAAAAAAACGTAAGTATATGTACAGGTGTACAGGTTACAGAGGATGGACTCCTAGGATGGTGGGTTTGTATAAGCTTCCAGTATATTGTTAATGTGTGCATCATGTTTTAGCGTTTAGTTTGTTCAAATTTGTGTCCACTTTGTTGTTATTCTTCTATTTTTTTAAATTTTGTAATTTGTTTTGTCAATTTGTGTACGCAGAATTGCTGTTCAACCGAAAGTGGACCGGGGTGATATGTACAAACTTATGGAAAATTCCTTCCAGTTTATGTCTCCATTTTGACAATAGGATTTTGGATATTTTGTGGCTTTTCATTTTGGATATTTTGTGGCTTTTCTGAATTTTATTCTAAATTTGTTTTGCAGGCTTCGGAACTCGGAAGGACCGGCTGTTTGGTTGCTACACTTACTCAACAACAGGACGATGCAGAACTCTTCTTATCCCTCTTCGAATGTAAATTATTGCTTTTTCTAATTTACTTTATACTTACTATTGTGCCTCTTCTTTTATTACTTTCAATCTGCGTATGGACCGTATCATTCAACCTGATCACCCAATGTTTCTATAGTTTCATTGTTTTACTTTAGTATTAGGTGTAAGGAAGATGAATATGAAATATACAAACAGTCCTCATTTGCCTTTTCTGCTACACTTGCTCTATCAGTTTATTGCGATTTAGTTATTAATGGGACTCATTTTTTAAATTAATTTTATGGTATGATTTACCTACCTCTACGGAATGAACCGATAGGAGCAGCACAGTTACGACTTGAAACGACATTCTGCATTGTTCCTTCTTAAACATCATCTTTGAAACAACATTCTGCATTTGGTGTCCTATTTATATTTTTATTTTCTACTGTCACTATTTCCAGGAATGAAGGTTTGTAAAGACCTACATGGAAAATCTGATATTCAACGTACGAATCGAGAACTCCGCCGACGAATGTGTTGAAAATAGATTGTATGTTCCTCCTAATTTCTATGGGCTTCTGCTCTATTTTTTTTTCCTTCAGGGGTCTCTAATTTTCTGTAATATTGGTGATTACTATTATTGTAATAGGTTTCATTTTATTTTTTTGTTTTGATGCGTAGAAATGTTTTCCGTTTTTCCTCCGTTTCCCCTGTTTAATGGTGTCCTGACATGTACTAGATTTTTGTTGCTTTTCCTCATGTACCTTATCCAGTTGTGGCTGAGAATGGAGATCAAGATGGGACGCAGGCTTCTGCGGTATCGGCTCCGATATAATTCAAAACATTATGATTTTTAATTACACGTATGGTTTTTTTCCCACAAATATATGATTACACATTTATTGGTTTTGCAGATGAAAATTCACGAAAAAAGACACCGCGGCCGATGACGTCTACTTCTTTAATCGAGTTGGTTTTAGCGTGTTCTTCATTGTTTACATATTTTGATTTGGTCACAGCCTTTCAACATAAGAAGTGGACAACTCTGATGTTCTTCTTTAATCGATTAGGTTGATATACTTTTTGCAATTTTTTTTAAAATCCTTTTTACAGCCTTTAAAAGAGATAAATGGAGGATCAACACAAGTTGATAAAGGTTGTCCAAGTTTATTTTTGGTCGAGCTTACTTTTCTTTCTTTCTTATAACTTATAACAAAGCATTTTGTGACCTTTTCCTTTTCGGCTAACGTAGAGTACAAGAATTTGTTCTTGAATTATAAACTAGATGTTTGGGAAGCAACTCATAACACCATGGTATGTATTTTCCTTGCATTAACTTTAGTATCTCTCTATATTCATATTAGTACAGTATACTACAAAATAATTAGTAGATTTATTTTTGGTTATTTCGCAGGTTTTGAACGGATCACGTGTGTGAATGACAGGAATTATTTACAAACTACATAATGTGGAAATATTATCTTGGTATGTAAATCTATTATTTCTTATTTTATTTGTACTTATTTCATTACCGGTTGTTTGCTTCTCATCGTTTATAAAATTTTGTTTGAGAATCCATTTTTTATCAGCTTTTAAAGGCTGATACAGTTGGTCTCCTTTCGATTCCTCTCTCCACCAAACCGATTAAGCGTCGTAACTGGGAACTAGGCCCACCATGTGCGGCCGCCGTGTTTTGG